>LR738711.1:46761613-46788935 GCA_902687465.1 Secale cereale | reverse complement strand
GGGGGGGGGGGGGGGGGCACCCTCATGGACGCCACGTGTGCCCTACTCCGTGGTTCTCAAGTCTCCCGTGCGCATTTTGCTCCAAAAATATATCTCCCGAAGTTTCATTCTGTTTGGATTCTGTTTGATATTTCTTTTGTGTAAAACCCTAAAATAGGCAAAAACAACAATCTGGACTGGGCCTTTGGGTTAATAGGTTAGTCCCAAAAATAATATAAAAGTGTATAACAAAGCCCATTAACATCCAAAACATCATAAATAATAGCATGGGACAATAAAAATTTATAGATACGTTGGAGACGTATCAATCGTCAAGCTAGTTTTCATCACGATCATCTGATTCGCGTTGCTAGTTTTCATCACGATCATCTGATTCGCGTTCGGTACTTTGATAATTTGGTAGTTGGGTGGACCGGTTCTGGGGTGGACCGGTGCTTGGGTGTTGTCCTTACTTGGACAAGCCTCCCACTTATGATTAACCTCTATTGCAAGCATCCGCAACTACAAAAGAAGTATTAAGGTAAACCTAACCCTAGCATGAAACATATTGTCGGTGTACAAAAAGAGGGGTACACTTTTTGTACCCCTATGACTGTGCACGGGCAGTCTGAGCCACGGCGCCACCACACCAAGCATGGCAAGGGAGGCAAGCCAGGGCAAGACTGAAGCTCGATGGAGACTAGAGCAACACCAAGAACAAGACCACAAGGAGCCAAGGGACGAAGCGGCTCTCCCCGGTAAGATCCTTGCCGGGGCCAGCCCTGGCAGCCCCGGCAAGGCCCTTGCCGCGGCAGCTCGCCCCGCGCCTACGGAGTGAATCACCCTTGAGTCCACCACCCCCGTGGGGCGAGGATTCGGGAGATACCCCCGTGGTGGCATGCAGATTTTTGTGAAGACATTCAAGATCAGATGCAAGTTAAGAAGACGACGACCCTGGGCGGGATCCCAGCCAAGGAGGACTAGAAGGCCCCCGGCAAGCACCTTGCCGGGGATGACAGCAGGCGCCACGACAAGACCCTTGCCGGGGACCCCGGCAAGGCCCTTGCCGAGGACACCCATGGGGCCACCGTCAGGCCCGCATCAACTGGGCTTCCATCGACCCACGCGGCTGCCGACCCAACCAGTTGGACAGGCTCCTGCGTGGCAACCCGCAGATCCTCGTGGAGACCCGCCGTTGCGCCACCTTAGCTGCATGTCTGCCTACATGGCACCTCAGGCGCCGCTGGCCAGGGCGCGTGTCAACACGAGGAGGAGCGGCGACGGACAAGACGGACGTCTCCCCCCCGTCCCCGATAAAGCAAGGACACCTAAGCTGGGCGCATTAAATGCACCTTGTCCTGTAATGCGAGGGATAACCTCGCATCATTGTACCCTTTCCACCTCATGTGTGCCACTGTGGCAACCCCTTTCCCTATAAAAGGAGGCCCGAGGCGACCAGGAGGAGGATTCGGCTTTTTAGAACTCCTCACGACTCCCTTGGAGCTCCTCACTCGCTGAAGAACACCAACATATAATCCACCAAAGCAGGAGTAGGGTTTTACGCATCTTTGCGGCCCGAACCTGGGTAAAGGAACCGTGTCCCGACTGTTAGATGTTGGGGAACGTAGCAGAATTCAAAACAATTCTACGCTTTCACCAAGATCCATCTAAGGAGACATCTAGCAACGAGCATATTAGAGTGCATCTACATACCCTTTTGTAGATCGCGAGCGGAAGCTTTCGAAGAAGCGTGGATGAAGTAGTCGTACTCTTCGCGTTCTTCGTCACCGATGATCTAGCGCCGAACGGACGGCACCTCCGCGTTCAACACACGTCCGGTACAGCAACGTCACCTCCTTCTTGATCCAGCAAGGGGGGAGGAGTGGTCGTCGGAGATCCAGCAGCAAGACGGCGTGGTGGTGGATGCAGCGGGAAATCCTGCAGGGCTTCGCCGGCGCCCTGCGTAAGGAGACGGAGGTGTGACGGGAGGGGGAGAGGCGCCAGAGGATTGGGTGCGGCTGCCCTCTCCCCCCCCACATATATATAGGGGGCCAGGGGGTGCGCCAGCCCCTGCAGATCCCATCTGCAAAGGGGACGGCGGCCTGGGGGGGAAACTTGCCCCCCAAGGCATAGGGGGCGCCTCCCTCCCCTAGGGTTTCAACCCTAGGCGCATGAGGGAGGGCCCAGTAGGGTGCGCCAGCCCACCAGGGGCTGGCCCCCTTTCCCTTGCGGCCTAGGGGCCCCATCGGGATGGGTGGCCCAACCCGGTGGACCCCCGGGACCCCTCCGGTGGTCCCGGGACACTCCCGGTGACCCCCGAAGATCACCCGATGGCCGAAACTGGACTTCCTATATATCATTCTTTACCTCCGGACCATTCCGGAACTCCTCGTCACATCCGGGACCTCATCCGGGACTCCGAACAACTTTCGGGTTTCCACGTGCATGTATCTCTACGACCCTAGCGTCACCGAACCTTAAGTGTGTAGATCCTACGGGTTCGGGAGACACGTAGACATGACCGAGACCACTCTCCGGTCAATAACCAACAGCGGGATCTGGATACCCATTTTGGTTCCCATGTGTTCCTCGATGATCTTCATCGGATGAACCACTGTGTCAAGGATTCACTCAATCCCGTATGTTATTCCCTTTGTCCATCGGTACGGTACTTGCCCGAGATTCGATCGTCGGTATTCCCGATACCTTGTTCAATCTCGTCATGGCAAGTCTCTTTACTCGATCCGTAATCCATCATCCCGTGACTAACTCCTTAGTCACCTTGAGCTCATTATGATGATGTCTTACCGAGTGGGCCCAGAGGTACCTCCCCGTCATACGGAGTGACAACATCCCAGTATCGGTTCGTACCAACTCAACAGACACTTTCGGAGATACCCGATGCGTACCTTTATAGCCACCCAGTTACGTTGTGACATTTGGCACACCCAAAGTATTCCTACGGCATCCGGGAGTTGTACAACCTCATGGTCTAAGGAATAAATACTTGACACTGAAAAGCTTATGCATTACGAACTATACGATCTCGTGCTATGCTCATGATTGGGTCTTGTCCATCACATTATTCTCCTAATGATGTGATCTCGTTATCACTGACATCCTATGTCCATGGTCAGGAAACCGAGACCATCTGCTGATCAACGAGCTGGTAACTAGAGGCCTACTAGGGACTCATTGTGGTCTATATATTCACACATGTATCGCTGTTTCCGTACAATACAATTCAAGCATGAATAACAGACGATTATCATGAACAAGTAAATATAATTCAAGCATGAATAATATACGATTATCATGAACAAGGAAATATATTCACACAGGGACTCATTGACGCGCTTGGAATGATTCCTAGGTCGATGATGAACTCCTTCATCCATACTCCTTCCTGCGCTGCTTCGCAAGCAGCTATGTACTCCGCTTCACATGTAGAATGTGCCACCACGCTCTGTTTGCAACTGCACCAGCTGACTGCTCCACCATTCAAAATATACACATATCCGGTTTGTGACTTAGAGTCATCCAGATCTGTGTCGAAGCTAGGATCGACGTAACCCTTTACGACGAGATCTTCGTCACCTCCATAAACGAGAAACATATCCTTAGTCCTCTTCAGGTACTTTAGGATGTTCTTGACCGCTGTCCAGTGTTCCATACCGGGATCACTTTGGTACCTCCCTACCAAACTTATGGCAAGGTTCACATCAGGTCTGGTACACAGCATGGCATACATGATAGAACCTATGGCCAAGGCATAGGGTATGACACTCATCTTTTCTCTATCTTCTGCCGTGGTCGGCGACTGAGCCTTGCTCAATCTCATACCTTGCAAAACAGGCAAGAACCCCTTCTTGGACTGATCCATATTGAACTTCTTCAATATCTTGTCAAGGTATGTACTTTGTGAAAGACCAATGAGGCGTCTTGATCTATCTCTATAGATTTTGATGCCTAATATGTAAGCTGCTTCTCCAAGGTCCTTCATTGAAAAACTCTTATTCAAGTAGGCCTTTACACTTTCCAAGAATTCTATATCATTTCCCATTAGCAATATGTCATCCACATATAATATGAGAAATGCTACAGAGCTCCCACTCACTTTCTTGTAGATACAGGCTTCTCCAAAAGTCTGTATAAAGCCAAACGCTTTGATCACATCATTAAAGCGAACATTCCAACTCCGAGATGCTTGCACCAGCCCGTAAATCGAGCGCTGGAGCTTGCATACCTTGTTAGCATTTACTGGATCGACAAAACCTTCCGGCTGCATCATATACAACTCTTCCTTGAGGAAGCCATTAAGGAATGCCGTTTTGACGTCCATTTGCCATATCTCATAATCATAGAATGCGGCAATAGCTAACATGATTCTGACTGACTTCAGCATCGCTACGGGAGAGAAAGTCTCGTCGTAGTCAATCCCTTGAACTTGTCGATAACCCTTAGCGACAAGCCGAGCCTTATGGATGGTCACATTACCATCCGCGTCTGTCTTCTTCTTAAATATCCATTGATTTTCTATGGCGTGCCTATCATCAGGCAAGTCCACCAAAGTCCATACTTTGTTTTCATACATGGATTCTATCTCGGATTTCATGGCTCCAAGCCATTTATTGGAATCCGGGCCCGCCATCGCTTCTTCATAGTTCGAAGGTTCACCGTTGTCTAACAACATGATTCCCATGACAGGGTTGCCGTACCACTCTGGTGCGGAACGTGCCCTTGTGGACCTTCGAAGTTCAGTAGTAACTTGATCTGTTTCTTCATGATCATCATCATCAACTTCCTCCCTTGTCGGTGCAGGCACCTCAGGAACAATTTCCTGCGCTGCGCTACTTTCCGGTACAGGAGGGGTGACTGTCACCTCATCAAGTTCTACTTTCGTCCCACTCACTTCTTTCGAGAGAAACTCTTTCTCCAGAAAGGATCCATTCTTGGCAACAAAGACCTTGCCTTCGGATCTGTGGTAGAAGGTGTACCCAATCGTTTCCTTTGGGTACCCTATGAAGACGCATTTTTCCGATTTGGGTTCGAGCTTTTCAGGTTGAAGTTTCTTGACATAAGCATCGCAACCCCAAACTTTCAGAAACGACATCTTCGGTTTCTTGCCAAACCAAAGTTCATACGGTGTCGTCTCAACGGATTTCGACGAAGCCCTATTTAAAGTGAATGCGGCAGTCTCTAAAGCATAACCCCAAAAAGATAGCGGTAAATCGGTAAGGGACATCATAGATCGCACCATGTCCAACAGAGTACGATTTCTATGTTCGGACACACCGTTACGCTGAGGTGTTCCGGGCGGTGTCAATTGTGAAACAATTCCACATTTCCTAAGGTGTGTGCCAAATTCATGACTCAAATATTCACCCCCACGATCCGATCGTAAGAACATTATTTTCTTGTCTCGTTGATTCTCAACCTCATTCTGAAATTCCTTGAACTTTTCAAAGGTCTCAGGCTTGTGCTTCATCAAGTAGATATACCCATATCTACTCAAGTCATCCGTGAGGGTGAGAACATAACGATAGCCTCCGCGAGCCTCAACACTCATTGGACCGCACACATCGGTATGCATGATTTCCAATAAGTTGGTTGCTCGCTCCATTGTTCCGGAGAACGGAGTCTTGGTCATCTTGCCCATGAGGCATGGTTCGCACGTGGTAAATGATTCATAATCAAGAGACTCTAGAAGTCCATCAGCATGAAGCTTCTTCATACGTTTGACACCAATATGACCAAGGCGGCAATGCCATAAGTATGTGGGACTATCATTATCAACTTTACATCCTTTGGCATTCACACTATGAATATGTGTATCATCACGATCGAGATTCATCAAAAATAAACCATTGACCAGCGGGGCATGACCATAAAACATATCTCTCAAATAAATAGAACAATCATTATTCTCAGATTTAAATGAGTAGCCATCTCGCATAAGACGAGATCCAGATACAATGTTCATGCTCAAAGCTGGTACTAAATAACAATTATTGAGGTTTAAAACTAATCCCGAGGGTAGATGTAGAGGCAGCGTGTCGACGGCGATCACATCGACCTTGGAACCATTCCCGACGCGCATCGTCACCTTGTCCTTCACCAGTCTCCGCTTATTCCGCAACTCCTGCTTAGAGTTACAAATATGAGCAACTGCACCGGTATCAAATACCCAGGAGCTACTACGAGCGCTGGTAAGGTACACATCAATAACATGTATATCACATATACCTTTGACGTTGCCGGCCTTCTTGTCCGCTAAGTATTTGGGGCAGTTCCGCTTCGAGTGACCCGTTCCCTTGCAATAAAAGCACTCTGTCTCAGGCTTGGGTCCCTACTTTGGCTTCTTTCCGGCAACAGGCTTACCGGGCGCGGCAACTCCCTTGTCGTCCTTCTTGAAGTTCTTCTTACCCTTGCCCTTCTTGAACTTAGTGGCTTTATTGACCATCAACACTTGATGTTCTTTCTTGATATCCACCTCCGCTGATTTCAGCATCGAATACACCTCGGGAATGGACTTCTCCATCCCCTGCATATTGAAGTTCAACACGAAGCTCTTGTAGCTTGGTGGGAGCGACTGGAGGATTCTGTCTACGACCGCTTCGTCTGGGAGATTCATTCCCAACTGAGACAAGCGGTTGTGCAATCCAGAAATCTTGAGGATGTGCTCACTGACAAAACTGTTTTCCTCCATCTTACAGCTGTAGAATGCGTCGGAGACGTCATATCTCTCGACTCGGGCATGAGCTTGGAAAACCATTTTCAGCTCTTGGAACATCTCAAATGCCCCATGGTGCTCAAAACGCTTTTTGAGCCCTGATTCTAAGCTGTAAAGCATGACGCACTGAACCAGGGAGTAATCATCACAACGCGACTGCCAAGCGTTCATAACATCTTGGTTTGCCGGGGCGGGAGCGTCACCTAGCGGTGCATCTAGGACATAAGTTTTCTTGGCAGCTATGAGGATGATCCTCAGGTTATGGACCCAGTCCGTGTAGTTGCTACCATCGTCTTTCAGCTTGGATTTCTCTAGGAACGCGTTGAAGTTGAGGGTGACATGAGCGTGGGCCATTTGATCTACAAGAGATATTGTAAAGAATTTAGACTAAGTTCATGATAACTAAGTTCATCTTAATCAAATTTTAATGAACTCCCACTCAGATTGACATCTCTCTAGTCATCTAAGTGATACAAGATCCGAATCGACTAGCCCGTGTCAGATCATCACGTGAGACGGACTAGTCATCAACGGTGAACATCTTCATGTTGATCGTATCTTCTATACGACTCGTGTTCGACCTTTTGGTCTTCCGTGTTCCGAGGTCATGTCTGTACATGCTAGGCTCGTCAAGTGAACCCTAAGTGTATTGCGCGTGTAAATTTGGCTTACACCCGTTGTATGCGAACGTTAGAACCTATCACACCCGATCATCACGTGGTGCTTTGGAACAACGATCCTTAGCAACGGTGCATAGTTAAGGGGAACACAATTCTTGAAATTTTAGTGAGAGATCATCTTATTTACTACCGTCGTTCTAAGTAAACAAGATGCATAAACATGATAAACATCACATGCAATCAATTAAAGTGACATGATATGGCCAATATCATCTTGCTCCTTGGATCTCCATCTTCGGGGCACCATGATCATCTTGTCACCGGCTCGACACCATGATCTCCATCATCATGATCTCCATCATCGTGTCTTGAAGAAGTCGTCACGCCAACTATTACTTCTACTACTATGGCTAACGTTTAGCAATAAAGTAAAGTAATTACATGGCGTTATTCAGTGAAACGCACGTCATACAATAATTAAGACAACTCCTATGGCTCCTGCCGGTTGTCAAGTTCATCGACATGCAAGTCGTGATTCCCTATTACAAGAACATGATCAATCTCATACATCACATATATCATTCATCACATCTTCTTGGCCATACCATATCACATAGCACATACTGCAAGAACAAGTTAGACGTCCTCTAATTGTTGTTGCAAGTGTTTACGTGGCTTCTATAGGTTTTCTAGCAAGAACGTTTCTTACCTACGCCAAAACCACAACGTGATTTGGCAATTTCTATTTACCCTTCATAAGGACCCTGTTCATCAAATCCGATCCGACTAAAGTAGGAGAGACAGACACCCGCCAGCCACCTTATGCATCTAGTGCATGTCTGTCGGTGGAACCAGTCTCACGTAAGCGTACGTGTAAGGTCGGTCCGGGCCGCTTCATCCCACAATACCGTCGAATCAAGATTAGACTAGTAATGGTAAGAAAATTGAGCAAACTCAACGCCCACAACTGCTTTGTGTTCTACTCGTGCAAGATGATACACAAAAGACCTAGCTCAGATGCCACTGTTGGGGAACGTAGCAGAATTCAAAAAATTTCTACGCTTTCACCAAGATCCATCTAAGGAGACATCTAGCAACGAGCATATTAGAGTGCATCTACATACCCTTTTGTAGATCGCGAGCGGAAGCTTTCGAAGAAGCGTGGATGAAGTAGTCGTACTCTTCGCGTTCTTCGTCACCGATGATCTAGCGCCAAACGGATGGCACCTCCTCGTTCAACACACGTCCGGTACAGCAACGTCACCTCCTTCTTGATCCAGCAAGGGGGAGGAGTGGTCGTCGGAGATCCAGCAGCACGACGGCGTGGTGGTGGATGCAGCGAGAAATCCTGCAGGGCTTCGCCGGCGCCCTGCGTAAGGAGATGGAGGTGTGACGGGAGGGGGAGAGGCGCCAGAGGATTGGGTGCGGCTGCCCTCTCCCCCCCATATATATAGGGGGCCAGGGGGGTGCGCCAGCCCCTGGAGATCCCATCTGCAAAGGGGGCGGCGGCCTGGGGGGGAAACTTGCCCCCCAAGGCATAGGGGGCGCCTCCCTCCCCTAGGGTTTCAACCCTAGGCGCATGAGGGAGGGCCCAGTAGGGTGCGCCAGCCCACCAGGGGCTGGCCCCCTTCCCCTTGCGGCCTAGGGGCCCCACCGGGATGGGTGGCCCCAGCCGTTGGACCCCAGGGACGCCTTCGGTGGTCCCGGGACACTCCCGGTGACCCCCGGAGATCACCCGATGGCCGAAACTGGACTTCCTATATATCATTCTTTACCTCCGGACCATTCTGGAACTCCTCGTCACGTCCGGGATCTCATACGGGACTCCGAACAACTTTCGGGTTTCCACGTGCATGTATCTCTACGACCCTAGCGTCACCGAACCTTAAGTGTGTAGACCCTACGGGTTCGGGAGACACGTAGACATGACCGAGACCACTCTCCGGTCAATAACCAACAGCGGGATATGGATACCCATGTTGGTTCCCACGTGTTCCTCGATGATCTTCATCGGATGAACCACTGTGTCAAGGATTCACTCAATCCCGTATGTTATTCCCTTTGTCCATCGGTACGGTACTTGCCCGAGATTCGATCGTCGGTATTCCCGATACCTTGTTCAATCTCGTCATGGAAAGTCTCTTTACTCGATCCGTAATCCATCATCCCGTGACTAACTCCTTCGTCACCTTGAGCTCATTATGATGATGTCTTACCGAGTGGGCCCAGAGGTACCTCTCCGTCATACGGAGTGACAACATCCCAGTCTCGGTTCGTACCAACTCAACATACACTTTCGGAGATACCCGATGCGTACCTTTATAGCCACCCAGTTACGTTGTGATGTTTGGCACACCCAAAGTATTCCTACGGGATCCGGGAGTTGTACAACCTCATGGTCTTAGGAATAAATACTTGACACTGAAAAGCTTATGCATTACGAACTATACGATCTCGTGCTATGCTCAGGATTGGGTCTTGTCCATCACATCATTCTCCTAATGATGTGATCCCGTTATCACTGACATCCTATGTCCATGGTCAGGAAACCGTGACCATCTGCTGATCAACGAGCTGGTAACTAGAGGCCTACCAGGGACTCATTGTGGTCTATATATTCACACATGTATCGTTGTTTCCGTACAATACAATTTAAGCATGAATAACAGACGATTATCATGAACAAGGAAATATAATAATAATACTTTTATTATTGCCTCTAGGGCATATTTCCAACATTAGATCCGCTCTTCTCTCAACCCCGCGCCCGCAACCGTAGTAGGGATTCTTGTGATCCCATAGGTGTCGATCCAAATACCCCGACATCTTTGGCGCGCCAGGTAGGGGGCGCAGTTGTGAGAATCGACTCTAGTGATCGGCCCGACGCTCTCTCGTCTTCGTGGCCCTTTGAGGAGGCCAGAAGACTTGCGCTCGAGCGACTGCAAATAAAAGCTAAGTAACATCGAACTTTGGATATTTCTACCCTATTGTTTAAAGTTATTATCCTCAGAGCTGTCATTCTTTGTGCAAAAAGAAACCTGCACGCATATGGGGCCCTTCCCGATCGGCAACGCCTTTGTTCTGTTTCGAGTCAGCTCAACAGTTCAGACGGCTGCGTTTGAAACGGTAGGGTAGACTTCCGCAATTGACAAAGCTCTCGACTCTGACTCGAGTCAAACTCGACAGTTCGAGCGGCTGCGTGGAGAGCGGCAAGGTGGCAGACCCGGCGGCACGCTCACCCGGCAGGCCAATGGGGACCCGTCCCCTAGACGCCGCCTTGGGTATTTCGCGCCGGCAAGCCTACCCAGTTAACGTAGGGTGGAAACACAAAGAGGCAGCAAACAGGAAAATAACATGCATGATTCTGAAGATATTTCAAAGTTATATTACATCATGCCATCGCTGTGGTTCTAACTAAAGATGAAATTTGTCTTGGGCATGAACCCGCAGCGGCAAGGAAGAACGGGATGCTTAATCCCGGCGCTGGCCCTCCACCCTCTTGATTTCGTCGATGCGGCTGATGACGGGCTTGATGCGCTCCTTGAGCGCCGTGAGATTGGCATCCTCCGGCAAGTTGTCCATCGCGGCTTCGAAGTCGAGGGCGGGGTTCCAGAACGCCACCTTGGTGAGGACCTTGGTCATGACTCCTCGGCAGAGCCGCCGGGCCTCCCCGGCGAACGTGGCCATTCTGTTGGAGTGAAGATCAGTCAAGGCGCTGAGGACACCCTCAAAGAACAGGGTCAACTTGGCATTGACGGACCCACTCCATTCAGGGGCATACCTCAGGTTTGTCATCCCCATGAGGGCCAACTGTGAGGTGACCCTGCCGGCGATATCCTCCAGCCGGCTGATCCACCTGTTCTCCTCCACCACGTATTCTTGGTGGGAGGCGCCCTCATCCGCCCGCAGCTGCTTCTCCTCCTCCAGGATCTTGGCCAAGGCCTCCTCCCGAGTGGAGCTCTCCGCCAACATCTTCTCGAGATTCTCCAGCCTCAGCCTGAGATCTTTGATGGAGTTTTGTGCCTCGGAGAGCTCCCCAGTTCTGCTGATGACCGCTCCCTGCGCCTCTGTCAAGGCGCAGTTGAGCCTGTCCTTCTCGTTGGACAGCCTGAGGGCCTGCTCCTTCAGCCCGTCCCGTTCCACCTCCAGCTCTTGTATCTTGCCGGCATGGGCCAGAGCCTGAGCATCGAGCGCCTCCTTGTGCCTCTGCCCCAGCTCGCGAGTCCGCCGCTCGACAAGAGCCTCAAGCTCCTCATCCTTGCCGCGGAGTGTTGCGGCAAGCTTCGCCTCACGCGCGGAGAGGTCTTCTTCGTGGGAATCGAGGGCGGCTTGATGCTGGTTCCGGGCGGCCTCCGCCGCGGCAGCCAAGCTCGTCGCCTCTTCCTGGGCCTTCTCGATGGCGGCCATCTTCATGATGAGCTCCACGTTACTCTTGGCCAGTTCTTCCTGGGAGGCCCTCTTCTCCTCGCGGGACTGGTGGAACCAGGTTTGCGCCTCAGCGACGCGCGCCTGGAAGTCCGCCTCCGCGTCTTCCACCGCCGCCGTTCTGGACTTAACCTTGTCCAAACGGGCACGGTAGAGCGCCTGGAGCTTCCGGAAGTTGGCCCCCATGGCCCAGAAGAGCTGCTCCTCTGGGGAGCCGTCGCCGCCGGCGCTCGGTTCATCAACAACCTCGAGCCCGGAGGCGGCGAACACCTCACCGTCGATGACTTCCTCCCCGGCGGGTGCCCGGGAGCTCGACGCCCCGGCGAGATGGACAAAAAGGTTGTCGCCCACCTTCAGATACCTGCCGGGGCCCGAGGCCGCGGAGGAAGAAGGCTGATCATTGATCACCTCTTCCTCGGCGGTGGCCTTGCCGGCCTCCCCGTCAGGCCCACCGCCGGCGCCCTCGGCGGCACCCTTGGCGGCATCCTTAGCAGCCTTGTCTGCGGCAGACCCGGCGGCGTCCTTGGCGGCCTCCTTGGCGGCGATCTTGTCGGCTTCCTCCACGGCCTCCTCAGCAACCTCCTTGATGACGGCGTCCACGTCCTCCGCATCCGTTGAAGGAGGGCCTGGGCCGTGATGGGGGTAATGAAGTCAAGAAAAAGTGCAAGGGAAAAACAGAGGCACAAGGCAGGCGACTCACCAGCACCGGGCTGTGAGGCAGAAGTTCCCTCCCCGCCGGCATCGGACGCCGGGGCCGGACTGCCAGCGCCCAAGTTCTCCTCCTCCTCCATGCATGCAGGCTCCGTGCTTGGTGCCCTTTCCGGGGACGCCCCTCGTGGCGGCATGGTCGATGGGGGTGGTGCGTTGGGAGTAGCCCCCTGCGGCTCCTCCTGCTGCCGCTCCCGTCCTATAGAACCGGCAAGGTCAGCACCTTTAGCATCGAACGCCTACAGCATATCGAGCGAGAAGAGGTTAGCGGACTTACGCTGGGGGCTGTGCCGGGGGCTGCCGTCGGAGCTGCTCAACACCACCAGTGGTGTCTCTGTAGCCCCGGCTGGGGGCTGGCTGCTCGCCGAAGCCTTGGCCCTCTTCACCCTCTAGGCCAACGTCTCTGCGTCCCTAAAGAAGCAAGAACAAGTCAAGATGGGTGGCATGGTCAAGGGAGATGGGGATGACGATAAAAAAATGGAATACTTACTCGTCGTCCATCTCCTCTTCCTCTACCGCCTTCCTCTTCCTCTTCGGGCTAAGGGGCCCGAGGTCGAAGGGGAACTCTGCGTCGCCCTCCGAATCGACGTCTGTCGGGGAAGGAAAAGAAGGGGGCGGAGTTTGTGTGCGCTTCGACGAGGAGGGAGCTGCCGTTTTCTTCTTCTCGACGGCCTTCGTCGACCTCTTTGCCGCCGTGGCCCTCGTGAGGCACCCGGACCCCTCCAGGGCCAATTGAGGTTGCGCAGTCTTGCCGGACCGGACCGGCTCGCCGGAACAGGCCCGCCGCAAGACTCGCCCTCTTCCCTTGGCTGGTGCCAGGCCAACCGCCACATCCTCCGACGACGACGACTCGTCGGCCGCGTCCTCAACCAATGGGGCCCCGGTGCTGGCGCTGCTAGCCTCTCCTACGGCCGCCGCCCACTGGGCGAACTCCTCCTCCTCTGTAGCCGTGGCGTCCTGGTCCTCCATGCCTCCGGCGCTGCCGGCCTCCCTGATGAGCTGCTCCTCCCTCGCCCTGGTGGTGATGTAGTCCAGCTCCTCCGGGGTGGTGTCCCTGATGAGCCACCGCTCGGTGTCAGGATTGACGCACACTTCGACCAGAGTATCGAAGAACTACTGCACGACCTCGTCCTCTGGCTCCTGCCAGCTCGGAACGGGGCCGTGCGCGCTGCACTCCGGCATCATGGCAACGATCTCGGACTGGCGGGAGTTGTTGCACAGCGGGACCACTCCCGCTGACAGCCTGAAGAACTGCCCCTTGACGGCCTTGCCGGCCTTCGCGGCAGCCTTCGCAGCCTTGCCGGTCCACTCGACCTCGCCACCGTGACCCACATCCAGCTGGAAGAGCCGCTGGCAGAAATGGGCGTGTCCCATTACTGAGAGGTTGTGGTTGAGGCCAGCGCGGAGCCGCATGACGTCGGCCGGGTTCTTGAAGAGCCAGGCTGGCCTCCCCTTTTTGTGCAGCGGAGCAATCCGACGGCGGATGAAATCCGCCCCGATCATCTCGAGGGTGAGTCCATCCTGGACGAGGCGGTTGATCCTGGTGAAGACAACAGTGAGCCTCCCGTCGGCGGCATCGACGTCACTCCAGTCGCTGCCGCGGACCGGCGGCATCCGGCGGACCCTGCGGAATGCTGGCGGCTTGTCTTCCTCAATCCAGCACCACCGGTCGTGCCATTCGTCCTACCTCTCCTTCACAGCGCCCTCCAGATACACCACCTTGGGTCTGGGAATCCAGGCGATGCATCCAGAGACCGCGCCTCCCGGCTGGATCCGAGGGGTGAAGTAGTGGCGGAAAAGCGTCATGTTGGGCTGCACTCCGACAAAGCCCTCGCAGAGGTGCGCGAAGAAAGCCATGCACGCCACCGCATTTGGGGTGAAATCCAAAAGACGGAAGCCAAAGGTGTGCATGATGTCGCAGAAGAAATCGGAGAAGGGAGGACACAACCCGCAAGAGAAGTAATCAACGAAGAAGGAGTACCGATTTGAGCTGGGCGAGGCGCAAGCGGCCGGAACGACGCACATCGCCGGACGGCCCTAGTCCTTCGCCTGATCCCCCGTCTCCGCCCCCCAAAGGGGTTTGAAAGCAGCCCGGAGCTCGAAGACATCGACCGACGATGGGATGAAGATAGCGGCCTTCGTCCGATCCCCCGTGAACACGCCCTTCGGCGGCGCCGCAGGCCCGGCACCCTTGGCCGCCCCATTGCCCTTGGCGGGTCTGGACGTCATGACGGCTGAATGGGAAGGCTGAGGGAAGGAGATGGCGAAGCAACGGCGACGGGCGACGACGAAGGCTTCGGAAGGAAGGAAGCAAGGGAACGGCAGCTCTGAGATTGGAAGAGACGCGAGGAAAATGGAGGAAGTGAGCAGCGCGCTTGCGGTTATTCCTTTTTGTGGGGGAAACCGCGGGCCGCCTCCTTTCGCATTTACTGCGACGTGACGCATGCCTGCGGAAACCGCCCCACGCATGCCGCCCACGTCACGCATGCCCCTCCACACCGCGCCGCGCGCGCGGGTCATGGGAGGCGCAGCGCGCGGAAAGTTTTACCACGGTGAAAACCACCCCGCCTGCCCGTGCACCATTTTGGGCCTGGCCCAACAACGTGTCGCGCTTATGTGTGGCCCAGGCCCGGGGGCTCCTGTCGGTGTACAAAAAGTGGGGTACACTTTTTGTACCCCTATGACTGTGCACGGGCAGTCTGAGCCACGGCGCCACCACACCAAGCATGGCAAGGGAGGCAAGCCGGGGCAAGACTGAAGCTCGATGGAGACTAGAGCAACACCAAGAACAAGACCACAAGGAGCCAAGGGACGAAGCGGCTCTCCCCGGCAAGATCCTTGCCGGGGCCAGCCCTGGCAGCCCCGGCAAGGCCCTTGCCGCGGCAGCTCGCCCCGCGCCTACGGAGTGAATCACCCTTGAGTCCACCGCCCCCGTGGGGTGAGGATTCGGGAGATACCCCCATGGTGGCATGCAGATCTTTGTGAAGACATTCAAGATCAGATGCAAGTTAAGAAGACGACGACCCTTGGCGAGATCCCAGCCAAGGAGGACTAGAAGGCCCCCGGCAAGCACCTTGCCGGGGATGACAACAGGCGCCACGACAAGACCCTTGCCGGGGACCCCGGCAAGGCCCTTGCCGAGGACACCCATGGGGCCACCATCAGGCCCGCATCAACTGGGCTTCCATCGACCCACGCGGCTGCCGACCCAACCAGCTGGACAGGCTCCTGCGTGTCAACCCGCAGATCCTCGTGGAGACCCGCCGTTGCGCCACCTCAGCTGCATGTCTGCCTACATGGCACCTCAGGCACCGCTGGCCAGGGCGCGTGTCAACACGAGGAGGAGCGACGACGGACAAGAC
Source organism: Secale cereale (assembly GCA_902687465.1). NCBI lineage: Eukaryota > Viridiplantae > Streptophyta > Magnoliopsida > Poales > Poaceae > Secale > Secale cereale. The sequence continues at coordinate 46,773,108 of LR738711.1, read as the reverse complement.
GGACGTCTCCCCCCCGTCCCCGATAAAGCAAGGACACCTAAGTTGGGCGCATTAAATGCACCTTGTCCTGTAATGCGAGGCATAACCTCGCATCACTGTACCCTTTCAACCTCCTGTGTGCCAATGTGGCAACCCCTTTCTCTATAAAAGGAGGCCCGAGGCGACCAGGAGGAGGATTCGGCTTTTTAGAACTCCTCACGACTCCCTTGGAGCTCCTCACTCGCTGAAGAACACCAACATATAATCCACCAAAGCAGGAGTAGGGTTTTACGCATCTTTGCGGCCCGAACCTGGGTAAAGGAACCGTGTCCCGACTTTTAGATCTGCTCTTCTCTCAACCTCGCGCCCCGCAACCATAGTAGGGATTCTTGTGATCCCATAGGTGTCGATCCAAATACCCCGACACATATGGATCCAAAACAGCCCCTTACGAAGCAACGCATAAACTAGGGTTTAAGCTTCTGTCACTCTAGCAACCCATCATTCACTTATTACTTCCCAATGCCTTCCTCTAGGCCCAAACAATGGTGAAGTGTCATGTAGTCGACGATCACATGACACCACTAGAGGAGAGACAACATACATCTCATCAAAATATCGAACGAATACCGAATTCACATGACTACTTATAGCAAGACTTCTCCCAGGTACTCAAGAACAAAAGTAACTACTCACAAGACATAATATTTTTCATGATCAAAGGGGTATTAATATGCATAATAGATCTGAACATATGATCTTCCACCAAGTAAACCAACTAGCATCAACTACAAGGAGTAATCAACACTACTAGCAACCCACAGGTACCAATCTGAGGTTTAGGTACAAAGATTGGATACAAGAGATGAACTAGAGTTTGAGAGGAGATGGTGCTGGTGAAGATGTTGATGAAGATAACCCTCCCCGAGATGGGAGAGTTGTTGGTGATGACGCCGGTGACAATTTCCCCCTCCCGGAGGGAAGTATCTCCGGCAGAACAGCTCTGCCGGAGCCCTAGATTGGTTTCCGCCAAGGTTCCGCCTCGAGACGGTGTCGTCTGGTCCCGAAAGCCTCCTTATGATTTTTTCCATGTCAAAACACCTCATATAGGAGAAGATGGGCATCGGGGGGTCATCGGGTGGCCCACGAGACAGGGGGCGCGCCTAGAGAGGGGGGGCGCCCCCACCCTCGTGGACAGGTGGTGCCCCCCCTGGTGAATCTCTTTCGCCAGATATTTTTTATATTTTTTGAAACGGTGTCCCGTGGAGTTTCGGAGATTTTTGGGTTGTGCAGAATAGGTTTCCAATGTTTGCTCCTTTTCTAGCCCAGAATTCCAGCTGCCGGCATTCTCCCTCTTCATGTAAACCTTGTAAAATAAGAGAGAAAATGCATAAGTATTGTGACATAACGTGTAATAACAGCCCATAGTGCAATAAATATCAACATAAAAGCATGATGCGAAATGGACATATCAAGTCCCCCGAGCTTAGACCTTGCTTTTCCTCAAGCGAAAGCTGATATCGAGAAATATGTCCACATGTTTAGAGATAGAGGTGTCGATAAAAATAAAATACGGACATGAGGGCATCATGATCATTCTTATAACAGCAACACACATATATTGTCATATGATTCCTATGCTAAAGTAACAATTGATTCACAATGTCAAGTATGAATCAGAAACTTCATTGAAAACCAACAAACTATGATCTCAGTCATTGAAGCAATTGCTATTTATCGTAACATCAGAAAGAGTTAATATAAGAGCTTTTCAGCAAGCCTACATACTCAACTATCATATAGTCTTTCACAATTGCTCACACTCACGCAATACTTATGGTTATGGAGTTTTAATCGGACACATAGAAAGATAGGGGCTTATGATATTGCCTCCCAACCTTTTACCTCAAGGGTAATGTCAACAGTAATAGACCATGATAACTTACATCCAAGTGGGTATATATGTCAGGATCTTTCCAACACAGTGCGCTTACCAAAGGATAAAATGAAAAAAGGAAAGGTGATTTTCACCTTGACTCTTATAAGGCAAGAATAATAGATAGGCCCTTTGCAGAGGGAAGCAAAGGTTGTCATGTGCTTTTATGGTTGGATGCACAAAGTCTTAGCGCAAAAGAACGTCACTTTATATTATCACTTGTGATAAGGACCTTTATTATGCAGTCCGTCGCTTTTATTACTTCTATATCACAAGATCGTATAAAGCTTATTTCCTCCACACTAACAAAATCATACATATTTTAAAGAGTTTGCAACATGACAACTTACTTGAAGGATCTTACTCAATCCATAGATAGGTATGGTGGACTCTCATGGCAAAACTGGGTTTAAGGATGTATGGAAGCACAAGTAGTATCTCTACTTGGTGCAAGGAGTTTTGGCTAGCGTGAGGGGGGGGGGGGAGGAAAGCTCAACATGTTGGATGATCCATGACAATATACTTTATTTTGAATATAAGAAAACATAACCCATTATGTTGTCTTCCTTGTCCAATGTCAATTCTTTAGCATGTCATATTTTAATGAGTGCTCAAAATCATAAAAGATGTCCAAGATAGTATATTTGTATGTGAAACCTCTCTTTCTTTATTACTTCCTATTAATTGCAACGATGACCAAAACTATGTTTGTCAACCCTCAACAACTTTTATTCATCATACTCTTTATATGTGAAGTCATTACTTCCCATAAGATCAATATGACCTCTTTGATACTCCCTCTGTTCCATAATGTAGTGCCTATAGATTTTTACAAAAGACAAACATTACAAACTTTGACCATGCTTATAGAGAAACGTATGTACATCTAGAATACCAAATGCACATCATTGGATACATCGTGAGTTATATTTTCAGAATGTACATGTTTGGTATTGTAGATGTAGATAGTTTTATCTATATACTTGGTCAAAGTTGGCAAAGTTTGACTTTCACAAAAATCTATAGGCACTACATTGTGGAACGGAGGGAGTACTTTTTATATTTTCTTTTATTCTATCATGATCAAAGTGAGGAAATCAAGCCCGTGACTCAACACTAATCTTTATTATATAGCTCATGGACTCGATTACAAAGGTAAAGATCATAAAGCAAATGCTCACAACTAGATCATGCTAACTTTATTCTACTAGATCAAGATACTACCAAAAGGATCGAACTAAGAAAAATGGTAAAGATAGGAGTGTGATGGTGATACGATATCGGGGCAACTCCCCCAAGCTTGGCAGTTGCCAAAGGGAGTGCTCATACCCATATGATTATGTCCCCTTCTTCGGAGGTGGTGATGATGGAGTGCTTGATGACGTAGGCTTGTCTTCCATCTTCCAAGGCATGGGCTCACCATCGTAGAAGGATGATCGAGTCTCCGAGATGCTCAAATCTGCAGCCAAACTCATCTTCTGGAATCTATATTCATACTCACAGTTTTGGTTTTGCAGGTCATAGATCTGGGCTTGGAGGTGTTCGATTTTCTCTTGAAGATTGGAGATGGCTTGCCCGAAGATCCTTGCTTCCAGCTTGTAGTTGTTGGCGAGCTCCGTGATCATCATGTGGTTGGCGTTGAGTCCTTGTTCCACCATACCTTGGCACTTTAAAACTTGTTGCTCCGTTGCTTCGAGTCTTGTCTCCATACTTCCGGTCCTCCTTGGCCCCTCAACATCGCGGATGTGCAGCACCCCTTCGCGCAACTCCATGGTTTAAGGGTGGTGCTGCACCTCCGCGAGGTAGGGATTGATGACCTTCTCGACGAACTTGTCCTTGGGGGTGCTGGAAGATGCCATGATGATCTAGATCTGTCAGAAACAACATCTTGAAACAAAAACAGAGGATTTTGGCATGATACGGTGGTCAAAACCTTCGGAAGAATATACACTACTAGAAAAAAGGCTGTTAGTGGCGCACCTATTTTGGCCATTAATGGTGCACTATAGGTGTGCCACTATTACCACGCCACTAGTAATTAATACTAATGGTGCACCTCTGATGCTCCATTAGTATCCGAGACACTAATGGCGCACCACCTGGTGCGCCATTACTATCCAAGACACTAATGGCGCACCTGCAGTGCGCCATTACTAGGCATCGAAGTGCGCCATTAAAGGAGCCATGTGTACCTTGTGCTCTGGGTTACTAATGGCGCACTAACTAATAGTGCGCCACTGTTGTGTTTATTTCTGTGCGTCACTAAAGTGCAATATGGTGCGCCACTACTATGAATATTAGGATATTTTTTTGCTTTTCTGATATTTGCACAGGTTACAAAATACATTACAACACAGAATATAAACAGCACAACATATAAACAAGAGATTTATCGAATACAATAGAAGATTAGTCTCCGAATACAATTCATCATATTAGTCTCCGAATTCAAAATACCGAACAAAGTTAGAACATTACAAGTCTCGAGACCACGAGTAGCGAGTTTGTCTTCACATTACAAGTCAATATCTAAACTACAATCACATAGAAGAGGGTTGCGGTCACGATGAGCATCATCGCGATGAAACTGGTCTTCATCCGGCTCCTCCTCCGCTCCCTCCTCTCTCCCGCTAGATAGCGCGCGTATCTAGCTTCCGTCTCCGCCCTAGTGGTGTACCCTTTGTAACTGTTACCGCTGAAACGGTGAACCTGTCTCCGACACTCCTCCCAGTCGTCGTAGACTCCGGGAACCTCACCCTTTTACACGACATACGACGGCATCTCTATGCACTAGACAAACAAAACGTTAGTAGCAATTCACAGATAATATATAAGCAATATATAAGTATGCAACAAAAGGATCGGAAGAGAAAAGCAACACATTAATAGCACGATTCATGGTCCTACTAATAAATAGCATCAATTACATATGTCAGGTGCGCCATTAGTATCCATTTCATCTATAGCCCTTTTCCTAGTAGTGAGACTCTGGGCGATCAGTTAAGCAGGCTCTTCACAATTGTATTTGGTTTTGTTTTACCCTAGCTTGTTCATTGGGCGGTGGATCTACGCGTGCTAGACTGTTGGAGCAACTAGCTATGGCACACGACGGCGATCGCCGAACACACGGCCGGAGAGGAAGAAGGACACGGAAAATTTTATGGCGCACAGACACCCGCCGCACGAGTGGCTTTTCTCCCTTTTCACCTCGAGCTCGAACTCGATACGGGCAACAAGTACACTAGGGTGGAGGGGGTCTTATACCCGCGAGCTCTGACACGCCAGGCCACACACCAACACACCCACCTCCCACTCGTCATGTCCCGCGTGCTCCGGCTTGCACTCGCCCATCACGCACCCATGCGATCGCCGCGTCCGCACCGCACGCCCGAGGCAGTCACCTCTCCTGACTGCTCCCCAACTAACCCACGTACGCACGCACGCACATGCTCGGTCACGCACCCATGCGCCCGAGCCTGCCACGGGCTGAGCCCGGCTCGTCCACCGCGCGCACACACGCGTGCACCACATCCGAGCCCATCGTGAATTATTGCCCTACATTGCACCTCCTGAGCCACGACCTATAGGAGGCCGCCATCCTCGACGCCGACGTCTGCCAGCAGTGCCCGCTCTCCCGCCACTGCCGCCTTCCTTGGCCGAGTGCAGCTGCGCCTGAAATGGCCGCGCTGCCCATAGTTGTAGCAGCGGTCATGCCGGTTCCCGTCGTTGGCCGATGCCATGCTTCTGTCATCGTCGTCGTCCCGAGCCCAGCCGTGTTGCCGCTCCAGCACTGCCCACTGCGCCGCCGTCAGGAGCAGCTGGTCACCTCCGCGCTCGCTATCATCTTGTCCACGACGCTGCGTCCGCTCGTCGAACACACGCAGCCGCCCGAGCTCCTCGTCGAACGCCATCTCGTCGACGTTGCAGAATTGCTCGATCCCGGCGACCGTGGGGTACAGGTGGTCTAGAGATTGCCGACAGAGTATGAACTCCAACAATACAGTCCATAAGCTAGCTGAACTGGGCGAAAGGCAAAACAAGATGAAGCAGAGAAGTAATCAAAAAGGCCATCGATAAAGCCCGCTCCTCTCCATGTCCTGATGTCTTCCCTGACTAAATCCAGCACCCTATCAACATTGCAAGTCACATGCTCAAAAATTCTGGCATTTCTTTCATTCCATATCATCGAGTGGATGAGAATAATAATGGTGTTAAAGTTGCACTTGTCAGGCTTGGGACATCCTTCCATGATCTCGGCCACCAATCCTCTGTATTGGCATAACAGTCATTCGGAACAAGCAATGCGCTCTCGTCCAAACCCGCTGAGTGAAATGACAATGCACAAAAAGATGAGAGTAGTCTTCGTGCGTAGATATGCACAACAAACAGTGGCCATTAGATGGCCAACCCATCATCTCCAAATTATCCGCCGTCAAGCACCTGCAATGAACAACAAGCCACATAAAGAATTTGCATTTCAGGGGAGCTTTCGATTTCCATATTGGTTTGTGGCAAACAAAGCACACATTCGCGGCGAAGAACATGCTATATGCACTGCCAACAGAGAACTTGTGACATTTGGTCCACTTCCAAACTAAGCGATCGGGAACACCCACGGATATGGAGACATGCTGGGTGAAGTCCCAAATTTTGAGATATTGAGTTGTGGCCTATACCGAAATCCCTCCGGAGATATCCCTGAGGTGAAGATTCTGGACCGACAAGTAGCTGCCTGGAGGGGTTTCCATAGAAGACTTGGCTCCAGCCTTATTCTCGTTTGTCAAAGACTCTGGGCGATCAGTTAAGGAGGCTCTTCACAATTGTATTTGGTTTTATTTTACCCTAGCTTGTTCATTGGGAGGTGGATCTACGCGTGCTAGACTGTTGGAGCAGCTAGCTATGGCACACGACGGCGATCGCCGAACACACGGCCGGAGAGGAAGAAGGACACGGAAAATTTTATGGTGCAGAGACACCCGCCGCATGAATGGCTTTTCTCCCTTTTCACCTCGAGCTCGAACTCGATACGGGCAACGAGTACACTATGGTGGAGGGGGTCTTATACCCGCTAGCTCTGACACGCCAGGCCACACATCAACACGCCCACCTCCCACTCATCCCGTCCCGCGTGCTCCGGCTCGCACTCGCCCATCACGCACCCATGCGATCGCCGCGTCCGCACCGCACGCCCGAGGCAGTCACCTTTCCTGACTGCTCCCCAACTAACCCACGTACGCACGCACGAACATGCTCGGTCATGCACACATGCACCCGAGCCTGCCACGGGCTGAGCCCGGCTCGTCCACCGTGCGCACACACGCGTGCACCGCGTCCGAGCCCGTCGTGGCTTATTGCCCTACATTCCACCTCCTGAGCCACGACCTATAGGAGGCCGCCATCCTCGACGCCAACGTCTGCCAGTAGTGCCCGCTCTCCCGCCACTGCCGCCTTCCTTGGCTGAGTGCAGCTGCGCCTGAAATGGACGCGCTGCCCACAGTTGTAGCAGCGGCCATGCCGGTTCCCGTCGTTGGCCGACGCCACGCTTCTATCATCGTCGTCGTCCCGAGCCCCGCCGTGTTGCCGCTCCAGCGCTGCCCACTGCGCTGCCGTCGAGAGCAGCTGGTCACCTCCGCGCTCGTTGTCGTCTTGTCAACGACGCTGCATCCGCTTGTGGAACACACGCAACCGCCCGAGCTCCTCGTCGAACGCCATCTCGTCGACGTTGCAGAATTGCTCGATCCCGACGACGGCGGGGTACAGGCGGTCTAGAGATTGCCGACAGAGTATGAACTCCAACAATACAGTCCATAAGCTAGCTGAACTAGGCGAAAGGCAGAACAAAATGAAGTAGAGAAGAAATCAAAAAAGGTCATCGATAAAGCCCGCTCCTCTCCATGTCCTGATGTCTTCCCTGACTAAATCCAGCACCCTATCAACATTTCAAGTCACATGCTAAAAAATTGTGGCATTTCTTTCTTTCCAGATCATCGAGTGGATGAGAATAATAATGGTGTTAAAGTTGCGCCTGTCAGGCTTGGGACATCCTTCTGTGATCTCAGCCACCAATCCTCTGTATCGGCATAACAGTTATTCGGAACAGACAATGCGCTCTCGTCCAAACCCGCTGAGTGAAATGACAATGCACAAAAAGATGAGAGCAGTCTTCGTGCGTAGAGATGCACAACAAAGAGTGGCCATTAGATGGCCAACCCCTCCTCTCCAAATTATCCGTCGTCAAGCACCTGCAATGAACAACAAGCCACATAAAGAATTTGCATTTCAAGGGAGCTTTCGATTTCCATATTGGTATGTGGCAAGCAAAGCACACATTCGCGGCAAAGAACATGCTATATGAACTGCCAACAGAGAACTTGTGATATTTGGTCCACTTCCAAACTAAGCGATCGGGAACACCTACGGATATGGAGACTTGCTGGGTGAAGTCCCAAATTTTGAGATATTGAGTTGTGGCCTATACCGAAATCCCTCCGGAGATATCCCTGAGGGCAAGATTCTGGACTGACAAGTAGCTGCCTAGAGGGGTTTCCATAGAAGACTTGACTCCAGCCTTATTCTCGTTTGTCAAAGACTCTGGGCGATCAGTTAAGGAGGCTCTTCACAATGGTATTTGGTTTTGTTTTACCCTAGCTTGTTCATTGGGAGGTGGATCTACGCGTGCTAGACTGTTGGAGCAGCTAGCTATGGCACACGACGGCGAACGCCGAACACACGGCCGGAGAGGAAAAGGAGACAGAAAATTTTATGGCACACAGACACCCGCCACATGAATGGCTTTTCTTCCTTTTCTCCTCGAGCTCGAACTCGATACGGGAAACGAGTACACTATGGTGGAGGGGGTCTTATACCCGCGAGCTCTGACACGCCAAGCCACACACCAACACACCCACCTCCCACTCATCCCGTCCTGCGTGCTCCGGCTCGCACTTGCCCATCACACACCCATGCGATCGCCGCGTCCGCACCGCACGCCCGAGGCAATCACCTTTCCTGACTGCTCCCCAACTAACCCACGTACGCATGCACGTACGCACATGCTCGATCATGCACACATGCGCCCGAGCCTGCCACGGGCTGAGCCCGGCTCGTCCACCATGCGCACACACGCGTGCACCGCGTCCGAGCCCGTCGTGGCTTATTGCCCTACATTCCACCTCCTGAGAAACGACCTATAGGAGGCCGCCATCCTCGACGCCAACGTCTGCCAGCGGTGCCCGCTCTCCCGCCACTGTCGCCTTCCTTGGCTGAGTGCAGCTGCGCCTGAAATGGACGCGCTGCCCATAGTTGTAGCAGCGGGTGTGCCGGTTCCCGTCGTTGGCCGACGCCACGCTTCTATCATCGTCGTCGTCCCGAGCCCCGCCGTGTTGCCGCTCCAGTGCTGCCCACTGCGCTGCCGTCAGGAGCAGCTGGTCACCTCCGCTCTTGTTGTCGTCTTGTCGACGACGCTACATCCGCTCGTGGAACACATGCAACCGCCCGAGGTCCTCGTCGATCGCCATCTCGTCGACGTTGCAGAATTGCTCGATCCCGGCGATGGCGGGGTACAGGCGGTCGGGGATGGTGTCCGGGAGCTTCTTCACAAGCGCCGTGTCGTCGAGCATTGTTCCCAGGCTCGCGTAGCGTGCCGTCATCACGGCCAACCTTCCGGCATAGCCATCCAAAACCTCGCCGTCCTCCATCCGCAAACGGTCGAAGTCGCCACGCAGCGTCACGAGCCGAGCCGCCCGCACTCGATCGGCACCGATGAAACACACCTTTAGGGAGCCCAGCCCCATACCTCCCTAGCGGTGAGCTTCGTCGCCACCTTCAGCAGCACGTCCTCCGACAGCGCACCGAGGAGCATCGCATGCGCTGTCTTGCACTTTTTCCCGTTGACCGCCGCATTGCCCACCGGTGCCACCGCCTCCCAGAGGCTATGAGTGTCGGTGTCAAAACTGGCGGATCTCGAGGATGGGGTCCCGAACTGTGCGTCTGAGTATAGATGGTAACAGGAGACTGGGGACACGATGTTTACCCAGTTTCGGGCCCTCTCGGTCGAGGTAATACCCTACTTGTTGCTTGGTCGATCTTGATGAATATGGGGTTACAACAGTTGATTTACCTCGAGATCGTAATGACTAAACCATAGAAGTCGAGTCTAGGAGGTTATGATTCTGCCGCTACGGACTAAACCCTCCGCTTTATATATGCACCGGAGGGACCTAGGGTTGTACATGACCATCTTGCAGAGGAAGGAAATATTACACCCGGACTCTAAACTTGCTATTTACACATATGGGAGTCCTATGCGGATACAGGGGATAGTCTTCAGCGATAATCTTCACGGCCCACCAGTCTGCTCATAACGAGTAATCCGGCCACCCGAGAACCCCTTAATCCAGGACTCTCTCAATGAGCAATGAGGATGGCATGTGCCTTGATCGCCCACACCGTATAGTTGTCCGGTGTGAGTATCGGCATCGGCATCGACCCGAGCTCCCGCCTGTGCCGTGCGGCTTTTCTCCTTTTTCACCTCGAGCTCGAACTGAATACGGGTAACGAGTACACAAGGGTGGAGGAGGTCTTATACCCGCGAGCTCTAACATGCCAGGCCACGCACCAACGCACCCACCTCCCACTCGTCATGTCCCGCGTGCTTCGGCTCGCGCGTGCCCATCGCGCACCCACGCGATCGCCGCGGCCACACCGCACGCCCGATGTCGGGGTATTTGGATCGACTCCTATGGGATCACAAGAATCCCTACTACGGTTGCGGGGCACGGGGTTGAGAGAAGAGCGGATCTAACGATCAGGACATGGTTCCTTTACCCAGGTTTGGGCCGCAAAGATGCGTAAAACCCTACTCCTGCTTTGGTGGATTATATGTTGGTGTTCTTCAGCTAACGAGGAGCTCCAAAAGAGTCGTGAGGGGTTCCGAAAAGCCGAATCCTTCTATTGGTCGCCTCGGGCCTCCTTTTATAGAGAAAAGGGGTTGCCACAGTGGCACACAGGAGGTGGAAAGGGTACAGCGATGCGAGGTTATCCCTCGCATTATAGGACAAGGTGCATTTAATGCGCCCTGCTTAGGTGTCCTTGCTTTATCGGGGACGAGGGGAGACGCCCGTCTTGTCCGTCGCCGCTCCTCCTCGTGTTGACACGCGCCCTGGCCAGCTGTGCCTAAGGTGCCATGAAGGCAGACAGGCAGTTGAGGTGGCGCAACAGCAGGCCTCCATGAAGACCTGCGGGTTGCCTCGCAGGAGCCTGTCCAGCTGGTTGGGTCGGCAGCTGCGTGGGTCGGTGGAGAACCAGTTTGCACGGGCCTGATGGTGGCCCCGTGGGTGTCCTTGGCAAGGGCCTTGCCGGGGCCCCGGCAAGGGTCTTGCCGCGGCGCCTGCTTTCATCCCCGGCAAGGTGCTTGCCGGGGGCCTTGTGGACCTCCTTGGCTGGGATCCCGCCAAGGGTCGTCTTCTTACCTTGCATCTGATCTTGAAGGTCTTCACAAAGATCTGCATGCCACCACGGGGATATCTCCCGAATCCTCCCCCCATGGGGGTGGTGGACTCAAGGGTGATTCACTCCGTAG
>LR738711.1:46722658-46736074 GCA_902687465.1 Secale cereale | reverse complement strand
GGTGGGGCTATCGACCCGCCACTGCTGCCTTGAGGACCAATGGCGGGTAAAGTTTACCACCCGCTATTGTTAGCAGTCATCATGTGGGCATACTCAATAGTGATTATTTGTGGTGGTCCGATATAAAGCCCGGTACTGCTAGGTCTATAGCTCTGGCGGTTGTTGTGTGGCACCCACAACTGCTACTTTTCTCAGCCACTAGTGACAGTTGTCTGGTCGCGTCCGCCACTAAATTAAGCTCACCTATAGAGCTTTTCCCAATAGTAACAGTGTTAATAAGGAGTAACGTGGTGATCATCATTCAGATCAAGCCAATGTCTACATCCGGGAAGTTTAAAATACAGCTTCTACAATGGGGAAGATGCCTGGTTTTTCTGCTTGATGGCCTCCTGGACAGACTTCAAGAGTGATGGCATCAGTGTACTACCTTGTGAGGGTTATGAGCTTGGACTCACGGAGGCACACCATGCCCAAGCGATCGTATTCAACATCTCCCAAGGTCCTTGGCTGTCATCTTCCGGTGATTCTGGAGAGCATCTTTAGCGGTACTCCATGAAGGATTGCCTCAAGTGCGAGCCGGTCGTCACTGTGGATGATCGTGCCACTCTCAATCGAATCGCATAGCCCCCGGCCCTCGAGCATTACTTGCATGAGGAATGCCCAGTCATCATTGTTCATCCGTGTGAGCTACTGCGTGAGCTGGGCGGTAGGAGTAGTCAAATACACTCGGCTTGCATGTTAGTAGGAATCTATTCCTCTATTAAGTGCATGATGTCACTGCCCTGATGGATGCATGACGCACTTGAAGTTCCTTCGTCCCCAAAATATCATGTGAGATGATTGAACCTGTGACTCACAACACAAAACGCCGCATCACCCTATTGGCAGTTTACAACTCCATGGCCATCCTAGAAAGCAAGATTAATGTATATAAATCAAGACGGCAAAATAGAAAGACGGGTACACGCGACTTTGGCTAGGGAAGACAAAATGAGATCTGGACAGTACAAGCAATTAATGTGCACATTTACTTTGGTAAGCTCGGCCGATCTTGATCTTGTCAAAAGTCAATGCTAGTACATCCATGGTTGATCGTTAGCTAGAAAAACACCAGACGTGGCAGTTTTTGGCTGGCCATATGATTTCCATATGATTAAACCCACAGGTTTAGCTTTTTTGTGATAAAAACAACTACATATTGATCACTAATTCTGGTTACCAAAGCTTATGTGTTTAGTTGATGGTGCAATTTGAACTCTCAAGCTAGTCATTCAAGTGATTCCAGTCAGGAGTAAGACATAGTCCTGAATGTATTAGCCCTTTGGTCGGTGACCCACAATAATGAAGTAGTGAAAGTTCATATAAGAGACCTTCAAGACAGTCAACAGAATTAGTGAAGAAGTGAAGTCAACTTGTAACATTTTTTTTTTGAGAAACACTTTCAATCTATTCATCTTCTATCATGGCAGTACAACAAACGCTAGAAATAATAAAAATTACATCCAGATCCGTAGACCACCTAGTGACGACTACAATCACTGAAGCGAGCCGAAGGCGCGCCGCCGTCATCACCCCTCCCTCGCCGGAGTCGGGCATAGCTTGGTGTAGTAGACAGTCGGGAAGTTGTCGTGCTAAGACCCCGTAGGACCAGCGCACTAGTACAGCAACCGCCGCCGATGAAGAATAACGTAGATCGAAAGGATCCAACCTGAAGACACACGAACATAGACGAACCACAACCAGATCCGAGCAAATCCACCGAGGATAGATCCGCCGGAGAAGTGAAGTCAACTTGTAACATTTGATATACATACTCAAGCTCAGATTTATGTACGTACGCTACACTAGAAAGCTAGCTAGCCTATAAATAGCATCGGTCGCTCCATCATATAATCACCAGCTAGCTTATTCACATCTCTTATCTTGAGACCTTCTCTTGCTCCACATATTTACCTACCTCTTCAGCTAGTACCTACAAAGCTTGCTCGGCAACAATGGCAGCAGGTGGGGCTTCTCTTCTTGTTGCTGCTGTTTTCTCCATGCTAGTCATGTCTTCCCTGGGGCATCCGAGGCCTTTATGCAGCGACTGTGACCCGCAATGCCGTGCCAACTGCACCGCGGAGGTTAAAACCTCCTGCAGCAGTTAGAGCATGGTTAATAATATAGCTAGCTGCTGGCTATATGATGTTGGCATGTCAGATATAGCCAAGCTTATAGCCAACAAGTACAATAGCTAGATATAAATATATACTACTTTGTTGATACATGGCCCACCCCACTCTCTCACAAAGTACCTAGGAGCACGTGCTGCAGCCGGCTGTTAATTAATATCCCGCTTCTCTTCTCTCTCCTCTTCTCTCTCTTCCAAGTAAGAAAAAAAATATAATATTTAATGTCTTACAGCCCGCCTACATCACCTTATTATACTTGCTCTTACTGCAGCGGTGGCGGCGGCGGCCCTCGGGAGGGCTGCCATAGAAATATCTTGCAGCAGTGCACTGCAAATGGTGTCTGCTGCAGTAGCAACGGCACATGCACTTGTGACTACAATGATGTAGCTGAAAGTGGTTGCAAGGGGGTCACCGACGACACCCAACATTGCGACCCTTGCATGCGCGGCATCTTCGACCAGTGCCTTCCCACCTGTAACAAGGCCTGCAACAACAACTGCAAGAAGAAAGGGTGCCACCATGCCTAGGTAGGAATAACATGTAATCGATCGGTTGCCTTGCATAGCAAATAACATGGCTCGTTGTGGTCGTGCGTAGATTTTTGTAAACGCCATGGCCTGGTTCTGTGGGATGGCACAAGAGTAGTTAATGGGTTGTGGCACAACACCTCCAGCGCTTTGGCTGAAGATTTGAATATATTTATCTATACTGATTGATAATATGGAAAAGGAATGAAATTTCAGAAAGTTGACACGGTGTGAAATTATGGTTGTTCAATTGTCTTCTTCCGTAGACCTTGCGTACATGTGTTGATTGGCTTCTATACATCAGCTGTCCATCCAAGTATGCATTTGAAAGTTGTTCCATCCAATTATACCGGAAGGTCATGTGCCCCTTCACCGCGCCATTTACTCTCTTTCGTTCTTGAGGAAACTGTCCTTTTTTTTATGTAAATCACCTTCCACTGATGATTAGAATGCATGCAACCTCGCACTTCTAGAATCATTTTTCCTATGTCAAAGTCTGTATGGATTAGCCACATCAACACTATTTGTACTTGTTTGTTTAAAGAGCATGGATGGAACCACTGAACTGCATAGATACATAGGTGTAAAAGGGGTGAGAGTTAGTAGAACAAAGTATTTGCGTTGACGGGGAAAGGTCCACACATAATGAGGAAAATCATCCAAAATCACAAGGTAATAGAGATAGCATGTGTTACTTGGAACTGGAATGGGAGAGATTCATACATCACTGTGAATCAATTGAGAATGAAAAGAAGCAATGGTAGAAGATGAATTAAACAGAAGACAAACAAACTTTCCAACACGACACTTGTGGATAGTGTGATCATTTGTTTTATAACAAGAAAACAAAAAAACCTGAGAATGTGACGAAGAGCGGGGGAGCTTGGGTGACCGACGCAGGCATGCAAGAGATCAATGCAAACGGAGAGGGCGACGGGTGCAGTGGTGGAGCGGGATGCTGACTGCACGGATACCGAACTCGTCAAATTCATCTGTCACGGGATTATCACGAGTAAAAGAGCGAACATAAACTAGATTCATAATAAAATATTGTGAGAAAACAACATTATTAAGAGATAATGGCAACTTGGCAAGGATGTAGAAGAAAAAGGAATGTTGCCAGTGTGAGTAATAGGGAGAGAGGATCCATCACCAAAGATGATGCGCGAGGTCATGGTTGTGGGATAAGAGAAAGATGATTACCGGTGTTGTCGGCCATATGGAACGTGGCCCAGGTGTCCAGAAACCAATCACCGCGGCCGTCGTAGTTGCTTGGAGATTGGGTGGCTAAATTTCCTGTTTTGACCCCTTTGTAAAAGTATATCCAGATCTGACCCTATGTTGAATTTTTTTTCTGGATCCGACCCTTTTCGCTACCGCCATAGTCCTCGGTGGTAGGTATAACATGCTACCGTCACAGTCTATGGCGGTAGCATTTAGCAGCGCCGTCACGCCATCGTAACGTAGAAAATATCCTACCGCCAAGGTCTCTGGCGGTAGGCCATTATACCTTACCGCCGGAAATGTTGGCGGTATGGCTGCATGCAATGCACCGTAAAAATGGAGTAGCCTGTCTCCCAGTCCTGAACTGCCTATATTTACACTTTCAAATATTCTAAACATATACTCCCTCCGTCCTAAAATAAGTAACTTAAAAATGACTCAATTTTGTACTAATTTAATACAAAGTTGAGTCATTTTTAAGTCACTTATTTTAGGACGGAGGGAGTATATTTCAAAATTTTACATTACATGGTTTTTTAAAATCTTAATCATGTCTCTGAAAAATGATAAGTATGTATAAAAAAATATTGACCATGTATACGACAAATGTATACAAAGATAAACGAATTGTGTGAAATAAGCTGATCATGTATTTAAAAAATATTAATCAAGATTTTAAATAAAAAGTCAAATGTTAGAAATATGTTAATCAAGCATTTGAAAAATGTTAAATGGGTATAGAAAAAAGTTGACCGTGTATTAAAACAAATTAAACTTGCATTTGAAAAAGGCTAAATGTGTAAGGAAAAAAGGTTGACCAAGTATTCAAAAATGTTAAACTTGCATTTGAATAAATTTAAATGTGTATAAGAAAATTGTCGACCATGAATTAAAAAATATATTAAACTTATATTTTAAAAATGTTAAATGTGTATAGAAAAAATATTGGCCATGTATTAAAATGTTAAATTTGTATTTTCAAATGTTCATCAAGCATTTGAAAGAAAATGTTAAATGTCTATAGAAAAGTTGAATTCAAAAAATGTTAATATGTTAGTTAGGAAATGTTATGAAGCATTTGGAAAAATATATTAAATGTGTACTGAAAAAATGTTGACCATGTATTAAAAAATGTAAATCCGGTATTTGAAAATAATTAATCAAGCATGTAAAATATTTTCAATGTGTATTAGGGAAATATATTGGATATATACCAAAATATTGTTTAGAAAAACAATGAGCCACAAGAGAAAACAAACAAAACTGAAGAAAACAGGAAAGAAAGAAACAAACATACCAAAAGGAAGAAAAACTAAAGAAAAAACATCCAGTGAATACCGACAAAGAAATAAAGAACAGCGAAGAACAAGAGTGAAAAAAGGATTTGGCTGGGCAGTACCAATTTGTTTCGAACTTGTTGAGATTGACCACAGAAGGTGTTGCAATAATCCAAACAATCTGTAGTGGTATACCCGTGGTGTAGTACATATTGTAGTTAGGTTTTAGAAAAACATATTGTAGTTTATTTATGTATCTGTGTTTTGAGCCTGCTTGCACACCGTGTACTAGTTCGTTAACTTGGATAATACGTTTCCAATATATTGTTGTTAACTGAGTCGATTCTCTGATGATTAATTTACCTGCTCGGTTTCATGATTTAGAATTTAAAATATACTCCCTCGGTCCCATAATATAAGATCGTTTTTTTACACTAGTCTAGTGTAAAAACGCTCATATATTATGGGACGGAGGGAGTAGATCATTGGTAAAAGTAATGGATATTCCTTATGTATTTTTACAATGATATCCAATAGGTTACATGGGTCTGTTTATGGGCAGTCCTAACTTTCTCTATGGGCCTGTTTATTAGCAATCCCAACTTTCTCCATGGGTCTATTTATCGTAGGAGAAGGTGTTCACATGAAATTCGATAAGATTATAGCTCGGTTCTTTGGGGAGCCGGCGCCAAGAAGCGCAAGTGCCACATGGTTAGATGGGCTGACTTACGCGGGCCAAAAGCCCATGGAGGGCTAGGTTTAACCAACTCATAATATGAACTTAGCCCTGATTGCTCAATGGATTTGATTTTTTTAATGACGACATTCGCTGGGCAAAGATTCTCTTAGCTCAATACTTCTCGGATGGCTTGTTCTTCGCTTGCGACGTTCGACGGTTGCTGATTTGGAATGGAATCAAAATGCAAAGAAGTGCTGAACTTAGGAGCGAGGTTCCTTGTTGGCGACCGGCAAGACACTAAGTTTTGGATACCTTCTTGGATGTCAGATAGGATTCTCTACGCTTCCTTTCCAACGTTGTTTACCATTGCGGCATCTCCTAAGGCCTTGGTCAGTGAGATCGTTGCCTCGGGGTCCGCGGAGCTCCTTAAACCCCTTTCCCCTTACAAGTCTCGCGAACTTGTTATCGTTGAAGCGTCTATTGCTAACACTTACATTATTTCCAACAGGGGTGCTAGAATTTAGTCTATTTTTGGGCCAGCCCAATAGCATTGTCAAAATTCCTAATAAATTCTAAAGACCCACTTAGCCCATTAATGCAAAGGCAAGAGGTGAGACTAAAGTTTAGTCTTATACTGCTCACCTAGTAGGAGTTAGACCTCCTTATAAGGGAGATTGTTTCTCCATATGTATGAGGACGTGAACAAGAGAGACATTCACGCGCGCTCCTCCTCCGCCGCCCACCTCACCACGCCTGGTCATGACGCGCCGCGCCACGGGTTGCGGGAATGAGCCGAGCCATTGTCTAAATTTGACCACGCACGAATGATATATGAAATGTCACTCGGAGCTGAAAACTTTTGTTGAAGTGGAGATTGAATACAAACGTTGCACCCTTCGGCTGCTACATATTCGTTTCGTCTTCCTCTTTTGCTTCACCTCCTGTCACAGCATGTTCGCCTTCTTCTCATGTGCCTACAAAATAGAGGTCGCTCTTCTTCAGAGAGACACATCAGAATATCATCTTTATCACGCCACCGAGTTCCAAACTCCGAGCTACCGCGTTCTTCTCCATCACGGCTTGCCTCATGCACCGCAAGTCCGGATAGTAGGCCTCCGAAACCCCGCCATTTCGAGTCATATACAGGAGATGGGTGATAAGGTTTTTGGGGAGCGCTCTGCGTGACTACTGACTTCTTCATCAAGGATGCCATGAAAGTCGACTACCCCTTCCCAAACGACGACTTCCTCCCCTACGTTAACAACCTTTAACATGTTGTAAATTTTTATATACATATGACACATTCTTTTTATGAATGTTTGGCATTTCGTAAAGACATGACTAACAGTTTTTTTCAAATTATTGTTTTCATGTCTACTTTTAAACACATTGTACAATTTTGTATACATAGTGATGTTTATGTAAATGTTTAAAATTTTATAAAATACATCAAACTGTTGTACGGACATTGTATGTTTTGATGTCTCCTTTTTTGCACACGCATTGTATATTTTTTGTATACAAATAATTATTATTTTTATACATGTTCAACATTTTTTAAATACACCATTAACAATTTTTAAAATAAATGTTTGATGTCTACATTTTTTGTACACATCTTAAAAAGTTATTTATGTATGTTGTTTTTGAAATATATGGTTAACATTTTTTCTCAACACATTTCCGAAATTTTTAATACATGTTAAACATTTTTTAAATAGATATTGAATCATTTTTTCCAAATGCTATAAAAAATTTGGAAGTTACATTAGCATTTTTTAATACTGTATGAACATATTATTTATAGAATTGAAGTAATTGTTTCTGAAAATGATGTATTTTAGAATTATTTGAAAATGTAACCAAAAGTTTGAAAAGGAGGGAAGTCGATTGCACCCTGAGAATGCAATCCCATGTCGCCACCGTCGAGGGCGGCCGCTCCAGCCACTACGATGCATGTGTGCCCTTTGTTCAATTAGGTATCCAGCACTACTTGAGGCAAGATGCCCCACAGACGTACACACAAAAGGTCGCACGGGCGAGGTTAGCGGGCATGGCTATTTATCGCGTTCAGCGAGTCAAGCGTTCCGACTCACTGAAGCCCGCGACCATATGGGCTGGCCCATATGCGCGGGCAAGCCCTGCCTCTTTCCTGTTTTGTTTTTTTTCACGTTTTTTTATTTTCTTCTTTTGTTTATACTTTGAAATATTCTAAATAAATATATTACAAAAAGACTCTCCCAAAACACATTTCAAAAATGTTGAACTGCGATTAAAAAAAATTTGTACATGAATATTGAAAATGTTGAACTAGTATTTGAAAATGGTGAGTAAGTATTTGAAAAAATGTTGAATAAGTCCTGAAAATGTTGAATAGGTATATGAAAAATGTCGAACAAGTATTTGAAAATGTTGAACGGGTATTTGAAAAATGTTGAACAAGTACTTGAAAATGTAGAACAAGTATTTGAAAATATGTTGATCATGTATATAAAAACTATTGAACAAGTATTTAAAATATGAAAAACAATTATTTGAAAAGATGTTGAACAAAGTATTTGAAAAACATTTGAACAAGTATTTGAAAAAATGTTGAACAAGTATTTGAAAAATGCTGAAAATGTATTTGGAAAATGTTGAGCGTGTATATAAGAATGTAGGATGAAACAAAAAGAAACAAAATAAAAACAAAAAAAATAATGAAAAACCAAAAAAGAAACAAAAAACCAAAGAGAAAGGGGAAAAAATAAAAACAAATGAAAAATCCTGGAGAAGAAGAAAGATAGAAAATAAAACGAAAAAGGAAAAAAGGGACAAGAAACAAGTAAAGAGTACGAAAAAGAAAAAAGGAGAAGAAAAAAATAAGGATGAAACCTCTAGTATGGTGCAATCCTACCACGCGGGCGGAGTGGTTAGTCGCGCCAGTCATCACCCTGGAGACCAGTGTTCGATCTGCCTGGGTGCTCTCTTCTATTCCCCTCCGATCCATGAATACGATAAATAGCAGTCGCGGAGGCTAGCCTCCAACACACGTTGAGCGAGCTATAGGCATGCCCTTCCACCCAGTCAGATAGGCCTGCCGCAACCACTATATGTCCCCTACCGGGCCCATTATATTCTCCTATCGGGCCTTCCATTCACCATGTGTGTCGTGGTCCCACTTGGGAAGGATTCGGTGTTACGTCCTACTTCCTCTGTATCAAAATATAATATGGTGTTTGAAACTATGAACTCCGAAGCTTCTCCCTTGAATTTCCTTCACCAGGCGGCTACACTGGTTAGTTTCAACTACTCCCTCTGTCGCAGGAGTATATGTGATAAGCTAGCGGGTAGTGTGCGGCACCATGTCGTGCTAGGTTGGTTGGTTTCAGAATAGTTTTTCATAGCTTTTGAGAATCGGTTGTGCATTCGGTGCATCTCAGTCTCTGTACAAATGAGAAAGTAGTCGTGATGCAGACATGCATGAAATGGTAAGATTACATCTACATGGAGGTGTTTGGTTCCAGATTTGTAATGCAAACGTAAACATAATTAATTTATAGTGCCAATGTAAATAGAATGGACTAAACTTTAAATTTGTTCAGTTAGCCTGTTGCAGGTCATTCCATACCGGGATTGCTAAGAATTTAAGGCATCGAACATGGATTGGTAGGCCAGAAACATTTGTGGTGGGCCACCGCAGGATATGGCGACGGAGTATAAGGGCCCGGACAGTAAGACTTTGAGTATATGTGGATGGGGAGAGATATATGAGGGGGTCGGGTGGGCCAGCATGGGCATGGCCCGTATTTAGGCTGGATATGTGGAGTGTTGGAAATATGCCCTAGAGGCAATAATAAAATGGTTATTATTATATTTCCTTGTTCATGATAATTGTCTGTTATTCATGCTTGAATTGTATTGTACGGAAACAGCGATACATGTGTCAATAGATAGACCACAACGTGTCCCTGGTAAGCCTCTAGTTACTAGCTCGTTGATCAACAGATGGTCACGGTTTCCTGACCATGGACATTGGATGTCATTGATAACGGGATCACATCATTAGGAGAATGATGTGATGGACAAGACCCAATTCTAAGCCTAGCACAAGATCGTGTAGCTCGTAATGCTTAAGCTTTTCCAGTGTCAAGTATCTGTTCCTTAGACCATGAGGTTGTGCAACTCCCGGATACCGTAGGAATACTTTGGGTGTGCCAAACATCACAACGTAACTGGGTGGCTATAAAGGTACGCAACGGGTATCTCCGGAAGTGTCTGTTGAGTTGGTATGAACCGAGACTGGGATTTGTCAATCCGTATGACGGAGAGGTATCTCTGGGCCCACTCGGTAAGACATCATCATAATGAGCTCAATGTGACTAAGGAGTTAGTCACGGGATGATGGATTACGGAACGAGTAAAAGAGATTTGCCGTGACGAGATTGAACAAGGTATCGGTATACCGACGATCGAATCTCGGGCAAGTACCGTACTGATAGACAAAGGGAATTACATACGGGATTAAGTGAATCCTTGACATCGTGGTTCATCTGATGAGATCATCGAGGAACACGTGGGAACCAACATGGGTATCCAGATCCCGCTGTTGGTTATTGACCGGAGAGTCGTCTCGGTCATGTCTACGTGTCTCCCGAACCCGTAGGGTCTACACACTTAAGGTTCGATGACGCTAGGGTTGTAGGGATATATGCACACGGTAACCCGAATGTTGTTCGGAGTCTCGGATGAGATCCCGGACGTCACGAGGAGTTCCGGAATGGTCCGGAGGTAAAGAATGATATATAGGAAGTCCAGTTTCGTGTTGGGGATCGTAGCAGAAAATCAAAAATTTTCCTACGCATCACCAAGATCTATCTATGGAGTAATCTAGCAACGAGTGAGAGGGGAGTGCATCTACATACCCTTGTAGATCGCGATGCGGAAGCGTTGCAAGAACATGGATGAAGGAGTCGTACTCGCTGCGATTCAGATCGCGGTTGATTCCGATCTAAGCGCCGAACAACGGCGCCTCCGCGTTCAACACACGTGCAGCCCGATGACGTCTCCCACGCCTTGATCCAGCAAGGAGAGAGGGAGAGGTTGGGAAGACTCCGTCCAACAGCACCACGACGGCGTGGTGGTGGTGGAGGAGTGCGGGACTCCAGCAGGGCTTCGCCAAGCACTGCGAGAGACGAGGAGGGAGAGAGGTAGGGCTGCGCCAAGCGAGAGAGGTCAAACCGTGTTCTGGGCAGCCCCAAACCTCACATATATATATAGGGGGAAGGGAGGGGCTGCGCCCCCCTTAGGGTTTCCCACCCCTAGGGGTGCGGCCACCCCAGATCCCATCTGAGGGTGGCGGCCAGAGGGGGAGAGGGAGAGGGGGGCGCACCAGATTGGGCCCTAGGGCCCATCTGCCCTAGGGTTTCCCCCCTCCCCTCTTGGGGGCGCCTTGGCCCCTGCTGGGGGGGCGCACCAGCCCACCTGGGGCTGGTCCCCTCCCACACTTGGCCCACGCAGCCTTCTGGGGCCGGTGGCCCCACCCGGTGGACCCCCGGGACCCTCCCGGTGGTCCCGATACGCTACCGATAGCGCCCGAAACTTTTCCGGTAACCAAAACGGGACTTCCCATATATGAATCTTTACCTTCAGACCATTCCGGAACTCCTCGTGACGTCCGGGATCTCATCCGGGACTCCGAACAACATTCGGTAACCGCGTACATACTTTCCCTATAACCCTAGTGTCATCGAACCTTAAGTGTGTAGACCCTACGGGCTCGGGAGTCATGCAGACATGGCCGAGACAACTCTCCGGTCAATAACCAACAGCAGGATCTGGATACCCATGTTGGCTCCCACATGCTCCACGATGATCTCATCGGATGAACCACGATGTCAAGGATTCAATCAATCCCGTATACAATTCCCTTTGTCTATCGGCATAGTACTTGCCCGAGATTCGATCGTCGGTATACCGATACCTCGTTCAATCTCGTTACCGGCAAGTCTCTTTACTCGTTCTGTAACACATCATCCCGTGATCAACTCCTTGATCACATTGTGCACATTATGATGATGTCCTACCGAGTGGGCCCAGAGATACCTCTCCGTCATACGGAGTGACAAACCCCAGTCTCGATTCGTGCCAACCCAACAGACACTTTCGAAGATACCTGTAGTGCACCTTTATAGCCACCCAGTTACGTTGTGACGTTTGGTACACCCAAAGCATTCCTACGGTATCCGGGAGTTGCACAATCTCATGGTCTAAGGAAAAGATACTTGACATATAGAAAAGCTTTAGCATACGAACTACACGATTTGTGCTAGGCTTAGGATTGGGTCTTGTCCATCACATCATTCTCCTAATGATGTGACCCCGTTATCAACGACATCCAGTGTACCGTGACCATCTGTTGATCAACGAGCTTGTCAACTAGAGGCTTACTAGGGACATGGTGTTTGTCTATGTATCCACACATGTATCTGTGTTTCCTATCAATACAATTCTAGCATGGATAATAAACAATTATCATGAACAAGGAAATATAATAATAACCAATTTATTATTGCCTCTAGGGCATATTTCCAACATTTCGGCCATCGGGATAGTTCCGGGGGTCACCGGTAGTGTACCGGGACCACCGGAAGGGTCCCGGGGGTCCACTGGGTGGGGCCAACCATCCCGGAGGGCCCCGTGGGCCGTAGGGGGAGGGGGGCCAGCCCTTAGTGGGCTGGCGCACCCCCCATGGGCCTCCCCCCATACGCCTAGGGTTGAAACCCTAGGGGTGTGGGCGCCCCCTAGGCTTGGGGGGCAAGCCACCCCCCTTGGCCGCCGCCCCCTAGGAGATTGGATCTCCTAGGGCCGGCGCCCCCCTGGCCCCCTATATATAGTGGGGGGGGGGAGAGAGGGCAGCCGCACCTCAGCCCCTGGCGCCTCTCCCCCCCGTTACATCTCCTACTCCTCCCGCAGGGTCTCGGCGAAGCCCTGCAGCTTTTCCCATTGCATCCACCACCACACCGTCGTGCTGCTGGATCTCCATCAACCTCTCCTCCCCCTTGCTGGATCAAGAAGGAGGAGACGTCGCTGTACCGTACGTGTGTTGAACGCAGAGGTGCCGTCCGTTTGGCGCTGGGATCATCGGTGACGAGGATCACGACGAGTACGACTCCATCATCCACGTTCCTTCGAATGCTTCCGCTCGCGATCTACAAAGGGTATGTAGATGCACTCCTTTATGCTCGTTGCTAGATGACTCCTTAGATTGATCTTGGTGAAGCGTAGGAAATTTTTTGAATTCTGCTACGTTCCCCAACAGTGGCGTCTGAGCTAGGTATTTGTGTAGCATCTTGCACGAGTAGAACACAAACAAGTTGTGGGCATTGATTTTGTTCAATTCTCTTGCCGCTACTAGTCCAATCTTGATTCGGCGGCATTGTGGGATGAAGCGGCCCGGACCGACCTTACACGTACGCTTACGTGAGACTAGTTCCACTGACAGACATGCACTAGTTGCATAAGGTGGCTGGCGGGTGTCTGTCTCTCCCACTTTAGTC
>LR738711.1:46209242-46264434 GCA_902687465.1 Secale cereale | reverse complement strand
TGCGTGTCACTGAATAACGCCATGTAATTACTTTACTTTATTGCTAAACGTTAGCCATAGTAGTAGAAGTAATGTTTGGCGAGACGACTTCATGAAGACACGATGATGGAGATCATGATGATGGAGATCATGGTGTCATGCCGGTGACGATGATGATCATGGAGCCCCAAAGATGAAGATCAAAGGAGCAAGATGATATTGGCCATATCATGTCACTATTTGATTGCATGTGATGTTTATCATGTTTTACATCTTATTTGCTTAGAACGACGGTAGTGAATAAGATGATCTCTCACTAAAATTTCAAGAATTGTGTTCCCCCTAACTGTGCACCGTTGCTAAGGTTCGTTGTTCCGAAGCACCACGTGATGATCGGGTGTGATAGGTTCTAACGTTCGCATACAACGGGTGTAAGCCAGATTTACACACGCGATACACTTAGGGTTGACTTGACAAGCCTAGCATGTACAGACATGGCCTCGGAACACGGAAGACCGAAAGGTCGAACATGAGTCGTATAGAAGATACGATCAACATGAAGATGTTCACCGTTGATGACTAGTCTGTCTCACGTGATGATCGGACACGGCCTAGTTGATTCGGATCATGTATCACTTAGATGACTAGAGAGATGTCTATCTGAGTGGGAGTTCATTAGATGAACTTCATTGTCATGAACAATAGTCTAAGTTGTCTTCGCAAATTATGTTGTAGACCAATAACTGCGTTGTAGCTCCCTGTTTAATACGATCCTAGAGAAAGACTAAGTTGAAAGATATTGTAAGCAATGATGCGGACTGGGTCCATAGTCTGAGGAGTGTCCTCACTGCTGCACAGAAAGCTTACGTCTTTGATGCACCGCTCGATGTGCAAACCCCTACAACGTTGTCTGTGGATGTTGTGAACACCTGACAGACACGTCCTGATGACTACTTGATAGTTTAGTGCACCATACTTTACGGCTTAGAATTGGGATTCCAATGACGTTTTGAACGTCATAGAACATATGAGATGTTCTGAGAGCTGAAATTGGGATTTCAGTCTCATGCCCGTGTTGAGAGGTATGAGACCTCTCACAAGTTCTTTTGCCAAAAAGATGGAGGAGAATAGCTCAACTAGTGAGCATGTGCTCAGAATGTCTGGGTGCTAAAATCACTTGAACCAAGTGGGAGTTAATCTTCCAAATGAGATAGTGGTTGACGGAATTCTCTAGACACTATCACCAAGCTACTAGAACTTCGTGATGAACTATGACATGCAAAGGATGGAGATGGTCCCGGAGCTATTAGCAGTTCTTAAGACCGCAAAAGTAGAAATCAAGAAGGAGCATCAAGTGTTGATGGTTTAACAAGACCACTAGTTTCAAAAGGGCAAGGGCAAGAAGGGAAACTTCATGAATGGCAAACCAGTTGTCGCACTAATGAAGGAACCCAAGGTTGAACCCAAACCTTGAGACTAAGTGCTTCTATTGTAAGGGGAAAGCCATATGGTAGCGGAACTACCCCAAATACATGGTAGATAAGAAAGCTGGCAACTTCAACAAAGTATATTTGATATATGTGTTATTGATGTGTACCTTACTAGTACTCCTTGTAGCACATGGGTATTGGATACCGGTTCAGTTGCTATTATTAGTGACTTGAAGCAAAAGCTACGGACTGAACGGAGACTAGCTAAGGGCGAGGTGACGATGTGTGTTGGAAGTGTTTCCAAGGTTGATAAGATCACCATCGCACGCTCCCTCTATTTTCGAGATTAGTGTTGAACCTAGATAAATGTTATCAGGTGTCTACGTTGAGCATGAATATGATTAGATCATGTTCATAGCAATACGGTTATTCATTTAAGTCAGAGAATAATGGTTATTCTGTTTACATGAATAATACCTTTATGGTCATGAACCCAATGGTTTGTTGGATCTCGATCTTAGTAATACACATGATGATAATATTAATGCCAAAAGATGTAGAGTTAATAATGATAGTACCACTTTCTTGTGGCACTGCCGCTTATGTCATTTTGGCATAAAATGCATGAAGAAACTCCATGCTGATGGACATTTGGAGTCACTTGATTTTGAATCGCTTGACACATGTGAGCCATGCCTCATGGGCAGGATGACTAAGACCCCGTTTTCAGGTACAATGAAACGGGCAAGTGACTTGTTGGAAATCATACATGCTGATGTGTGTGATCCAATGAGAATTAAGGCGTGTGGTGGATATCATTATTTTCTCATCTTCACTGACGATTTGAGTAGATATTGGTATATTTACTTAATGAAGCAAAAGTCTGAAACGTTTGAAAAGTTCAAGCAATTTCAGAGTGAAGTTAAGAATCATCATAACAAGAAGATCATGTTCCTACGATCTGATCAAGGGAAGATTTTCTGAGTTGTGAGTTTGGCAATCACTTAAGACATTGTGGAATTGTTTCGCAGTTGAAGCCACCTGGAACACCTCAGCGTAATGGTGTGTCTGGACGTCATAATCAAACCTTATGAGATATGGTACGATCTATGATGTCTCTTACCGATCTACCGCTATTATTTTGAGGTTATGCATTAGAGACAACTGCATTCACTTTAGATAGGGCACCATCTAAGTCCGTTGAGACGACGCCGTATGAACTGTGGTTTCGCAAGAAACCATAGTTGTCGTTTCTCAATATTTGGGGCTGCGATGCTTATGGCTTCAGCCGGGAAAAGTTCGAACCCAAAGCGGACAAATACATCTTCATAGGATACCCAAAGGTAACAGTTGGGTATACCTCCTATCTCAGATCCAAGGGCAAAAAATGTTTGTCGCTAAGAACGGGTCCTTTCTCGAGAAGGAGTTTCTCTCAAAAGAATTGAGTGGGAGGAAGATAGAACTTGATGAGGTTGTCAAACCCTCACTTCAACCAGAGAGTAGTGCAACACAGAAAGATGTTTCTGTGGAACCTACGACTGTTGAAGAGGAAACTAATGATAGTGATCATGAACTCCAAATCAAGTTGCTATCGAACCTCGTAGGTCGACAAGGATATGTACTACTCCTGAGTGGTACGGTGATCCTGTCTTAGAAGTCATGTTGTTGGACAACAATGAACCTACGAACTATGGAGAAGCGATGGTGGGCCCATATTCCGGCAAATGGTTAGAAGCCGAGAAATCCGAGATAGGATCCATGTATCAAAACAAAGTATGGACTTTGGTGGACTTGCCCGATGATCGGCAAGCCATTGAGATAAATGGATATTTAAGAAGAAGACGGACGTGGACGGTAATGTCACCGTCTATGAAGCTCGACTTGTGGCGAAGAGTTTTTCACAAGTTCAAGGAGTTGACTACGATGAGATTTTCTCACCCGTAGCGATGCTTAAGTCCGTCGAAATCAAGTTAGCATAAGATGCATTTATGAAATCTGGCAGATGGATGTCAAAACAAGTTTTCTTACCAGTTTTCGTAAGGAAAGGTTGTATGTGATACAATCAGAAAGGTTTTGTCGGTCCTAAGGATGCTAAAAGGTATGCTAGCTCCAGCGATCCTTCCATGGACTGGAGCAAGCATCTCGGAGTCGGAATATACGCTTTGATGGAGTGATCAAAGTTTTTGGGTATACAAAGTTTGTTAGAAACTTGTATTTACAATAAAGTGAGTGGGAGCACTACAACATTTCTGATAAGTATATGTGAATGACATATTATAGATCTGAAATGATGTAGAATTTCTGGAAAGCATAAAGGGTTGTTTGAAAGGAGTTTTTCAAAGGAAGACCTGGATAAAGCTTCTTATATAATTGGGCATCAAGATCTATAGAGATAGATCAAGACGCCTGATGATACTTTCAAAAGAACACACACCTTTGACATGATTTTGAAGGAGTTCAATAGAGATCAGTCAAAGAAGGAGTTCTTACCCGAGTTGTAAGGTGTGAAGTTGAGTAAGACTCAAAGCTTGACCACGGCAGAAGAAAGAGGAAGGACGAAGGTCGTCCCTTATGCTTTTGTCATAGGTTCTATATGGTATGCCATGCTGAGTACCGCACCTGATGTGTGCCTTGCCACATGTCTGGCAAGAGGGTACAAAGGTGATCCAGGAGTGGATCACTAGATAGTGGTCAAAATTATCCTTAGAGGAATAAGGAAATGTTTCTCGGTTATGGAGGTGATAAAGAGTTTGACGTAAAGAGTTACGTCGATGCAACCTTAACACCTATCCGGATAACTCTGAGTAGAGTTACCGGATACGTATAATGGAGCAATAGTTTGGAATAGCTCCAAGTGGAACGTGGTAGCAGCATCTATGATATGACATAAAGTTTTGCGAAGTACATAGGGATCTGAATGTTGCAGACCCGTTGACTACAACCTCTCTCACAAGCATAACATGATCAAACCCAGAACTCATTGAGTGTTAATCACATATTGATGTGAACTAGATTACTGACTCTAGTAAACTCTTTGGATGTTGGTCACATGGCGATGTGACCTATGAATGTTAATCACATGGCGATGTGAACTAGATTATTGACTCTAGTGCAAGTGGGAGACTGTTGGAAATATGCCCTAGAGGCAATAATAAATTGGTTATTATTATATTTCCTTGTTCATGATAATTGTTTATTATCCATGCTAGAATTGTATTGATAGGAAACTCAGATACATGTGTGGATACATAGACAAACACCATGTCCCTAGTAAGCCTCTAGTTGACTAGCTCGTTGATCAATAGATGGTCACAGTTTCCTGACCATGGACATTGGATGTCATTGATAACGGGATCACATCATTAGGAGAATGATGTGATGGACAAGACCCAATCCTAAGCCTAGCACAGATCGTGTAGTTCGTATGCTAAAGCTTTTCTATATGTCAAGTATCTTTTCCTTAGACCATGAGATTGTGCAACTCCCGGATACCGTAGGAATGCTTTGGGTGTACCAAACGTCACAACGTAACTGGGTGGCTATAAAGGTGCACTACAGGTATCTCCGAAAGTGTCTGTTGGGTTGGCATGAATCGAGACTGGGATTTGTCACTCCGTGTGACGGAGAGGTACCTCTGGGCCCACTCGGTAGGACATCATCATAATGTGCACAATGTGATCAAGGAGTTGATCACGGGATGATGTGTTACGGAACGAGTAAAGAGACTTGCCGGTAACGAGACTGAACAAGGTATCGGGATACCGACGATCGAATCTCGGGCAAGTACTGTACCGATAGACAAAGGGAATTGTATACGGGGTTGATTGAATCCTTGACATCGTGGTTCATCCGATGAGATCATCGTGGAGCATGTGGGAGCCAACATGGGTATCCAGATCCCGCTGTTGGTTATTGACCGGAGAGTCGTCTCGGTCATGTCTGCGTGTCTCCCGAACCCGTAGGGTCTACACACTTAAGCTTCGGTGACGCTAGGGTTGTAGAGATATAAGTATGCGGAAACCCGAAAGTTGTTCGGAGTCCCGGATGAGATCCCGGACATCACGAGGAGTTCCGGAATGGTCCGGAGGTAAAGATTTATATATAGGAAGTCCTATTTTGGCCACCGGAAAATGTTCGGGATTTTTCGGTATTGTACCGGGAAGGTTCTAGAAGGTTCCGAAGTGGGGCCCACCTGCATGGGGGGACCCACATGAACGCGGGTAGTGGGGGCAAGGCCCCACACCCCTGGTCAAGGCGCACCAAGATCCCCCCTTAGAAGGAATAAGATCATATCCCGAAGGGATAAGATCAAGATCCCTAAAAAGGGGGGATAACAATCGGTGGGGAAAGGAAATGATGGGATTTCTTTCCCCCACCTTTGCCAACGCCCCAATGGACTTGGAGGGCAAGAAACCAGCCCCTCCACCCCTATATATAGTGGGGAGGCGCATGGGAGCCGCACCCCAAGCCCTGGCGCCTCCCTCTCCCTCCCGTGACACATCTCCCTCCTCCCGCAGCGCTTGGCGAAGCCCTGTTGGAATCCCGCTACTTCCACCACCACGCCGTCGTGCTGCTGGATCTCCATCAACCTCTCCTCCCCCCTTGCTGGATCAAGAAGGAGGAGACGTCCCCGCTCCGTACGTGTGTTGAACACGGAGGTGCCGTCCATTCGGCGCTAGGATCATCGGTGATTTGGATCACGACGAGAACGACTCCATCATCCCCGTTCTCTTGAACGCTTCCGCATCGCGATCTACAAGGGTATGTAGATGCACTCCACTCTCCTTTATGCTCGTTGCTAGATTACTCCATAGATAGATCTTGGTGATGCGTAGGAAATTTTTTGATTTTCTGCTACGATCCCCAACAGTAGTCGTACTCTTCACGTTCTTCGTCACCGATGATCTAGCGCCGAACGGACGACACCTCCGCGTTCAACACACGTCCGGTACAGCAACGTCACCTCCTTCTTGATCCAGCAAGGGGGGAGGAGAAGTCGTCAGAGATCCAGCAGCACAACGGCGTGGTGGTGGATGTAGTGGAGATTGCAGCAGGGCTTCGCAGGGCGCCCTACGTTTGAGGAGACAGAGTTGTGACGGGAGGGGGAGAGGCGCCAGGGCAAGGGTGCGGCTGCCCTCCCCCCCCACATATATATAGGGGGCCAGGGGGTGCGCCAGCCCCCTGCAGATCCAATCTGCAAGGGGGACGGCGGCCAGGGGGGAGTCCTTGCCCCCCAAGGCAAGTGGCGCCCCCTCCCCCCTAGGGTTTCAACCCTAGGCGCATGGGGAGGTGGGCCCAAGTGGTGCGCCAGCCCATTATGGCTGGACACTTCCCCCTTGCGGCCTAGGGGCCCCACCGGGATGGGTGGCCCCACCCGGTGGACCCCCGGGGCCCCTCCGGTGGTCCCGGGACGCTCCCGGTGACCCCCGTAGATCACCCGATGGCCGAAACCTGACTTCCTATATATCAATCTTTACCTCCGGACCATTCCGGAACTCCTCGTGACGTCCGGGATCTCATCCGGGACTCCAAAAACTTTCGGGTTTCCACGTGCATTTATCTCTACGACCCTAGCGTCACCGAACCTTAAGTGTGTAGACCCTACGGGTTCGGGAGACACGTAGACATGACCGAGACCACTCTCCGGTCAATAAACAACAGTGGGATCTGGATACCCATATTGGTTCCCACGTGTTCCTCGATGATCTTCGTCGGATGAACCACCGTGTCAAGGATTCACTCAATCCCGTATGTTATTCCCTTTGTCCATCGGTACGGTACTTGCCCGAGATTCAATCGTCGGTATTCCCGATACCTTGTTCAATCTCGTCATGGCAAGTCTCTTTACTCGATCCGTAATCCATCATCCCGTGACTAACTACTTGTCGGTGTACTAAGATAGGGGTACCTTAGTACCCCAACTTGTGCACGGGCAGTAGCAGCTTCCCGCGGCAGGGTTTACCACGTGCTCGCCGGAAACCTTTCTGGTCCCTATAAAGCCATTCAAGAACAAAGTATACAAGTCAGAAGATCAAGGCCCCGGCAAGAGGAGCTTGCCGGGAAGGCCGCACCAGGCTCAAGATTATCACGATAGCACAAGACCCTGGCAAGAGGAGCTTGCCAGGAAGGACAAGGAATACACACCTCAAGAAACGCCTCGGCGCATCATGCGCCCCGGCAGGACCCGGGGAGCGACAAGCTTCCGTGCCCGGCAAGATCATACCCCCGGCAAGGCGCTTGCCGGGGAAAACTTACACTGTGTGCCCGCGCTCCAGCTCATCGGCCCACGCGTCGCCCTGGGGCCCTTCCAGGGGCACGTGGCAGATGGCTGTGCAGCCTGGGGCACTCGGTGGCAAGTCACGGTGATGAGGCTACCACCGTGGCGAACGGAGAGGCATGGACGGACACTTTTGGGGTCGACGGTGACGGGCATTTAATGCCCTTGTCCCCCACTGTCAAGGTTAGGTGAAGACCACTGTTCATCCACTATTCACGCACTATTCCCGCACTGTTACAACTACCACCACATTTACATTTTTACCCTCCTCTACGTTGACACCTGTCGGTGACCCCTTGAGCTATAAAAGGAGGCCCATGCACAACGTAGAAAGGGTTCGGAACCTAAGCAACTCTCTCGCTCGGCGTAGCTAGTACTGTAGCTCTTCAAGCTCCCGAGCTCAATACAACCAAGGCAGGAGTAGGGTTTTACGCGTCCGCGCGGCCCGAACCTGGGTAAACTGCCCGCGTGCGCTCCTCGATCTGCTCTTCGTGCTCCCTCCGCTCCCTTACCGCAACGTAGAAGGGGCTCCGGTCCCATAGGTGCTCGTGGGAGGACAGTTTCCCCCGACATCTTCTGCGCAAGATCCAGCTCAAGTTGAACCCCGAGAAGTGCGTCTTCGGAGTCCCCTCCGGCAAGCTTCTCGGGTTCTTTGTGTCCCAGAGGGGGATTGAAGCCAATCCCGACAAAATAAAAGCCATAGAGCAGATCGAAGCCCCGAAGCGCGTCAAGGACGTAAGGAGACTTGCTGGTTGTGTGGCTGCCCTCAGCAGGTTCATTTCAAAGTCTGCAGAAAGCGCCCTACCTTTCTTCAAGATTTTGAAAAAGGCAGGTCCTATGAAATGGACTCCGGAAGCGGAGGCAGCGCTGCAGGATTTGAAAGGATACCTGTCCTCCACTCCAATACTTGTCGCACCTAGGCCACAAGAGAAGTTGCTGCTGTACCTAGCGGCAACCAATCAAGTGGTTAGTGCTGCGTTAGTAGCGGAAAGGGAGGCGGATGAGGGATCCACATCACCGGCAAGCGAATCCAGCGACAAGCAGGGGGCTTCCCCAACATGCTCTGACCCCGACAAGGACAAGGCTGCGCAGGAACAAGGTGAAGTGCGAAAGAAGATGGTGCAGCGCCCAGTGTATTTTGTAAGTTCCCTCTTGCAGGGGGCTAGATCAAGATACTCTGGGGTGCAGAAGTTGCTTTTCGGCCTCCTCATGGCCTCAAGAAAGCTGCGCCATTACTTCCAAGCACACGAGATAACAGTGGTCACTCACTTTCCGTTGAAGAGGATATTGCGGAATCCCGAAGCAACAGGCAGGATCGTCGAGTGGGCACTGGAGCTGTCAAGCTTTGGTCTCAAGTTTGAGAGTACTTCAACCATACAGAGCAGAGCTTTGGCAGAATTCATAGCGGAATGGACCCCAACGCCAGATGAAGAAGTTCCAGAGACAAGCGTCCCTGTCCAAGAAGCAAGCAATGAGTGGGTAATGTACTTTGATGGTGCTTTTTCGTTGCAAGGCGCCGGTGCCGGCGTGGTACTCATAGCGCCCACCGGAGAGCACCTCAAGTATGTTGTCCAGATGCACTTTCCCAAGGAGCAAGCGACAAACAATACTGCTGAGTATGAAGGTTTGTTTGCCGGCCTCAGAATTGCAGCCGAACTTGGGATCAAGAAGTTAATGGTGCGGGGAGATTCACAATTGGTGGTCCGACAAGTGAACAAGAGTTACCAGAGCCCTTTGATGGAAGCTTATGTCGATGAAGTGAGGAAGCTTGAAGAGCACTTTGAAGGTCTGCAAATGGAGCACGTCCCAAGAACTCAGAATGATATTGCGGACGGCCTTTCAAAGTGTGCTGCAATGAAGTTACCTGTGGAACCAGGGACCTTCCTGCTCAAGCTAACTCAACCATCCGTTACACCATCAGTTGGGCAAAGTAAGAAGAGAAAGTTGGTCTCCGGCGACTACTTGCCGGCGGATCTTCCAGAAGCCGCCGCCAAGGTCCCCAAGATCAACAACCAAAATGCTGAGGAACAGTTTGCTCCTGCGGATCCGAGGATCTGTACAGTTGAAGCAAGCGTTCCCGACAAGCCTCGCCCCGACAGGCTTGCCGGGGGACCATCAGCTCCGACAGAGCCGGAGGTTCTTGCCGTAGAAGCTGAGGTTCCCGCAGCAGCCCTCATGCCTTTAGTCCTTGCCGTTGAGCCTCGGGCTCCGGCATGGGCACAACAGATCGTCCGTTTTCTGCAAACTGGAGAACTTCCCGATGACCCAGAAGAGATAGAGAAAATAACCAGGCAGTCAAGTATGTACCAGTTCGTTGACAATGAACTGTACAGAAGAAGACTCAATGGTGTCAGGTTGAAGTGCATTTCCAGATAAGATGGACAGAAGCTGTTGGCAGAAATACATGGAGGCATATGTGGCCACCACATTGGCGCAAGGGCACTTGCCGGGAAGGCGTTCCAGCAAGGGTTCTTCTGGCCAGAAGCCCTCCAAGATGCAACTGCACAAGTAACCAAGTGTGAAGCGTGCCAGTTCCATGCCAAGCAAATTCACCAGCCAGCTCAAGCTCTCCAGACAATCCCTTTGTCCTAGCCCTTCTCGGTCTGGGGGCTCGATATCCTCGGCCCCTTTCCCCGCGCAGTCGGGGGCTTTGAGTACTTGTACGTTGCGATCGACAAGTTCACAAAGTGGCCAGAAGTGGAACTAGTGAGAAAGGTGACAGCACAGTCAGCGGTCAGGTTCTTCAGGTCAACTGTTTGCCGTTTCGGAATCCGTAACAGGATTATCACCGACAACGGCACACAATTTACAAGTCGCACCTTCATGCAGTATGTCCAAGACCTTGGCGCCAAGGTCTGCTTCGCTTCTGTTGCTCACCCGAGGAGCAATAGTCAAGCGGAGAGGGCCAATGCTGAAGTGCTGCGCGGACTCAAGACAAGAACCTTCGACAGGCTGCGCAAGTGCGGAAGAAACTGGATAGAGGAGTTGCCGGCGGCTCTTTGGTCAATCAGAACGACACCAAGTCGAGCCACCGGACAGACACCCTTTGCTCTAGTCTATGGAGCTAAGGCAGTTCTCCCCACGGAACTCGTATACGGATCTCCTCGAGTGCTCGCTTATGATGAGCTCGAGCAAGAGCAACTGCGATAAGATGATGCATTGCTCCTTGAGGAGGAACGTCTCCAGGCTGCTGTACGAGCTGCTCGATACCAGCAAGCCTGGCGTCGCTATCATAGCCGCAAGGTCAGGGCTAGGAGTCTCGAGGAAGGCGACCTTGTTCTTCGGCGTGTTCAGTCCGCCAAGAATTCCAACAAGTTGACGCCGAAGTGGGAAGGACCTTATCGGGTGAGACAAGTCACAAGGCCCGGCGCTGTCCGCCTTGAGACCGAAGAAGGCTTACCGGTGAGCAACTCCTGGAACATAGAGCATCTTCGCAAGTTTCATCCATAAGGCGCGGTTGCCGTGATCCGCTCCGGCAACCACCTTTTGTACAAGTATTGCCGCTGTTGCATGTAAACCTTTGTACAAAGCCGGGCGCAGATCCCGTGCATCAGTAAAGTTTTTGTGCTTCGCACTGTTTGCAATTTCCATGCTTTTCTTTGTTATTCGCATGCATTATTTGGCACCTTGTGCAACGCACATCCCCGGTAAGCACTAGCAAGCCGAGAGGCTATATACTTGTTTTCCCTCCTCTTTTTCTTTCCCTTTTTAAGCAGAAGGAACATTCCTCGCGCACAAGTTTGCCGGCGGGGAAGGAGATGGAGGATGAACCAAGTGCTGTTCAAGAAAGAGAAGCCTTGTCGGGGGACAAGCAATTTATGAAAGCTAAGTTACCAAAGTTTGAGTAATTCAAATTTTTAAATTTTAGTTATCTTCCTTGAACAACTACACTTTGTATGGAAAACCTGTGCGCGGAGGAACCTACCCAGGGCTAGCCGCGCCCTTACTCTGTTTCGAGCACGCTCAACGGCTTAAGTGAGCTGCGACAAGTGTCGCGCCCTTACTTCGTTTCCGAGTTCGCTCAGCAGTCTAAGTGTGCTGCGACTAGTTGCGGCAAGGTTACTTGCCGGCGAGGTCTTTTGCCAGCAGGCTGCTAAGATTCCAGCACTCAGCGCTCGCGGCAAGGGCCCCTTGCCGGCAAGTCCCCTGAAAGCGTAAGGTAGAAATCATACAAAGTGGAGGACCAAAAGCAAGGGAGATAACAGCGCATTGATTGCTCAAAAATAAGATAGTATATTACAGAGATAACTTGTCGCAATCACTAATTGATTCATGTCCATGACATACTTTGCAGCAGCAAAGGAAACAGAAAGAAAGAAGTCTAATCTACGCGGTCGCCTTCACGCCTTGTGACCTTGTTCACCTTGGCGACGATGTGGGCGACCTGCACCTTCAACGCCTCCTGATCTGCGTCGTCCGGCAAGGAGCGGAGGACGTTGACGAGGTTGATGCCAGGGTTGCGGTAGACGATCTTCGTCAAGACGCGCTCCAGAGTGCCCGCGCAGAGCCGACGCGACTCGTCGGCCAGCTGCACGGGGAGCTTCTCCCGCAGCCGTGCAAGCGCCGAGGCGATTCCCCTGAAGAAGAGACTTAACTTGGCACTGTGGGGGAGGTCCTCGTCGGGAGAGTACACGAGGTGCTCCGCCCTCAGCGCCATCATCTCCTTGTCAATATTGGCAGCGGAGGTGACCAGATCGTCAGTCCATTGCTCCACCGCCCGGCTGAAGTTGTTCGTTGAGACGGCGGCGCTCTCCACCAA
This sequence comes from Secale cereale, assembly GCA_902687465.1. NCBI lineage: Eukaryota > Viridiplantae > Streptophyta > Magnoliopsida > Poales > Poaceae > Secale > Secale cereale. Next base: position 46,251,989 of record LR738711.1, on the reverse strand, counting down.
GTTCCGCTCCTTGCGAAGCTCGTCCTTCAGTTTCGTCTCGCGGTCCCGGGCGGCGTCGAGCGAATCGGTCAGAGTGGAGACCTTCAACTCCAAGTCAGCAATTGAATCCTTGGTGGCAGTGAGCTCGTCGCCTTTCTTGGAGAGACGTACCTGCAAGTCAGAGTTGGTGTGGGCGTCTTTCTCCCGCTCCACATTGAGCGCGGTGACTCTGTCCTCGCTTGCCTTCAGGTACCGCTCCAGCTGATCCACCTTAAGTTCCAGGTCCCTCTTGGCGGTTTCCGCGACGGCTGCGGCATCCTTTGCCTCCTTCAGGGCCCCGCCAATGGCCTGCTCCCGGGCGGTGAGTTCTTCGTCATGGGCGTCGAGCTCGACCTTCCGCTGGTTGAGCGCCCCCTCCCGCCGAGACAACTCCTCGGCGGCCAGCCGCTGCCGCTCTTCTGCCTCAACCTTCTCCAGGAGGAAGGCTTGCTGCTCCCCGGCAAGCTCTTCCCGCTCCTCCGCCAAGTTGCGGAGGGCTGCCTGGTTGGCGGCGCGAAGCTCCGCGGCGCGCTTCTCCAAGTCAACTCCAGCCTTGGCGGTGAGAGCTTCCCGAGACTCCAGTTTCGCCTGCCTGGCCCGGTAAAGGGCCAGGAGCCGGCGAAGGAGCTTCTCCTCTTCGGGCTCGTCACCACCGCCGGGCGCTTCAACGACCTTCAACCCCGCTGAGGCGAGGACCTCTCCGTCGTAGGTCTCTCCCTCCACGGGGGCTCGCGACGAGGACCCCCACGGGACTTGTATAAAGACTCCGTTGGGGGCCTCAAGATAGACGCCCGACCGCTTCGTGGAGGCGGAGGGGTCGGCGGCCGGTGCAGCGCTTGACGCTCCTGCTGCCTCCGGGCCAGCAGTGTGGTCGCCGGTCCCTTCCCCGGCCGCGGCGTCTGCGGTCGGGGCGGTCTCTTCAGCAGCAGGCTCGTCGGCTCCAGCCATGCCCTCAGCGGCAGTGGCGTTGCCGCCGTCGCCATGCACGCCCTCCTCTCCGGCGGTCTCCGTCTCCATCCGCTCCGGTGCAGGAGGATCTAGCAAAAGAAAAAGAGAAGAAAGAGTCAAGCAAATATCCAAAAAAGAAGAGTCCAAGAAGAAGAAGCTACAAGACTCACCTTCGCGGACTTCTTCGACGACAGGCTCCCTCGCCGGGGAGTCTCCCTTGGCGGCGGAGCAGTGGCCCCTGCTGGCGGAGGGCCGCCCGCGCCCTCCCTTGGCGGGGTGCTCACCCTTGTCGGGCTGCTCACCCTTGGCGGGGTTCCCGCCCTTGGCGGGGTGCCCGTCCTTGGCGGAGTATTCTCCCTCGCCGGGGAGTTCACCCTTGGCGGGGAGGGTGGAGCAAGCGGCTCGTCGGGAGCAGTCTCCGGGCGCTCCTGCGGCTGCGGCTCCACTTCTGCACAAGACAAACAAGACAACAAAATATCAGCACAGGCAACAACCTCAAGCGCGCCCGACCAACAGAAAAGAATAACTACCAGACTTACGCTGGGGGCTGCTCCTCGGAGCAGCGGGTTGATCCGGCAAGCTTGCCGCTGGCGCGTCTCCGGTCGCCGCGGCGGGCGAGTCGTCTTCGACCTCAACCACAGGGATCTTGGCCCTCTTCGCCATCCGCTATGCCAGGGTCCTGAAAGCAAAACAAAAACAAGATCAGAATCATCAAAGAAGATCAAGACAAAATCAAAAGAAATTACAAGTTGCAAATACTTACTCCTCTTCCTCGTCGTCGGAGCTGAGGGCGGAGAAGTCGAACTCCACCTGAGATGCTCCCGCGCGAGGAGCAGGAGGAGAAGGTTCCCTCGGGCGCTTGGCGGTCTCCGGGGCTGTGGGCTGCGAAGACCCAGCCTCCGTTGATGCCGAGGCCTGAGGATCAGGAGGAGCGGCCGTTCCGCTCCGGGAGGATCCCCCTCCGCTTGGCGCTGGCGCGCGGGGCGCCTCCTCCGCGACTCTGCTCGCCCTGGAGGCGCGCGTCGCCCGGCGCGCAGGCTGCTGTCGAGGCGCCTGCGGCCTCGTCGCTGTAGCCGCCTTGCGGGGGAGCTTCCTCGGTGGTTGCGTAGGACTTGCCGAAGGCGGGGAGTTCTCTGAAGACGAGGAGGCATCGTCGTCAAGTCCCAGAGATCCACCGGTGTCTTCATCAGCCTCGACGTCCTCCTCCTCCTCCCCGGCAGGCCCGCTGGGCCCAGCACCATGCCCGGTGGCCTCGCTCCCTCCGGCGGTCCCGCTCTCTCCGGCGGCCCCGCTCCCTCCGGCGACCTCGCTCCCTGCGGCGGCCTCGCTCACCCCGGCAACCCCGGCTATCCCGGAAAACCTCAGGGAAGGCACCCCGGCAAACTCCTCGGGCGGAAGCTTGAGCAACCTGAGGATTTCAGCCTCCTCTGCTTGGCTCAACGCGTCGGCGGCCTCTGCATCATCCACAGTATATCCAAAGTCACCCGCCGCCGCAGCTGCGGCGGCCTCCTCCATCCTAGAAGCGATGTAGGCTATATCCCGGGCCGTAGTGGCCCGGGTGAGGCCCCTGTTCTCCTCGGTGTTCTTGGGCGTCTCGACCAAGTTGTCGAAAAAGCTCAGCACTGTATCCGGCGGAGGCTCTATCCAGGTGGGGTCGACGCCGTCGGAGTCGCACGCAGGCATCATCGCGCGCAAGGAATCCCGGGCGGTACTGTTGCACAGCGGCACCACTCCCCAGGCAGGTCTGAACCACTCCGGATGGGTCGTGTCATGCTTGAAGAGCTCTTGGACCATCCCCTTCAGCTCCAAAGCAGTGAAATTGAAGTTCAATCCAGGGCGTAGCCTCATGATATCCGCCGCATTGCCGAATTCCCAGGCGGCCCTTTTCCTTTCTTGTAAGGGGGCAATGCGGCGGCGGAGGAAATCTGCTCCAACCTCTCCGATGGTCAGATTGGCGGCCCGGAGACGAATAATCCTAATGAGGGCAATGCTAAGCTTGTTATCTTCCGGGGCCAACTCACTCCAATTCCTGCCGCGCACTATGGCAGTTGTGCGCGGCGAGGTAAAAGGCTCCGGCTTATCCTCCACTACCCAGCACCAATCTGCACGCCACTCCTCCCACTTGCCGCGGAGTTCTCCCTTCAGGTATGAATCCTTCTTGTTCAGCGTTGGGGGTAAAGTCTAGGAGGTGGAGGCCATATGTGTTCATGATGTCACAAAAGAACTCCGAGAACGGAGGGCACAATCCACAGTGAAAGAAAGCAGCGAAGAAGAAGTACCCGCCGGGGAACATATCCTTGGCGACGGCGGGGAAGGCTCTGGTGCGGGGATGAGCTTTGGTCTCCCCCGACCAGAACAGATAATACTTGTTCCGCAGCTCCTTCGCGCCAAGCCTCGGCGCGAAGACCACGCTCCTCTTCCGCAGGGCGGCCAGCTTCGCCGCCTGCTCGGACTTCTCCTTCTTGGCCTTGTCCGCTTTCGCCATCTCGCTCTTCGGAGCCATGTCGGAGGCGGCGAGGGAAGAGGCGAGGAGCTCGACGGCGCCGCGGATGCGGGAGACGGCGGAGGAGGGGCGGGGGCAAGAAGCAGCGGAGGTTTTCTGGAGAATAATGACGCAATGAAGACGATGGAGGGAACTGCCCCTGCTTCCTCTGCTTTTAAGGGGGAAGTGGGGGACGCTCCGCATTTCCCATTAAACAACAGGCCACGATCTCTCCCACGACGCCGCAATCGACGCGTGCCGTTAGGGAGGGATGCGGCGGATGCGGAAGGGGATACGGCTTGTCGTGGGCCGCGTGTGCCCGTGCACTGTTTTGGGCCTGGCCCAACAGCGCTCGGCACCGTGTGTGGCCCAGGCCGGGGGCTCCTGTCGGTGTACTAAGATAGGGGTACCTTAGTACCCCAACTTGTGCACGGGCAGTAGCAGCTTCCCGCGGCAGGGTTTACCACGTGCTCGTCGGAAACCTTTCTGGTCCCTATAAAGCCATTCAAGAACAAAGTATACAAGTCAGAAGATCAAGGCCCCGGCAAGAGGAGCTTGCCGGGAAGGCCGCACCAGGCTCAAGATTATCACGATAGCACAAGACCCTGGCAAGAGGAGCTTGCCAGGAAGGACAAGGAATAAACACCTCAAGAAACGCCTCGGCGCATCATGCGCACCGGCAGGACCCGGGGAGCGACAAGCTTCCGGGCCCGGCAAGATCACACCCCCGGCAAGGCGCTTGCCGGGGAAAACTTACACTGTGTGCCCGCGCTCCAGCTCATCGGCCCACGCGTCGCCCTGAGGCCCTTCCAGGGGCACGTGGCAGATGGCTGTGCAGCCTGGGGCACTCGGTGGCAAGCCACGGTGACGAGGCTACCACCGTGGCGAACGGAGAGGCATGGACGGACACTTTTGGGGTCGACGGTGACGGGCATTTAATGCCCTTGTCCCCCACTGTCAAGGTTAGGTGAAGACCACTGTTCATCCACTGTTCACGCACTATTCCCGCACTGTTACAACTACCACCACATTTACATTTTTACCCTCCTCTACGTTGACACCTGTCGGTGACCCCTTGAGCTATAAAAGGAGGCCCATGCACAACGTAGAAAGGGTTCGTAACCTAAGCAACTCTCTCGCTCGGCGTAGCTAGTACTGTAGCTCTTCAAGCTCCCGAGCTCAATACAACCAAGGCAGGAGTAGGGTTTTACGCGTCCGCGCGGCCCGAACCTGGGTAAACTGCCCGCGTGCGCTCCTCGATCTGCTCTTCGTGCTCCCTCCGCTCCCTTACCGCAACGTAGAAGGGGCTCCGGTCCCATAGGTGCTTGTGGGAGGACAGTTTCCCCCGACACTACTTAGTCACATTGAGCTCATTATGATGATGTCTTACCGAGTGGGCCCAGAGGTACCTCTCCGTCATACGGAGTGACAACATCCTAGTCTCGGTTCGTACCAACTCAACAGACACTTTCGGAGATACCCGATGCGTACCTTTATAGCCACCTAGTTACGTTGTGACGTTTGGCACACCCAAAGTATTTCTACGGCATCCGGGAGTTGTACAACCTCATGGTCTAAGGAATAAATACTTGACACCGAAAAGCTTATGCATTACGAACTATACGATCTCGTGCTATGCTCAGGATTGGGTCTTGTCCATCACATCATTCTCCTAATGATGTGATCCCGTTATCACTGACATCCCATGTCCATGGTCAGGAAACCGTGACCATCTGTTGATCAACGAGCTGGTAACTAGAGGCCTACCAGGGACTCATTTTGGTCTATGTATTCACACATGTATCGCTGTTTCCGTACAATACAATTCAAGCATGAATAACAGACGATTATCATGAACAAGGAAATATAATAATAATACTTTTATTATTGCCTCTAGGGCATATTTCCAACAGTCTCCCACTTGCACTAGAGTCAATAATCTAGTTACATTGTGATGAATTGAACACCCATAGAGTTCTGGTGTTGATCATGTTTTGCCCGTGAAAGAGGTTTAGTCAACGGGTCTGCGACATTCAGATCCGTATGCACTTTACAAATATCTATATCTCCATCCTGAACATAATTCCGGATGGAGTTGAAACGGCGCTTGATGTGCTTGGTCTTCTTGTGAAACCTGGGCTCCTTGGTAATAGCAATAGCACCAGTGTTGTCACAGAAGAGAGTCATCGGGCTTGACGCGCTTGGTATGACTCCTAGGTCGGTGATGAACTCCTTCATCCAGACTCCTTCATGCGCTGCTTCAGAAGCAGCTATGTACTCCGCTTCACATGTAGATGCCGCCACGACGGTTTGCTTGCAATTGCACCTGGTGACTGCCCCTCCGTTCCAAATATACACGTATCCGGTTTGTGACTTAGAGTCATCCAGATCTGTGTCGAAGCTAGCATCGACGTAACCCTTTACGACGACTTCTTCGTCACCTCCATAAACGAGAAACATATCCTTAGTCCTTTTCAGGTACTTCAGGATGTTCTTGACGGATGTCCAGTGTTCCGTACCGGGATCACTTTGGTACCTCCCTACCAAACTTATGGCAAGGTTCACATCAGGTCTGGTACACAGCATGGCATACATGATAGAACCTATGGCCGAGGCATAGGGAATGACACTCATCTTTTCTCTATCTTCTGCCGTGGTCGGCGACTGAGTCTTGCTCAATCTCATACCTTGCAAAACAGGCAAGAATCCTTTCTTTGACTGATCCATATTGAACTTCTTCAATATTTTGTCAAGGTATGTACTTTGTGAAAGACCAATGAGGTGTCTCGATCTATCTCTATAGATTTTGATGCCTAATATGTAAGCAGCTTCTCCAAGGTCCTTCATTGAAATACTTTTATTCAAGTAGGCCTTTACATTTTTCAAGAATTCTATATCATTTCCCATCGGCAATATGTCATCACATATAATATGAGAAATGCGACAGAGCTCCCACTCACTTTCTTGTAAATACAGGCTTCTCCATAAGTCTGTATAAATCCAAACGCTTTGATCACTTCATCAAAGCGAATATTCCAACTCCGAGATGCTTGCACCAGCCCGTAAATCGAGCGCTGGAGCTTGCATACCTTGTTAGCGTTCTCTGGGTCGACAAAACCTTCCGGTTGCATCATATACAACTCTTCCTTGAGGAAGCCGTTAAGGAATGCTGTTTTGACGTCCATTTGCCATATTTCATAATCATAGAATGCGGCAATAGCTAACATGATTCTGACTGACTTCAGCATCGCTACGGGAGAGAAAGTCTCGTCGTAGTCAATCCCTTGAACTTGTCGATAACCCTTAGCGACAAGCCGAGCCTTATAGATGGTCACATTACCATCCGTGTCTGTCTTCTTCTTAAATATCCATTTGTTTTCTATGGCGTGCCTATCATCAGGCAAGTCCACCAAAGTCCATACTTTGTTTTCATACATGGATTCTATCTCGGATTTCATGGCTCCAAGCCATTTATTGGAATCCAGGCCCGCCATCGCTTCTTCATAGTTCAAAGGTTCACCATTGTCTAACAACATGATTTCCAGGACAGGGTTGCCGTACCACTCTGGTGCGGAACGTGCCCTTGTGGACCTTCGAAGTTCAGTAGTAACTTGATCTGTTTCTTCATGATCATTATCATTAATTTCCTCCCTTGTCGGTGCAGGCACCTCAGGAACAGTTTCCTGCGCTATGCTACTTTCCGGTACAGGAGGGGTGACTGTCACCTCATCAAGTTCTACTTTCCTCCCACTCACTTCTTTCGAGAGAAACTCTTTCTCCAGAAAGCATCCATTCTTGGCAACAAAGACTTTGCCTTCGGATCTGTGGTAGAAGGTGTACCCAATTGTTTCCTTTGGGTATCCTATGAAGACGCATTTTTCCGATTTGGGTTCGAGCTTTTCAGGTTGAAGTTTCTTGACATAAGCATCGCAACCCCAAACTTTTAGAAACGACAGCTTTGGTTTCTTGCCAAACCAAAGTTCATACGGAGTCGTCTCAACGGATTTCGACGGAGCCCTATTTAAAGTGAATGCGGCAGTCTCTAAAGCATAACCCCAAAAAGATAGCGGTAAATCGGTGAGGGACATCATAGATCGCACCATGTCCAACAGAGTATGATTTCGACGTTCGGGCACACCATTACGTTGAGGTGTTCCGGGTGGTGTCAATTGTGAAACAATTCCACAGCTCCTAAGGTGTGTGCCAAATTCATGACTTAAATATTCACCCCCACGATCCGATCGCAAGAACTTTATTTTTCTGTCACGTTGATTCTCAACCACATTCTGAAATTCCTTGAACTTTTCAAAGGTCTCAGACTTGTGTTTCATCAAATAGATATACCCGTATCTACTCAAGTCATCCGTGAGGGTGAGAACATAACGATAGCCTCCGCGAGCCTCAACACTCATTGGACCGCACACATCGGTATGTATGATTTCCAACAAGTTGGTTGCTCGCTCCATTGTTCCGGAGAACGGAGTCTTGGTCATCTTGCCCAAGAGGCATGGTTCGCACGTGTCAAATGATTCATAATCAAGAGACTCTAGAAGTCCATCTGAATGGAGCTTCTTCATACGTTTGACACCAATATGACCAAGGCGGCAATGCCACAAGTATGTGGGACTATCATTATCAACTTTACATCTTTTGGCATCTACACTATGAATATGTGTATCACTACGTTCGAGATTCATCAAAAATAAACCATTGACCAGCGGGGCACATAAAACATATCTCTCAAATAAATAGAACAACCATTATTCTCCGATTTGAAAGAGTAGCCATCTCGCATAAGACGAGATCCAGAAACAATGTTCATGCTCAAAGCTGGTACTAAATAACAAATATTAAGGTTTAAAACTAATCCCGAGGGTAGATGTAGAGGCAGCGTGCCGACGGCGATCACATCGACCTTGGAACCATTCCCGACGCGCATCGTCACCTCATCCTTCGCCAGTCTCCGTTTATTCCGCAGCTCCTGTTTTGAGTTACAAATGTGAGCAACTGCATCGGTATCGAATACCCAGGAGCTACTACGAGTGCTGGTAAGGTACACATCAATAACATGTATATCATATATACCTTTGACGTTGCCGGCCTTCTTGTCTGCTAAGTATTTGGGGCAGTTCCGCTTCAAGTGACCCGTTCCCTTGCAATAAAAGCACTCTGTCTCAGGCTTGGGTCCATACTTTGGCTTCTTCCCGGCAATAGGCTTGCCAGGCGCGGCAACTCCCTTGCCGTCCTTCTTGAAGTTCTTCTTACCCTTGCCTTTCTTGAACTTAGTGGTTTTATTGACCATCAACACTTGATGTTCTTTCTTGATGTCCACCTCCGCTAATTTCAGCATTGAATACACCTCGGGAATGGACTTCTCCATCCCCTGCATATTGAAGTTCAACACGAAGCTCTTGAAGCTTGGTGGGAGCGACTGGAGGATTCTGTCAACGACCGCTTCATCTGGGAGATTCATTCCCAGCTGAGACAAGCGGTTGTGCAATCCAAAAATCTTGAGGATGTTCTCACTGACAGAACTGTTTTCCTCCATCTTACATCTGTAGAATGCGTCAGAGACATCATATCTCTCGACTCGGGCATGAGCTTGGAAAACCATTTTCAGCTCTTCGAACATTTCATATGCTCCGTGGTGCTCAAAACGTTTTTGGAGCCCCGACTCTAAGCTGTAAAGCATGCCGCACTGAACCAGGGAGTAATCATCACTACGCGACTGCCAGACGTTCAAAACGTCTTGGGCCGCATCGGGAGCAGGTGCATCACCTAGTGGTGCTTCTAGGACATATGATCTCTTGGCAGCTATGAGGATAATCCTCAGGTTACGGACCCAATCCGTATAGTTGCTACCATCGTCTTTCAGCTTGGTTTTCTCTAGGAACGCGTTGAAGTTGAGGGAAACTAGAGCGTGGGCCATTTGATCTACAAGAGATATTGTAAAGAATTTAGACTAAGTTCATGATAATTAAGTTCATCTTAATCAAATTTTAATGAACTCCCACTCAGAATGACATCTCTCTAGTCATCTAAGTGATACACGATCCGAATCGACTAGCCCGTGTCCGATCATCACGTGAGACGGACTAGTCATCAACGGTGAACATCTTCATGTTGATCGTATCTTCTATACGACTCGTGTTCGACCTTTCGGTCTTCCGTGTTCCGAGGCCATGTCTGTACATGCTAGGCTCGTCAAGTGAACCCTAAGTGTATCACGTGTGTAAATCTGTCTTACACCCGTCGTATGTGAACGTTAGAACCTATCACACCCGATCATCACGTGGTGCTTCGGAGCAACGAGCTTTAGCAACGGTGCACAGTTAGGGGGAACACAATTCTTGAAATTTTAGTGAGAGATCATCTTATTTACTACCGTCGTTCTAAGTAAACAAGATGCATAAACATGATAAACATCACATGCAATCAATTAAAGTGACATGATATGGCCAATATCATCTTGCTCCTTGGATCTCCATCTTCGGGGCACCATGATCATCTTGTCACCGGCTCGACACCATGATATTCATAATCATGATCTTCATCATCGTGTCTTGAAGAAGTCGTCACGCCAACTATTACTTCTACTACTATAGCTAACGTTTAGCAATGAAGTAAAGTAATTACATGGCGTTATTCAATGACACGCAGGTCATACAATAATTAAGACAACTCCTACGGCTCCTGCCGTTTGTCAAGTTCATCGACATGCAAGTCGTGATTCCCTATTACAAGAACATGATCAATCTCATACATCACATATATCATTCATCACATCTTCGTTTTTGGCCATACCACGTCACATAGCACATGCTGCAAAAACAAGTTAGACGTCCTCTAATTATTGTTGCAAAATTTTACGTGGCTTCTATAGGATTTCTAGAAAGAACGTTTCTTACCTACGCCAAAACCACAACGTGATTTGTCAATTTCTATTTACCCTTCATAAGGACCCTTTTCATCGAATCCAATCCGACTAAAGTAGGAGAGATAGACACCCGCCAGCCACCTTATGCATCTAGTGCCTGTCTGTCGGTGGAACCAGTCTCACGCAAGCGTACGTGTAAAGTCGGCCCGGGCCGCTTCATCCCACAATACCGCCGAATCAAGATTGACTAGTAACGGTAAGAAAGTTGAACAAACTCAAACGCCCACAACTGCTTTGTGTTCTACTCGCGCAAGATGCTACGCATTAAACCTAGCTCAAATGCCACTGTTGGGCAACGTAGCAGAATTCAAAAAATTTCTACGCTTTCACCAAGATCCAACTAAGGAGACTGATACGTCCAAAACGTATCTATAATTTCTGCTTGCTCCATGCCACTTTTGGGTGATATTTCTATGATATTTATACACTTCCATACACTTTTGATCATATTTGGACTAACCTACTAATCCAGTGCACCCCAGTGCCAGTTTCTGTTTTCGGCTGTTTTTGTATTTCAGGTTTTCACGTTACGAGAACTGCCAGGAAAAATCCAGAAAAATTATATAAAAAATCAGCGTTCCAGAACCTATCTTGCGCCCGAAGGACAGCCGGGGGGGCCACCAGGGCTCTAGGCGCCCTGGCGGCGCCCCCCCCCCCCTGGGCCGCGCCGGGGGGGCGCCTGGGGCCCCCGAGCCCCGTCTGGTGCCCCCCTTTGGCATATATTTAGAGCGTCCTTCGAAACCCTTGGGACGGGAACTCTTTTTCACGATCTCATCTCTGTTCCGCCGCCGCCGCCGCTTCCAAGATCGAGAGCACCAGGAGAACTCTTCCCGGCACCCTGCCGGAGGGGAGGATCACCATCGGGAGCTTCTCCACCACCATGGACGCCTCCCGGATGAGTTGTGAGTAGTCTCCCTTGGACCATGAGTCAATGACCAGTAGCTATGTGATGTTCTCCTCCCGTTCTTGTGCTTCACTAATTAGTCCTCGTGAGCTGCCCTACATGATCGAGGCACCTATGTAATCCTTATGCTGTTGCCATGATGAGTTTGCTGGGATCCGATGGATTATGAGATTATGTTCAGATTGTGATTGAGTAATATATTTGATCTACCTCTTATATATTTATGTTCATAAGTAATTCTTGCATGTTTTCCGTTGTTATTTATTGCTTTGGCCAAGTAGTAGGTAGTGACTCCAAGAGGGAACGTTATGCTCGATTGTGGGTTCATGCCCCTCGATGACTAGTTTGAGTGACAGACACATGAGTCTAGGGGATGTGCTGTTGCCACAAGGGGGAAAACAACGGTGCTTGTGCCCGCGGGTGCAAGGATTGTTTACTTTACGCAAAGATCTTTTAATGCAGTTGTCTGTTGCTTTGAGTTTACACTATGGGTGGGACTCGCAACTTAATACCAGCGAGATGTTTTGGATAGATATCTCAAGGTGGATTATTAGTAGTAGATATTGATGGATTTCGGTCTACTTACTTTGGCGTACCGCCCATGCTTTGAACCTCAACCTTTCTTGCAATGTAGTCAGCAGCGGTTTGCGTTCGTGGTCCTGTCAATTGCCCAGCTGTAATTCGTTTAACTCACATAGCTGTTTTATCGTCTTTTGGGAGAGAGACATCACTAGTGAACATCATGAGACTCCGGTCCATATTACCATCATTGATCACATCCACTATTTACTTTTCGCTATTATTTACTATTGCAAACATTATCTATCACTACTATCATTTGCGTTTAATCCTTTGTGAACTACAAGGCCGGAGGGATTGACAACCTCTCTGTACTCGTTGGGAGCAAAGTTATTTGTATCTGTGTGCAGGTCCACGTTGATTGCTAATATCTGGCGCCGTTAGCAGTTGACACCTACTTGTAGAACCTAGGAGTCTCAGGGGATTCGATCCTTGGCATCTTTGCTAAGGCAAAAACTTCCACAACACTGCATCTCACACCTTCCACTTGGGGTAACCAACGAGGGGTTAGAGGCCCATCAAGGAGTTTTTCTGGCGCCGTTGCCGGGGACTCCACTCTTCAGGATAGGGGAGTTGCACTCTATCTTTTACCTTTGCTTTTTAGTCTTGTTAGTTTACCTTTCATTTTTGCTTTAGTATCTTTTATCGAAAATCACAAAAATAGTTATCGTTCTTTAGTTGTCATTATGTCGGGTCCTTTTGTCTTTGACGAGGCAGAAGTTCTCACCTTTAAATAAAGAGGTGGGGAAAGTTTGAAAGATGCTTGGTATAGAATTAATGATTCACAAAAAAGAGCCACCAAGAAGCAACCTACTACTATCTTGCTTAGAAATTTTTATGTTGGAATTACTTCTTGGAATAGGTTTATTCTAGATACTGCTATCAATGGGAATTTCCTAGAGGCCCAAGTTTGGGAGTCTCTTAGTATTATTGAAAATCTTGTTGGTAATCTCCCTGTTGTTAGCATTCGAGAGGACATCACCCTAGCTCACATTATGAAAAAACTTGAAAAGATAGAGCTAGAGATGCCAAGCATTAATAAGATGAATGAGTTGGATCGTAAGATCCAAGGGAATTTGAATAGACTTGATAGCTCCATGCATAAAATTTTCAAAATTTTGGAGACCGTCAAATTCCATGACTCGGACTCTTCTAGGATAGACAAGATTAAGGATATCTTTGATACTCTAGGAACCACCTTCTCCTCAATCAAAACCAAAAAGGTAGAAACTCCGGCAAAGAAGGAGCCTAAGTTCGTTCACGTTCCAAAGGCTCTCCGCTCTAAAAGTAATCTACCTATTGCCAAAGGGGTTGAAACTGTAAAGACTTTGGAAGAAACACCTGTCTTTGATGAATTTATAAATGAATCTTCCCTTGACTTTTATCCTTTTGGTCTTCTACCTAGAAGTACCTCTATGAGGCCTTTATTTGAAAGTCCTCTAAAGACTAGTTGTATTATTGAAGAGCTTTTTGATGATCTTGATGATGGATCAATTGATACAACTTGATCTATATGCATTATGCCTAGCTTAAAGGCATAAAAGAAAGCGCTTTTGGGAGGCAGCCCACATGAATAAATTTTTTGCTTTTGTTGTGTCTTGATGTTGTTTACTGCTGTAGCATCATCATTGTATCTTTGCTTTTCATATTTGTGCCAAGTATAGCCTCTGATTGCTAGAAAGTTCAAAAGTTGTGAGGTGCTGTCCAGGAAACAGATTCTGTCCTTGGATAGAAAAATTCGTATAAAATCACCAGATCATCTTTTTGGTCTGAATTTTTTCGACAGCGTTCTCTATATAATTGTCTTTCATGCGTCTGTTCTGAGTTTTTTGATTTGAGTTGCGGAATTACCCCGAACAGATCAATTACTACCTGCTATTCTGTTTTTCACAGATTCTGTCCTGTTTTGCCTTTCCTTCATTTTGGAAACCAAGAGCTTGCTTTTTCTTTGCAAAAACCTTTTGGCAATCTTGAGAAACAGTAGACCTTCAAGAATATCTTTATTTCCAGCAAGGAACAATTATTTTATTAAGGGTACTAACCTCGCTAATCAGATTATGATGAGTTATGTATGAAGGGAGTTTTCAAGTGTGCGAGGGAAGATGATAAAAAGATTCAGGAGTGTCAAGCGCTCAAGCTTGGGGATGCCCCCGTGCACCCCCAAGAAGTATTCAAGGAGACTCAAGCATCTAAGCTTGGGGATGCCCCCGTGCATCCCCTTCTCCATCAACATTATCAGTTCATCTTTCGTTCCACTATATTTTTATCACTTCATGTGTTATGTGCTATGCTTGGAGCGTCTTGCTTTTAGTTTTCTTTTTAGTTTTCCATAACGAGTCGGAACTCAGCGTTCTTTATGTGGGAGAGAAACACGCTCCACTTCTACCTAGAACATAACATATAATTTTCATGTCAATCTATGATGTGTGTGTTCTTTGTCTTTTAATAGCTACTATCATGCTCTGCTCTTAGTATTCATGCTTACCTTTTCAAAGAGCTTTTGTTTAGTTGGTTGCTTGAACTCTTTTTAATTATCATGCTCACCTTATTAAGAGAGTTTGCTTCCGTTGCATTGGTTAATATGTCTATGATAAAGATGCTACGTGCATAATGGCGCTTAGTAGTTCAGGTTTTCTTATGGTTAATCTCAAATAGCTCGGGGATTCCCAATGTGTTATTGGAGTACCAACATGATTTCTTTGCCAATGATGTGGTATGGTTTAGTAATATCTTCCTTCGAGAATTTATATTGATTGACTTGGCGTATGCTCACGCATATTTAAGACTGTAAAGAAAGTCTGTCAAGCCTTGATGATCTTTTATTTCTGAGTAGCGATATAACTACCATGCTTGATTCAATATTGCTTTGTCGCTCTGCATTATTATGACCGTCATTGCTCTCTTAGTTGGTCGCTCCCAGTCTTTTGCTAACCTCCACCTGTACTAAGCAGACTAACTTTGCAATACATAGCTCATGGGAAAGTAGCTTAAAAACTATTGTGGTAAAGAATATGTTGCCTATGTATCTTATTTCTTATAAGTTGCTTGCTGAGCGGTAACCATGTTTTTGGGGACGCCATCAACTGTCACACTTTTGTTGAATATCATGTGAGTTGCTATGCATGTTCGTCTTGTCTGAAGTAAGGGTGATTTGCCATGGGTTGAATGAGTATCCATATTGTTAGAGAAGAACATTGGGCCGCCAACCAAAGCCATGTATCATGGTGGAAGTTTTAGCTTGGACATTAATCCTCAATCTCTTATGAGAATATGCTTATGCATTGAAGAGGAGTCCATCATCTATTTTCTAGATTGTCCCGGTATGGATGTCCTCAAGTTGAGATCTATCAAAAACGAGAAATCAAATGCGATTTATCTCCTTGGACCTTTGTACAGGTGGCATAGAGGTACCCCTTTGTGACACTTGGTTGAAACATATGTAATGCGATGACAATCCATGGAAATCCGAGCTAATTAGGACAAGCTGCGAGCACTATTGGTATTCGATGCATGAGGCTTGCAACTTATAGGATGTCTTATGCATGACACATATGAAGTACTACTACCGTTGACAAAATTGCTTCTATGTTTTCAAAATAAAAAGCTCTAGCACATAACCATTCTTTTATTTTTATGTTGAGTCTCCACCTTCTTTCTTCAAGCACCAACTACTGAGAGCATGATTGTCATTCTGAGTGTAATGTGCATTATTCCAAAGTAGCATTGTCTTTTGCATAATTGTGATATCGTTTATTTTGAAATCATTGTATCTAGTCATCACTTAAACCTTGAAGGTGCCCCTGCATTTATGTTTTGCTTCACTAAAGGGGGCAAGCTAGATATCACTTTATCATATTTGCACATCATGTTCATTGCAAATCTTTTTGATGTTTCAGTTTCATATTGTAAAACTTTCAGTCATTTGTGATTTTCTCATGAGGCAACTTAATTACTGTAGAATCATTGTCTCAGTAAGCTTTTGTCATATGACTATGAAAAAGTCCTATATGGTTAATAGCATGTCACCACAGAAATTATTCTTGTTATCATTTACCTACTCGAGGACGAGCAGGAATTAAGCTTGGGGATGTTGATACGTCCAAAACGTATCTATAATTTCTTCTTGCTCCATGCCACTTTTGGGTGATATTGCTATGATATTTATTCACTTCCATACACTTTTGATCATATTTGGACTAACCTACTAATCCAGTGCACCCCAGTGCCAGTTTCTGTTTTCGGCTGTTTTTGTATTTCAGGTTTTCACGTTACGAGAACTGCCAGGAAAAATCCAGAAAAATTATATAAAAAATCAGCGTTCCAGAACCTACCTTGCGCCCGAAGGACAGCCGGGGGGGGGGGGCACCAGGGCTCCAGGCGCCCTGGCGGCGCCCCCCCTGGGCCGCGCCGGGGGGGCGCCTGGGCCCCGCGAGCCCCGTCTGGTGCCCCCCTTTGGCATATATTTAGAGCGTCCTTCGAAACCCTCGGGACGGGAACTCTTTTTCACGATCTCATCTCTGTTCCGCCGCCGCCGCCGCTTCCAAGATCGGGAGCACCAGGAGAACTCTTCCCGGCACCTTGACGGAGGGGAGGATCACCATCGGGAGCTTCTCCACCACCATGGACGCCTCCCGGATGAGTTGTGAGTAGTCTCCCTTGGACCATGAGTCCATGACCAGTAGCTATGTGATGTTCTCCTCCCGTTCTTGTGCTTCACTAATTAGTCCTCGTGAGCTGCCCTACATGATCGAGGCACCTATGTAATCCTTATGCTGTTGCCATGATGAGTTTGCTGGGATCCGATGAATTATGAGATTATGTTCAGATTGTGATTGAGTAATATATTTGATCTACCTCTTTTATATTTATGTTCATAAGTAATTCTTGCATGTTCTCCGTTGTTATTTATTGCTTTGGCCAAGTAGTAGGTAGTGACTCCAAGAGGGAACGTTATGCTCGATTGTGGGTTCATGCCCCTCGATGACTAGTTTGAGTGACAGAAACATGAGTCTAGGGGATGTGCTGTTGCCACAAGGGGGAAAACAACGGTGCTTGTGCCCGCGGGTGCAAGGATTGTTTACTTTACGCAAAGATCTTTTAATGCAGTTGTCTGTTGCTTTGAGTTTACACTATGGGTGGGACTCGCAACTTAATACCAGCGAGATGTTTTGGATAGATATCTCAAGGTGGATTATTAGTAGTAGATATTGATGGATTTCGGTCTACTTACTTTGGCGTACCGCCCATGCTTTGAACCTCAACCTTTCTTGCAATGTAGTCAGCATCGGTTTGCGTTCGTGGTCCTGTCAATTGCCCAGCTGTAATTCGTTTAACTCACATAGCTGTTTTATCGTCTTTTGGGAGAGAGACATCACTAGTGAACATCATGAGACTCCGGTCCATATTACCATCATTGATCACATCCACTATTTACTTTTCGCTATTATTTACTATTGCAAACATTATCTATCACTACTATCATTTGCGTTTAATCCTTTGTGAACTACAAGGCCGGAGGGATTGACAACCTCTCTGTACTCGTTGGGAGCAAAGTTATTTGTATCTGTGTGCAGGTCCACGTTGATTGCTAATATCTGGCGCCGTTAGCAGTTGACACCTACTTGTAGAACCTAGGAGTCTCTGGGGATTCGATCCTTGGCATCTTTGCTAAGGGAAAAACTTCCACAACACTGCATCTCACACCTTCCACTTGGGGTAACCAACGAGGGGTTAGAGGCCCATCAGAGACATCTAGCAACGAGCAAATAAGAGTGCATCTACATACCGTTATGTAGATCGCGTGCGGAAGCTTTCGAAGAAGCGTGGATGAAGTAGTCGTACTCTTCACGTTCTTCGTCACTGATGATCTAGCGCCGAACGGACGGCACCTCCGCGTTCAACACACGTCCGGTACAGCAACGTCACCTCCTTCTTGATCCAACAAGGGGGAGGAGAAGTCGTCAGAGATCCAGCAGCACAACGGCGTGGTGGTGGATGCAGTGGAGATTGCAGCAGGGCTTCGCCGGGCGCCCTGCGTTTGAGGAGACGGAGTTGTGACGGGAGGGGAGAGGCGCCAGGGCAAGGGTGCGGCTGCCCTCTCCCCCCCACATATATATAGGGGGCCAGGGGGTGCGCCAGCCCCCTGCAGATCCAATCTGCAAGGGGGGCGGCGGCCAGGGAGGAGTCCTTGCCCCCCAAGGCAAGTGGCGCCCCCTCCCCCCTAGGGTTTCAACCCTAGGCGCATGGGGACGTGGGCCCAAGTGGTGCGCCAGCCCATTAGGGCTGGACACTTCCCCCTTGCAGCCTAGGGGCCCCACCGGGATGGGTGGCCCCACCCGGTGGACCCCCGGGGCCCCTCCGGTGGTCCCGGGACGCTCCCGGTGACCCCCGGAGATCACCCGATGGCCGAAACCTGACTTCCTATATATCAATCTTTACCTCCGGACCATTCCGGAACTCCTCGTGACTTCCGGGATCTCATCCGGGACTCCGAACAACTTTCGGGTTTCCACGTGAATTTATCTGTACGACCCTAGCGTCACCGAACCTTAAGTGTGTAGACCCTACGGGTTCGGGAGACACGTAGACATGACCGAGACCACTCTCCGGTCAATAACCAATAGCGGGATCTGGATACCCATGTTGGTTCCCACGTGTTCCTCGATGATCTTCATCGGATGAACCACCGTGTCAAGGATTCACTCAATCCCGTATGTTATTCCCTTTGTCCATCGGTACGGTACTTGCCCGAGATTCGATCGTCGGTATTCCCGATACCTTGTTCAATCTCGTCATGGGAAGTCTCTTTACTCGATCCGTAATCCATCATCCCGTGACTAACTACTTAGTCACATTGAGCTCATTATGATGATGTCTTACCGAGTGGGCCCAGAGGTACCTCTCCGTCATACGGAGTGACAACATCCCAGTCTCGGTTCGTACCAACTCAACAGACACTTTCGGAGATACCCGATGCGTACCTTTATAGCCACCCAGTTACGTTGTGACGTTTGGCACACCCAAAGTATTTCTACGGCATCCGGGAGTTGTACAACCTCATGGTCTAAGGAATAAATACTTGACACCGAAAAGCTTATGCATTACGAACTATACGATCTCGTGCTATGCTCAGGATTGGGTCTTGTCCATCACATCATTCTCCTAATGATGTGATCCCGTTATCACTGACATCCCATGTCCATGGTCAGGAAACCGTGACCATCTGTTGATCAACGAGCTGGTAACTAGAGGCCTACCAGGGACTCATTTTGGTCTATGTATTCACACATGTATCGCTATTTCCGTACAATACAATTCAAGCATGAATAACAAACGATTATCATGAACAAGGAAATATAATAATAATACTTTTATTATTGCCTCTAGGGCATATTTCCAACAATACCGACGATCGAATCTCGGGCAAGTAACATACCGATGACAAAAGGAACAACGTATGTTGTTATGCGGTTTGATCGATAAAGATCTTCGTAGAATATGTAGGAGCCAATATGAGCATTCAGGTTCCGCTATTGGTTATTGACCGGAGATGTGTCTCGGTCATGTCTACATAGTTCTCGAACCCGTAGGGTCCGCACGCTTAACGTTTGATGACAATCAGTATTATGAGTTTATGAGTTTTGATATACCGAAGGTAGTTCGGAGTCCCGGATGAGATCACGGACATGACGAGGAGTCTCGGAATGTCCGAGACGTAAAGATTGATATATTGGACGACTATATTCGGACAACGGAAGTGTTCCGTAAAGTTTCGGAATTTACCGGAGTACCGGGGGGGTTACCGGAACCCCTGGGGAAGCTATGGGCCTTAATGGGCTGTAGGAGAAAGAGGGAAGGAGGGCCAGGGCTGGGCCGCGCGTCCCCCACCCCTTGGTCTGAATTGGAAAAGGAGGGAGGGGGGCCGGCGCCCCTTTCCTTCTCCTTCTCCCTCTCCTTGCTTTCCCCCTTCTCCCTTTTGGTAGTTCCTACTAGAAATAGGATTGCAATCCTATTCTCAGTAGGATTGCACCTCCTAGGCGCGCCACAAGGGGCCGGCCGGCCTCCCCCCTTGCTCCTTTATATACGGGGGCAGGGGGCACCCAAAGACACACAAGTTGAATTGTTTTAGCGGTGTGCGGTGCCCCCCTCCACAGAAACACACCTCGGTCATACCGTTGCAGTGCTTAGGCGAAGCCCTGCGCCGGTAGATACATTATATCTGTCACCACACCGTCGTGCTGACGAAACTCTCCCGTGAAGCTTAACTGGATCAAGAGCTCGTGGGACATCATCAAGCTGAACGTGTGCTGAACGCGGAGGTGACGTACGTTCGGTGCTTGATCAGTTGGATCGCGAAGAAGTTCGACTACATCAACCGCGTCACTTGACGCTTCCGCTCCCGGTCTACGAGGGTACGTAGACACACTCTCCCCTCTCGTTGCTATACATCTGGTAGATAGATCTTGCGTGATCTTAGGAAAATTTTAAAATACTACGTTACCCAACACCTACGTCACCTACATACCTACTACACCGCCGTCCTCCTCTCCGACTACTACCGCTCGCGGGAACCCATCCACGGCAAACGGAACTACACATGTACATGGATGCCGCCGCTCCTGCCTCGGTAACAAATAATCCTCAATTAACTTCTCCTGACATGTATGGATGGTCATTGGTAGAAGGCATGCATGTCTGCTGTGTTAGGAATAAATGGGTTTCACAGTCTTGGTCATGTCCATGCAGGGCTTAGAGATGTAGCTGTGTGTGCCACTGCACAATACATGATTGTCTATGCCTCACAGTTGCCACGGGCATCATGTATACACAAGCAGTTTAACTATTTAAGCCTCTTTGGCTTCTGAAGATATGTAAATATTTTGTTCAGAAAAGTCATGGACTAAAAGAAATTCCTTGCCTTGAGAGTGCAGGTTTGTGGTGCAGAGCAACCGCCGCCATTAAAAGGGCCATGACGCGAACTGCAGCCAGGATGGGATGATGTACCTGGTTAAGTTCGGCCTCGCTGATGTCGTCCTCTCGGAGTTGCCAGCCCTAGAGATCGGTCACCTTCGTCTTCATCATCGCCGCCGTCATGTCTTTCATCTGCTCCTTCGGCGCGTTCTTCCTGAGTGGGCGGCCCGCGTGTAAGGATAGGTCGGAGGTGGCGTACAACCACGTGCGTTGGTCGGCGGCCAAACGAAGGAGCGGCCGGCGATGACCTATTGATACGTCCAAAACGTATCTATAATTTCTGCTTGCTCCATGCCCTTTTTGTGTGATATTGCTATGATATTTATGCACTTCCATACACTTTTGATCATATTTGGACTAACCTACTAATGGTTGCAAAAGTGCACAATGTTCTTGTTTTACACTTTATTGTGTAGGAATTATTTGGAAATTGACAAAAACGCAAAAGGAGTCGTATTGGAGTAGGACTCTGACTTTCCTGAAATTTGTCTGAGAACGTATTTTAAAGATGGTCACGTTCCGGCCCCAAGACAACGTCAAACGGAAAAAGTCTAGTTGCGAAAGTTGTGGGGAATTTCGAGGCGATGCTTCTGAATATAAAATTCGTCCAAATCGGAGTCCGGACGGCGGAGTAAAGCCCGTTTTACTGAGGTCCAAAATCTGATGACGGGAATCCGAGAGTCTATATAAAGAGAGGAAACCTAGGTCACCAAGGACCACGAATTTTCCTCCTCCCAAGCCGCCGTCTTGGAGGGGAGGACCAGCACCATTGCAGCAGCATCCACAAGGAAGAAGGGGGGCCAAGGAGCCGCTGCCCCCTAGGGCCGCCGCCGCCCGGAGGGCCGCCGCCGCCGCACCACCAAGGGCCGATGCCGCCCGGAGGGCCACCGCCGCCCCCTAGGGCCGCCGCCGCCGCCGCACCACCAAGGGCCGCCGCCGCCGCCTCCGTGGCTGCCGCCGGCCATCTCCCCATCGCGGGGCTGCACCTCTCCATCAACACCATCATCAACCTCCTCCTCACCATGTCCATGTGTGAGTAGTCTTCTCCGGGGCCGAGGGCTCGTACGTGTAGCTATGTGGTTATCTCCCTCTCCCATGATGTGATCTTCGTTGTGATCATAGGCTATGTTAATCTAGGGTGATCCCATGATATTTCCCCTTCCTCTATGTATTGGATTGATGTACTCACTTGTCTTTATATAGTATAATCCCCGAGACCAAGGTGACAGCGGTCTATTGGACATGGATTAAAAAAATATTTTCATGAGTGATTTCCTCTCTTGTGTGTTGATTGAAGATTGAGAGTCTCTTGGTGCTTGTCTTTGACTATCCTTTAGATATGTTATGGTGATTGTGGGACTCTCTTTGGATGGCCGCGGTGACATTGGGAAATCCTTAGATTGAGAACTACGAACTTTGAGGTGTGCTTTTGTAGCCCTAAATAATTTTCGTCCTCTCTTGACCACGGAGGAATGACCTCCGGGTGCGTCTCCTTTGCATGTTTTATGGGAAATATCATGTGATTCGATTATGTTAATGTTGTTGGGAGTTGCCACTAGTGAAAGTATGATCCCTAGGCCTTGTTTCCACCATTGCAATACCATTTGTGCTCACGTTTACCACTTGTTTGCTTGCTGCACTTTTTATTACAGATTTATATTACTTTGTTTTGCCATCCATATCACTTACCATTTAACATCTCTTCGCCGAAGTAGTGCATCTATACAACTCCTAGTTGTATTAGGTGTGTTGGGGACACAAGAGACTTCTTGTATCTTAGTTGCAGGGTTGCTTGAGAGAGACCATCTTCAACATCTACTTCCCTGAGTTCGATAAACCTTAGGTCATCCACTTGAGGGAAATTGCTGCTGTCCTACAAACCTCTGCGCTTGGGGGCCCAACATAGTCTACAAGAGTAGAAGCGTGTGTAGAAATCACCTATGCATAAGGAGATCGATGGCGACAACGGAAAAAGAGGCAAGGCAAGCGGCGGCAGTGGCGGCGGAGGAGGTTCAGGGGGCGACCCTCAAGGGCGTAGGAGCATCCGGCGGGCAGAGGCAGACCGCATGGGTCGCGAGGTAGTTGTTCTAAGCAACGCATCACACAAATTAAGGGGCTGATTGCAATCAGTTTCCTATTTTCGTGGCTTGCGTGGTTGTAGGGGTTGCGAAGGTGGGATGGCAGAGTTTTCGTCCTCCCAGGAAAATTGCTAAGCCGAGTTTTCGCTGAGGATTAGTCTTATCTTAACGGTTAGATCAAATTAATTGATCTTGATCATGAGGCTGTAATTTGTCCGTGGTGTTATGTGTAGCTTAGGCTGGGTGCACTTAGCGATGAATATTCATCACTACTATTAAACAATCAAACAAGATCTGTCTTACGTGCACAGAATCATTATCACCACATGATTATAACCCCTAAACTCAATCTAATGGCTAGCCTTAATTTAATTCATTCTCTGTGTGCACCTAACAATATATATTGACTGACCGTGCTCCACCGTAGAGGGTAAATCCATGCCCGATCAATTGAGAAACTATAATCACCGTCGCATCTTATTAGGTAACTTATCACCCTTAAGAAATATTAGGAAACTAATCACAATCATGTCTTATTAGGAAACTAATCGGGTATCCGCACAGATTGATACATCCATCACGTCAACCTGTTGGATCCCGATCCATACCTCCCAACAAAAATCACCACCACCGGCCTCCACTCGGCATGGCGACGAGGAGCCGACGACTCTTCCTCTCGCTTTCTCCCCCGCCGCCCACCACACGCTTCCCTGCCCATCGTGATCTGCCCCGCATTCCTGCTTCGTTCCCGTCGTCAACTGAGCCACAGGAGGGCCGCACCTCCCACACCTTCGGGGGACACCGCGGGAGTGCCGGTGATTTGTGAACCGCCGAGGGTGCCGCACCAATCGCCGCTTCTGACGACACGGGAGCCACCCCATCTGGCAAGGACGCAGGGCGCAACCGCCGCCGCCGCTTCTTAGGGTGTTGCTGCTGTTGAGGCTCATCGCCCAATTGTGGTCCTGTGTGCAGACACCCAAAATTAGCTCCCAGTGTCATCCCCGCTCGAGTTCCTCTACATCTCATCTGCTAGAGAGTAAGAATTCAACCACCCTCTCATCTCCCCAAGCCCTACCGCGCACCCCTGGATTGGATGCATGTGCTAGCTGGTGATTCCAGTCTCTGGTCTGTGTATTTGGTGATGTCTTGTTACACTATGGGAGGCAATAATTTAGTTTCACGCGAATTGGAGGACATTGAGTAGTAACAAACTGCAGTTCGAGAAATATCGAATATTACAGTGGTTGGGGTGCTCATAATTATGGTTAGAAATTAGAACGGTCAGGTCCAGATTGAGTGTCTGATGCTACGCTTTCCATTGTGTGGTTCATCCATTTCTCCTCTATAAATGAAGCATGGTTCATTTATGTTAGTTCTTCCTGTACTTGCTGACGTGAAGGGATTATGATTTACATAATGACACTTTTGCCGAGCTTCTACGAGAGAATCAGCATGTATGAAATATTTAGCATGCACTTCTAGATAAAATATTTGTTAGCAAATGTGGTATGGCGTAATAGTCCTCCTGCCAAGCAGCCTTTTCTGGAAAGAGAAAACATTCTATGATGACATGCAATGTGATAAATAATGAGTGGTAGAAGGTTCCTAGCTTAAATTTTCTTTACTTGACCATGTTACTCATGGGCATTTGCCATATTTTGACATAGGTTACTGGTTTCCTCACTTCTGCCAAGGCGAAGGCTATTATTAGCTGTGAAAATGTGAAGGAACCACTGGGAAACCACCCCCACCGCCTCTGGGGATGTGGGAGTCAAATCTGCTACCGCCATCAGGACGGGTGAGCCGCCGCCACCGCAGGGGACACGGGCGCATGTGGAAGTCACTGCTGCCATGGGGGGCACGGCACACATGGAAGCCCATACTTCTCACAAGTTCAATTGAGGTTTTTGTGCTACTCTATTTTTAGTTATGTTTCCTTATTGATATGAAATTTCATTACTGTGGTAGAAAACATTTCCTTTTTATGCAGTTGTTGATAGTTGAAGGTGACAATGAGCATCAGTCTGTTATCCTTTGATGAAGCATTCTACATTAATCGTAACTTTGTCAGTACATGTTGCACGTAAACTTTTTATGGTTAGTTGCAGAATATCCCCTTTTTTATGTGCATTTAGTAGATGCTTATATGAATCTATGCCATCTTCTCTCTTTTGCTGAAGTTTGCCTTTAATTCAAGTAAAGTTAACATTGAACATTTTCAGTTCTCTTTTGTAATGATGTACTTAATTACTCAGAGCTTCTCTCTCCTTCTAGGATAATTTAAGCAGTTTTATTGGATCATATTCGCTCTGTATCCTTTCCTTCGGCCATTCGGCCAATTAAATTTTGTTATCTACTGTGTTCAGCTATTATCATTTAATTTGTTGCTCGTGCATGTGTTAACCTGTTCTGAGATTGCCATTTATCTGTGTACTCTGATGCATTTATTTGCATATTCTGGTTATGCTCATGTTTAGCTCCTTTAATGATTTTTTTCCTCATCAATCCATTGAAAAATATTTCCCCATTCTTAAATTGTTTGCGAGTTCAGCAAATTTAGTTATATTGCAGGAACTTGGAACCCAAGGAAGACCCAAACTCCGAGCACCACATTCTCCGAAGGCCCTTCTATTGGAAATACTTATGCAGAAGCATGACTTCATTGCTTTTGTACTGTATGTGACTTTTTATTTGAAATACACTTATGTAGAAGTGTGACTTCAGTGTTACTGTACTCTTCTATCTGTATGCACTTCTGAAGATTATTTATATGTCTTGCGTATTGCATAATTGTTGTACCTAATCTCCACTCTATTTGCATGCTCTTTTGTAGTGCAAATAAAATGCATCCATGGCAGTGAGTTACAGAAGGAACTAGCGGAAGCTAATTTATCATTTCAACTCATCGTTAAGCCATGAGTAGCATCTAGCATGTGGTGTTGCTGATGCACAAAATATAGTAGCTTGTTGTCTGTGTATTTATAGTCATGTATCAACTGAATGGTAGGATGACTTGCTCCCTTTCCAGTTTGTAGTTTCATTTTTCTGTTCTCATTAATTTTCCAAATTGAAGAGTTTAGAAACCTTGATGTGCCTCTTGCAGCTATTCTACAGCTACAATTTTCCGCTTTTCTCTGCATCTTAAGGATGTCTCGGAAGAAAATGTACATCTTATATCCTGATGATTAATCAGGCCTTGCATGATCACTTGCAATTTTGACACTCTGAGGTACTGCATGTTGACAGTTTGAACTCTTGCAGTGGCTACTATATAGCAACTGCTGCTACAAAGAGTTCACCCATCCTTGAAGTTGTACCCCTTCCTCTGGTTTACTCATTGTTCTAACTTATGATAATTGATGTGCTTGCTTATGTACGATACTATGCTTCCATTATCAGCTTTGGCAAGTCTGTAAACCGAAGTCATTGTGTTTCAATAAGATTGTAATCTTGTTATTATTTTTTATTTAGCCATTTTTATTTTACCAAGTGTGTATGCAGTTCGAAATTGTTACGATATTACCATGTTGCGACATAGACGCTTGGGAAATTCTGATTATAACCTGAATATAATAATTATTTGCAGGGTCATTTAAATTACAATGATTTCTATATCATGAGAATTTGGAATGTGATAATTATATGCGCGTTGCACATGCATGCTTACTAGTGTTTAATAGTAGTAGAGATTAGCAATCCGGCACTACTTTTGAGGCAAGATGCCCCACAGACATACACACGAAAGGTCGTTGTGGCCCGTCTGTCCCATGTAGAAAGAGCTGCACGGGCGAGGCTAGTGGGCATCGCTATTTACCGCGTTCAGCGCGAGTCGAGCGTTCTCGCTGAAGCCAGCGAGTATATGGGCCAGCCCACGTGCGCGTGCAAGTTCTGCCTCTTTCCTGTTTTGTTTTATTTTTTCACTTTTTTTGCATTATTTTTTACTTTTCTTTACACTTTGAAATATTCTAAATACATATTACAAAAACACTCTCCCAAAAACACATTTGAAAAAAATGTTGAACAGGGATTAAAAAATGTTGAACAAGATTTTGAAAATGTTGAATAAGTATTTAAAAATATTGAATAAGTATTTGAAAAAAAATGTTGAACATGTTTTATAAAAACGTTTAATAAGTACTGAAAATGTTGAACAGGTATATGAAAAAAGTTGAACAGGTATTTTGAAATGTTGAACGAGTATTTGAAAAATGTTGACGAGTACTAGAAAAATGTTGAAAAAGTATTTGAAAAATGTAGAACAAGTATTTGAAAAGATGTTGACCATGTATATAAAAACATTTGAACAAGTATTTGAAAAATTCAGAACAATTATTTTAAAAGATGTAGAACAAAGTATTTGAAAAAAATGGTGAACACATATTTTAAAAATGTTAAACAGGTATTTGAAAAATGTTAACCATCTATATTAGAATGTAGAATGAAAACAAAAAGAAACAAAAGAAAAACCAACAAAATGAAAAACCAAAAAAGAAACAACAAACCAAAGAGAAAGGGAAATGAAAAAATGAAAAACAAATGAAAAATCCCGGAGAAGAAGAAAGAAAGAAAGAAAATTAAACGACAAAAGAAAAACCGGAGAATAAAAAAAGTAAACATAACGAAAAAAGAAAAAAAGGAGAAGAAAAAATAAAAAATGGAGAAAAAACGGTTGTGATGGGCCACCGCTGGATATGGACGCAGAGTACAAGTCCGTCCCAGGAGTATATGTGATAAACTAGCGGGTACTGTGCGGCGCTACATCACGCTAGGTTGGTTGGTTTCAGAGTGGTTTTTCATAGCTCTTGAGAATGTGTTGTGCATTCGGTGCATCTCACTGTAGAAATGAGAAAGTAGTCGTGATGGAGACATGCATGAAATGGTAAGATTATATCTATATGGAGGTGACTGGTTCCAGATTTGTAACGCAAATGTAAACGTAATTGCTTTACAGTGCTAATGTAAACATAATAGACTAAACTTTAAATTTGATCAGTTAGCCTGTTAAAGGTCAATCAATACCGGGATTGCTAAGAATTTAAGGCAGCGAACATGGATCGGTAGGCCGGAAACATTAATGATGGGCCACCGCTGGATATGGCGGTGGAGTACAAGGGCCCGGAAAGTAAGATCTTGAGTATATCTGGATGGGGAGAAATATATGAGGGGGTTGGGTGGGCCAGCATCGGTCTGGCCCACATTTGGGCTGGATATGAGGGGTGCCAGTCGGCCCGGATGTTTGAGACCCGTTCGGGGTGCCCGATAGTAGATGCTCTTACACCCAACTGCAACCCCTATTTTGACCGCTCTTTTTCAGATATTTCGTCAAGCAGGTAATGGGCAGCACCGCGAGATCACCACCTGCCAGTGCGGCTGCGGCGGCCAACCAGCCGGTATGGCTGCGATGGCCAGCTAACATGCTCAGGAGGCTGCAATGGCATGCCCGCGAGGTCCGTATGATTTGGCTGAGGTGGCAAGAGTTTCGGGGCATGACTGGGTCTCCTCATATTATCCGTAGATTTGGTCTCAATTTTACGAGCCGCTGTCAGTTCGGTCATTTAGCGGGGAAAGTGGGGATCTGGTTGGATCAACTTTTGACCATGACGAAAACAGACGTTTTAAACATTTGAAGAGAAAATAGGGGATCGGATAGTAAATGCTCCCACTCTTTCCACCAGCGTTGGATCTTCGCGATATATCTGCAAAACTCGATCAAGGTTGCTCAAGCAATCATCAAAAGAAGTTCCATAAACGGAGAAATCATTTATGAAAACCTCAACAATCTTTTCACAAAAATCGGAGAATATAGCCATCATGCATCTTTGAAAGGTAGCAGGTGCATTACATAAACCAAAAGGCATACGTCTATCATGCATCTTTGATCCCCTTTTGACACAAGTATTTGAGAGAAACCAGAATAGCCATCTAGAAAGCAAAAATGAGTATGTTTGGATAACCTTTCTAGCATTTGACCAATAAAAGGCAAAGGGTAATGATCTTTCTTAGTAGCTTTATTTAATTTGCGGAAATCAATTACCATCCTATAACCTCTAACAATTCTTTGTGTGATCAATTCATCTTTATCATTAGGGACGACAGTCATACCTCCCTTTTTAAGGACACAATGGACAGCACTTACCCACTGGCTATCAGCAACTGGATAGATTATACCTGCCTCTAGAAGCTTTAGTATTTCCTTCCTTACCACTTCTTTCATCTTAGGATTTAATCGTCGCTGATGATCAATAACCGGTTTAGCGTCCTCTTCCAACTTTATTTTGTGTTGGCATAGAGTGGGACTAATGCCCTTAAGATCAACCAGAGTATATCCATTAGCAGCACAGTGCTTCTTTAGAGTTTTCAATAGTTTCTCTTCTTCCTGCTCTGAAAGGTTAGCACTGATAATAACAGGATATATCTTCTTTTCATCTAGATAAACATACTTAAGATTATCAGGTAAAGGTTTAAGTTCAAACACGGGATCACCCTTGGGTGGAGGAGGATCCCCTAGGATTTCAACAGGCAAGTTATTTTTCAATACGGGTCCCTGCTTAAAGAATATTTCATCTATTTCCCTTCTCTCATTCATATACATATCATTTTCATGGTCTAGCAGATATTGTTCTAAAGGATCGTTAGGAGGCACAGCAATAGAAGCAAGACCAATAATTGCATCCTTACTAGGTAATTCTTTATCATGGGGTTGTCTACGAACTTTAGCAAAGTTAAAATCATGAGACATATCCTCTAAACCAACAGTGACAATATCTTTTACGCAGTCTATCTTAGCATTAACAGTATTCAAGAAGGGTCTACCAAATATAATGGGACAAAAATCATCTTCTGGGGAACCAAGAACAAGAAAATCAGCAGGGTATTTAACTTTCCCACACAAGACTTCAACATCTCTAACAATCCCAATTGGTGAAATAGTATCTCTGTTAGCAAGCTTAATAGTAACATCAATACCTTCTAGCTCAGTGGGTGCAATATCATGCATAATTTCGTCGTATAAAGAAATGGGTATTACACTCGCACTAGCGCCTACGTCACATAAACCATGATAGCATTGATCTCCTATTTTAACGGAAATAACAGGCAAGCCTACAACAGGTCTATGTTTATTCCTAGCATCTGGTTTCGCTATTCTAGCAGCTTCCTCTTGGAGGTAAATAACCGATACATCTCCAACGCATCTATAATTTTTTATTGTTCCATGCTATTATTTATGATGTTTTGGATGTTTAATGGGCTTTGTTATACACTTTTATATTATTTTTGGGACTAACCTATTAACCCAAAGACCCGGTCCAGAATGCAGTTTTTTGCCTTTTTTTTAGGGTTTTACAGAAAAGGAATATCAAACGGAGTCCAAACAGAATGAAACTTCGGGAGAGATATTTTTGGAGCAAAATACGCACGGGAGACTTCAGAACCACGGAGTAGGGCATACGTGGCATCCACGGGGGTGGGGGCGCGCCTCCCCCCTACAGGGCGCGCCCCCTGCCTTGTGGGCCCCACGTTTGGCCCCCGGTGCCCTCCTTCCTCCTATATATACCTACGTACCCCGAAAACATCAGAAAAGGAGAGAAAACCCTAGTTCCACCGCCGCAACCTTCTGTTCCCGTGAGATCCCATCTTGGGGCCTGTTCCGGAGCTCCGCCGGAGGGGGGATCTACCACGGAGTGCTTCTACATCATCATCATCGCCTCACCATGAGTTGTGAGTAGTTTACCACAGACATTCGGGTCCATAGCTAGTATCTAGATGGCTTCTTCTCTCTCTTTGGATCTCAATACCAAGTTCTCCTCGGTCTTCGAGGAGATCTATTCGATGTAATCTATTTTTGCGGTGTGTTTGTCGAGATCCAATGAATTGTGGGCTTATGATCAAGATTATCTATGAGAAATATTTTGTTCTTTTTTGAACTCTATATG
Organism: Secale cereale; assembly: GCA_902687465.1. Classification (NCBI taxonomy): domain Eukaryota; kingdom Viridiplantae; phylum Streptophyta; class Magnoliopsida; order Poales; family Poaceae; genus Secale; species Secale cereale. The sequence goes on along the minus strand of LR738711.1, from coordinate 46,221,139 downwards.
TATGATTATAATATCCTTGCAAGTCTCTTCGAATTATTGGTTTGGTTTGGCCTACTAGATCTATAGTTCTTGTAATGGGAGAAGTGCTTGGCTTTGGGTTCAATCTTGCGGTGTCCTTTCCCAGTGACAGTAGGGGCAGCAAGGCACGTATTGTATTGTTGCCATCGAGGATAAATAGATGGGGTTTATATCATGTTATTTGAGTTTATACCTCTACATCATGTCGTCTTGCTTAAGGCGTTACTCTGTTCTTATGAACTTAATACTCTGGATGCATGCTGGATAGTGGACAATGTGTGGAGTAATAGTAGTAGATGTAGAATCGTTTTGGTCTACTTGTTTCGGACGTGATGCCTATATATAATGATCATGCCTAGATATTCTCATAAGTATTCGCTTTTCTATCAGTTGCTAGACGGTAATTTGTTTACCCGCCGTAGAATCCCACTATCATGAGAGAAGCCACTAGAGAAACCTATGGCCCCCAGGTCTATTCTCAACATATCAATCTACAATCTACTTTACTTTCCGTTTTTACTTTCTGTTCTTATATCCAAAAATACCAAAAATATCAAACTATCCTATCTATCAGATCTCAGTTTCGTAAGTGACCGTAAAGGGATTGACAACCCCTTATCGCGTTGGCTGTGAAGTTCTTATTTGTTTGTGCAGGTGCGAGGGACTCGCGGGTGGTCTCCTACTGGATTGATACCTTGGTTCTCAAAAACTGAGGGAAATACTTACGCTACTGTGCTGCATCACCCTTTCCTCTTTGAGGGAATACAACGCAAGCTCGAGAAGTAGCAAGAATAATTTCTGGCGCCGTTACCGGGGAGGCTTACGCAAAAGTCATATACCAAGTACCTATTACAAACCCTTATCCTTCGCATTACATTTATTTGCCTCTCGTTTTCCTCTCCCCCACTTCACCCTTCCCGTTTTATTTGCCCTTATTTTTGCCGTGTGTTTATCATTTGCTTGCTTCTTGTTTGCTTGTGTGTTGGATTGCTTCCTTGTCACTATGGCCCAGAACAATACCAAATTGTGTGACTTCTCCAATACCAACAATCAATGTTGTCAGAATCGCGATTTTGAATCGGATCGGAGCCCTGATGGTAGGATCGCAAATCGTGGAATCTTCACTATCAGGATCGTAGAAACATAGATTCTATGAACTAAAGTCGTAGAATCAGAGGGGTTAGTTTGGATCGTAAAGTCGTAGAATCGTACAACAGAATCGCGATTCTGACAACCTTGCCAACAATAATGATTTTATTAGCACTCCGATTTCTCCTATTACCGATGCTGAATCTAGTGAGATCAATGATGCTCTGTTGAATCTTGTCATGAAAGATTAATTTTCCGGCCTTCCTAGTGAAGATGCCGCTACCCATCTAAACGACGTTGTCGATTTGTGTGATCTGCAAAAGAAAAGGGATACGGATAACGATATTGTTAAATTGAAGTTATTTCCGTTTTCACTTAGAGATCGTGCTAAAACTTGGTTTTCCTCTTTGCCTAGAAATAGTATTGATTCATGGAATAAGTGCAAAGATGCTTTAATCTCTAAGTATTTCCCTCCTGCTAAGATCATCTCTCTTAGAAACGATATTATGAATTTTAAGCAACTATATCATGAGCATGTTGCACAAGCTTGGGAGAGAATGAAATTAATGATACGTAATTGCCCTACACATGGTTTGAACTTATGGATGATTATTCAAAACTTTTATGCTGGCTTGAATTTTGCTTCTAGAAATCTTTTAGATTCGGCCGCAGGAGGCACTTTCATGGAAACTACCTTAGGAGAAGCTACCAAACTCCTAGATAATATTATGGTTAATTATTCTCAATGGCACACCGAAAGATCTACTAGTAAAAAAGTGCATGATATTGAAGAGACTAGTGTTTTGAGTGGAAAGATGGATGAACTTATGAAATTATTTGCTGCTAATAGTGCTTCTTCTGATCCTAATGATATGCCTTTATCCACATTGATTGAAATAATAATGAATCTTTGGATGTGAATTTTGTTGGTAGGAATAATTTTGGTAACAATGCTTATAGAGGAAACTTTAATCCTAGGCCTTTTCCTATTAATTCCTCTAATAATTATGGAAATTCCTACAATAACTCTTATGGAAAAATGCCTTCTGAATTTGAAACTAGTGTTAAGGAGTTTATGAATTCGCAAAAGAATTTCAATGCTTTGCTTGAAGAAAAATTGCTTAAGATTGATGAATTGGCTAGAAGTGTGGATAGAATTGTTCTTGATGTTGATTCTTTGAAACTTAGATCTATTCCACCTAATCATGATATCAATGAGTCTCTCAAGGCCATGAGAATTTCCATTGATGAATGCAAAGAAAGAACCGCTAGGATGCGTGCTAAAAGAGAGAATTATATAAAAGCGTGTTTTTCTAGTTATCATGAAAATAAAGATGGAGATCTGAAAGTTATTGATGTGTATCATATTAGATCCTTGTTTTCTAGTATGAATCTTGATAGAGATGGGATTGGAGATGAGCCTACTTTAATTAAAAGGTGTCCCAATGATTCGGAGTTTTTAGATCTTGATGCTAAAATTGTTAAAAGTGGGAGTGAAGAGATTAAAACCTTGCATAGTGATGAACCTACTACTTTGTATTTCAAGGAATTCAATTATGACAATTGCTCTTTGATTGATTGTATTTCCTTGTTGCAATCCGTGCTAAACTCTCCGCATGCTTATAGCCAAAATAAAGCTTTTACCAAACACATAGTCGATGCTTTCACTACTAGGAAAAGGCATGCTAGTGGCGCACCACTTTTGCCTACTAATGGCGCACTAGTGGTGCGCCACTAGCACCACGCCATTAGATTGTTTTACTAATGGCGCACCCCTGGTGCGCCATTAGTATTTGGTGCACTAATGGCGCACCAGGCAGTGCGCCATTAGTATGTCCCAATGTGCGCCATTAGTATGCCTCCCAGGGGGCCATATGTACCCATGTGCTTTGGCATACTAATGGCGCACTGATGGGTGATGCCCCATTAGTATCATCTGGACAGTGCACCATTAGTATCTTGAGTGGTGCGCCACTAGTATGTATATTAGGGATTTTTTTTTCTTTTCTGATATTTTCGCAGGATACAAAATATATTATTGGACAGAATTTAGACAACACCAGACAACAACACCAGATTCATCGAATACAATAGAAGGTTAGTCTCCGAATAAAATTCATCATATTAGTCTCCGAATACAATTCATCATATTAGTCTCCGAATACAATTCATCATATTAGTCTCTGAATTCAAAAGACCGAACAAAGATAGAACATTATATTACAAGTCTCGAGACCGCGAGTAGCGAGTTTGCACATTACAAGTCGATATCGATCATCTAAACTACCATCACATAGAAGAGAGCCGCGGTCATCACGATGAGCATCATCGCGATGAAACTCGTCTTCATCCGGTTCCTCCAACCCTCCCTCTTCTCTCCCGCTAGATAGCGCGCGTATCTAGATTCTGCCTCCGCCCTAGTGGTGTACCCTTTGTAACTGTTACTGCTGAAACGGTGAACCTGTCTTCGACACTCCTCCCGGTCGTCGTAGACTCCGGGAACCTTACACTTGTACACGACATACGACGGCATCGCTATGCACTAGCCAAACGAAACATTAGTACGAATTCACAGACAATACATAAGCAATATATAAGTATGCAACAAAAGGATCGGAAGAGAAAAGCAAGACATTAATAGCATCGATTACATCTAAGTTGAACAAATGTCCAAACCAAAGAGACATACAAGTTCATTAAAGTATAATTACAACATGAGCCAATCGATGTTTCAGAACTAGACATAGCATCACTACTTTCGACTCGACTCAAGGGACCGGAGCGTGGATGAAGCCGTCGTCTATCGTGGGAGTCATGAAATCGCGGGCGTCGTCAGCCTGCATTTGTAGCATTGTGTCTATGTCACTGTTGGACGGTTGATTTCTGAGGTAGAACTGCCCCGAGGTACGAAGGACATCTTGATGGATGATTTCCGCAAACTCCGACTGGATGCGAAAGAATTCTTGTCTGATGTCCGCGTCCTGGATTGTCGACAAGCTCGCGGCCCAATCTTTGAGTTTATCTGGTAGCAAAAGGTGATGATGGTCCCGTACGATCGCCCGTACTAGTAGAAAAAGGGTCAAACGTGAAGCACATTAGTGCCGGTTTGAATATGAGCCAGCACTAATGTGTACACTAGTGCCGGTTCCAACGGCTAGCCGGGCCGCTCTCATTAGTAATGGTTCGTGGCGAACCTTTAGCACCGGTTCGTGCCACGAACTAGTACTAATGAGAGTGGTGGCAGGATGTTGTCAGTCTGGGGCCCCTCCAGCACCTTTAGTACCGGTTCTTGCCACGAACTGGTGCTAAAGGTAGTCGTACATAAACCCTTCGTGCCCCCGAGCTCGCTCTGTTCTTCCCCTTTCCCCTCTCCCTCTCTTTTCTTCCCATCTTCATCTCGAGCTCATCACACATTTTGCCCAAAATTTGTCAAGATTTGAAGGCCCCCATCCATTCAAATGATCACAAAGGTTAGCAACTTTGTCCTTTCATCTCTCATTGCTAGATTAGCTCTTGCAATGCTTTATATAGTGATTAATTTGTGAGTTTAGTAATTTGGGAGGAAATATATGTGCTAGTATTTGATTTATATGCAATTTGAGGTCCAAAATAACACTTAGTTTGCATATCTAGGAGAGGTTAAATTTAGTTGAAAGAGAAAATGAGTACTTGAAAGAAAAATTGAAAAGAATTGAGGACGAGAAGATGGAATTGGAGTTGCATCTTGCCGATGTCGTCGATGATCACAAGATCAAGATGGAGAAAATGCGCTTGAAGATTAGAAAGATTAGAAAATATGCCATCAATAGTGAGGCTTGGTATCATTATGCTGTTGGATCAATTGTTACCTTAGTTGCGATCTTGATCGCATTTGTTGTTGCATTTAAATGCTTTAGCTAGAGAGTTATTTGTTTGTTGCATTTAAGTGTTGTATGAACTTTATGTATGAACTTGTATTAAGTTGGTGTTTTTGGTGTTGTGTATTGAAGATGAGCCGACAATGGATGTACGATGACCGATGCTCTCCCGAGTTCATTAATGGCGTGCAAACTTTTCTGCTTGCGGCCGAGGCAAACAAGTGGGCGGATGGTTTTATGCCTTGTCCATGTGCTGTCTGTAAGAATGGTCAAAATTACTCTAAGTCAAGAACCATTCACGTCCGGTTTCGTGCCCCACTATAATGTTTGGACCAAGCACGGAGAAAGAGGGGTTATGATGGAAGACAATGAAGAAGAAGAAGAGGATGATGACAGCTATCCTGGCCATGGGTTCCCTGAATACGATGATACAACAATGGGGGAAGAAGCTGAGCCGGTAATGCGGGAAGAAGCTGAGCCGCCAATGCGGGAAGAAGCTGAAGAAGAGGCATCAGATGAGCCCGTTGATGATCTAGGTCGGGCCATTGCCGATGCAAAGAGAAATTGCGCAAGTGATTTGGAGAAGAAGAAGTTGCAGCGCATGTTAGAGGATCACAAAAAATTGTTGTACCCGAATTGCGTAGGTGACAAGAAAAAGCTGGGCACCACACTGGAATTGCTGCAATGGAAGGCAGAGAATGGTGTATCTGACAAGGGATTTGGAAAGTTGCTGGTAATGATAAAAGATATGCTTCCAAAGGACAATGAATTGCCCGAGAGTACGTACGAAGCAAAGAAGGCTGTCTGCCCTCTAGGGTTAGAGGTGCAGAAGATACATGCGTGCCCTAATGATTGCATCCTCTACCGCGGTGAGTACGAGGATTTGAACGCTTGCCCGGTATGTGGTGCATTGCGCTATAAGATCAGCCATGATGACCCTGGTGATGTCGAGGGCGAGCGCCCCAGGAAGAAGATTCCTGCCAAGGTGATGTGGTATGCTCCTATAATACCATGGTTGAAACGTTTGTTCCAAAACAAAGACCATGCCAAGGCGATGCGATGGCACAGAGAAGACCGTAAGAAAGACGGAAAGTTGAGAGTACCCGCTGACGGGTCGCAGTGGAGAAAAATCGAAAGAAAGTACGGGAAGGAGTTTGTGGATGACGCAAGGAGCGTATGGTTTGGTCTAAGCGCAGATGGCATTAATCCTTTTGGGGAGCAGAGCAGCAACCATAGCACCTGGCCTGTGACTCTATGTTTGTATAACCTTCCTCCTTGGTTGTGCATGAAGCGGAAGTTCATTGTGATGCCAGTGCTCATCCAAGGCCCTAAGCAACCCGGCAACGACATTGATGTGTACCTAAGGCCATTAGTTGAAGAACTCTTACAACTGTGGAATGGATCAGGTGTACGTGCGTGGGATGAGCACATGGGGGAAGAATTTGACCTAAAGGCGTTGCTGTTCGTGACCATCAATGATTAGCCTGCTCTTAGTAACCTTTCAGGACAGACAAACAAGGGATACCGCGCATGCACGCACTGTTTGGACGATACCGACAGTATATATTTGGCTAATTGTAAGAAGAATGTGTACCTCGGACATCGTCGATTTCTTCCGAGCAGGCATCCCGTAAGAAAGAAAGGCAAGCATTTCAAAGGTGAGGCGGATCACCGGACGAAGCCTCGCCACCCTACTGGTGCTGATGTACATGATATGGTCAAGGATTTGAAGGTGGTATTTGGAAAGGGTCCTGGTGGACAACCTGTTCTGAATGACGCTGACGGACGCGCACCCATGTGGAAGAAGAAATCTATATTTTGGGACCTGCCCTATTGGAAAGACCTAGAGATCCGCTCCACAATCGACGTGATGCACGTGACGAGGAATCTTTGTGTGACCCTGCTTGGCTTCTCGGGCATGTATGGGAAGACAAAAGATACACCTGAGGCACGGGAGGACCAGCAACGTATGCACAGAAAAGACGGCATACATGAGGGTCATGCAAGCTATGCTCTTACCAAAGAAGAGAAGGAAATCTTCTTTAAATGCCTACTCAGTATTAAGGTACCGTCTGGCTTCTCGTCGAATATAAAGGGAATAATAAAAATGGCAGAGAAAAAGTTCCAGAACCTTAAGTCTCATGACCGCCACATGATTATGACGCAACTGCTTCCGGTTGCATTGAGGGGGCTTCTACCGGAAAACGTCTGATTAGCCATTGTGAAGCTATGTGCATTTCTCAATGCAATGTCTCAGAAGGTAATCGATCCAGAAATCATACCAATGTTAGAGAATGATTTGGTGCAATGTCTTGTCAGTTTCGAGTTGGTGTTCCCACCATCCTTCTTCAACATCATGACGCACGTCCTAGTTCACCTATGCGAAGAAATTAATGTTTTGGGTCCTGTATTTCTACACAATATGTTCCCCTTTGAGAGGTTCATGGGAGTCTTAAAGAAATATGTTTATAAACGTGCTAGGCCAGAAGAAAGCATCTCCAAGGGCCATGAGAATGAGGAGGTCATTGAGTTTTGCATTGACTTTATTCCTGACCTTAAGCCGATTGGTGTTCCTGAATCGCGGCATAAGGGCAGACTGGATGGAAAAGGCACGCTAGGAGGGAAACAAATAATATGTATGGACGGACATTCTCTCACTGAAGCACACTACACAGTTCTACAGAATTCTGCCTTGGTGGCTCCGTATATGTATGAACACAAGAATTTGCTACGCTACAAACACCCGGAGCGGTCTGATGACTGGATTACACGTGAACAAACCAGGAGTTTCGTCAGCTGGTTGCAGACACGTACCATGCATCACACCTCTATTGAAGATGACCTGTACTTGCTGTCCCAGTTACCATCTTCGAATATAATGACTTTCAAAGGGCACGAGATAAATGGTAATACATGTTACACGATCGCCCAAGATAAGAAGAGCACCAACCAAAATAGTGGTGTCCGCTTTGATGCAGAAACCAAGATGGGAAAGGAAACATATTATGGTTATATACAGGACATATGGGAACTTGACTATTGACGTGGTTTGAAGGTCCCTTTGTTTCGGTGCAAATGGGTCAATATGACACGAGGTGGGGTAACGGAAGACCCACAGTACGGAATGACAACAGTGGATCTCAACAATCTTGCGTATGCAGACGAACCATTCGTCCTAGCCAATGATGTGGTGCAGGTTTTCTATGTGAAGGACATGTCTACCAAGCCAAGACAAAAGAAAAGATAAGGAAGCGAATGCATCGTACGATGAGCCAAAGCGGCACATAGTTCTTTCTGGGAAGAGAAACATCGTGGGAGTGGATGACAAGACAGACAAGTCAGAAGATTATGAAAAGTTTGATGAAATTGCTCCATTCACAGTGAATATTGACCCGAGCATCCCATTAAATGATGAAGATTTTCCATCGTTACGGCGCAAAGGGACACATGCGAAGAAAAAGTTTCACACCCAAAGATCTGGGATGTGATCGGCTTCACTATCATCACTTTCTTCTGTGTTTCACACCCAGAAGGGAATCTCTGTAATAGTTAGGGTAGTTATGTGTTTTGGCATTTGAAACGCGAAGAAATTTTATGTGCAAACAAATTCTTTCATGCATTTACTGATTTTTCAACTAAATTGAAAAACACTTCAAATGAACTCCGAAAAGGTTGAAAGTTGGCATGGTATCATAATTTCACTGTAACGGACGAAAACTCATCTGTTACAAAGGCATTTCATTTTTAAATAACCTAAGCATAATATTAAACACACTAATATTAAACATAATAAAAAATAATCACTGAAAAATGAATTTTTAAAGTTAAGTTATTCACAAACTAGTGATTCACACAAATTTCAAATAATTCAAAATTTAAACTATTCAAATTTGAAAACTACCGGCACTAACAGAAAGTTAATATTTTTTGTACGTAAAGAAAAAATATTCACAAAAAAACTCTAAATATAGCAAAAACAACTAAAAATAAATAAAACAAAATTAATAATGCAGAAAAGAAAAAAAGCCAGCCTACTGGGCCACAGCGGCCTGCATACGACTAGAAACCCAACCTGTTGTTGGGCCAGGATGCAGGCCCGCCAGCCCAATAGGCCCCACATGGCTGAGTAGCAGAGGTAGGCCCAGAAGGCCTGCATTTGAGAGGAGCTCAATGCAGTGCCCGCGCCGGGGCTTATAAACTGGTCCTGGCGCTCTTCGACTAGCGAGGTGGGACTAAACATATGCGCCCCTCGCCTGCCTGCAACCCCATTAGTACCGGGTCGAGCCACCAACCGGTACTAAAGGGGGGGCCTTTAGTACCGGTTGGTGGCTCCAACCGGTACTAAAGGGGGCTGTTTCCCGCCGTTTCACCTGGCGAAAATTGGCCTTTAGTACCGGTTGGAGCCACCAACCGGTACTAAAGGCCCCTCCTATATATATGGCACTTACAAAAAATTCAGTTCCATCGACCACCACTTCTTCTTCTCAACGCGACATCGCCGCTGCCGCCGCGCCGTCGCCACTACTAGGAAAAGGGCTATAGATGGAATTGATACTAATGGCGCACCAGACAAGCAGTGCGCCATTAGTATATACTAATGGCGCACCACCCACTGATACGCAATTAGAGTTCAAACTACTAATGGCGCACCTGGCCCAGGGTGCGTCATTAGTATCAAAAAGTTTTTTTGAACTAGTGCGCCTGTCCAAACCTACTAATGGCGCATCCAGACACAGTGCGCCATTACTAGTTGTAACTAGTAATGGCGCACCAGCAGTAAAGTGCGCCACTAATGTTCTTTTTTTATTATATTTTTTATTCTTTTTTTTGCAAAACTACTAATGGCGCACTGTTCCAGAGTGCGCCATTACTAGTTTAAACTAGTAATGGCGCACTATGGGACAGTGCGCCATTAGTATATATTTTTTTTCAAAACTAGTAATGGCGCACTAACTGAAGATGCGCCATTAGTAACCTTGATTACTAATGGCACATTTATAGTGGGTGCGCCATTAGTAAGTGGGCAGCAACAAGATATTTTGGACAGCCTCTCCTACCCACACTCACTTTCTCCCCACTTCATTCTCTCCACCTCCTCCTTGTCTCGGGTCCCTTCTCTTTTTCACCTCATTTCCACCATAGATTCATTCAAATTAAGTGGTTAAATTACCTTGTTTTGATAGGTAAGTAAGGGGGGAAGCTATATTTATGTTGTTCTCCCTACAACAATGTGCACATACACTTTTTATGGCCTAGCTAGATCTATGTATGTTCGTGGTGTTGCATATGTTTGTTGTGTTGCATATGTGTTTGTGTTTCGAGGTGTACCGGTATTTGAAATGCGATAGTTGCCAATATTTTCCCGGAATGTTGATTCAGTTCCGTTTCGGTGAGAATTTTGGCATTAAGCATTCTTTTTTGTCCTATTTTTAGGGAAAGTCATGGAAAAAAAATTCTTGGTTCTAAAATATCGTTTTGCTCTACCCCGCAGGCGATCATGGTGCGCACGATGACCGAAGGCATCGTGAATAGGTTTTTGAGGTCCGCAAAGGACGAGATGCTTCAAAAGAACGAGACGGAGACAAGATGTTGATGGGCCTCGAACCCCTCGTTGGTTACCCCAAGTGGAAGGTGTAAGATGCAGTAAGTAGAAGTGTTTTCCCTTAGCAAAGATGCCAAGGATCGAATCCCCAGAGACTCCTAGGTTCAACAAGTAGGTGTCAATTGCTAACGGCGCAATTAGCAATCAACGTGGACCTGCACACAGATACAAATAACTTTGCTCCCAACGAGTACAGAGAGGTTGTCAATCTCTACGGCCTTGTAGTTCACAAAGGGTTAAAAGCAATGATAGTAGTGATAGATAGTTTTTGCAATAGTAAGTAAATAGCGAAAAGTAAATAGTGGATGTGATCAATGATGGTAATATGGACCGGAGTCTCATGATGTTCACTAGTGATGTCTCTCTCCCAAAAGACGATAAAGCAGCTATGGTTGGTAAACAAATTACAGCTGGGCAATTGACAGGACCACGAACGCAAACCAATGCTGACTACATTGCAAGAAAGGTTGAGGTTCAAAGCATGGGCGGTACGCCAAAGTAAGTAGACCGAAATCCATCAATATCTACTACTAATCATCCACCTTGAGATATCTATCCAGAACATCTCGCTGGTATTAAGTTGCGAGTCCCACCCATAGTGTAAACTCAATGCAACAGACAACTGCATTAAAAGAACTTTGCGTAAAGTAAACAATCCTTGCACCCGCGGGCACAAGCACCGTTGTTTTCCCCCTTGTGGCAACAGCACATCCCCTAGACTCATGTTTCTGTCACTCAAGCTAGTCATCGAGGGGCATGAACCCACAATCGAGCATAACGTTCCCTCTTGGAGTCACTACCTACTACTCGGCCAAAGCAATAAATAACAACGGAGAACATGCAAGAATTACTTATGAACTAAAATATAAAAGAGGTGAATCAAATATATTACTCAAGATCAATCTGAACATAATCTCATAATCCATAGGATCCCAGCAAACTCAACATAGCAACAGCATAAGGATTACATAGGTGCCTCGATCATGTAGGGCAGCTCACGAGGACTAATTAGTGAAGCACAAGAACGGGAGGCGAACATCACATAGCTACTGGTCATGGACTCATGGTCCAAGGGAGACTACTCACGAGTCATCCGGGAGGCGTCCATGGTGGTGGAGAAGCTCCCGGTGGTTATCCTCCCCTCCGACAGGGTGCCGGGGAGAGTTCTCCTGGTGCTCCCGATCTTGGAAGCGGCGGCGGCGGCGGAACAGAGATGGGATCGCGAAAAGAGTTCCTCTTCTGAGGGTTTCGGAGGGTCCTTTAAATATATGCCAAACTAGGGCACCGGGGGAGCCTCGGGGGGCCCAGGCGCCCCCCCCCCCCCCCCCCCG
>LR738711.1:46198807-46209160 GCA_902687465.1 Secale cereale | reverse complement strand
ATCCCCCCCCCCCCAGGCTGCCCTTCGGACGCAGTGTTGTTTCCGGTTCGCTGATTTTTTATATAATTTTTCTGGATTTTTCTGGGCAGTTCTCGAAACGTGAAAACCTGAAATACAAAAATAGCCGAAAACAGAAACTGGCACTGGGGTGCACTGGATTAGTAAGTTAGTCCAAATATGATAAAAAGTGTATGGAAGTGTATGAATATCATAGCAATATCACCCAAAAGTGGCATGGAGCAAGCAAAAATTATAGATACGTTTTGGACGTATCAACATCCCCAAGCTTAATTCCTGCTCGTCCTCGAGTAGGTAAATGATAACAAGAATAATTTCTGTGGTGACATGCTATTAACCATATAGGACTTTCTCATAGTCATATGACAAAAGCTTACTGAGACAATGATTCTAAAGTAATTAAGTTGCCTCAAGAGAAAATCACAAATGACTGAAAGTTTTACAACATGAAACTGAAACATCAAAAAGATTTGCAATGAACATGATGTGCAAATATGATAAAGTGATATCTAGCTTGCCCCCTTTAGTGATGCAAAACATAAGTGCAAGGGCACCTTCAAGGTTTAAGTGATGACTAGATACAATCATTTCAGAGTAAACGATATCACAATCATGCAAAAGACAATGCTACTTTGGGACAATGCACATTACACTCAGAATGACAATCATGCTCTCAGTAGTTGGTGCTTCAACATAAAGGTAAAAGAAAGGTTAAGTGCTAAAGCTTTTTATTTGGAAACATAGAAGCAATTGTGTCAACGGTAGTAGTACTTCATATGTGTCATGCATAAAACATCCTATAAGTTGCAAGCCTCATGCATCGAATACTAATAGTGCTCGCTCCTTGTCCTAATTAGCTCGGATCCCCATGGGTTATCATTGCATTACATATGTTTTAACCAAGTGTCACAAAGGGGTACCTCTATGCCACCTGTACAAAGGTCCAAGGAGATAGATCGCATTTGATTTCTCGTTTTTGATATATCTCAACTTGAAGACATCCATACCGGGACAACATAGAAAATAGATGATGGACTCCTCTTTAATGCATAAGCATATTCTCATAAGAGATTGAGGATTAAGGTCCAAGCTAAAACTTCCACCATGATGCATGGCTTTGGTTGGCGGCCCAATGTTCTTCTCTAACAATATGCATAGTTATTCAACCCACGGTAAATCACCCTTACTTCAGACAAGACGAAAATGCATAGCAACTCATATGATATTCAACAAAAGTGTGACAGTTGATGGCGTCCCCAGAAACATGGTTGCCGCTCAGCAAGCAACTTATAAGAAATAAGATACATAAGCAACATATTCTTTACCACAATAGTTTTTAGGCTACTTTCCCATGAGCTATGTATTGCATGGTTAGTTTGCTTAGTACAGGTGGAGGTTAGCAAAAGACTGGGAGCGGCCAACTAAGAGAGCAATGACGGTCATAATCATGCAGAGCGACAAAGCAATATTGAATCAGGCATGGTAGTTATATCGCTACTTAGAAACAAAAGATCATCAAGGCTTGACAGACTTTCTTTACAGTCTTGAATATGCGTGAGCATACGCCAAGTCAATCAAAATAAATTCTCGAAGGAAGATATTACTAAACCATACCACATCATAGGCAAACAAACCAAGTTGGTACTCCAATAACACATTGGGAACCACCCAGCTATTTGAGATTAACCATAAGAAAACCTGAACTACTAAGCACCATCATGCAAGTAGCATCTTTATCATAGACACATTAACCAATGCAATGGAAGCAAACTCTCTTAATAAGGTGAGCATGGTAATTAAAGAGAGTTCAAGCAACCAACTAAATAAAAGCTCTTGAAAAGATAAGCATGAATACTAAGAGCAGAGTATGATAGTAGCTATTAAAAGACAAACAACACACACAGCATAGATAGACATGAAAATTCTATGTAATGTTCTAGGTAGAGGTGGAGCGTGTTTCTCTCCCACATAAAGGAATGCTGGGTTCCGACTCGTTATGAAAAACTAAAAAGAAAACTAAAAGCAAGACGCTCCAAGCATAGCACATAACACATGAAGTTTTAAAAATATAGCGAAACGAAAGACGAACTGATAGTGTTGATGGAGAAGGGGATGCACGGGGGCATCCCCAAGCTTAGACGCTTGAGTCTCCTTGAATATTTCTTGGGGGTGCACGGGGGCATCCCCAAGCTTGAGCGCTTGACACTCCTGAATCTTTTTATCATCTTCCCTCGTACACTTGAAAACTCTCTTCATACATAACTCATCATAATCTGATTAGCGAGGTTAGTAACCTTAATAAAATAATTATACCTTGCTGTAAATAAGGATATTCTTGAAGTTCTACTGTTTCTCAAGATTGCCAAAAGGTTTTTGCAAAGAAAAAGCAAGTTCTTAATTTGCAAAGTGAAGGTAAGGCAAAACATGACAGAATCTGTGAAAAACAGAACAGCAGGAAGTAATTGACCTGTTCGGGCTACTTCTGCAACTCAAATCAAAAAACTCAGAACTGATGCACGAAAGACAATTATATAGAGAACGCTGTCGAAAAAATTCAGACCAAAAAGATGATCTGGTGATTTTATACGAATTTTTCTATCCAAGGACAGAATCTGTTTCCTGGACAGCACCTCACAACTTTTGAACTTTCTAGCAATCAGAGGCTATACTTGGCACAAATATGAAAAGCAAAGATACAATGATGATGCTACAGCAGTAAACAACATCAAGACACAACAAAAGCAAAATTTTTATTCATGTGGGCTGCCTCCCAAAAGCGCTTTCTTTTATGCCTTTAAGCTAGGCATAATGCATAGATCAAGTTTTATCAAGAGTAAAAGAATAGCTAGCCCATACAACGGACTCAAAAGGTAACTTGACCTTCTTACGAGGGAAGTGTACCATCCCTATCTTGAGAGGAAACTGAAATTTTATATTACCCTCTTTCATGTCAATGACAGCACCAACGGTGCGCAAAAAGGGACGTCCCAAAATAATTGGACATGAAGGATCACATTCAATATCCATAATAGTAAAATCAACGGGCACATAATTATCATTGACAACAATAAGAACATCGTCGATCCTCCCCAAAGGTTTCTTTATGGAAGAATCAACGAGACGAACACCAAAAGAACAAGAATCAAAAGATTTCAATTTAAGCATATCATATAGTCTTTTGGGCATAATAGAGGTACTAGCACCAACATCACATAATGCATAACAAGAGAAGTCATTCAAATTTATTTTTATCATAGGATCCCAACCATCTTGTAGCTTTCTAGGTATGGAGGCTTCTACTCTAAGTTTCTCCTCCCTAGCTTTGATGAGAGCATTAGTGATATGCTCTGTGAAGGCAAGGTTAAGCGTGCTAGTGCGGGGATCTCTAGACATTTTGTGAAGGAAATCAATAACTTCGGTAAGAGTGCAATTATCAAAATCAAGGTCACGAGCATCAAGTAAAGTGGTAGTGGTGTCCTTAAGGTTCACTTGGTTGGTAGTTTCTATAGCATCACCATTAATAGGTCCATTGGGACCAGGAGTACATTGGGTGCTAAGAGTGTGAACATCCTCAATAACTTGGATAGTAGCAACAGTGTGGTGGGTAGGAAGGCTCTTAATTCTTTCCTCTTCCTCCCTTTCTCTAGCCCAACTTTCTTTAAGCTTAGCCATCATCCTAATGTTTTCATTAATTTGTACTTGAGTAGCATTAATAGGGATGACTTCCCTCTCCTTAAGTGGAGAAGTTTCAATTTTTAGCAATTTTACCTCATTGGCTAAGTGGTCTACCTTAAAAGAAAGATCATCTAGTTTATGTAGTTTCTCTTCTACATTCTTATTAAAGGCTTTTTGGGTAGTGATGAAATCTCTAAGCATGGTCTCTAGTTCAGTATTGGAGTTCTTGGTACTAGGATAAGCATTGTTGTTCCCATAAGAGTTAGAGGGGAACGGTCTAGAATTGTTACCAAAGTTACTCCTATAAGCATTGTTGTTAAAATTGTTTCTAGAGATAAAATTCACATCTACTTGTTCTTGAGCAATCAAAGAATTTAAAGGAACATCACGAGGATCAACAGTAGATTGCTTCGAAAGTAGAGACATGATCAAGTCAACTTTTTCATTGAGGGCGGAAATCTCCTCGACAGAGTTTACCTTCCTACCTGTTGGAGCGCGTTCGGTGT
This sequence comes from Secale cereale, assembly GCA_902687465.1. Taxonomy (NCBI): domain Eukaryota; kingdom Viridiplantae; phylum Streptophyta; class Magnoliopsida; order Poales; family Poaceae; genus Secale; species Secale cereale. The sequence goes on along the minus strand of LR738711.1, from coordinate 46,204,961 downwards.
GCCATTGGGAATAGTTGGTCATCATCTCATCGAGAAGCTTTGTGGCAGCACCAAGTATAGTTGACATAAAAGTTCCTCCCGCGGCCGAATCTAACAAGTTCCGCGAGGTAAAGTTCAAGCCTGCATAAAAAGTTTGGATAACCATCCAAGTAGTCAAACCGTGAGTAGGGCAGTTCTTGATAAGAGACTTCATACGTTCCCAAGCTTGGGCAACGTGTTCATTATCCAATTGTTTAAAATTCATGATGTTACTTCTAAGTTGGATAATTTTAGCAGGTGGATATTATTTTCCGATAAAAGCATCTTTGCACTTGTCCCATGAATCTATGCTATTTCTAGGCAAAGACTGAAACCAAATTTTAGCTCCTCCTCTCAAGGAGAAAGGAAAAAGCTTAAGCTTAACAATATTATCATCTATTTCTTGGTACTTTTGCATATCACAAAGTTCTACAAAGTTGTTCAAGTGTAAAGCAGCATCATCTCCAGCACCGGAGAATTGTTCTCTCATGACTAAGTTAAGTAAAGCAGGTTTAATTTCATATGAAGGTGCTGAAGTGGCAGGTGTAGTGATAGGTGTGCTGATAAAGTCATCGTTGTTGTGACTAGTGAAGTCACACAACTTGGTGTTCTCGGTGGAACCCATAGTAGCAAGCAAGCAAGATAACTATTTTTGTGATTTTCGATAAAAAGGAAGTAAAGCAAAAATGAAAGGTAAACTAACAAGACTAAAAAGCAAAGGTAAAAGATAGCATGCAACTCCCCTATCCTGAAGAGTGGAGTCCCCGGCAACGGCGCCGGAAAATACTCCTTGATGGGCCTCGAACCCCTCGTTGGTTACCCCAAGTGGAAGGTGTAAGATGCAGTAAGTAGAAGTGTTTTCCCTTAGCAAAGATGCCAAGGATCGAATCCCCAGAGACTCCTAGGTTCAACAAGTAGGTGTCAATTGCTAACAGCGCAATTAGCAATCAACGTGGACCTGCACACAGATACAGATAACTTTGCTCCCAACGAGTACAGAGAGGTTGTCAATCTCTCCGGCCTTGTAGTTCACAAAGGGTTAAAAGCAATGATAGTAGTGATAGATAGTTTTTGCAATAGTAAGTAAATAGCGAAAAGTAAATAGTGGATGTGATCAATGATGGTAATATGGACCGGAGTCTCATGATGTTCACTAGTGATGTCTCTCTCCCAAAAGACGATAAAATAGCTATGTGAGGTAAACAAATTACAGCTGGGCAATTGACAGGACCACGAACGCAAACCAATGCTGACTACATTGCAAGAAAGGTTGAGGTTCAAAGCATGGGCAGTACGCCAAAGTAAGTAGACCGAAATCCATCAATATCTACTACTAATCATCCACCTTGAGATATCTATCCAGAACATCTCGCTGGTATTAAGTTGCGAGTCCCACCCATAGTGTAAACTCAATGCAACAGACAACTGCATTAAAAGAACTTTGCGTAAAGTAAACAATCCTTGCACCCGCGGGCACAAGCACCGTTGTTTTCCCCCTTGTGGCAACAGCACATCCCCTAGACTCATGTTTCTGTCACTCAAGCTAGTCATCGAGGGGCATGAACCCACAATCGAGCATAACGTTCCCTCTTGGAGTCACTACCTACTACTCGGCCAAAGCAATAAATAACAATGGAGAACATGCAAGAATTACTTATGAACTAAAATATAAAAGAGGTGAATCAAATATATTACTCAAGATCAATTTGAACATAATCTCATAATCCATCGGATCCCAGCAAACTCATCATAGCAACAGCATAAGGATTACATAGGTGCCTCGATCATGTAGGGCAGCTCACGAGGACTAATTAGTGAAGCACAAGAACGGGAGGAGAACATCACATAGCTACTGGTCATGGACTCATGGTCCAAGGGAGACTACTCATGAGTCATCCGGGAGGCGTCCATGGTGGTAGAGAAGCTCCCGGTGGTGATCCTCCCCTCCGGCAGGGTGCCGGGAAGAGTTCTCCTGGTGCTCCCGATCTTGAAAGCGGCGGCGGCGGCGGAACAGAGATGGGATCGCGAAAAGAGTTCCTCTTCTGAGGGTTTCGGAGGGTCCTTTAAATATATGCCAAAGTAGGGCACCGGGGGAGCCTCGGGGGGCCCAGGCGCCCCCCCCCCCCCGGCGCGGCCCAGAGGGGGGGGGGCGCGCCCACAGGGCGCCTGGAGCCCCTGTGCCCCCCCCCCAGGCTGCCCTTCGGACGCAGTGTTGTTTCCGGTTCGCTGATTTTCTATATAATTTTTCTGGATTTTTCTCGGCAGTTCTCGAAACGTGAAAACCTGAAATACAAAAATAACCGAAAACAGAAACTGGCACTGGGGTGCACTGGATTAGTAAGTTAGTCCAAATATGATAAAAAGTGTATGGAAGTGTATGAATATCATAGCAATATCACCCAAAAGTGGCATGGAGCAAGCAGAAATTATAGATACGTTTTGGACGTATCAGATGTCCGTGTCGAAGATGCAAGCTGAAGAGCCTTTTTGCGGACCCGGATTCCGGGCAGGTGCGGGACCACCTGCTCTTGCGTGGTTTCATGGATGGCTATCGGTGGCAAGGTGATGAAGATGACTACGAAGTCGTCCGTGGGGGCCGGGCAAGAAATGAGGAAGGGCAGCAAGACAACCACCGCGGCTCGGGCGGGCGAGAAGACGAAGAATCCCCAGGAGATGATCACGATGGTGATGCTGTACACAGTCATCATGTAGAAGATGCAGGACATGATGATGAGGAAGATGCCGGAGCAGGCGATGGGCATGATCATGAAGATGATGATGCCGGGGGAGCAGACAACGCTGGACCATCGATGGGCTGGGTGCAGGACCCTCATATTCAAGAGCTGCTTCTCAAGCAGACCGATAACGCAAGAGCTGCCGCCCGAGAGAAAGCCAAGATGGATCAACTTGAGTTAGACGCGGTTACTCCATTGTATGAAGGATGCAGGCCCGAGGATACCCGCCTGAAAGTAACGCTCATGGCTCCGGAGATGAAGGTAAAACACAAAATGACCGACGCATGCTTCGACGAGAACATGTCATTCTGGCACGAACGTCTTCCCAAGGGGAACAAGTGCCCCACCAGTTTGGAGGAGGCGAAGAAAATCGTGTGTCCTCTGGATTTACCGCACGTGAAATACCATGTGTGCATGAACAATTGCATCATTTATCGGGACGAGCACATGGAGTCTACCATATGTCCGGTGTGCGGCGTCACTCGATACAAGAAGAGGAAGAAAGCTCCTCGAAAAGTGGTGTGGTACTTTCCGATCACTCCTCGTCTGCAGCGGTATTTCGTGGACCCTAAGGTAGCAAAGCTCCTGTGTTGGCATGCGGATAGGGAGGAGATGAAGCGAGAAGATGACGCAAATGATCCGGAGTTAGATAAAAAAGACAAGATGCTGAGTCACCCTAAGGATGCGAGCCAGTGGCAAGCGTTGAACTTCGAAGACCTAGAATTTGGGAACGATCCAAGTAACATCGTGCTGGGCACGAGCACCAATGGAGTCAATCCGTTTGGCAGCCAGAGAAGCACACATAGCACCTGGCCTGTGTTTGTGTGGATGTACAACCTTCCCCCCTGGTTGTGCATGAAGAGGAAGTACATTCACATGAGTATGCTAATTGAAGGACCGAAACAACCAGGGAATGACATCAATCTGTATCTGGGGCTGCTGAAAGAGGAGCTAGACACGTTGTGGAAAACGCCAGCCAATACGTGGGATGCCGCAAAGAAAGAATATTTCCCTATGAGAGCCGCGCTGCTCACGACGGTGCACGACTATCTCGGTTACGGATATGTCGCGGGGCAGGTGGTCCACGGATTTTCTGGATGCGTCAGGTGCATGGATGACACAACGTATCGCCAGCTAGATAGAGATCCCGGGTCTTCGAAAACCGTGTTCATGGGACATCGAAGGTGGCTTCGCGACGATGACCTGTGGAGAAAACGCAAGGATCTATTCGATGGTGAAACCGAACCCCGAGGACGCCCGCGTACGAGGAGCGGCGAGGAAATAGACGAGCTGTTGAAAAATTGGAAAGATTGCCCACTGCCGGGAAAGAAGCAAAAGGCTCTAGAGCCGGGAAAGAAGCGCAAGGCGCCAGAGCCGCTGCTGAAGGTATGGAAAACGAGGTATGTTTTCTGGGACTTGACGTACTCGAAGATCCACCGTGTGCCTCACAGCCTTGATGTAATGCATATCACGAAGAACGTGTGCGAGAGTCTGCTTGGTACCCTGCTCAACATGCCAGAGAGGACCAAAGATGGGCCGAAAGCAAGGGCAGACTTGAAATCAATGGGCATCAGGAAGGAGCTTCACGCTATATATGATGATCATGATGATGATGATGATGACGAGGCGAAGCAGGACACGGAAAGTCGTCGCAAAGGCAAAAAGGCCAAGAAGACCGGAAATGACTACCCTCCCGCGTGCTTCACTCTAAGTCAGGAGGAGATCGAGCAGTTTTTCACCTGCCTCGTAGGAGTAAAACTTCCTTACGGTTATGCGGGGAAGATAAGCCAGCGAAGCTGAAGTTCAGCGGGATGAAGTCTCACGACTATCACGTGCTGGTGACGCAAATACTTCCAGTTGCAATCCGTGGGATCATGGATGCGCACGTCCGTGAAACCCTATTTGGCCTATGCAACTTTTTCGACGTCCTCTCTCGGAAGTCTGTTGGCGTGAGGCAACTCAAAAGGCTACAGGAAGAGATAGTGGTGATACTATGCGAGCTTGAGATGTACTTCCCGCCCGCATTCTTCGACATTATGGTGCATCTTCTGGTCCATATCATGGACTATATCATCCAACTCGGGCCTACGTTCCTGCACAGCATGATGCCGTTCGAAAGGATGAATGGTGTCATCAAAGGATACGTTCGCAACATGTCACGTCCAGAGGGAAGCATAGCCAGGGGTTTTCTGACCGAAGAGTGCATCTCCTACTGCACGAATTATCTAGGCATCGAGAACCCCGTTGGTCTGCCCGTCAACAGGCACCTCGGCAGGCTCGCTGGATGGGGTCACCGTGAGGGTCGCCGCGAAATGCATGTCGACTTCGAAGGTCCACTCGCCGACTTTGAAAGAGCAAACCTAGTCACGCTACAACACATAGACGTGGTCGATCCTTGGGTGGTAGAGCACAAAACCTTTATTGAGAAGATGTACAATGACCGAGGCCAACAGAGGACGGACGGAGATATAATCAAAGAGCACAACTCATGTTTCAGGCGGTTGTTCAAGCAGAAGCTTCTGTCGTACCCTTTACATGAGGATTCTTCCACGGAAGAACAACTCATATTCGCCTTGTCACAGGGCGCCGAGCACAACCTGATGACGTTTGAGGCGTACGATATCAACGGCTACACATTCTACACCGAGGCCAAGGACATGAAGAGCGATGGTTATCAGAACTCCGGGGTAACGATGGAATCCTACACCGGTAATGACAAGGACAGATACTACGGAAGGATCGAGGAGATCTGGGAGCTGAGCTACGCTGGAGAGAAGGTCCCGATGTTCCGTGTCAGATGGGCCAAGAGCGTCCTAATAGAAGACCGGTATTTCACCACCATGGTTATACCCGAAGCCAAATCCAAGACCGCGGGCGCAAACGTCACCGCGAAAAATGAGCCATGGGTACTGGCTTCCCAAGTTGACCAATGCTTCTTCATTACCGACCCGTCAAAGCCCAGTCGTGTTTTCGTGAGGAGAGGCAAAAGGAAGATCATCGGAATGGATGGAGTAGACAATAAGCAAGACTTCGACAAGTACGGCGACCCGAGGATCGAACATGACGATGATGATGAAGTAGCAGCATACACCACAAGAAGAAGCAGGACCACCCTACCTAAAGGACGTCTGTTCCACAGAAGAACTCCATTTGCGAAAAAGAAGGGCAAGAAGATTGTGAATAGATAGCTAGCTAAGATCGATTGTATTTAAATCATAGCCTTCATTTCTCGATTGTATTTCATGGGCACTTTTTGAACTATCATGAATATTTTTAAATTTCGTGGACACTCGATCTCGACCCCCCCTCCATCTCGATCGCTATCCCACCTCGCCATATCCGGTCCCCCTCGCCGCCGAGCACCCCCGGTCCACCGGCCGCCTCCGCCGACCCCCCGCACC
>LR738711.1:46182242-46198529 GCA_902687465.1 Secale cereale | reverse complement strand
CGAGCACCCCCGGGCCACCGGCCACCGCCGCCGACCCCTCGCACCCCCCCGCACCCTCCCCCGCTCCACTGGCATTACTGTTTGATGATATTTTAAAAAAAATTATTATTGTCTTATAAAAAATATTACTGTTATGATTTAAACAAGTTTGAACATATTTAAACACAAATAAGTATCAAACAGCATTTTAAATAAATAAAAAAATTGTGGAGCCTGGGAATCGAACCCAAGACCTCCTGGTGTGAGAACTGGCTGCTGACCAGTCGAGCTAGTAGAGGACACTTGATGTGGATCAGGTGAGGTGGAAGATAACCTGTTGGCTCGAGCAGAAAACAAAAAAAATACTAATGGCGCACCAAGGTGAGGTGCGCCATTAGTATGGATGTACTTATGGCGCACCGAGGGGTGGTGCGCCATTAGTATTGTGCCGCACCCACCATCCATATCTCCTCCCCGGCGGCCGGCCCAAACCTATCCCCTCTCTCTCTCCCCGACTCCACCCCCGCCGCCCCCGTGCCCCTGCGCCCCCACCACCGCAGCTCCCCCGCGTCGCTGCCCACACGCCCCCGCGCCCCCCACCACCCGCCACGCGCCGCCCCCTCCACTCTCTCCACTCGCCGTCATCGCCTTCGCGCGGGGAGGACATCCAGGAGGTCCGCGCCGGCCGGCTTCGTCCAGTCCACCAAGAGAAGAGGCCCCACGTCCACCAGGAGAGGAGGCCCGCGACCTCCCCGCCGTCTATCCCCGCCTCCCCCAAGCTCGCCGTCTCCTCCCTCCGTCGTCTCCGCTCCGGCCACCACATCATCGTGGTCAGGTAACCCTCCTCCCTCTGCCTCTCTTCTCCTCTCTTCCTCCTCTCCTCCCTCCCGGCCATGCCCTCTTCTTCTCTCTTTTGCTAGGTTTAGGTCAAATCCCTCTCGAATTTAGGTCAAATTAGGTTCAAAAAATTGTGGGAGTAGTGCCTAGCAAATATGAATAATTAGTACTCCATGTGCATTGGAGTACTTGGTACCTGCAAGATTTTTTCCTCTCTAAGGCTGAAGTGAAACTAATATGGCCCTAGTGTTGTGCTAAGTGAAGGACATGTTCTTGCAATGATCCATGTTGATTGCTTACTTTGAAGTGCCTGCACTATGTCAGTGAGTCTTGTTTACTGCTGCCATGGGTTGCCATCATTAGTTTGTGCAATGGTAGTTCTGAACCATCTCATTTCATATATGACTTTTCTTATTTAATCAGCAGACAGTTATATGGATTGTAAACTTGGCAAGTTTTAGAAACAAGAATTTAGTGAGAACCAGGAGTGTGCACTAGTACTTTTGTCAGTTTTGAAAATTCAGTTTATTCGGTTACTGAAAATTCAGATAATTCAGTTAGGCACACAAATTTCAGAACTTTTGCTAGGTTTAGTTCAAATCCCTCTCGAATTTAGGTCAAATTAGGTTCAAACTTGCTTGCTGGAGGTTAACTAGGTCAAATTAATTAACTGCTAGGGATTAATTAGGTTAACTAGGTCAAATCCCTCTCGAATTAATTAACTAGGTTAACTAGGTCCAATTAGCAGTTAATTTAGTCTGAATCTGAACTTGTGTTTATGCTGCATCTGATCTTAGTGCTAATTAATTAACTGCTAGCATTTTGTAATCTCCCGTAGGCCACACCACATCTCAGTCAGTATACTCTCTACTGATAGTGCCCAAGTTAGATGATATAGTTGCCATGAATTATATCATGTTGAATGGGCAAAGGAAAATATCATAGCAAATGCATCAAAATGTCCAAGTTTATACCTTTTGTAAAACAGGTAGAGAGAATATGTTGTGCAGCAAGAGAATGGTAAACTTGGTATATGTGGTTTATCTTTGTGAAGCTCAATTGCTAATGGTCTCAAAGGTTAGTTGGTCTTCCCTGAGTAAATAAGAAAAGCATGTAGGGCCTGAAATACGGTGAAATAGGAGAGGATGCAGAGCACTGTCTTTGTTTGGTATTTTTGACAGGTTTATCTAGCAGGTCTGCAAATAGTAATTCTCCCATAGAGTAGGACTAGAGGAGTATCTATCTATCTATCTGAATCTGAAATCAAACATCCATGCTGTTGAGATATAACTCTCCATCAGTTGGGACTTTTGAAGCAATTGGGTGGAGCATTTTATTACAGCAAGTGTCTGTCTCTCTTATATATTTTGAGATATACCTCTCTAAAAGTCTGGAGGTGGTGCCTGGCCTGGCATGCTAGTTGCTTAGCTTAATTGCTGTTAGAGTTAGTAGTTAATTGCTTAGCTTAATTGCTCTTAGAGTTGAGTTACAGCTGATGCATGATGGAGCTGTCAAATTAAGTTAAGTGTATATACACTAGCAGCTACCCTATATATGCGCGTGTCTTTTTTGGTTGATAAATAATAAGTCCACGCATACAACTTTATTTTTGGAAGGGAATGCAAATCTGGCTCATTTTATTACAGCAAGTGTGTGTCTCTCTTATATATTTTGTTGTCTCTCTTATATTTCATAAATAATAAGGCCACGCATACATTTATTTTTTGTTTGTTGAAGGGAATGCAAAGCTGGCTCATTTTATTGAGATAATACATCAGGTGTTTCTCTTATATATGTGTTGTTATTAACAGTGGGTAATTAACCTAACTATTAATTTTTCCTTAGGTTAATATAAAAATGTCAAGTGGGCACATATAAATTCCTTTTACCTACTGTCTTGTATATATATTTGAAAATAATTGCTGCTAGCTATTAATTTTACCTGAACAGAAAAACTACTGGTACTAGCTAGAATTTGGCACTGAAAAGCAAAAGCTACAATTAGCTGCTGGTATTAGACATGCTTGACATTATATATCAGTTTGTCTGGTTCTTGTTTTGGTAGTAGTAGTTTGCTTTGCTTATCCATGAGTATCAGTCAATTGGTGAACCTGGAGCAGCTTTTTGCTGGGTTTTGTCTCCGACCATCGTGTCGTGATGATTTTGCAGGTACCCCGAGAGGCCCTTGAGTTTGCTGGAATGTCGATTAACTTCCGTTCCGGCAAATTCGGGTACTCCATATGTCCTATTTTCAGCAAAGGTCATGTTGAAATTTTCCGTGAATTTTAGCATGACTTTGCTAAAAATAGGACATATGGGGTACTTGTGACTAATGCATGGGCCGGGGTATCTTAGTAGTTAATTAAGTAGGATCAAGTGCCCCTTTATTCTAGCTGCATTAAACCATAGGCGGCAATAGAGCCAAGTGATTAGGCCCAACTTAGAATTCTCCTTCCCAGCTTAGCTTTTAGGATGCCTCGGTGTCGACAAACCATAAATTATAAAACCTTGGCTTTTAGGGTGCCTTGATACGTCCAAAACGTATCTATAATTTCTGCTTGCTCCATGCCACTTTTGGGTGATATTGCTATGATATTTATACACTTCCATACACTTTCGATCATATTTGGACTAACCTACTAATCCAGTGCACCCCAGTGCCAGTTTTTGTTTTCGGCTGTTTTTGTATTTCAGGTTTTCACGTTACGAGAACTGCCAGGAAAAATCCAGAAAAAATATATAAAAAATCAGCGTTCCAGAACCTACCTTGCGCCCGAAGGACAACCGGGGGGGGGGGCCACCAGGGCTCCAGGCGCCCTGGCGGCGCGCCCCCCCTGGGAGCTTCTCCACCACCATCGGGAGCTTCTCCACCACCATGGACGCCTCCCGCATGAGTTGTGAGTAGTCTCCCTTGGACCATGAGTCCATGACCAGTAGCTATGTGATGTTCTCCTCCCGTTCTTGTGCTTCACTAATTAGTCCTCGTGAGCTGCCCTACATGATCGAGGCACCTATGTAATCCTTATGCTGTTGCTATGTTGAGTTTGCTGGGATCCGATGGATTATGAGATTATGTTCAGATTGATCTTGAGTAATATATTTGATTCACCTCTTTTATATTTTAGTTCATAAGTAATTCTTGCATGTTCTCCGTTGTTATTTATTGCTTTGGCCGAGTAGTAGGTAGTGACTCCAAGAGGGAACGTTATGCTCGATTGTGGGTTCATGCCCCTCGATGACTAGCTTGAGTGATAGAAACATGAGTCTAGGGGATGTGCTGTTGCCACAAGGGGGAAAACAACGGTGCTTGCGCCCGCGGGTGCAAGGATTGTTTACTTTATGCAAAGATCTTTTAATGCAGTTGTCTGTTGCTTTGAGTTTACACTATGGGTGGGACTCGCAACTTAATACCAGCGAGATGTTCTGGATAGATATCTCAAGGTGGATGATTAGTAGTAGATATTGATGGATTTCGGTCTACTTACTTTGGCGTACCGCCCATGCTTTGAACCTCAACCTTTCTTGCAATGTAGTCAACATTGGTTTGCGTTCGTGGTCCTGTCAATTGCCCAGCTGTAATTCGTTTACCTCACATAGCTGTTTTATCGTCTTTTGGGAGAGAGACATCACTAGTGAACATCATGAGACTCCGGTCCATATTACCATCATTAATCACATCCGCTATTTACTTTTCGCTATTATTTACTATTGCAAACATTATCTATCACTACTATCATTTGCGTTTAATCCTTTGTGAACTACAAGGCCGGAGGGATTGACAACCTCTCTGTACTCGTTGGGAGCAAAGTTACTTGTATCTGTGTGCAGGTCCACGTTGATTGCTAATATCTGGCCCCGTTAGCAGTTGACACCTACTTGTTGAACCTAGGAGTCTCTGGGGATTCGATCCTTGGCATCTTTGCTAAGGGAAAAACTTCCACAACACTGCATCTCACACCTTCCACTTGGGGTAACCAACGAGGGGTTAGAGGCCCATCAAGGAGTTTTTCTGGCGCCGTTGCCGGGGACTCCACTCTTCAGGATAGGGGAGTTGCATGCTATCTTTTACCTTTGCTTTTTAGTCTTGTTAGTTTACCTTTCAGTTTTTGCTTTAGTATCTTTTATCGAAAATCACAAAAATAGTTATCTTGCTTGCTTGCTACTATGGGTTCCACCGAGAACACCAAGTAGTGTGACTTCACTAGTCACAACAACGATGACTTTATCAGCACACCTATCACTACACCTGCCACTTCAGCACCTTCATATGAAATTAAACCTGCTTTACTGAACTTAGTCATGAAAGATCAATTCTCCGGTGCTGGAGATGATGCTGCTTTACACTTAAACAACTTTGTTGAACTTTGTGATATGCAAAAGTACCAAGATATAGATGGTAACATTTTCAAGCTTAAGCTTTTTCCTTTCTCCTTGAGAGGAGGAGCTAAAATTTGGTTTCAGTCTTTGCCTAGAAATAGCATAGATTCATGGGACAAGTGCAAAGATGCTTTTATCAGAAAATACTATCCACCTGCTAAAATTATCCAACTTAGAAGTAACATAATGAATTTTAAACAATTGGATAATGAACACGTTGCCCAAGCTTGAGAACGTATGAAATCTCTTATCAAGAACTGCCCTACTCATGGTTTGACTACTTGGATGGTTATCCAAACTTTTTATGCAGGCTTGAACTTTACCTCGCGGAACTTGTTAGATTCGGCCACGGGAGGAACTTTTATGTCAACTACACTTGGTGCTGCCACAAAGCTTCTCGATGAGATGATGACCAACTATTCCCAATGGCACACCGAACGCGCTCCAACAGGTAGGAAGGTAAACTCTGTCGAGGAGATGTCCTCCTTAAATGAAAAAGTTGACTTGATCATGTCTCTACTTTCGAAGAAATCTACTGTTGATCCTCGTGATGTTCCTTTAAATTCTTTGATTGCTCAAGAACAAGTAGATGTGAACTTTATCTCTAGAAACAATTTTAACAACAATGCTTATAGGAGTAACTTTGGTAACAATCCTAGACCATTCCCCTCTAATTCTTATGGGAACAACAATGCTTATCCTATCACCAAAAACTCCACTACTGAACTAGAGACTATGCTTAAAGATTTCATCACTACCCAAAAAGCCTTTAATAAGAGTGTAGAAGAAAAACTACATAAACTAGATGATCTTTCTTTTAAGGTAGACCATTTAGCCAATGAGGTAAAATTGCTAAAAATTAAAACTTCTCCTCTTGAGGAGAGGGAAGTCACTCCTATAAATGCTATTCAGGTGCAAATTAATGAAAACATTAGGATGATGGCTAAACTTAAAGAAAGATGGGCTAGAGATAGGGAGGAAGAAGATAGAATTAAGAGCCTTCCTACCCACCACACTGTTGCTACTATCCAAGTTGTTGGGGATATCCAAACTCTTAGCACCCAATGTACTCCTGGTCCCAATGGACCTATTAATGGTGATGCTATGACTATAGAAACTACCAAACAAGTGAACATAAAGGACACCACTACCACCTTACTTGATGCTAGGGACCTTGATTTTGATAATTGCACTCTTACCGAAGTTATTGATTTCCTTCACAAGATGTCTAGAGATCCCCGCACTAGCACGCTTAACCTTGCCTTCACAGAGCATATCACTAATGCTCTCATCAAAGCTAGGGAGGAGAAACTTAGAGTAGAAGCCTCCATACCTAGAAAGCTAGAAGATGGTTGGGACCCTATGATAAAAATTAAATTGAATGACTTCTCTTGCTATGCATTATGTGATGTTGGAGCTAGTACCTCTGTTATGCCCAAAAGAATATATGATATGCTTAAATTGAAACCTTATGATTCTTGTTCTTTTGGTGTTCGTCTCGTTGATTCTTCCATAAAGAAACCTTTGGGGAGGATCGACGATGTTCTTATAGTTGTTAATGATAATTATGTTCCAGTTGATTTTACTATTATGGATATTGAATGTGATCCTTCATGTCCAATTATTTTGGGACGTCCCTTTTTATGCACCGTTGGTGCTATCATTGACATGAAAGAGGGTAATATAAAATTTCAGTTTCCTCTCAAGAAAGGGATGGAACACTTCCCTCGAAAGAAGATCAAGTTACCTTTTGAGTCCGTTGTACGGGCTAGCTATTCTTTTACTCTTGATAAAACTTGATCTATATGCATTATGCCTAGCTTAAAGGCATAAAAGAAAGCGCTTTTGGCAGGCAGCCCACATGAATAATTTTTTTGCTTTTGTTGTGTCTTGATGTTGTTTACTGCTGTAGCATCATCATTGTATCTTTGCTTTTCATATTTGTGCCAAGTATAGCCTCGGATTGCTAGAAAGTTCAAAAGTTGTGAGGTGCTGTCGAGGAAACAGATTCTGTTCTTGGATAGAAAAATTCGTATAAAATCACCAGATCATCTTTTTGGTCTGAATTGTTTCGACAGCGTTCTCTATATAATTGTCTTTCGTGCGTCTGTTCTGAGTTTTTTGATTTGAGTTGCAGAAGTACCCCGAACAAATCATTTACTACCTGCTGTTCTGTTTTTCACAGATTTTGTCCTGTTTTGCCTTTCCTTCATTTTGCAAACCAAGAGCTTGCTTTTTCTTTGCAAAAACCTTTTGGCAATCTTGAGAAACAGTAGACCTTCAAGAATATATTTATTTCCAGCAAAGAACAATTATTTTATTAAGGGTACTAACCTCGCTAATCAGATTATGATGAGTTATGTATGAAGGGAGTTTTCAAGTGTGCGAGGGAAGATGATAAAAAGATTCAGGAGTGTCAAGCGCTCAAGCTTGGGGATGCCCCCGTGCACCCCCAAGAAATATTCAAGGAGACTCAAGCGTCTAAGCTTGGGGATGCCCCCGTGCATCCCCTTCTCCATCAACATTATCAGTTCGTCTTTCGTTCCACTATATTTTTATCACTTCATGTGTTATGTGCTATGCTTGGAGCGTCTTGCTTTTAGTTTTCTTTTTAGTTTTCCATAACGAGTTGGAACTCAGCGTTCTTTATGTGGGAGAGAAACACGCTCCACTTCTACCTAGAACATAACATAGAATTTTCATGTCTATCTATGCTGTGTGTGTTCTTTGTCTTTTAATAGCTACTATCATGCTCTGCTCTTAGTATTCATGCTTATCTTTTCAAAGAGCTTTTGTTTAGTTGGTTGCTTGAACTCTTTTTAATTACCATGCTCATCTTATTAAGAGAGTTTGCTTCTGTTGCATTGGTTAATATGTCTATGATAAAGATGCTACGTGCATAATGGTGCTTAGTAGTTCAGGTTTTCTTATGGTTAATCTCAAATAGCTGGGGGGTTCCCAATGTGTTATTGGAGTACCAACGTGATTTGTTTGCCTATGATGTGGTATGGTTTAGTAATATCTTCCTTCAAGAATTTATTTTGATTGACTTGGCGTATGCTCACGCATATTTAAGACTGTAAAGAAAGTCTGTCAAGCCTTGATGATCTTTTATTTCTGAGTAGCGATATAACTACCATGCCTGATTCAATATTGCTTTGTCGCTCTGCATGATTATGACCGTCATTGCTCTCTTAGTTGGTCGCTCCCAGTCTTTTGCTAACCTCTACCTGTACTAAGCAGACTAACTTTGCAATACATAGCTCATGGGAAAGTAGCTTAAAAACTATTGTGGTAAAGAATATTTTGCCTATGTATCTTATTTCTTATAAGTTGCTTGCTGAGCGGTAACCATGTTTCTGGGGACGCCATCAACTGTCACACTTTTGTTGAATATCATGTGAGTTGCTATGCATGTTCGTCTTGTCTGAAGTAAGGGTGATTTGCCAAGGGTTGAATGAGTATGCATATTGTTAGAGAAGAACATTGGGCCGCCAACCAAAGCCATGTATCATGGTGGAAGTTTTAGCTTGGACATTAATCCTCAATCTCTTATGAGAATATGCTTATGCATTAAAGAGGAGTCCATCATCTATTTTCTATGTTGTCCCAGTATGGATGTCCTCAAGTTGAGATCTATCAAAAACGAGAAATCAAATGCGATTTATCTCCTTGGACCTTTGTACAGGTGGCATAGAGGTACCCCTTTGTGACACTTGGTTGAAACATATGTAATGCGATGACAATCCATGGAAATCCGAGCTAATTAGGACAAGGTGCGAGCACTATTGGTATTCGATGCATGAGGCTTGCAACTTATAGGATGTCTTATGCATGACACATATGAAGTACTACTACCGTTGACAAAATTGCTTCTATGTTTTCAAAATAAAAAGCTCTAGCACAAAACCATTCTTTTATTTTTATGTTGAGTCTCCACCTTCTTTCTTCAAGCACCAACTACTGAGAGCATGATTGTCATTCTAAGTGTAATGTGCATTGTTCCAAAGTAGCATTGTCTTTTGCATGATTGTGATATCGTTTATTTTGAAATCATTGTATCTAGTCATCACTTAAACCTTGAAGGTGCCCCTGCATTTATGTTTTGCTTCACTAAAGGGGGCAAGCTAGATATCACTTTATCATATTTGCACATCATGTTCATTGCAAATCTTTTTGATGTTTCAGTTTCATATTGTAAAACTTTCAGTCATTTGTGATTTTCTCATGAGGCAACTTAATTACTATAGAATAATTGTCTCAGTAAGCTTTTGTCATATGACTATGAAAAAGTCCTATATGGTTAATAGCATGTCACCATAGAAATTATTCTTGTTATCATTTACCTACTCGAGGACGAGCAGGAATTAAGCTTGGGGATGTTGATACGTCCAAAACGTATCTATAATTTCTGCTTGCTCCATGCCACTTTTGGGTGATATTGCTATGATATTTATACACTTCCATACACTTTTGATCATATTTGGACTAACCTACTAATCCAGTGCACCCCAGTGCCAGTTTTTGTTTTCGGCTGTTTTTGTATTTCAGGTTTTCACGTTACGAGAACTGCCAGGAAAAATCCAGAAAAATTATATAAAAAATCAGCGTTCCAGAACCTACCTTGCGCCCGAAGGACAGCCGGGGGGGGGCACCAGGGCTCCAGGCGCCCTGGCGGCGCGCCCCCCCTGGGCCGCGCCGGGGGGGCGCCTGGGCCCCCCGAGCCCCGTCTGGTGCCCCCCTTTGGCATATATTTAGAGCGTCCTTCGAAACCCTCGGGACGGGAACTCTTTTTCGCGATCTCATCTCTGTTCCGCCGCCGCCGCCGCTTCCAAGATCGGGAGCACCAGGAGAACTCTTCCCGGCACCCTGCCGGAGGGGAGGATCACCATCGGGAGCTTCTCCACCACCATGGACGCCTCCCGGATGAGTTGTGAGTAGTCTCCCTTGGACCATGAGTCCATGACCAGTAGCTATGTGATGTTCTCCTCCCGTTCTTGTGCTTCACTAATTAGTCCTCGTGAGCTGCCCTACATGATCGAGGCACCTATGTAATCCTTATGATGTTGCTATGTTGAGTTTGCTGGGATCCGATGGATTATGAGATTATGTTCAGATTGATCTTGAGTAATATATTTGATTCACCTCTTTTATATTTTAGTTCATAAGTAATTCTTGCATGTTCTCCGTTGTTATTTATTGCTTTGGCCGAGTAGTAGGTAGTGACTCCAAGAGGGAACGTTATGCTCGATTGTGGGTTCATGCCCCTCGATGACTAGCTTGAGTGACAGAAACATGAGTCTAGGGGATGTGCTGTTGCCACAAAGGGGAAAACAACGGTGCTTGTGCCCGCGGGTGCAAGGATTGTTTACTTTACGCAAAGATCTTTTAATGCAGTTTTCTGTTGCTTTGAGTTTACACTATGGGTGGGACTCGCAACTTAATACCAGCGAGATTTTCTGGATAGATATCTCAAGGTGGATGATTAGTAGTAGATATTGATGGATTTCGGTCTACTTACTTTGGCGTACCGCCCATGCTTTGAACCTCAACCTTTCTTGCAATGTAGTCAGCATTGGTTTGCGTTCGTGGTCCTGTCAATTGCCCAGCTGTAATTCGTTTACCTCACATAGTTGTTTTATCGTCTTTTGGGAGAGAGACATCACTAGTGAACATCATGAGACTCCGGTCCATATTACCATCATTGATCACATCCGCTATTTACTTTTCGCTATTATTTACTATTGCAAACATTATCTATCACTACTATCATTTGCGTTTAATCCTTTGTGAACTACAAGGCCGGAGGGATTGACAACCTCTCTGAATTCGATCCTTGGCATCTTTGCTAAGGGAAAAACTTCCACAACACTGCATCTCACACCTTCCACTTGGGGTAACCAACGAGGGGTTAGAGGCCCATCATGCCTCCGTGTCGATAAAAACCGAAATGATGAAAGCTTAGGCTTTTAGGGTGCCTCAGCGTCGAAAAACCCTCAATTATAAAAGCTTAGCTTTTAGGATGCCTCGGTGTCGACAAACCCTAAATGATGAGACCATGATCTTGTTCCTTGACAATAACCAACTTTTTGACCAAACTTTGTTCCTATTTAGAGAGAAACATGGCCAACAACGATGAGGCCGGGGGTTCGGGCGGCAAGGCATTCTGGGAGCTGTCCCAGGAGATGGAGGAACAACCTGACTTGTATGAGGACGCCGCCTTCCCCACCGATCCTGAGACCACTGATGGTACCGCCGAGGATGACCCCACTGATGACACCACTGATGGTGCCGCCGAGGATGCCAGCACTGATGATGGCGGCGCACGCACAGATGGCAGCCAACCGAAGAGGCAACGGAAGGACCGGCGCCCGACCGTGCTCCGCACCCTCAAGGAGGAAGTTACTGAAGTGGACTCCGACGGGAATCCAACGGCGCCCGAACGAATAGTCAAGGGGTACTCGCTTCAGCTCGGGTGCATTCTCCGGAGCACCGTCTCGATCAACACCGAGAACCTGAGGCATCCTGACCGAGGGAATTTGCGCAACCTCCTCTTCACGAAGCTGCACGAACGATACAAGTTCCCCGCTGAATTTGAAAACACTAGCCTCAAAGGGAATAAAGTGAACAATGTTGCCCTCACGAAGATGAGCAAGGCCCTGTCTACTTGGAAAAGCAATGTGAAGAGAATGATCGAGAAAGGTGAGAGTTATGAGAAGATCAAGGACAAAAATCCTTCGATCATCGAAGATGACTACAACGACTTCAAGATCAATTGCTCGAGCACCGCACACTCCGAATCTAGTCAGTGGGGGAAAGAAATGCGGGAGCTGAACTTAGGGGAACACACACTCGGTCCCGGCGGTTACAGAGTGGCAAAGCCTATATGGGACAAGGAGGAGGCGGACCGTGCCGAGCAAGGCCTACCGCCCCTCTTCGATAAATACGGTGACAAGCAGACCAGGAACTTTTTCAGGGCCCGGTACAAGAAGGACCCGAAAACAAAGGATCTTACCATGGATCCGAAGACCAGGGCGCTTGAGCTTGTTCTGGTAAGGAATACACCCCCGCGTAATTAGCTCCATATGGTTGCATTCTAATTAATGAAGCCAAATTTCTAAATGGTTCACATTCCTTCCGCAGGCGACTGGAAGCAGTAGCGCGGGGTCGACTAAGAGCAACCCTTGGGACACGACTCTAAATAGGGCGTTGAATGTAATGAAGAACAAGGATAAGCTCAGTAAGCCGATGTCAGCTGGTCGTGTGGCCGGCAAAGGCTTGTCGACAAAATGGTCGTCATACTATAACGCTGGTGGGCGAAAGGAGAAAAAGACCAGCTCGGAAAGCCAGGCGCGCGAGGTTCAAGAACTCAAGGCACAGGTGGCGCGGATTCCGGAGATTGTCCAAGAGCAAGTACAACAACAGCTTGGAGCGACGATCACCGCCATTGTGCCTACCTTGACCGAGGGGTTGAGTGCGTGGATTGCGGGCGGCCAACAGGGGCCGCCCCTGATTGCTAGCTTCATGGCCAGCAACTCGCAGAACGCGATGGCGGGGCCATTCGTGTCTCCGGCGGAGGCGGCATTGGTGTCTCCGACGCCGGCACGGGAGCTTAATGCACCCGGGTGTACGCCGGCCGGCACCTCTGCAGCAAGCGGCCCCTCCGTCAACTGCACGCCCGCCGTTGGCGGTGCCTCAACATTAGCCGAGCTCGACGCCATCATCACGGTAACTAATTAAGCCTCTCTCGGCCGAGGACTTCATCTCCTTGCCTTTGACTGGGCATCCCTGACGCCCTACATGTTTTCGCAGGGCACCGCCGACGTTCCGTGCACTCTCCTGCACTTCGTGAACAACGAGTTGGTCGATGTCGCCAAGGGCAAAATCGTTCAACCTGGCAACCCCTTGTTCCACGGTATCCAGATGCCACCCAACTTGTTTAGGGTTCAACTAGTTCGGGTGCTGCCAGGCTGAGACGAGGTGTTACCTCCGATTCAAGCCGTCATTGCCGATGATGATGACGTGATGACCCTCAGCGCCTGCCTGAGCTGGCCCCTACTTTGGCCGAAGAGCCAGATTCGTTTGGGGGCGGGGGACACCACCCCAAAGAAAACACCGCCAGTCGTGCCGGCGCCAAGTCGGCCCCATGGCAAGACCACCGCAACGGTGCCGGACAACCCTATGCCACTGGATCCAAACATGCATATGGCACAGGATCAGAACAACGACGACGACGATGCATTTGCCAACGTCGGTCAGTACTTTGCCGATCATGGGTACGGTGGCGACTTCATGGGGCCTCCTTCTCAAAAACCCAACCCAACAAAAGACGTGCGCGATCTAGCTGGTACCGCGGAGAAGCCAAGTTGCAACAGGCGTCGTCTGCCATTCAGCTCTCAGGAGACGCCTCCAGCTGCCGACTTCACCGAGCCTCAGATAGGCGAGGTGCGAAATATTATCAGCCCCAACACACTCAAGAAGACGGTCTGTGAGCAGAACTCGGTCCCATTACAGGAGAAGAAGAAGGCACGCAAAAGAAAGACTAACAAGGGTGCGAGCCAGCCGGCACCGAGTACGATCCGTGCTCAGGACGAGCCACCTTCACCTGAGGATGTAATGAGGAGGGTGCATGTGGCGTGTAGGCCGATGCTACCAACAAATATGCCCGATGCTGCAACCGGTGCTATGCGGAGTCTGCATGACAGTGTTCTTTCTTTGGAAAAGCGGCGTCCCAGAGAGAAGGATGTGGCATACCTGGTTTTCGCGGCCAAGGTGCCAGAGGGCAAGGGCTTTGTGGATAACTCCATCGGGGGTACGATCGTCCTGCGGTTAGATGACATCCATGCTATGTTGAACCTTCATCCGCTGCACTACACCTTCGTTCGGCTATTTTCGCTGAGTATGGAGATGCAGATCATTTGCGACAAGACCCCGGACATCGTGATAGTCGACCCCTTCTACATGCGTGCCAAGATCTTGGGCAGCGCTGGGGACCGGCAAGTCGCGAGTTCTTACCTCGAAGGCGTCATTCTGGCAAACCGAGATAAGGATAACTTCCGCGTGCCTTACTTTCCCGAGTAAGTCCTCCCCCTCAACCGCCCCGTAACATATGAATTCTTAGATTTCGATCGTTTTTCTTTTAACATTCCGTGTTTTGTGCAGTGACACACATTGCACGCTCATCCTCCTAAGCCCCAAATATTCCATGGCCACGTATTTCGACCCGGACCGTTAGTCGAACATAGACTACACAAATGTCAAGAAGGTTCTTGATGATGTTCTCCCCGGCTACGCCAAATCTGGAGGCACCTTCACCAGGCCTATTCGTAAGTACGGCAAGCACGTGTTCTCCCACAATACAACGTTCTGCTGCATCAAGCAGCCGCCTGGCGGTCAGAAGGGTGCCTACTACGCCATCCATCACATGCGGGCGATCGTACGGGACCATCATCAACTTCTGCTACCGAGTAAACTCAAAGATTGGGCCGCGAGCGTGTCGGCAATCCAGGACGCGGACATCAGACAAGAATTCTTTCGCATCCAGTCGGAGTTTGTGGAAATCATCCATCAAGATGTCCTTCGTACCTCGGGGCAGTTCTACCTCAGAAATCAACCGTCCAACAGTGGCATTGACACAATGCTACAAATGCAGGCTGACAACGCCCGTGATTTCATGACTCCCACGACAGACGGCGGCTTCATCCACGCTTCGGTCCCTTGAGTCGAGTCGAAAGCAGTGATGTTGTGTCTAGTTCTAAAACATCGATTGGCTCATGTTGTAATTAAACTTTAATGAACTTGTAGTATGTCTCTTTGGTTTCGAGAGTCGTTCAACTTAGATGTAATCGATGCTATTAATGTCTTGCTTTTCTCTTTCGATTGTTCTGTTGCATACTTATATATTGCTTATGTATTGTCTGTGAATTGGTACTAACCTTTCGTTTGGCTAGTGCATAGCGATGCTGTCGTATGTCGTGTACAAGGGTAAGGTTCCCGGAGTCTACGACGACTGGGAGGAGTGTCGGAGACAGGTTCACCGATTCAGCGGTAACAGTTACAAAGGGTACACCACTAGGGCCGAGGCCGAATCTAGATACGCCCGCTATCTAGCGGGAGAGGGGAGGGAGCGTTGGAGGAACCGGATGAAGACGAGTTTCATCGTGATGATGCTCATCGTGATGACCGCGGCTCTCTTCTATGTGATGGTAGTTTAGATGATCTATATCGACTTGTAATGTGAAGACAAACTCGCTACTCGCGGTCTCGAGACTTGTAATATAATGTTCTATCTTTGTTCGGTCTTTTCAATTCGGAGACTAACATGATGAATTGTATTCGGAGACTAATATGATGAATTGTATTCAGAGACTAATCTTCTATTGTATTCGATGAATCTGTTATTGATGTGTGCTATCTATATTCTGTCCAATTATACATTTTGTAACCTGTGTAAAAAACATAAAATAAAAAAATAAAATAAAAACCTAATTTTCATACTAATGGCGCATCAGATCACAGTGCGCCGTTAGTATGCCAAAGGATGCTAATGGCGTATCATTAGACAGTGCGCCATTACTATGCCGAAGTTACTAATGGCGCATCTTGTTGCCGTGCTGGGAGGCATACTAATGGCGCACTGCTGTGTACACTAATGGCGTATCTGTGGTGCGCCATTAGTATACCAGATACTAATGGCGCACCAGAGGTGCGCCATTAGTAAAATATACTAATGGCGTGGCACTAATGGCGCACCACTAATGCGCCATTAATGGCCAAATTAGGTGCGCCATTAGTAGGTCTTTTCCTAGTAGTGCGCCCATCGCGCGCCGCCCACGCCGCCCCCGCCGCGCACCATTGCCCCCGCTGCCCGTCGTCGCCGTCTCGCGCCGCCGCCGCCGTCATCGCCGTCCCCTTCGTCGCTGTCATTGCCATCTCGCGCCGCCGCCCCCGTCATCGCCGGCCGTCCCCTTCGTCGTCGTCGCCGTCTCGCGCCGTCGTCCCCGTCCGCCCTCGCCGCCCCCGTTGTCGCCGTCTCGCGCCGCCGCCCGTACGCCGCCGCCCCCGCTCGTACACACACACACACACACACAAACA
>LR738711.1:46166862-46182049 GCA_902687465.1 Secale cereale | reverse complement strand
ACACACACACACACACACACACACATTATTTTTTACTTATTTTCTGTTTTCTGTTGTTTAGATTAATGTTAGATGAATTACGTAGATATATACGAATGTGCTAGAATGTTAATGTTAGATGAATTATATGGAAAAGCTGTTAAATATTAATGTCAATTTTAGATGAATTAGCTAGATATTAATTTATATATATGAGATTTGAACTAGTTGAATTAATATAACTAGTTTATTTTTAGTAAATGCGGAGTTGAACTAGTTGAATTAATACAACTAGCTAGTTTATTTTTAGGTATATGAGATTTTATGATCTAATTAAAATATTACTATATATAGCTACTTTATATATTTTAGTAAGAAAATTAATAGAACTAGTTTATTTTTAGTAAATTCTTAGTTGAATTAATAGAACTAGTTTATTTTTAGTAAGAACATTTAGATATCTGAGATTTGATGATCTAATTAACAGGAAATGTCGTCTGACGACGAAAATGATTTCATTAAGTGCGAATACTGTGAAGACCAGCGCGGCTTGTGCGACAGAAATTTCCTTGTTGATGATAGGCGCTTCAGCATCAAGCTGGATGAGACCTTCGAAGTGGATACAGTAAGTCACAACGACAAGTCTTTTTTCGTAATTAAGCATGACTTATATATGATTCATTTGCTTCAACTTATAATTTTAAATTTTCACTATTCTACTAGCGCATCCCCTGCCATGCAAGAATTTTTGTCTTGGATAAGATAGGTTTCAGTGTTTTTTTTACTATATACTGCAAGGCAAAAGCCTCACAGCCCACTTTATTTAAATTTAAGGTAAAAAATACAAAGTCTGAGTACAACTAATGTTAGAAATACTTACATGACAAATTAACTATAAAAATAATCTAAGGAAGGTTAGCTAGCCAATCCCTGTAGCTATCCTTGTATTTACATTTAATCCTATGTGATAAAAGGGTCATGTCATGGATGAAATTGTGTCTCCATTTCCTGAAAAGTGGAATTTCATTTCTGAAGACTTTCCCATTCCTGATAATCCATATGTTCCATGCAGCAGTGAAAACCACTTCAGTAAAGAATGGCTTGCCAAAATCAGACCTGGCTTTGAAAGCCATTTGGTAAGTGGTCATACTAGGCCTAGGATCCCATGAGATTTGCAAATAATTCCAAACTCTTTGGCTGAAGATGCAGGAGAAGAAAAGGTGGCTCACATCTTGACGAATAAGATGAGGACAGAGAACACAGGTAAGATCATCAACATGCCAATGCCTGCGTTGAAGCATGTCTCTGGTATTCAGTCTGTCCCTAAGCAGCAACCAGCCAAACATTTTAATCTTCATTGTGCAAGAACTCTTCCATATCCAAGGGAAGATAGGATCAAAAACTATGTGCTGATGCACCTGGGTGTAGTATGATTTGGGCCTAAAAGATCCTTTATTAAAAGGCCAAATCCAACTATCATTGGCTTGGGAAGTATGCTGAGTGTCCAGAACAGTCTGTAGTGCCTGTAGTTCATCAAAAGCTTGTGTGGAGAGAGGCAGGTGAAAACCGACCATGAGATCCTGGTTCAACACTTTAGCCACAGAAAGTTGCACATCAATCACATATGAGAATAATCTGGGAAAATGGTGACTCAGTGTGCCTCTATTGAGATTAGATAACCAGGGATCATTCCAAAAAAGAATAGAGGTACCATTACCAAGGAAAGGCTTGGCAAGATTCAAGTATTTGAATGATAACTTGAAGACATCACGCCACCAAAAGGACCCACAAAGGATAGTTGAGTGAGGCATAGAGTCATGGTAATAAGAATCCCAGACCAAACTGACCCAAGGTATGTCATGATGGTTATAGAACTTGTGGAGGAATTTCATCAACAAGGCTTCATTTTGCACCCTGAGATTAAGCACACCAAGGGCACCTTTATTCTTTGGCAAACAGACCAATTTCCATGCAGCAAGAGACTGTCTTGGGGTGTCAGAATTGCCTCTCCAAAGACACTGTCTCTGTATTCTTTCAATCTGTTTTAGAATACCAAGTGGAATGTCCAAAGTGCAAAGAAAGTATATGGGCATAGAGGATAATACAAATTGTAACAGTTGTAGTCTGCAACCTTGATTGAAAAAACAGGAAGATGCAGAGAGCCTCCTTTCAATTCTGTGCACCAAAGGTAGCAAGTCTTGAACTGTGGGTTTGGTGGTACCCATGGGTAAACCTAAATAGGTGAAAGGCATTGTTCCAAGCTTACAACCTAAAACAGTTGATAATCTGGTGGCCTCTTCAATAGTTAGGTTAATAGGTATCATCATTGATTTAGCAAAGTTAACTGATAATCCAGTGGATGCTGCAAAGATATCTAGCTGTCCTTCAATGCAATGAGTTGCTGATCCACAGCTGGAAGAACAATTAAAGTATCATCTGCATATTGAACTATGGGGTAATCTTGGCAATTTGTAGGAATTGGCAGGGTTAAAATTCCTTTGCTACACATATCATTAACCACAGACTGCAGCAAGTCAGCAGCTAGCACAAACAGCAAAGGAGACATGGGGTCCCCCTGTCTGACTCCTCTCTTACAATGAAAGTGACTACCTGGTACCCCATTGAGCAAAATTGATGAAGACCCAGAAGATAAGATATTCCTGATCCATGATATCCATTTCTCATTGAAACCCTTGTATCTAAGTATTCTTATAATAGCCTCATGTTCAATGGTATCAAAAGCTTTAGTGAAATCTAGCTTAAGCAGCAAAATAGGTCTTTTGGATGCCTGACATTGATGTATATACTCAAAACACCAAGCCAAACAGTCTTGGATAGATCTAGACTTCAAAAACCCATACTGATTCTTGTGCAAACAAGAGAGAATAACTTTTTGCAGCCTATTAGCTAGCAGTTTTGTTAAAAACTTTAAGCATGTGTTGGTGAGAGAAATAGGCCTGTAGCCATTCAAAGTTTCAGAGCTTATTTTCTTTGGTATCAGAGTTATCAAGGATGTGTTTATACATTCCAAGTTCAATGAACCATCAAAAAAATCTTGCACTAACAGCATGAAATCCTCTTTAATTAGGTCCCAGCATTTTTTTTAAAAGAGACCAGTAAAACCATCAGGCCCAGGAGCTCTGTCGGGTGGCATTTGCTTAATAACCAGCTCAATTTCCTCCTTGGAAAAGGGCATATTTAAATCATCTAGACCCTCAACTCTTGTAATAATAGAGGCAAGGTCAAACCCCATTTGTATATCATTGGAACAACCCATTCTATCTTTGAATTCTTGCAAGAATAGAGCTGGCATGGTAGCATGGTCAGATATGATATCATTATCCACAGTGATACTGGAAATGGTGTTTGACCTGAATCTTTTAGTTGCCATAGCATGAAAAAAAATATGTTATCTTCCCCAACTTTAATGTTCCTAATTGTGCATCTCTGCTTCCAGTAGATAAATTGCAATCTTAGAATTTCTTCCAAATGAAGTTTCACAATCCTTCTGAAGTTAGCTTCAGGTGTGTATAAAGGTCTAAGCTCTTCAAGAGTATCCAAGTGTATGATAACCTTGTTGCAGTCTTGAATAAGCCTCTTGATCCTTGAGAGGTTGGTGTGCCAGGCTTTAAGAGCATGTCTAAGATTCTTAAACTTTGTAGATAAGATGGCAGCAGAAGATTTTCTGTGTACAGGTTGAGACCAAGCTTGACTAACACATTCCATAAATCCAGGCAATTCAACCCAGTAATTCTCAAAACGAAAGATCTTGGCCTTAGGGATCATGGTTTTAATAGATACCACACAGGGTGTATGATCAGAAGTGGATCTGGCTAGAGGAAGCACCAAGGTATTGGGATAATGAGAAGTCCAGCTAACAGTAGTAAAAAACCAATCTATTTGTTCCAACAAAGGAACAGCTTGCATATTTGACCAAGTGAATCTTCTGCCCTTCAAAGGTAGTTCAATAAGGCCAAGGTGTCCAATAACCTCATTGAATAAGAGCATATCATTAACATTGCCACCTGGCCTATTTCTATTGTCCATGGACCTGAGAAAGTTGAAATCCCCAAGCAAAAGCCAGTTAGCATCTATGGGAATAACTAGGTTATGCAGCCATGTGATAAAATTATCTCTAGCTGGGTTTTGGCACGGCCCATAAACAGTAACCAAGGTCCAGACATCAGAGTTGTGTCTGGATTGAAATTCCACAGTTATGCCAAAACTTAATGATTCTATCATTTTGCCTGTAAATATAGCAGAGTTCCAAAGCACTATCATGCCACCAAAAGCCCCAACCGAAGGAACAAAGACAAAATGATCGAAACGTCTCGGGCAAAATTTGCGAATGAAACGTTGATCCATAGTCTCACATTTTGTTTCTTGAAGGCAAATAACAGAGCAGCCACTTTCCTCAATTTTCTGACGAACAGCACGTTGACGATTTTCTGAATTTAAACCCCGCACATTCCAGCATAAGACCTTCCAATCTCTTAAAGTAGTATCAGTCATTGCAAACCCAAAATAAGAGTAGCAATACAGGCACCACATAATGATGACCCATCAACGACCGCAAGTTGCAATAAACTTCAACGACTGAAAATAAGAACCTAACAAGATAAATGGTTTTAACAGGGGTTAACCATAAACCCAGCATGAATAGCATACTAGTCATCATGATCCGAAGAAGTAGAGGACGAGGAGGCCGGCTTCGCATTAAGCTTGTCGGCAATAATCTTCTCAGGAGCGATGCCAAGATGACCCCCAATCTGCTGAAGAACTCTGATGGATGTTGGCGGTGGAACTGCAGCTGTTTCTTCGTCAGTCTATTGCTCCTGCACCCTCCTCTTCTTGAGAGGCTTGGCTGATGGCTTCTTAAGAGGGACGGATTTCGGCACACTCTGCCTGAAACCATCCCTAAGCGCAGATAGCCGAGCACTTCGTCTGACTTCTGATTCTACTAAAACCGCGCTGATCTTGCGTCGTCTTGTCCTCTTCGTTGTTGCAGTGAAATTAAAAGTGGCCATCTCCACCTCTGTCAGAGTGGTGTCTGAAGTAGCAATGGCATTGTTTGATTCTGCAACCTCATCAAAACAGAGAGAACGGACAACTTTGGGTTTTGTGCCCACTACCTGAATAGAACAATGTGGAGACAGCTGGAAGACCAGCTCATTGCATAGCAGAGAATTTGAAAACGAGACCTCCTAGGATTTCCTTGACAAGAAGATCGCCTTAAGAGGGCTGAGCTGTGGCATACCTTTGGGGATATGCATAGTCTCCACAAAAGGCATCATATTAGTAAAGCAGCGAGTCCAGAGCATCTCAGGTGGAATTTCAGGCCCAAGAACTATGAGCACACGACCTACAAAGATCGGCGCCTGAATAGCGGGTGGCTGATACACTGCTAAAGCTTGCTGACTGTCCCCGTCAGAACTGTGATCTAGCCCAGAGTTTTGCATAACCACAGATTCCTGCGAAACCGTCTGAGGGTTGTTGTCTTGGACCCAATCCTCAACGACAACCTCATCATTATGCAAATTATGCTGATGATTGATCTGCGGCGGCTCAGGTGGTTCGTTCCACCCTAACTGGGGAAATTCAGGCATGACAAAGTTGATGTTGTCGAATTGCAGGTGCCCAGGCAGAGGGTGCGGATTACCATTGAGTGGCATCGGGTCTTCATCCGTGGGGAGAATATCTGCAAACTCCGCCGAGAGAACATATATAGGAGCAGTCCAAGAAATTCTTGTAGCCCCAAAATCACCATATTCGCGATAAACAACATCACGCGGAACTTGCTCGGGACATGGGAAAGATGCATAAACTAGGGTGCGTACCATGCGCGGGTCTTCTTGATGCCACTGATGGAAACGACCAAAAGTACTGACTGCATCAGATATATATTTAGTGGTGCGATAGTCTAGCGGAATTCCCAAGATCATTAGCCAACCTCTACGAAAACCTTGAGTAGCTCTATAATTAATGCCATGGTTGTGCGGTATGAATCGAACAAACTGGCCATTGCCAAGGTTGTAGAGTGGATGATCCATAATAGCGTGCCTAGAAGCGGCACTTCTAAACTCAAACAAACCAACACCTTCAATCCACTGCTGATCACTAAAAACATCTCGATGGAGTTGGGTCATAACAAAATCACTAACCAGATAGGTTTCAGTGTTATGGAAACTATGGAGGTTAAGAGAGTTTACCTGAAGACCGAGCATGGTTATACTTTCAACGTCAAATTATACAATGCAGACACATACACCTATTTTGAATGGAAAACTTGGCAAGCACTATGCAAGGCTTATGCATTTGAGCCTGATATGGTTATCACCTTTGATATTCGTCCGGAAGATAATATTGAAGGTAATAGAGACATCTGGGTCGATGTGCAGACGCCTCCAGTTCTACCACTATGTGAGTTTTGCAACCATATTTATGTCTTTGATATTCTTTATTCAAAATAAGTTGACAACTAATTTCTATTGACAGCTTATTTCCATTCAAGCAAACATGTCCGGCGCTTGGTAGACAGGACCTACTACTGTCCTGGAGCTGAACTAAACTGCGAGGAGATAAGTCATTATGTTTCATGGCTTGAGGATCTTCATACTGTCAAGACAAATTATCTTCTTGCACTTAGAAATGTTAGTACTCAAAACGTGCGACCAATAGTGATCGTATTGAACTACGGTCACATCTATTTACGAGTGATGGTAAGATTTTTACTATTTGTCCTCAGTGCATCTTTTGCATAAATTATTTTTTTCCTTAAATTTCATTGCTAAGTATATTAATTACTATACGATGTTCTTCAACAGGGACTCTCGATGACAGTTGTGCCTCAGTGGATCGAGACTAAAGGTCACATGTCAATGGTTAGCTTACGGCCAAGATATCCTACATTGCACATGAGTGCATTCAGGATTTCTAAAAGCGATGAATGCTTAATAGTGAAAGATTGGAGCAAAATTGTTAACAATCCCAGAGAAGTACTAGGAGGCAGCAATGCGAAGCGCAGCCCACGATTAGGAGATAGGTTCATCTGCATGCTCCAGTATGATGAATCAGGAGAGCTATACATGTTCTATGCTATTTCACCTGAGAGAGAGCAGCAGGAGTGATTTAGCTAGTTCATGCTCTTAGTACTTTGTCCTCTCATGTCCGTGTTCTTCGTCCTGAACTTAATCTGAAATGATGATTTGGTTTTGTGGTGTTATGAACGCTTGTAATATCATGACCATGTTGAACTCGATGATATCCTTGCTTCTGGTACAAGTGAATGATTTATCTTTAAGCTAGTGTTGGTGCATGGTGATTAGATAGCGGTAATGACTATGATGATTAAACAATGGTAATTTTATTTAAATATATATATATATATATATATATATATATATATATATATATATATATATATATAACGTGTACAATGTGTAGTATCGTAAAATACCAGCAAACGAAAAAGAATTAAATGGAAAACACAAAATTAAATAAAAAAGAAATCATAAAACCAAAAAAAAACCCAAACCTTGTAGTACCGGTACTAAAGGGCTCCCGGCCCCCGGAGCTGGCTCGTGCCACGTGGTTGCCCTTTAGCACCGGTTCGTGTTGAACCAGTACTAAATGGGGGGCCTTTAGTCACCACACTTTAGTGCCGGTTATGGAACCGGCACTAAAGGGCCTTACGAACCGGTGCTATTGCCCGGTTCTGCACTAGTGGGATGGCGTAGTAGGCACCCTTCTGACCGCCAGGCGGCTGCTTGACGCAGCAGAACGTCGTATTGTGGGCGAACACGTGCTTGTCGTACTTACGAACTGTCCTGGTGAAGGTGCCTCCAGATTTGGCGTAGCCGGGGAGAACATCATCAAGAACATTGTTGACATTTGTGTAGTCTACCTTCGACTGACGGTCCGAGTCGAAATATGTGGTCATGGAATATTTCGGGCTTAGGAGGATGAGTGTGCAATGTGTGTCACTGCACAAAACACAGAATATTAAAAGAAAAACGATCGAAATCTAAGAAATCATATGTCGGGGCGGTTGAGATGACGACTTACTCGGGAAAGTAAGGCACGAGGAAGTTATCCTTATCTCGGTTTGCCAGAATGACGCCTTTGAGGTAAGAACTCGCGACTTGCCAGTCCCCAGCGCTGCCCAAGATCTTGGCACGCATGTAGAAGGGGTCGACTATCACGATGTTTGGGGTCTTGTCTCTAATGATCCGCATCTCCATACTCAGCGAAAATAGCCGAACGAAGGTGTAGTGCAGCGGATGAAGGTTAAACATAGCGAAGATGTCATCAAACCGCAGGACGATCGTACCCCCGATGGAGTTATCCACAAAGCCCTTGCCCTCTGGCACCTTGGCCGCGAAAATCGGGTATGCCACATCCTTCTCTCTGAGACACCGCTTCTCCAAAGAAAGAACATTGTCATTCAGACTCCGCATAGCACCGGTTGCAGCATTGACCATATTAGTCGGTAGCATCGGCCTACCCGCCACATGCACCCTTCTCATTATATCCTTAGGAGAAGGTGGCACGTCCTGAGCACGGATCATACTCGGTGCTGGCTGGCTCGCACCCTTGTTACTCTTTCTTTTCCATGCCTTCTTCTTCTCCTGTCATGGGACCGAGTTCTGCTCACAGACCGCCTTCTTTAGTGTGTTGGGGCTGATTATATTTCGCACCTCGGCTATCTGGGGCTCGGTGAAGTCAGCAGCTGGAGGCGTCTCCTGAGAACTGAACGCTAGACAACGCCTGTTGCAACTTGGTTTCTCCGCAGTACCAGCTAGATCGCGATCGTCTTTTGTAGGGTTGGGTTCTTGAGAAGGAGGCCCCATGAATTCGCCATCGTACCCTGCTAGGCTTCTCGCCCCTCGTTGGTTACCCCAAGTGGAAGGTGTGAGATGTAGTGTTGCGGAAGTTTTTCCCTTGGCAAAGATACCAAGGATCGAATCCCCAGAGACTCCTAGGTTCAACAAGAAGGTGTCAACTGCTACGGCGCCAGATATTAGCAATCAACGTGGACCTGCACACAGATACAAATAACTTTGCTCCCAACGAGTACAGAGAGGTTGTCAATCCCTCCGGCCTTTTAGTTCACAAAGGATTAAACGCAAGTGATAGTAGTGATAGATATAATTGCAATAGTAAATAATAGCGAAAAGTAAATAGCGGATGTGATCAATGATGGTAATATGGACCGGAGTCTCATGATGTTCACTAGTGATGTCTCTCTCCCAAAAGACGATAAAACAGCTATGTGAGGTAAACGAATTACAGCTGGGCAATTGACAGGACCATGTGCGCAAACCAATGCTGACTACATTGCAAGAAAGGTTGAGGTTCAAAGCATGGGCGGTACGCCAAAGTAAGTAGACCGAAATCCATCAATATCTACTACTAATCATCCACCTTGAGATATCTATCCAGAACATCTCGCTGGTATTAAGTTGCGAGTCCCACCCATAGTGTAAACTCAATGCAACAGACAACTGCATTAAAAGAACTTTGCGTAAAGTAAACAATCCTTGCACCCGCGGGCACAAGCACCGTTGTTTTCCCCCTTGTGGCAACATCACATCCCCTAGACTCATGTTTCTGTCACTCAAGCTAGTCATCGAGGGGCATGAACCCACAATCAAGCATAATGTTCCCTCTTGGAGTCACTACCTATTACTTGGCCAAAGCAATAAATAACAACGGAGAACATGCAAGAATTACTTACGAACATAAATATAAAAGAGGTAGATCAAATATATTACTCAAGCACAATCTGAACATAATCTCATAATCCATCGGATCCCAGCATACTCATCATAGCAACAGCATAAGGATTACATATGTGCCTCGATCATGTAGGGCAGCTCACGAGGACTAATTAGTGAAGCACAAGAACGGGAGGAGAACATCACATAGCTACTGGTCATGGACTCATGGTCCAAGGGAGACTACTCACAACTCATCCGGGAGGCGTCCATGGTGGTGGAGAGGCTCCCGGTGGTGATCCTCCCCTCCGGCAGGGTGCCGGGAAGAGTTCTCCTGGTGCTCCCGATCTTGGAAGCGGTGGCGGCGGCGGAACAGAGATGGGATCGCGAAAAAAGTTCCTCTCTCAAGGGTTTCGGGAGACGCTTTAAATATATGCCAAAGGGGGGCATCGGAGGAGCCTCGGGGGGCCCAGACGCCCCCCCGGCGCGGCCCAGGGGGGCGCGCCGCCAGGGCGCCTGGAGCCCTGGTGGCCCCCCCGGCTGTCCTTCGGGCGCACGGTAGTTTCTGGAACGCTGATTTTTTATATAATTTTTCTAGATTTTTCCTGGCAGTTTTCGTAACGTGAAAACCTGAAATACAAAAACAGCCGAAAACAGAAACTGGCACTGGGGTGCACTGAGTTAATAGGTTAGTCCAAATATGATCAAAAGTGTATGGAAGTGTATAAATATCTTAGCAATATCACCCAAAAGAGGCATTGAGCAAGCAGAAATTATCGATACGTTTTGGACGTATCAACATCCCCAAGCTTAATTCCTGCTCGTCCTCGAGTAGGTAAATGATAACAAGAATAATTTCTGTGGTGACATGCTATAAACCATATAGGACTTTTTCATAGTCATATGACAAAAGCTTACTGAGACAATGAATCTATAGTAATTAAGTTGCCTCATGAGAAAATCACAAAGGACTGAAAGTTTTACAATATGATACTGAAACATCAAATAAATTTGCAATGAACATGATGTGCAAATATGATAAAGTGATATCTAGCTTGCCCCCTTTAGTGAAGCAAAACATAAAT
This sequence comes from Secale cereale, assembly GCA_902687465.1. NCBI lineage: Eukaryota > Viridiplantae > Streptophyta > Magnoliopsida > Poales > Poaceae > Secale > Secale cereale. The sequence continues at coordinate 46,171,269 of LR738711.1, read as the reverse complement.
GCAGGGGCACCTCCAAGGTTTAAGTGATGAATAGATACAATGATTTCAGAATAAACGATATCACTATCATGCAAAAGACAATGCTACTTTGGGACAATGCACATTACACTCAGAATGACAATCATGCTCTCAATAGTTGGTGCTTGAAGAAAGAAGGTGGAGACTCAACATAGAAGTAAAAGAATGGCCCTTCGCAGAGGGAAGCAGGGATTACTCATGTGCTAGAGCTTTTTATTTTGAAAACATAGAAACAATTTTGTCAACGGTAGTAGTACTTCATATGTGTTATGCATAAGACATCCTATAAGTTGCAAGCCTCATGCATCGAATACCAATAGTGCTCGCACCTTGTCCTAATTATCTCGGATTTCCATGGATTGTCATTGCATTACATATGTTTCAACCAAGTGTCACAAAGGGGTACCTCTATGTTACCTGTACAAAGGTCCAAGGAGATAGATCGCATTTGATTTCTCGTTTTTGATAGATCTCAACTTGAGGACATCCATACCGGGATAACATAGAAAATAGATAATGGACTCCTCTTAAATGCTTAAGCATATTCTCATAAGAGATTGAGGATTAATGTCCAAGCTAAAACTTCCACCATGATACATGGCTTTGGTTGGCGGCCCAATGTTATTCTCTAACAATATGCATACTCAAACCATTCAACCCATGGCAAATCACCCTTACTTCAGACAAGACGAACATGCATAGCAACTCACATGATATTCAACAAAAGTGTAACAGTTGATGGCGTCCCCAGAAACATGGTTACCGCTCAGCAAGCAACTTATAAGAAATAAGATACATAAGCAACATATTCTTTACCACAATAGTTTTTAAGCTACTTTCCCATGAGCTATGTATTGCAAAAACTGAAGGTTTTAAAGGTAGCACATGTAAATTTACTTGGAGTGGCGGTGAAATACCACATATAGGTAGGTATGGTGGACTCATATGGCATAACTGGTTTAAAAGGATGTGGATGCACAAGCAGCCAGTCCGCTTAGTACAGGTGGAGGTTAGCAAAAGACTGGGAGCGACCAACTAAGAGAGCAATGACGGTCATAATCATGCAGAGCGACAAAGCAACATTGAATCAGGCATGGTAGTTATATCGCTACTCAGAAACAAAAGATCACCAAGGCTTGACAGACTTTCTTTACAGTCTTAAATATGCGTGAGCATACGCCAAGTCAATCAAAATAAATTCTCGAAGGAAGATATTACTAAACCATACCACATCATAGGCAAGCAAATCATGTTGGTATTCCAATAACACATTGGGAACCCCCCCCCCCCAGCTATTTGAGACTAACCATAAGAAAACATGAACTACTAAGCGCCATCATGCACGTAGCATCTTTATCATAGACATATCAACCAATGCAACGGAAGCAAACTCTCTTAATAAGGTGAGCATGGTAATTAAAGAGAATTCAAGCAACCAACTAAACAAAAGCTCTTGAAAAGATAAGCATGAAAGCTAAGAGCTGAACATGATAGTAGCTATTAAAAGACAAAGAACACACACAGCAAGGATAGACATGAAAATTCTATGTTATGTTCTAGGTAGAAGTGGAGCGTGTTTCTCTCCCACATAAAGAAAGCTGAGTTCCGACTCGTTATGAAAAACTAAAGAAAACTAAAAGCAAGATGCTCCAAGCATAGCACATAACAAATGAAGTGATTAAAATATAGTGGAACGAAAGACGAACTGATAATGTTGATGGAGAAGGGGATGCACGGGGGCATCCCCAAGCTTAGATGCTTGAGTCTCCTTGAATATTTCTTGGGGGTGCATGGGGGCATCCCCAAGCTTGAGCGCTTGACACTCCTGAATCTTTTTATCATCTTCCCTCGCACACTTGAAAACTCCCTTCATACATAACTCATCATAATCTGATTAGCGAGGTTAGTACCCATAATAAAATAATTATACCTTGCTGGAAATAAAGATATTCTTGAAGGTCTACTGTTTCTCAAGATTGCAAAAAGGTTTTTGCAAAGAAAAAGCAAGCTCTTGGTTTGCAAAATGAAGGAAAGGCAAAACAGGACAGAATCTGTGAAAAACAGAACAGCAGGTAGTAATTGATTTGTTCGGGGCACTTCTTCAACTCTAATCAAAAAACTCAGAACAGACGCACGAAAGACAATTATATAGAGCACGCTGTCGAAAACATTCAGACCAAAAAGACGATCTGGTGATTTTATACGAATTTTTCTATCCAAGGACAGAATCTGTTTCCTGGACAGCACCTCACAACTTTTGAACTTTCTAGCAATCAGAGGCTACACTTGGCACAAAATTGAAAAGCAAAGATACAATGATGATGCTACAGTAGTAACAACATCAAGAAACAACAAAAGCAAAATAAATTTATTCATGTGGGCTGCCTCCCAAAAGCGCTTTCTTTTATGCCTTTAAGCTAGGCATAATGCATATAGATCAAGTTTTATCAAGAGTAAAAGAATAGCTAGCCCGTACAACGGACTCAAAAGGTAACTTGATCTTCTTTCGAGGGAAGTGTTCCATCCCTTTCTTGAGAGGAAACTGAAATTTTATATTCCCCTCTTTCATGTCAATGATAGCACCAACGGTGCGTAAAAAGGGACGTCCCAAACTTGGGCCTCTAGGAAATTCCCATTGATAGCAGTATCTAGAATAAACCTATTCCAAGAAGTAATTCCAACATAAAAATTTCTAAGCAGGATAGTAGTAGGTTGCTTCTTGGTGGCTCTTTTTTGTGAATCATTAATTCTATACCAAGCATCTTTCAAACTTTCCCCACCTCTTTGTTTAAAGGTGAGAACTTCTGCCTCGTCAAAGACAAAAGGACCCGACATAATGACAACTAAAGAACGAGATAACATTTTTTGTGATTTTCGATAAAAAGGTACTAAAGCAAAAACTGAAAGGTAAACTAACAAGACTAAAACCAAAGGTAAAAGATAGCGTGCAACTCCCCTATCTTGAAGAGTGGAGTCCCCGGCAACGGCGCTAGAAAAACTCTTGCTAGGCTTCTCGCCCCTCGTTGGTTACCCCAAGTGGAAGGTGTGAGATGTAGTGTTGCGGAAGTTTTTCCCTTGGCAAAGATACCAAGGATCGAATCCCCAGAGACTCCTAGGTTCAACAAGAAGGTGTCAACTGCTACGGCGCCAGATATTAGCAATCAACGTGGACCTGCACACAGATACAAATAACTTTGCTCCCAACGAGTACAGAGAGGTTGTCAATCCCTCCGGCCTTGTAGTTCACAAAGGATTAAACGCAAGTGATAGTAGTGATAGATATAATTGCAATAGTAAATAATAGCGAAAAGTAAATAGCGGATGTGATCAATGATGGTAATATGGACCGGAGTCTCATGATGTTCACTAGTGATGTCTCTCTCCCAAAAGACGATAAAACAGCTATGTGGGGTAAACGAATTACAGCTGGGCAATTGACAGGACCATGTGCGCAAACCAATGCTGACTACATTGCAAGAAAGGTTGAGGTTCAAAGCATGGGCGGTACGCCAAAGTAAGTAGACCGAAATCCATCAATATCTACTACTAATCATCCACCTTGAGATATCTATCCAGAACATCTCGCTGGTATTAAGTTGCGAGTCCCACCCATAGTGTAAACTCAATGCAACAGACAACTGCATTAAAAGAACTTTGCGTAAAGTAAACAATCCTTGCACCCGCGGGCACAAGCACCGTTGTTTTCCCCCTTGTGGCAACAGCACATCCCCTAGACTCATGTTTCTGTCACTCAAGCTAGTCATCGAGGGGCATGAACCCACAATCAAGCATAACGTTCCCTCTTGGAGTCACTACCTATTACTTGGCCAAAGCAATAAATAACAACGGAGAACATGCAAGAATTACTTACGAACATAAATATAAAAGAGGCAGATCAAATATATTACTCAAGCACAATCTGAACATAATCTCATAATCCATCGGATCCCAGCAAACTCATCATAGCAACTGCATAAGGATTACATATGTGCCTCGATCATGTAGGGCAGCTCACGAGGACTAATTAGTGAAGCACAAGAACGGGAAGAGAACATCACATAGCTACTGGTCATGGACTCAAGGTCCAAGGGAGACTACTCACAATTCATCCGGGAGGCGTCCATGGTGGTGGAGAGGCTCCCGGTGGTGATCCTCCCCTCTGGCAGGGTGCCGGGAAGAGTTCTCCTGGTGCTCCCGATCTTGGAAGCGGCGGCGGCGGCGGAACAGAGATGGGATCGCGAAAAAAATTCCTCCCTCAAGGGTTTCTGGAGACGCTTTAAATATATGCCAAAGGGGGGCATCGGAGGAGCCTCGGGGGGCCCAGGCGCTCCCCCGGCGCGGCCCAGGGGGGCGCGCCGCCAGGGCGCCTGGAGCCCTGGTGCCCCCCCC
>LR738711.1:46111723-46166852 GCA_902687465.1 Secale cereale | reverse complement strand
CCCCCCCGGCTGTCCTTCGGGCGCACGGTAGTTTCTGGAACGCTGATTTTTTATATAATTTTTCTGGATTTTTCCTGGCAGTTCTCGTAACGTGAAAACCTGAAATACAAAAACAGGCGAAAACAGAAACTGGCACTGGGGTGCACTGAGTTAATAGGTTAGTCCAAATATGATCAAAAGTGTATGGAAGTGTATAAATATCATAGCAATATCACCCAAAAGAGGCATGGAGCACGCACAAATTATAGATACGTTTTGGACGTATCATACCCATGATCGGCAAAGTACTTATCGATGTTGGCAAATGTACCGTCATCGTTGTCGTCCGGATCCTGTGCCATATGCATGTTCGGATCCTCTGCCATCGGAATGTCCGGCAGCGTTGCAGCGGTCTTGCCATGGCTTGGCGCCGGCAAGACTGGCGGTGTTGTCTTTGGGGTGGTGTCCCCCGCCCCCAAACGAATCTGGCTCTTCAGCCAAAGCAGGGGCCAGCTTAGGCAGGCGCTGGGGGTCATCACATCATCTTCGTTGGCCCCGGCGGGTCGAATCGGAGGTAACAACTCGTCGCAGCCTGGCAGCACCCGAACCAGTTGAACTCTATACACGGTGGGTGGCATCGGATTATCGTGGAACATGGGGTTGCCCGGTTGAACGATTCTGCCCTTGGCGACATCGACCAACTCGTCGTTCACAAAGTGCAGGAGAGTGCACGGAACGTCGGCGGCGCCCTGCGAAAACATGTAGGGCGTCAGGGATGCCCAGTCAAAGGCAAGGAGATGAAGTCCTCGGCCGAGAGGCTTAATTAGTTACCGTGATGATGGCGTCGAGCTCGGCTAATGTCGAGGCACCGCCAACGGAGGGCGTGCAATTGACGGAGGGGCCGCTCGCTGCAGAGGTGCCGGCCGGCGTACACCCAGGTGCATTAAGCTCCAATGCCCGTGCCGGTGTCGGAGACACCAATGCTGCCTCCGCCGAAGACACCAATGGCCCCGCCTACGCGTTATGCGAGTTGCTGGCCGTGAAGCTGGGAATCGGGGGCGGCCCCTGTTGGCCGCCCGCAATTGATAACCCTCAACCGTAAGGGATCGAGATAGTCTTCGCGGGTAAGAATAACCCAATTTATTGATTCGACACACGGGGAGCCAAAGAGTATTTATAAGCTTTAACAGTTGAGTTGTCAATTCAACCGCACCTGAAATATACTAACTTGCAACAAAAGATAAGTGGTAACAGCGATATGATAGTGATGATAGTAATAGTAAAAGCAAACAGCAAAAGTAGATAGCATAGTAAATAGCAAAAGTAGCGACTAGTAACAAGTAAGGTTTAAAATACTGCAGGCTAGGGAGATGGATGGTTGGGCGTTGCATGGATGAGATAGTTTCTAACTCGGGGCACGGCACACGGAAAAGTAATGATCATCTAGGCAAATATCAAACATTAGGCATGTATCCCATAGGTAGTTGTACGTGCTTGCAATAAGAACTTGCACAACATCTTTTGTCCTACCATCTCGCTACGAACGGGGCCAAAAGGAACTAATGGATATTAAGGTGCTCCTGTCAAAGAGCACTGGAACAAAGCAATGAACTCAATGGATACATGTAATCCTCAAACTACGGACCATCCCCTTTGGTGTCCCAAGCTGTCACCTTTGGGATCGCCGGTTCCGAACCGTAACAGGTGCATACAACTCATAGATAGGATCAAGAACACAAATATATTCATGCAAACACATAAGGTTCAGATCTGAAATCATGGCACTCGGGCCCTAGTGTCAAGCATTAAGAATAACAAGTTGTAGCAAAGATGATAAACACCATACTAGATGATAGGCAACATGCCCCCAACAATCTGACGAACTATTACATGATCTAACTCATCCAATCCCTACCATCCCCTTTGCCTACAGCAAGGGAATTACTCACACATGAAGGGGGAAGTCATGGAGGGATGATGGAGTGGTGATGATGATGACGATGGCGACGATCTCCCCTCTCCGGAGGCCAAATCAGCCTCCAGATTAGCCCTCCCGAAGAAGAACAGAGGGTGGCGGCGGCTCCGCGGCGAGAAACAGCGAAAGGACTCCCGATCTGGGGTTTTTGCCTCGGAGGAAAAAATACGGGCTAAAGTAGGGCACCAGGGGGCGTGGGCCCCACCCAGGCGCCCCCCCGGCGCGGCCCAGGGGGGGCGCGCCCACAGGGCGCCTGGGCACCCCCTGGCCCCCCTCTGGCCCCACTTCTGGTATGTTGTTTCTTCGGGTGCGTGGATTTTTCGTGGATTTTTCTGAGATGCTTAAAAATCCGTTTTCCTGCACACAAATAAACCATACAGGCAGCTCTGCTGAAAACAGCGTCAGTACGGGTTAGTTTAGTCCAAATCATGCAAGAATGAGGTCAAAACAATGTCAAAAGTGTTTGGAAAAGTAGATACGTTTGAGACGTATCAACTCCCCCAAGCTTAGCATATTGCTTGTCCTCAAGCAATTCAGTTCAACGAACTAGACGCGACAAAGAAAACTTTTACAAACTCTTTTGCTTCATTAAATGTATATAAGCATGTACTACGAAAAGAGTCTAACCAGTATTGAAACAGTACTTATGAGAACAATGCAAGGAGCAATCCTTCTTTCAAGTGACCAGTCACAAATAATCAAGAGTAAACAATATATTATTGAAAATCAAGACAAGATCACATTGCACATGGCTTGAGCATACTAAGGTGGTATCTCGCTAGCCTCCATGAGTGAAGCAAAACATAAATGCAGAGACTCCTCCAGAGTTTTAAAGGAGACTAGAACTAAGAATTTCAGAATAAATCATATCACAAGTATGCAGAAGACAATGTAATACTTTGGGACAATGCACATTATACTCAGAATGACAATTATGCTCTCCTAGTCAGTGCTTTGAAGAAAGAAGATGAGACTCTCGAACCGTGGCTTTTATTGGCAAAGTTGAAAACCCGTGATCGGAAACAAAAACTAAACATGTACCAGAGCTCTTGGTTTTTAAAACAGAAGTAAATATGTTTTTGAGAGGTGCATATTTCGTCACGAATGCTAGCAGATAACTCAATCACTTTTTAAGCTAGACAAGTCTCGAGGAACGGCTCCCGCATGAGGACGATCACATCCTCTTAATCTCCTTTATTTATCACTGCCAAAGTTTTCTGATTTCTCATGAACAAAGCGTGAAGGAGGGTTTGTTTGTTATATTATCTTTTCGAGCCGGGCGCACTCAATGCCAGTTCCTTTTCATATTAGGGGTTCGCACATTATGCATGCAATCCAGGGGTGAAACTTGTCCAACTTAAAGAGATCATGAATTAACTACTACTTCCTCATGAGCTAAAACATAGGCACAAAAAGAGAAATGCTTTTGATTAATTTTGAGATGGTACATGAAAGTCTTCGTTAGGAATGGCAGGTAAATACCATGTATAGGAAGGTATAGTGGACTCATATGGCATAACAGGTTTAAAGGTTTTGGATGCACAAGCAGTCATTCCGCTTAGTACGGGTGGAGGTTCAGCAAAAGACTGGGAAGCGACCAACTAGAGAGCAATAACGGTCATAATCATGCAGAGCGACAAAGCAACATTGAATCGGGCATAAAAGTGATATAACTATTCTAAAACTCAAAGATCATCAAGGCAAAGTAGACTTTTTAGTCTTAAACATGTGTAAGCATGTGCCAAGTCAATCCAAAAATTCTCTAAAGGGAAATACCACCATAGTATGCCAGACTAGGAACAATGCAATGCATGTAGATCATTTCAATAACACATTATATACTCTAGTTATTCGAGACTAGCCACAAGGAAAGCATGAACCACTGGAAGAGCATTGTAAACATAGCACTATGTCGCTACAAGCTGGTCTCTAGATCATAAGTACAAGCATATGTACAAAAGTAGAAACAATAAGAGTTCATACCGGTCTTCCTTGTTGCTTCCTTTCAGTCGATCTTAATCATTACTGCTTGTCACTTGCACGATCGAACGTAGGTAATATAATCAAATGCCATCACGGACTCGAGCTGATCTCTGAAAACAAAGCAAACTAAAGAGAGAAAGGAAATCTTTTTGGGTTTTTCAAAGGTTGAATAAAAAGCAAAAGAAAGAGAAAATATTTTTGTTGTTTTTGCAAATAGAGGAATAAAGAAGAACGGGTAAAAACTTCGAAAAGATCAAAGTGAATAAAACGGATAATACAATGGAAAAGTGAGAAGGGCACGTACTCCCCCAAGCTTAGGCTTTTGGCCTAAGTTGGTAGCAGCTACTGCCCCCAGGAGCTTCCTGCTCCAGGGGTATGGTGGTGAGACCAAGGGTCGTAGAAGGATGATGGCGCGTACACCGAACTCCTCGGAGTCTCCCACGAGGAAGGTTCCGAGCGCCAAACAGAGGAAGACCCTTCACCAAACTCGGTGGCGGTCTCCTCCTGAAAATGTGGTATCTCACCGTGCCTCTCCTCGTCGGGCACAGCCCACTCCATGGGGCTATGGAACTGATGCTGGACCATGAACTCATCGAACTGGACAACATCAAAGGACCATCCATTCCTGCGAGAATAATCAAACAAAAGAGGTGCAGGTAGACGTATCTCGCGTTCCGCGGTAGTTCCGAAACGCAAGATATAAACAAGGTTATCAAGCTCAGACCCCATGGTAACAAACTTATGTTTTTTCATAGCAGCAAGATCAAAGCTCAAATAAATAAAAGGAGTATCATTATAATCAGACCTCCCTGAGAGGGCTGCTGCCAGGATAGCAATATCCGGAGCAGAAATGTTGCTCGTGTTGTCACGAGCTAATACCCCTCTAGCAATATAATATGCAAAATACCTGAGGTGAGGAAACAAGATACTGGAGATCTTCGACCGATGAATATCCCTCGTACCCATGCTGCAGAGAGAGTTGATGACGGTTTTCAGCTCGGAGCGCTGAGTGGCCATCCTTGCCGTCCTCCCAACGTTTGGCACACCTATTACTTCACAAAAATTTCCCAAAGTCATGGTGATAAGATCATTATAAAGTTTAAACTCAATAGCACCTGATTCAGGATTATATCTAAAACTGTTAATGAAAATGGAGGTGAGTTTCTGATAGTGAGTAACACGGCTCGTGACGAGTCGTGTCAAACCTGCATTAGCACAAAGATTATAAAACTCATCCTTGATTCCCGCGGCTTCCATGAATTCATCACATGGATATGTCATCGCACGTGCTGGACTTGTGTCTTCCAACAACTCCATGGGCACATGATCCTCATTATAGCTCACCCTAGCAGTCGATGGTGAAGCTGCGGCTCTAGTGACTCGATCGGAGTGTGCAGGCCTCCTCTTCTCAAGCCATCCTTTTGCCCTTCCTAATAAACTCATTTCTGAAAAAAAAATTACAATTCACAAAAACGAGGATTAAAACAAAGTGAGCTAAGGCAAACTACTCAACTCACTTGCCCAAGGCATAAACTTGCATCAAAACTTGGAAAACAACCTTCTACACATGCATGCAAGCTCATCTCTACAGCACCAAGAACTACTAAATACTCACAAATGAGGCCACCAATCAAAAATCTAATTGGAGGGGTGGAGGAGTCACATACCAGGGAGTATTTGCTCAAAATTTCAGCTCAAATGATGGGCTGTAGAGAGAGATCGAAGAATCGCCCCCAAGAATAGCAAGAATAAGAAGGACACGACCAGAACTCGGGTTTCTGGAAAAAGAGAGAGAGAGAGGAGGAAGAGGTACCTGGAGGGGGGCCTTGTGGGCCCCAGGCGCCCTGTGGGCGCGGCCAGGGGCTGGGCCGCGCCAGCTGGCCGCCTGGGCCACTGGTGGCCCCCCTGGCTGGCCCCAGGACTTTTCGGGTCTCTCCCGTTGTGGAAATTTTTAATATAATTTTTCTGGAATTTTTCTGAAAACTTCACTGTTGAAAATTTTTCGAAGTTCAAAAAGCTGCGAAACCCTCTAAAAACTTGAAGTAGTTAGTAGTATTGTGAAGTTTCAAAAACATAGATACTTGGTACAGCAAGTAGGACAATACTAAAAACAAATGAAAACATAGAAAGCTCAACTTTTTATCCGTATATAACACGTTCACTAGTAAGGTTGATCAAGTCTTACCAACAAACAAGCGGTATATAGAACAAAAAGTCTCACCTCCTACGAAGTAATCACTGAACTTTTACCTTGATGGACATTGTCCCTACCATGATAGTTTTGTATTTGTGAGGCACATGTAGTGGACAGTCCCATTCTCTAATTTTCACGGTCTCGATATTCTCTATAGAGTTGAGGGCATGCCTCCTGTCGGTCTTCTTCGGAAAATATACCGTGTGTTCTTTATCATTCACATGAAAGGTAACCTTCCCTTTGTTGCAATCAATAATAGCACCTGCGTTGTTAAGGAAAGGTCAACCAAGAATAATGGACATGCTCCCATCCTCGGGCATGTCAAGCACAACAAAATCAGTAAGAATTAAACAATTAGCAACTTCAACTGAAACATCCTCACAAATACCTATCGGAACAGCGGTTGACTTGTCAGCCATCTGAAGGGAGATATCTGTAGGAATTAGTTTCTCTAAACAGAGCCACTCGTAAAGGGAGAGAGGCATAACACTCACTCCCGCTCCAAGATCACATAAAGCAGTTTTGACATAATTATTCTTTATGGAGCAAGGAATGGTGGGTATACCTGGATCACCGAGCTTCTCAGGAATCTTTCCGCTAAAAGAATAGTTAGCAAGCATAGTAGATATTGCATCATTAGGAACCTTTCTTTTGTTAGTGACAATATCTTTCATATACTTTGAATAAGGAAGTAACTTAATAGCATCAGTCAAAGGAATTTGAAGAAAAAGAGGTTTTATCCATTCACAAAACTTATTGTAATGCTCTTCTTCTTTAGATTTGATGGACTTACCTGGAAAGGGCATGGGTTTCTGTACCCATGGTTCTTTCTCCTTCCCATGTTTCCTTGCGATGAAGTCTTCTTTAGTGTACCTCTTACGTTTGTCAGGTGCTTCTTCTTCTCGAACTTCAGGTGGATCATTCTTCTCATTATTATTACCTTCAGGTTCAGCACCGTCTTCAGTCTCAGCAACGGAAATAGATACACTGTTGGGATCAATAGCTGGCTCTTCATCTGCAATAGGATCATTAGAATTGTCAGTCTCTTTATGTTTCTTCTTCTTATTTGGAGAGACAACAATTTCTTCTTCCTGCATTTGAGAATCTTGCTCAATTCTCTTCGAATGTCCCTCTGGATAAAGAGGATCTTGAGTACTAGTTCCTCCTCGGGTCTTAATCCCAAAATCCTGCAATTTATCTTGTTTGGCATTGTTAGCAAGCAAATCTCTTTGCACATTAGAAATTTGATCAAGCTGAGTTTGAACCATATGAAAATGCTTCACAAGACATTGAACATCATTAACTGTTCTATCTAAAACACCAAGCAACTTTTTGATAGCAAGGGAAATATCATGCAACTGACTTTCTATCCTCTCATTAAAATGATTCTATTTCATAATAAAATTATCAAACTCATCTAAACATTGGTCAGGAGGCTTACCATGAGGGATGTCACTTGCGTTGAAATCTAAAAGAGAGTGTACCTCTACCATAGGAGGGTGAGTGGTAGGCTCACAGCTTCTCAATAGGGGGTAGATTCTTCACGTCTTCAGCTTTAATACCTTTCTCTTTAATAGAATTCTTTGCTTCTCGCATATCTTCGGGGCTTAGGACAAACATGCCCCTCTTCTTTGTTGGTGGAGGTGGTTCAGGGACGGACCAATCTTCATAGTTTTTGGCAATCCTACCCATTAGATCTTCCGCGTCGTCCGGTGTTCTTTTCCTGAAAACACAACCAGCACAACTGTCCAAATAGGACCTAGATTCATCAGTTAAACCAGCATAGAATATATCAATTAATTCATTCTTAGGAACTCCATGTCCTGGTCTAGCCTGGATCAAACTGCAGTACCTCCCCCAAGCTTTAGGGAGGGACTCATCCTGCAACTGTTTAAAGTTATAAATTCTTTGTAAAGCAGCATGTTGCATATGAGCAGGAAAGTATTTATAAACAAAAGAGTGAGCTAGGTCCTGAGGACTCTTAATAGAACCGCATGGGAGTGAATCATACCATGCTTTAGCACCTTCCTTCAACGAGAAAGGAAGAAGCTTGGTCACATAAAAGTAGTGTATCTTCTCATTTGTGGTAAACAGGCTACCTAGTTCACCAAGTTTAGTTAGGTGTGCAATAGCATCATCATTTTCTCTGCCATAAAAGGGGTCAGCCTCAACCATAGGTATAAGTGAAAGATCAACAGAGAAATTAAAATCAGGATCATCAATGCATATAGGAGATGTAGCAAACTCAGGATTAGGAACGGTTTTGTTTTTCAGAGAGTGTTCTTCAAATGTTTTCTTAATAGTTTCAGGGTCAGAGCCAGCAAACTCTGTCAGTTCCCTGCATAAATCTTCATCAAGTATATAGTAATCATCATCAAGAAGCCTCTCCTGGAGTTTACTCAAATCAGGAAAATCATAAGTTTCACCAATAGGGTAGCGAGTAACAGGAAGTTCAATTCCATATTTTTCAGCAGCAGCAGTAATTTGTTTCTCAAGAGCATAACCAAGGGAACTAATATCATCATCAAGAGTAGTAGAAGCATCATCAAGTGTATCAGACATAGTAACAGATTCAGTAGGAGCATCATGTGGTGGTGGTGAGGTAAACTTACTCATAACAGAAGGTGAATCAAGTGTAGCACTAGTGCTCAGAGCAGTACCTCTTCTTGTAGTGGATCGTAAGATCGGAACCTTGGGGTCACCTTTCTTACCCATAGTGAATAAAGTGCAGCAGGTAGGATACCTCAAGTAGACTTGTAAATATTGTTATGCTCCCCGGCAACGGCGCCAGAAAACGGTACTTGATAACCCTCAACCGTAAGGGATCGAGATAGTCTTCGGGGGTAAGAATAACCCAATTTATTGATTCGACACACGGGGAGCCAAAGAGTATTTATAAGCTTTAACAGTTGAGTTGTCAATTCAACCGCACCTGAAATATACTAACTTGCAACAAAAGATAAGTGGTAACAGCGATATGATAGTGATGATAGTAATAGTAAAAGCAAACAGCAAAAGTAGATAGCAAAGTAAATAGCAAAAGTAGCGACTAGTAACAAGCAAGGTTTAAAATACTGCAGGCTAGGGAGATGGATGGTTGGGCGTTGCATGGATGAGATAGTTTCTAACTCGGGGCACGGCACACGGAAAAGTAATGATCATCTAGGCAAATATCAAACATTAGGCATGTATCCCGTAGGTAGTTGTACGTGCTTGCAATAAGAACTTGCACAACATCTTTTGTCCTACCATCCCGCTACGAACGGGGCCAAAAGGAACTAATGGATATTAAGGTGCTCCTGTCAAAGAGCACCGGAACAAAGCAATGAACTCAATGGATACATGTAATCCTCAAACTACGGACCATCCCCTTTGGTGTCCCAAGTTGTCACCTTTGGGATCGCCGGTTCCGAACCGTAACAGGTGCATACAACTCATAGATAGGATCAAGAACACAAATATATTCATGCAAACACATAAGGTTCAGATCTGAAATCATGGCACTCGGGCCCTAGTGTCAAGCATTAAGAATAACAAGTTGTAGCAAAGATGATAAACACCATACTAGATGATAGGCAACATGCCCCCAACAATCTGACGAACTATTACATGATCTAACTCATCCAATCCCTACCATCCCCTTCGCCTACAGCAAGGGAATTACTCACACATGAAGGGGGAAGTCATGGAGGGATGATGGAGTGGTGATGATGATGACGATGGCGACGATCTCCCCTCTCCGGAGGCCAAATCAGCCTCCAGATTAGCCCTCCCGAAGAAGAACAGAGGGTGGCGGCGGCTCCGCGACGAGAAACAGCGAAAGGACTCCCGATCTGGGGTTTTTGCCTCGGAGGAAAAAATACGGGCTAAAGTAGGGCACCAGGGGGCGTGGGCCCCACCCAGGCGCCCCCCCGGCGCAGCCCAGGGGGGGCGCCCACAGGGCGCCTGGGCACTCCCTGGCCCCCCTCTGGCCCCACTTCTGGTATGTTGTTTCTTCGGGTGCGTGGATTTTTCGTGAATTTTCGTGGATTTTTCTGAGATGCCTAAAAATATGTTTTCCTGCACACAAATAAACCATACAGGCAGCTCTGCTGAAAACAGCGTCAGTCCGGGTTAGTTTAGTCCAAATCATGCAAGAATGAGGTCAAAACAATATCAAAAGTGTTTGGAAAAGTAGATACGTTTGAGACGTATCAGCAATCCACGTCGTCAACCCCTGAATCAAGGTAGGCATAATTCCGGTGAGCGTCGATCCCAGTTATTGTTGCACTTGCTCTTGGACAATCTCCAGAATCCGCACCACTTGTGCCTTGAGTTCTTGAACCTCGCGCGCCTGGCTTTCCGAGCTGGTCTTTTTCTCCTTTCACCCACCAGCGTTATAGTATGACGACCATTTTGTGGACAAGCCTTTGCCGGCCACACGACCAACTGACGACGGCTTACTAAGCTTATCCTTTTTTTTCATTACATTCAACGCCCTATTTAGAGTGTTGTCCCAAGGGGTGCTCTGAGTCGACCCCGTGCTACTGCTTTCAGTCACCTGCGGAATGAATGTGAACCATTTAGAAATTTGGCTTCATTAATTAGAATGCAACCATATGAAGCTAATTACGCGGGGGTGTATTCCTTACCAGAACAAGCTCAAGGGACCTTGTCTTCGGATCCGTGGTGAGCTCCTTTGTTACCGGGTCCTCCTTGTACCGGGCCCTGACAAAGTTCCTGGTCTGCTTGTCACCGTATTTATCGAAGAGGGGCGGTAGGCCTTGCTCGGCACGCTCCGCGTCCTCCTTGTCCCATATAGGCTCCGCCACTCTGTAACCGCCGGGACCGAGTGTGTGTTCCCCTAAGTTCAACTGCCGCATTTCTTTCCCCCACTGACTTGATTCGGAGGTTGCGGTGCTCTCGCACTTGATCTTGAACTCCTTGTAGTCATCTTCGGTGATCGAAGGATTTTTCTCCTTGATCTTCTCATAACTAAAACCTTTGTCAATCATTCTCTTCACCGAGCTTTTCCAAGTAGACAGGGCCGTGCTCATCCTTGTGAGGGCGGCACTGTTCACTTTATTCCCTGTGAGGCTTGTGTTTTCAAATTCAGCGGGGGACTTGTATCGTTTGTGCAGCTTCGTGAAGAGGAGGTTGCGCAAATTCCTTCGGTCCTTATGCCTTAGGTTCTCGGTGTTGATCGAGACGGTGCTCCGGAGAATGCACCCGAGCTGAACCGAGTACCCCTTGACTATTTTTTTGGGCGCCGTTGGATTCCCGTCGAAGTCCACTTTAGTAAATTCCTCCTTGATGGTGCGGAGCACGGTCGGGCGCCGGTCCTTCCATTGCCTCTTCGGTTGGCTGCCATCTGTGTGTGCTCCGCCATCATCAGTGGTGGCATCCTCGGCGGCACCATCAGTGGTGTCATCCCCGATGGCACCATCAGTGGGGTCATCCTCGGCGGCACCATCAGTGGTGTCAGGATCGGTGTCTTTCGCGGCGTCCTCATAGAAGTGAGGTTGTTCCTCCATCTGCTGGGACAGTTCCCAGAATGCCTTGCCGCCCGAACCGCCGGCCTTATCGTTGTGGGCCATGTTTCTCTCTAAATAGGAAAAAAGTTTGGTCAAAAAGTTGGTTATTGTCAAGGAACGAGATCACGGTCTCATCATTTAGGGTTTGTTGATGGGCCTCTAACCCCTCGTTGGTTACCCCAAGTGGAAGGTGTGAGATGCAGTGTTGTGGAAGTTTTTCCCTTAGCAAAGATGCCAAGGATCGAATCCCCAGAGACTCCTAGGTTCAACAAGTAGGTGTCAACTGCTAACGGCTCCAGATATTAGCAATCAACGTGGACCTGCACACAGATACAAATAACTTTGCTCCCAACGAGTACAGAGAGGTTGTCAATCCCTCCGGCCTTGTAGTTCACAAAGGATTGAACGCAAATGATAGTAGTGATAGATAATGTTTGCAATAGTAAGTAAAAGCGAAAAGTAAATAGCGGATGTGATCAATGATGGTAATATGGACCGGAGTCTCATGATGTTCACTAGTGATGTCTCTCTCCCAAAAGACGATAAAACAGCTATGTGAGGTAAACGAATTACAGCTGGGCAATTGACAGGACCACGAACGCAAACCAATGCTGACTACATTGCAAGAAAGGTTGAGGTTCAAAGCATGGGCGGTACGCCAAAGTAAGTAGACCGAAATCCATCAATATCTACTACTAATCATCCACCTTGAGATATCTATCCAAAACATCTCGCTGGTATTAAGTTGCGAGCTCCACCCATAGTGTAAACTCAATGCAACAGACAACTGTATTAAAAGAACTTTGCGTAAAGTAAACAATCCTTGCACCCGCGGGCACAAGCACCGTTGTTTTCCCCCTTGTGGCAACAGCACATCCCCTAGACTCATGTTTCTGTCACTCAAGCTAGTCATCGAGGGGCATGAACCCACAATCGAGCATAACGTTCCCTCTTGGAGTCACTACGTATTACTTGGCCAAAGCAATAAATAACAACGGAGAACATGCAAGAATTACTTATGAACATAAATATAAAAGAGGTAGATCAAATATATTACTCAATCACAATCTGAACATAATCTCATAATCCATCGGATCCCAGCAAACTCATCATAGCAACAGCATAAGGATTACATATGTGCCTCGATCATGTAGGCCAGCTCACGAGGACTAATTAGTGAAGCACAAGAACGGGAGGAGAACATCACATAGCTACTGGTCATGGACTCATGGTCCAAGGGAGACTACTCACAACTCATCCGGGAGGCGTCCATGGTGGTGGAGAGGCTCCCGGTGGTGATCCTCCCGTCCGGCAGGGTGCCGGGAAGAGTTCTCCTGGTGCTCCCGATCTTGGAAGCGGCGGCGGCGGCGGAACAGATATGAGATCGCGAAAAAGAGTTCCCGTCCCGAGGGTTTCGAAGGACGCTCTAAATATATGCCAAAGGGGGGCACCAGACGGGGCTCGGGGGGCCCAGGCGCCCCCCCCCCCCCCGGCCCGGCCCAGGGGGGGCGCGCCGCCAGGGCGCCTGGAGCCCTGGTGCCCCCCCCCCCTGGCTGTCCTTCGGGCGCAAGGTAGGTTCTGGAACGCTGATTTTTTATATAATTTTTCTGGATTTTTCCTGGCAGTTCTCGTAATGTGAAAACCTGAAATACAAAAACAGAAACTAGCACTGGGGTGCACTGGATTAGTAGGTTAGTCCAAATATGATCAAAAGTGTATGGAAGTGTATAAATATCATAGCAATATCACCCATAAGTGGCATGGAGCAAGTAGAAATTATAGATACGTTTTGGACGTATCATTTGTCGACACCAAGGCATCCTAAAAGCTAAGCTTTTATCATTTAGGGTTTTTCGACACCGAGGCATCCTAAAAGCCTAAGCTTTCATCATTTCGGTTTTTATCGACACCGAGGCACCCTAAAAGCCAAGGTTTTATAATTTCTGGTTTGTCGACACCGAGGCATCCTAAAAGCTAAGCTGTGAAGGAGAATTCTAAGTTGGGCCTAATCACTTGGCTCTATTGCCGCCTATGGTTTAATGCAGCAAGAATAAAGGGGCAGTTGATCCTACTTAATTAAGTACTAAGATACCCCGGCCCATGCATTAGTCACAAGTACCCCATATGTCCTATTTTTAGCAAAGTCATGCTAAAATTCACAGAAAATTTCAGCATGACCTTTGCTGAAAATAGTATATATGGAGTACCCGAATTTTCCAAAACGGAAGTTAATCGACATTCCAGCAAACTCAAGGGCCTCTCGGGGTACCTGCAAAATCATCACGACACGATGGTCGGAGACAAAACCCAGCAAAAAGCTGCTCCAGGTTCACCAATTGACTGATACTCATGGATAAGCAAAGCAAACTACTACTACCAAAACAAGAACCAGAAAAACTGATATATAATGTCAAGCATGTCTAATACCAGCAGCTAATTGTAGCTTTTGCTTTTCAATGCCAAATTCTAGCTAGTACCAGCAGTTAATTAGGTTAATTACCCACTATTAATAACAACACATATTCTAGGTAGCTAGTACCAGTGCTATTACCTAGCAGTTAATTAGCTTTTGCTTTTGCTTTTCAGTGCCAAATTCTAGCTAGTACCAGCAAATTAACATCTAGTAACAATCATTTTCAAATATATATACAAGACAGTAGGTAAAAGGAATTTATATGTGCCCACTGGACATTTTTATATTAACCTAAGGAAAAATGAATAGTTAGGTTAATTACCCACTACTAATAACAACACATATATAAGAGAAACACCTGTTGTATTATCTCTATAAAATGAGCCGGATTTGCATTCCCTTCAACAAACAAAAAATAAATGTATGCGTGGCCTTATTATTTATGAAATATAAGAGGGACGACAAAATATATAAGAGAGACAGACACTTGCTCCACCCAACTGATGTAGCTTTGGTGTCAATTAAGTGACATCAACTGATAAGAACAAGTGGCCTGAACCAAACTGAACATACATACTCGGATGCCATATAAGGGTATCAGAGGGTCGAAAAATGACCATAACTTTCCTAAATATCGATCTAATTGCATCCCAGATGTATGGAGAAACATATAGGCAGTTTTGTTAATTAAGTGCAAGAAGATGTATCCGTGGTCAAGAAAATGAATAAGAAAAGAAAGCTATAATGTATCCGAGTCATCAGGAGACATCAATATATTATTGCCGTAATTAAAAGAAGGCTTCTTGTTCATTTCCTACATTATCACAACTTCTATGCAAGAGCATATGCCCATCATGTGCTAAGTATGTCACCATTAACAAGATTGTCAACAACTACACTGCAGATTAATTCCAAATATTTTGTGAAAACAATGGAGGGAAGGGAATGCATAACTAATACAGTATATTAGTGCAGACTAAATCACGCAAATGTCTTCTACTTTAACTGCTAGGCACAACAGAATCTGTATAGGCAGTACCACACTTCACATCGGTCAGTAGATCTAAACATCAGATCAGATCAGACAATTTCAAAGCCATTATATCAAGATGGCAATGCTTAATTGAGGATTGAGCTCATATATATGGAGAATAAATCAGACAACAAAATATAAAACAGTCATCACACGAAAAGAAAACATGCGGCATGGTCCCTTTTCATATTGCCGGCTGTTATTCAGTACCTGCATTGTTAGATGGCCACATTCAGACATCCTTATATATTCATTTCTGAATTCTTGAATTACGTATTGGTTCCCTTTTCTTTACTTGATGATAAAGTACATAATAATGGACTGGTAACAAGAACTCCACAGCTCAATTAACCCTCAGCATCTTCACATATTTTGCTAGCAATTCAGTACAGCATGTTGGGGGCGGGGGGTGAGGGGAATCACCTCGAATCTGGCTTGCTGATGGGTGTAGGGCAACGTCGGGTTGGGGAAGACGAAATGTTGCACGATCAACAGATGCTGCCCTGGAGGTCGACCGCGGTGCAGAATCTGTTGCGGAGGTCAGAGGGCTCCGGGCTTATGGAGGACCGCCGCGCTGGGAGGATGGCGAGGGGGTGGGCCGCGCTACACACGGCGAGCGCAAGCCGACGCTAGCAGGGCAAGTGGACGCTAAAGCGGGAGGAGGCAGCTGCTCGGCGAAGACGGCGAGGGCGCGGGTTGAAGTGCGCGGCGACGAGATAGGCCGCGCGGTGTTCGACGGTGAGCACGAGGTTGGCGCAGGAGGTGGCGCTGGGGAAGGGGGCGCTGAGGCGGGAGGACGGCGAGGGCACGGTCGCCGACGGAGGGGGGGACGGCGAGGGAGCGCATAGCAGTGCGGGGGCGACGGCGCACGGGAGCTGCGGTGGCGGGGGCGCGGGGGCGGCGAGGGTGGAGTCCGGCGGGGGTCGGGGCGGCGCCGTCGGCGCAGCGCACGGGGGTCGGGGTGGCGGCTTCGGGGCAGCGCGAGGGAGAGGGACGAAAGGGGATCTGGCGAGCGAGGGCGAGCGAGAGAGGCTAGAGGAGAGAAGTGTATGGATGGGGGTAGAATACTAATAGCGCACCTCCCCCTCGTGCGCCATAAGTACAATGGCGCACCTCCTCGTGGTGCGCCATTAGTATTTTTTTCATTTCTGTTCGAGCCCATGTTATCTTCCACCAAACCCCATCTACATCAAACCCCATCTAGTAGCTCGACTGGTCAGCATGCAGCGCACACACCAGGAGGTCTTGGGTTCGATTCCCAGGCTCCCCAATTTTTGTTTTTATGCATTTTTTTCTTTGCACATATCTTTTTATCCATGCATCCAAATATAACATGTCACATATGCTAGATGCTGAGAATTTGCGAATCAACCTGTGGTTGAGATGGTTAGGTGGACAGTGGTATCCCCAACCCACCAGGGTTCAAATCCTGGTGCTCGCATTATTCCTAGATTTATTTCAGGATTTACGGCGATGCGCTTTCAGTGGGAGGAGACGTTCCCGTCGACGACGATGCGCCTACGATGACTTCGTAAATCTCAAGATGATATGCCGGCTCAGTCTCTCGGAGGTGCTCATAGGGGTAGGGTGTGCGTGTGTGCGTTCATAGGGGTGAGTGTATGCGCATGTATATGAGCGCTTGCGTCAGTACTGATGCTCAAAAAAAGATGCTGAGAATTTCATGTAGAAAAATAATATGCAGTTTGTTGCCATGTTAACAACATTTAAAATGATGTTTGATATTTATTTGCGTTTAAATATGTTCAAACTTATTTAATTCATAACTAAATATCCATTGCTCCAAATTTGACAAACTTTATATGCTTTTGGGAGTAACATATAACCAAGCACAACTAGTCTTTTTTTTGGATTTTTAGTTGCATTCATTTGTGAATTGGTAAAACATTTATGAATATGAAAAAATATCATCAAATTTGAAAAAATATTCATGAATTCAAAAATTGCACATGAAAAAACATTTTTGAATATGTGGCAATACAATCGAGAAATGAAGGCTACAATTTAAATATAATCAATCTTAGCTAGCTATCTTTTCACAATCTTGTTGTCCTTCTTTTTCGCAAATGGAGTTCTCTTGAACGGACGTCCTTTAGGTTGGGTGGTCCTGCTTCTTCTTGTGGTGTATGGCACTTCATCGTCGTCGTCATGTTCCATCTTCGGGTCACCGTACTTGTCGAAGTCTTGCTTATTGGCTCCATCCATTCCGATGATCTTCCTTTTGCCTCTCCTCATGACAACACGACTGGGATTTGACGGGTCGGTAATGAAGAAGCATTGGTCCACTTGGGAAGCCAGTACCCATGGCTCATTTTTCGCGGTGACGGTTGCGCCCGAGGTCTTGGATTTGGCTTCGGGTATAACCATGCTGGTGAAATACCGGTCTTCTTTTAGGACGCTCTTGGCCCATCTGACACGGAACATCGGGACCTTCTCTCCAGCGTAGCTCAGCTCCCAGATCTCTTCGATCCTTCCATAGTATATGTCCTTGTCGTTACCGGTGTAGGATTCCATCGTTACCCCGGAGTTCTGATAACCATCGCTCTTCATGTCCTTGTCCTCGGTGTAGAAGGTGTACCCATTGATATCGTACGCCTCATAGGTCATCAGGTTGTGCTCGGCGCCCTGTGACAAGGCGAATATGAGATTTTCTTCCACGGAAGAATCCTCATGTAAAGGGTATGACAGAAGCTTCTCCTTGAACCAACGCGTGAAACATGAGTTGTGATGTTTGATTATATCTCCGTCCGTCCTCTGTTGGCCTCGGTCATTGTACGTCTTCTCAATAAAGGTTTTGTGCTCTACCACCCAAGGATCGACCACGTGTATGTGTTGTAGCGCGGCTAGGTTTGCTCTTTCAAAGTCGGCGAGTCGACACTCGAAGTCGACATGCATTTCGCGGTGACACCATCCAGCGAGCCTGCCGAGGTGCCTGTTAACGGGCAGACCAACGGGGTTCTCGATGCCTAGATAATTCGTGCAGTGGGAGATGCACTCTTCGGTCAGAAAGCCCCTGGCTATGCTTCCCTCTGGACGTGACATGTTGCGAACGTATCCTTTGATGACACCATTCATCCTTTCGAACGGCATTTGCTGTGCAGGAACGTCGGCCCGAGTTGGATGATATCCTCCATGATATGGACCAGCAGATGCACCATAACGTCGAAGAATGCGGGCGGGAAGTACATCTCAAGCTCGCATAGTATCACCACGATCTCTTCCTGTAGCCTTCTGAGTTGCCTCACGCCAACCGACTTCCGAGAGATGATGTTGAAAAAGTTGCATAGGCCAGCTAGCGTCTCACGGATGTGCACGTCCATGATCCCACGGATTGGAACTGGAAGTATCTGCGTGATCCGCATGTGACAGTCGTGAGACTTCATCCGCTGAACTTTTGCGTCGCTAGGTCTAGGTATCTGCTTATCTTCCCCGCGTAACCGTCAGGAAGTTTTACTCCTACGAGGCAGGTGAAAAACTGCTCGATCTCCTCCTGACTTAGAGTGAAGCACGCGGGAGGGTAGTCATTTCCGGTCTTCTTGGCCTTTTTGCCTTTGCGACGACTTTCCGTGTCCGGCTTCGCCTCATCATCATCATTAGCGTGAAGCTCCTGCCTGATGCCGATTGATTTCAAGTCTGCCCTTGCTTTCGGCCCATCTTTGGTCCTCTCTGGCATGTTGAGCAGGGTACCAAGCAGACTCTCGCACACGTTCTTCGTGATATGCATGACATTAAGGCTGTGAGGCACACGGTGGATCTTCCAGTACGGCAAGTCCCAGAAAACAGACCTCGTTTTCCATACCTTCAGCAGCGGCCCTGGCGCCTTTCGCTTCTTTCCCGGCTCTGGCGCCTGTTGCTTCTTTCCCGGTAGTGGGCAATCTTTCCAATTTTTCAACAGCTCGTCTATTTCCTCGCCGCTCCTTGTACGCGGGCGTCTTCGGGGTTCGGTTTCACCATCGAACAGATCCTTGCGTTTCCTCCACGGGTCATCTTCGCGAAGCCACCTTCGATGTCCCATGAACACGGTTTTCGAAGACCCGGGATCTCTATCTAGCCGGTGATACGTTGTGTCATCCATGCACCTGACGCATCCAGAAAATCCGTGGACCACCTGCCCCGCGACATATCCGTAACCGAGATAGTCGTGCACCGTCGTGAGCAGTGCGGCTCTCATAGGGAAATATTCTTTCTCTGCGGCGTCCCACGTATTAGCTGGCGTTTTCCACAGCGTGTCTAGCTCCTCTTTTAGCAGCCGCAGATACAGATTGATGTCGTTCCCAGGTTGTTTCGGCCCTTCAATTAGCATACTCATGTGAATGTACTTCCTCTTTATGCACAACCAGTGGGAAGGTTGTACATCCACACAAACACAGGACAGGTGCTATGTGTGCTTCTCTGGCTGCCAAACGGATTAACTCCATCGGTGCTCGCGCCCAGCACGATGTTCCTTGGATCGTTCCCAAATTCTAGGTCTTCGAAGTTCAACGCTTGCCACTGGCTCGCATCCTTAGGGTGATTCAGCATCTTGTCTTTTTTATTTATCTCCGGATCATTTCTGTCATCTTCTCGCTTCTTCTCCTCCCAATCCGCGTGCCAACGCAGGAGCTTTGCTACCTTAGGGTCCACGAAATGCCGCTACAGACGAGGAGTGATCAGAAAGTACCACACCACTTTTCGAGGAGCTTTCTTCCGCTTCTTGTATCGAGAGACACCGCACACTGGACATATGGTAGACTCCGCGTGCTCGTCCCGATAAATGATGCAATTGTTCATGCACACATGGTATTTCACGTGTGGTAAATCCAGAGGACACACGATTTTCTTCGCCTCCTCGAAACTGGTCGCGCACTTGTTCCCCTTGGGAAGACGTTCGTGCTAGAATGACATGTTCTCGTTGAAGCATGCGTCGGTCATTTTGTGTTTTACCTTCATCTCCAGAGCCATGAGCGTTACTATCAGGCGGGTATCCTCGGGCATGCATCCTTCATACAATGGAGTAACCGCGTCTATCTCCAGTTGATACAGCTTGGCTTTCTCTCGGGCGGCAGCTCTTGCGTTATCCGTCTGCTTGAGAAGCAGCTCTAGAATGTGAGGGTCCTGCACCCAGCCTCCATCGTCGTCTGCTCCGGCATCTTCATCTAGATCATGATCATGCCCTTCGTCTTGATCTTCCTCATCATCATGTCCGGCATCTTCTACATGATGACTATGTACAACATCACCGTCGTGATCATGTCCTGGAGATTCTTCGTCTTCTCGCCCGCCCTCGCCACGGTGGTTGTCTTGCTGCCCTTCCTCATTTCTTGCCTGGCCATGGATGACTTCATAGTCATCTTCATCACCTTTCCACCGATAGCCATCCATGAAACCACGCAAGAGTAGGTGGTCCCGCACCTGCCCGGAATACGGGTCCGCAATAAGGCTCTTCAGCTTGAATCTTCGACACGGACATCTTATCTCCGTCTCGTTCTTTTGAAACATCTCGGCCTTCGCGGAGCTCAAAAACCTATTCACGATGCCTACGGTCATCGTGCGGACCATGGTCGCCTGCGGGGTAGAGCAAAATGATATTTTAGAACCAAGAAAAAATTTGGCATGACTTTCCCTAAAAATAGGATCAAAAGGAATGCATAGTGCCAAAATTCTTACCGAAACGGAAATGAATAAACATTTCATCAAAATATTGGCAACTATCGCATTTCAAATACCGGTACCTGCAAACACAAACATATATGCAACACCACAAACATATGCAACACCACAAACATACATAGACACTACAAGAAATATGTCAACTTGTGACCTTCTGTTTGTGACCCTGGAAGAATTGGTCATTAATCTATGACCATTTGAGACCAATTGGTCAAAAGCTCTTCGGGGGACTTTAAAACCTAAATTATAACGACCATTTTGGTCAGAAAGGTCGCAATTTCCTTACACAAAATGGTCGTAAAGCAGACAGCAATGATCGATGACCTTATTTCTAGCTGATTGCGACCAATCTAATGGTCATAACGTTCTAAACATGGATGCATTGATATGACTGGACGCCACATCATCAATTCCGCATACGTGTCATGTCATTTTGGCTTATGTGTCACTTGTAGCAGTTGGTTTGACCACTCACATATTTACTTAAATAATCTAGGGGCCTACCACTGACATGCGGGGCCAACTAACACAATACCAATGACATGTGGGACCCGTTGCCAACTCACATATTAAGTTGCTGACTGCATTGACATGTGAGGCCTACTACTGGGACCAACTAACACAGTACATATGACATGTGGGACCATCCTCACCTGGAATAAAGGACCTGCAAATTGGCGAATAAACGCAGCAAAAAATGGCTCCCATGGGACTCGAACCCGCAACGTCTCAGTCTCCTTGAGAGAAGCTAACCACCAGGCTACCACGAGGTTGGTGGTTGAAGAGCGTGCGCGACCTACTTAAGGTTTCTCTTCGACTGGGCTTGGGCCTTGTTCGGACGAGGCCACCTCCTATTTTTTTATTTTAACATTTTTGTGTGTCGCCTAGCTTTGGCCCATTCAGGAATAAAGGTTAGTGTCGACGCTATGCTAGAACTTAGGCCGGCCTAGGCCGGGCTCCCTCTTTTTTGTTAGCTTTTTGTTTTCAGTTTTCTTTTCTGTTTTTATTTTTGCTTCATAAAAAAGTTGGGTATTACTAAAAATATTATAATTCAAAAAATGTACATTAACGCAAAACAACGTTCACAAATTCGGAAGTATGTTAACAAATTGTTTAAATTCAATGAAAAAAAATAATTTCATGAAATGTTTTGAATTCAAGAAAAAAAATTAATTCAACAAACGTTTTTCCAAAAATCATGAACATTATTGAAATATTATGAATACTCTTTTAAGTCAATAAACCATTTTCTAAAATTTTATCTCTCTAGAAAAAGGTTTTTCATTATAGGAAAATCTCGAAACAACTTAAAAATAAAAAATCGTGAGAATAGGAAAATGAAAACACCCTATAATTGTGGTCAAAATGGCAGCATGTGACCGTCGTAGCTAGAGGGAGTCTTGCAAAACTTTTGTTGGATCTTCACGCATGATAGCTCATTTCTGAGAACACTTTTTTAAAAGAATGACCGTATTACAAGTTTATATTTTTTTCTGGTAACTTGGTCATATATAATGACACAATGCAAAGGTTTTCCTATTTTTTGATTATTTTTTTTTAATTTTTTATGCCCGTTTCAAAATGCGGTCAAAACGGCGGGAATGACCGTTCCTAGCTAGTGGTTGAATCTTGGTATTTTTTGGTGTTTCTCTGATTAAATAGATACTTAAGTACCTAGAAATGATTTTTGAAAAAAATAAAGAGCAAACTACAAGGCAACTACAGTTCAAATTTGACCCGCTTCCAGCTGAATCGGCGGAAATTTGTCTTTTTCACGAGAGCTGGATCAAAACTTTTTACACCCAACCATTTGGTCAATTGTGCATTAAATATGGCCTAGTATTTTATAAATATGATTTGGTCCAATTTTGCAACAATTATTTGGTAGGTCCTTCACAAAAAAAACTTCCTTTTGGCACTCGAAAAATGGAAAATGAATTTTTCGTCCAAAGAAAGTGAAAACTCCCTTAGGCAACATTGTTTGACATTCCAAGATGCACCCTTGTGCACAATATGAGATCATTTGAACAAACTATGCCATGAATGTGGCCATAGGATTGATCATTTGGCTTGAAAGCCATGAATCTTCACGCATGATAGCTCATTTTTTAGAACACTTTTTTAAAAGAATTGTCGTATTACAATTTTATTATTTTTCCTGGTAACTTGGTCACATACAATGACACAATGCGAAGGTTTTCCAATTTTTTGATTTTTTTGAATTTTGTATGCCCGTTTCAAAATGCGTTCAAAACGACGGGAATGACCGTTCATAGCTAGTGGTTGAATCTTGGAATTTTTTGGTGTTTCTCTGATTAAATAGATACTTAAGTACCTAGAAATGATTTTTGGAAAAAAAAAATAGCAAACTACGAGGTAGCTACAGTTCAAATTTGACCCGCTTCCAACTGAATCGGCGGAAATTTGTCTTTTTCACGAGAGGTCGATCAAAACTTTTTACACCCAACCATTTGGTCAATTGTACATTAAATATGGCCTAGTATTTTATAAAAATGATTTGGTCCAATTTTGCAACAATTATTTGGTAGGTCCTTCACAAAAAAACTTCCTTTTGGGCACTCGAAAAATGGAAAATGAATTTTTCGTCCAAAGAAAGTGAAAACTCCCTTAGGAAACATTGTTTGCCATTCCACGATGCACCCTTGTGCACAATATGAGATCATTTGAACAAACTATGCCATGAATGTGGCCATAGGATTGATCATTTGGCTTGAAAGCCATGAATCTTCACGCATGATAACTCATTTCTGAGAACATTTTTTTAAAAGAATTGTCGTATTACAATTTTATTATTTTTCCTGGTAACTTGGTCACATATAATGACACAATGCAAAGGTTTTCCAATTTTTTGATTTTTTTTGAATTTTTTATGCCCGTTTCAAAATGCGTTCAAAACGGCGGGAATGACCGTTCATAGCTAGTGGTTGAATCTTGGATTTTTTTTGGTGTTTCTTTGATTAAATAGATACTTAAGTACCTAGAAATGATTTTTGGAAAAAATAAATAGCAAACTACGAGGTAGCTACAGTTCAAATTTGACCCGCTTCCACCTGAATCGACGGAAATTTGTCTTTTTCACCAGAGGTGGATCAAAACTTTTGACACCCAACCATTTGGTCAATTGTGCCTTAAATATGACCTAGTATTTTAGAAAATTGATTTGGTCCAATTTTGCAACAAATATTTGAGAGGTCCTTCACAAAAATACCTCCTTTTGAGCACTCAAAAAATGGAAAATGATTTTTTCGTCCAAAGAAAATGAAAATTTCCTTAGGCAATATTGTTTGCCATTCCAAGATGCACCCTTGTGCACAATATGAGATCATTTGAACAAACTATGCCACGAATGTGGCCATAGTATTGATCATTTGGCTTGAAAGCCATGAATCTTCACGCATGATAGCTCATTTCTGAGAAAACTTTTTTAAAAGAATTGTCGTATTACAAGTTTAATATTTTTCCTGGTAACTTGGTCACATATAATGACACAATGCGAAGGTTTTCCAATTTTTTGATTTTTTTTTGAATTTTTTATGCCCGTTTAAAAATGCGTTCAAAACGGCGGGAATGACTGTTCATAGCTAGTGGTTGAATCTTGGAATTTTTTTGGTGTTTCTCTGATTAAATAGATACTTAAGTACCTAGAAATGATTTTTGGAAAAAATAAATAGCAAACTACGAGGTAGCTACAGTTCAAATTTGACCCGCTTCGAGCTGAATCGGCGGAAATTTGTCTTTTTCACGAGAGGTGGATCAAAACTTTTGACACCCAACCATTTGGTCAATTGTGCATTAAATATGACCTAGTATTTTATAAATTTGACTTGGTCCAATTTTGCAACAAATATATAGTAGGTCCTTCACGAAGAAAACTCATTTTGGGCACTCGGAAAATGAATATTACCCGAAATAAGAGGTCATATTTATGAAATAAGAGGTCCAAGATACACACATGTGCACACTACTGGTTAATTTTAACAAACTATAAGAAGGTAATATGTTGAATGTTACCCGAAATAAGAGGGTAAAAAATATAAGAGAAACAAAAGGAAAAAAACCAAATTACATAGGCTTAATCCTGATTGGTGGAGTCAGTTGTGGCATGGATCGCTGACATGGTGAACATCCATCCATCCATACATCCATCCATGTGTCCATCCTTCCGTCCATCCATCCCACCACCGCAACATGCCCCTCTGCCCTCTCTCTTGCGCGAACCCTAGCGTCCAGCCCTCGATCCAGATCCCTCCCGTCCTTGCCGCAGCCACCTGCAGCCCTCGATCCAGATCCCTCCCGTCGCCCTCCCCAATCCAGACCCCTCGCCGCCGCCCTCCCCAATCCAGCCCCTCGCCGCCACCCACCCCACCCATCACCACCAGATCCCTCCCATCGCCCTCCCCTCAAGGCCCTGGCCGCCGGCGAGGAGGCGCCCCAAGCCCTCGCGCCGCTCTTCTCCTACCCGGCCCACCCGGGGCCCATCTGCTGCGTGGCGGCCGCGCCGCGCGCGGGGCTCGCGGCCTCCGGTGGCGCCGACGACTCCATCCGCCTCTACGACCTGCACACCGCGGGCGACCTCGGCCCGCTCCTCGACCCCTCCGCCGCCGTCTCCGCGCTCGCCTTCCACTCCATCGGCCCCGTCCCGCGCAACCTCCTCGCCGCCTCCGACGACGGCCTGCTCCACCTCTACGACGCCGACCCCGTCGCCGTGCACCCCTCGGGCCGGGTCGCGCTCGCCGTCGGCCGCGCGAGGGGGCTCTCCATGGTCAACCTCCTCCGCATGAAGCTTCTGTAGGAGGTTAAACCTCCACCCGCAGGATTTGTGTGCTGAATGCTTTGTGTGAGGTGCCATGGCATGACCAGTTTGTTCCTGCATTTTCGTGTTCAGGTTTTCAGGACCCTGCGTGACTCTGGGCAGTATGAGGATTTCCCGAGGGAGTTCGACGCGGCGCTCGAAGAGCTTGCCTCACCCCCGGGTTTCCCCAAGGTGATTCCGATTGACCGTTTCTTGTATGATATGTCCTGACTATGATTATGTGGGTGTTGATGTTCTGCTTTGTGGATCTGTCTGGTTTGACTCGGACCAAGAGCGGCGGTGAAGTCGGAGTTCCCACCACGGGTCATTCGCGGATTCTAGTTAATGAGCTTCTGCAACGGCTAGACTCAGCATCGTGTATTTCTCTAGCTGAGAGAGGACTGGGCACACTTCTGGACAGCGTGAAGAAGAACAGCTTCAGTGATCCAGGCAGCCCAGTGATCTCTAGGTACATAAGCCCTTAAACACTCTCAAGCTTCTGTGTTGTGCCCTTCGGTTTTCATGGTAGCATGCTATGGTTTGAACTCATTAGAAATTTTACGATGCACGGCCATGGTAGCATTCTATGGTTTTTTGTAGCTTCTGTTAAAAATAACTTATTCTCATGAAGCTTCTGTAGGAGGTTGAACTTTCAAGATGCACAACAATACATTTCGGAAATGAAAATGATCAAATGGAGTAGAACAACCTTCATGCATACTTTGTTTGCACTATTCTCTTGCTTGCACTGCTTGTTTAACATTAAATGATCAAATGGAAATGGAAATGATCTTGGAGTAGTTTAGTGTAGGACTTGGAGTAGTACATGGAACTTTTTGATTTGCTGCTGGTAATTACTAGTATTAGAGTGCCGCTGGTTTATTAGGATGTGACTGAAACCATTGGATGTCCTTCCTGGACATGTTATCCAAAATTGGTACTTGTTCCATTTTTTGTTTCCTTGCTGGACATGTTATGGTTCAAGTGTCGATGATGTCTAGTACTCCCTCCGTCCGAAAATACTTGTCATCAAAATGGACAAAAGAGGATGTATCTAGAACTAAAATACATCTAGATACATCCTCTTTTATTCATTTTGATGACAAGTATTTCCGGACGGAGGGAGTAGTAGTTTGCTAGCTATACACCTGCTGCTGATTGATGCTCTTGTGGCCTCGATACTTAGCTTGGAAGAATGACTACACACGTAAGCATTCTAATGATCACATACATGTATCTAGTTCACCTCATAAAATATTTGCATGCATGACAAAGCTCCAACACGTACACTCTCATGCTTACTTATATTAGAAGCATTCTGTAGAAGACAAACTACTATATGCTAGTCTTACTTACACTGTGTGTGTGGGGCACTCTCCTTTAATTTTCTAGCATGTTAAATTTAACATTCTAATATATTTTGCTGCTAGAGTCCATTTAGCTATTTTTTTACTATGTTTCTACCAAGATGGTTCAGTCATTTGTTTGTTTTACTGCAGCGAAGTGCGGCTGGACGATCAAGGCTGCTATTCTGCCTTGATGTGCACACAAAGAGTTCCTGGACCTGACTTGAAGCAAGTGTGGCTGCAAGCCAACAATAATTGAAGACAGGTGCTGCTTGTCTATGTTCTCAGCATAGCTATAGGCTGCCATGTCTTTTCCACTTTCCTTTTTGCTTTCTGTAATGCTAACTTGACGGTTAGCCTATAGTTATGCGAAGAACATCGGCTAGCAGCACCTGTCTTCAGACATACACTGCCATGTCTTGTTCCATTAATCACCTAGTGCTCCTGTTAGTGACATTCATCTAGTATTTTATTTTGCAAAGCATGTAATGGTTTGGAGTACTTGATCATAGCCTGATGGAACCTAGATGTCGTTACTACAGCAGCTAGAAGCAATCCATTTTATTAAAAGCATTATGGTTAGCATTTGGTCATGGCATCACCTTGATGTTCTATTTGTTTTAAATCTGGTTGCAAGTTTACTAGTTTTCCATAACCATTATCTTAGATTTTTGGCATTGAGCATTGGTGGATCTCAACAGCTATATGATGAATACACATCATGATATATACTTGATGAATCTGCCTGCTACATCTCAACTTGTGTATCTATTTTGGTATCTCTTCCACTTTGTATCTGTTTTCTTGTATGAGTGGGTATCTCATTTTAACTACTTGGAGAACAAAAAGCATGATACTAGCTAGCTTAATTTGTGTTATCATTCTTAATAAATGTCATTTTCTTAAATGGTCTGTTCATAATATATTTGCCTCAGTTTTTCTAATTCTTCTCTCATTCATGTAACAGGGTGACAGAGGAAGCCTTGTTGCCGTGTTGTTTGTTCCCAGCCTTGACTATGGTTGTCCAGCGAGTCCGGCATGTCATCATTTTCTTGTAAAGCAGTATTGTATCACACTTGTAGAGCTCGTTACACATGTTGATCTTGTGAAGTACTGTATTACACATGGTCATATGTATTGGCAACGTGATCTGGTTGCTCTTATTTGAAGTAGCATGTGTGCTTTTGTCTGCCAAGTTAAATACTAGTTGAAATATGAAGAATATGAGCCTGATAGATGGGACTAACTTACCAGACCCAAACCTGACAACTGGGACCCATCTTACTGGTGGACCCATTTAATAAAAAAAGGAAATCAAAATTATTTAGATGAAAAGGCCAAGGCCCGATAATAAAAAAGGCCTGGCCCAAAAATAAAAAAGCTATAATGTTGAGAAAAATAAAAGAAG
This sequence comes from Secale cereale, assembly GCA_902687465.1. NCBI lineage: Eukaryota > Viridiplantae > Streptophyta > Magnoliopsida > Poales > Poaceae > Secale > Secale cereale. The sequence goes on along the minus strand of LR738711.1, from coordinate 46,138,528 downwards.
AAAAATAAAAATTGTTGAGAAAAAGGCCAGGCCCAAAAATTAAAAGGCTATAATGTTGGGCCTGGCCCATGTGTCTGTCCAGAATTAATAGGGAAAAAATATATAAAAGGCCGAATTATTGGGCTCAGCCCATGTAAAACAACGAATTGGACCGGGCTGAATCTTGTGCCACATCAGCTTGCCACGCTGGATGCCTACGTGGCCTGGGGAGGCTGCTAGTGACCAAAACACGACAGTAGGCATATTTTGGTCATAAACGTCTATGACCTTCTCACAGAGAAGGTCGCTATAGTCAGTTTATGACGGCCAGCTTTTGACCTTATGTTTTTGGTCACAAAAAGGTCACAAATGGAAATTTGTGACCAATAGTGGTGGTCACAAGTTGACATATTTCTTGTAGTGAGATCTAGCTAGGCCATAAAAAGTGCATGTGCACGGTTGTTGGAGCTCGAGGGAGAAAAAATGATCTACAACATAAAGATAGCTTTCCTCCCATACTTACCTATCAAAAAAAGGTAATTTAACCACTTAATTTTGATGAATCTATGGTGCAAATGAGGTGAGAAGGAGGAGGCAGCCGACACAAGCTTGGAGGAGGAGGTGGAGAGAATGAAGTGGGGAAAGTGAGTGTGTAGGTGTGGATGTCCAAAATATCTAGCTGGTCCCAGTTTACTAATGGTACACCACTCATCAATGCGCCATTAGTAACCAGTGTTACTACTAATGGCGCATTAGTGAGAGGTGCGCCATTACTAGTTTTGCAACAAAAAAATAGTACTAGCGCACTGAGTTGGAGGTGCGCCATTACTAATTAAACTAGTAATGGCGCACTGTGCCACCGTGCGCCATTAGTATGTCTGTAAAAATAAAAAAAGAAGTTGTTACTAATGGCGCGCCGTATATCTGGTGCGCCATTAGTATTTGTACGCTAATGGCGCACCAACACATGGTGCGCCATTAATATATACTAATGGCGCACCACATGTCTGGTGCGCCATTAGTGGCCATATCATCTATAGCCCTTTTCCTAGTAGTGTTTGATGCAATCTTATGAAGAAAAACTTGAATTAGAAGTTTCTATTCCTAGAAAGCTTTATGATGAGTGGGAACCTACTATCAAAATAAAAATTAAAGATCATGAATGCTTTGCTTTGTGTGATTTGGGTGCAAGTGTCTCCACTATCCCAAAAACTTTGTGTGATTTGTTAGGTTTCCATGAGCTTGATGATTGTTCTTTAAATTTGCATCTTGCGGATTCCACTACTAAGAAACCTATGGGAAGGATTAATGATATTCTTATTGTTGCCAATAGGAATTATGTGCCCGTAGATTTCATTGTTCTTGATATAGATTGCAATCCTTCATGTCCTATTATTCTTCGTAGACCTTTCCTTAGAACGATTGGTGCAATTATTGATATGAAGGAAGGAAATATTGCATTCCAATTTCCGTTAAGGAAAGGAGTGGAACACTTTCCTAGAAAGAACATCAAATTACCATATGAATCTATTATGAGAGCCACTTATGGATTGCCTTCCAAAGATGGCAATACCTAGATCTATCCATGTATCGTGCCTAGCTAGGGGCGTAAAACGATAGCGCTTGTTGGGAGGCAACCCAATTTTATATTTTTTTGTTTTTGCTTATGTTTAGGAATAAATATTGCATCTAGCTTCTGTTTAGATGAGGTTTTGTGTTTTAATTAGTGTTTGTGCCAAGTAGAACCTTTGGGAAGACTTGTGTGAAGTTTATACGATCTTGTTGCGAAAAACAGAATCGTTAGCGCTCGCTAGAATGGTCACCAGATTTTGCTGCAGTGTGCTATTTAGTTCACTACAAGAAATATGTCAACTTGTGACCTTCTGTTTGTGACCCTGGAAGAATTGGTCATTAATCTATGACCATTTGAGACCAATTGGTCAAAAGCTCTTCGGGGGACTTTAAAACCTAAACTATAACGACCATTTTGGTCAAAAAGGTCGCAATTTCCTTACACGAAATGGTCGTAAAGCAGACATCAATGATCGATGGCCTTATTTCTAGCTGATTGCGACCAATCTAATGGTCATAACATTCTAAACATGGATGCATTGATATGACTGGACGCCACATCATCAATTCCGCCTACGTGTCATGTCATTTTGGCTTATGTGTCACTTGTAGCAGTTGGTTTGACCACTCACATATTTACTTAAATAATCTAGGGGCCTACCACTGACATGCGGGGCCAACTAACACAATGCCAATGACATGTGGGACCCGTTGCCAACTCACATATTAAGTTGTTGACTGCATTGACATGTGAGGCCTACTACTGGGACCAACTAACACAGTACATATGACATGTGGGACCATCCTCACCTGGAATAAAGGACCTGCAAATTGGCGAATAAACGCAGCAAAAAATGGCTCCCGTGGGACTCGAACCCGCAACGTCTCAGTCTCCTTGAGAAAAGCTAACCACCAGGCTACCACGAGGTTGGTGGTTGAAGAGCGTGCGCGACCTACTCAAGGTTTCTCTTCGACTGGGCTTGGGCCTTGTTCGGACGAGGCCACCTCCTATTTTTTTTATTTTAACATTTTTGTGTGTCGCCTAGCTTTGGCCCATTCAGGAATAAAGGTTAGTGTCGACGCTATGCTAGAACATAGGCCGGCCCAGGCCGGGCTCCCTCTTTTTTGTTAGCTTTTTGTTTTCAGTTTTCTTTTCCGTTTTTATTTTTGCTTCATAAAAAAGTTGGGTATTACTAAAAATATTATAATTCAAAAAATGTACACTAATGCAAAACAACGTTCACAAATTCGGAAGTATGTTAACAAATTGTTTAAATTCAATGAAAAAAATTAATTTCATGAAATGTTTTGAATTCAAGAAAAAATTTAATTCAACAAACGTTTTTCCAAAAATCATGAACATTATTGAAATATTATGAATACTCTTTTAAGTCAATAAACTATTTTCTAAAATTTTATCTCTCTAGAAAAAGGTTTTTCATTATAGGAAAATCTCGAAACAACTTAAAAATAAAAAATCGTGAGAATAGGAAAATGAAAACACCCTATAATTGTGGTTAAAATGGCAGCATGACCGTCGTAGCTAGAGGGAGTCTTGCAAAACTTTTGTTGGATCTTCACGCATGATAGCTCATTTCTGAGAACACTTTTTTAAAAGAATGACCGTATTACAAGTTTATATGTTTTTCTGGTAACTTGGTCATATATAATGACACAATGCAAAGGTTTTCCTATTTTTTGATTTTTTTTTTATTTTTTATGCCCGTTTCAAAATGCGGTCAAAACGGCGGGAATGACCGTTCCTAGCTATTGGTTGAATCTTGGTATTTTTTTGGTGTTTCTCTGATTAAATAGATTCTTAAGTACCTAGAAATGATTTTTGTAAAAAATAAAGAGCAAACTACAAGGCAACTACAGTTCAAATTTGACCCGCTTACAGCTGAATCGGCGGAAATTTGTCTTTTTCACGAGAGCTGGATCAAAACTTTTTACACCCAACCATTTGGTCAATTGTGCATTAAATATGGCCTAGTATTTTATAAAAATGATTTGGTCCAATTTTGCAACAATTATTTGGTAGGTCCTTCACAAAAAAACTTCCTTTTGGGCACTCGAAAAATGGAAAATGAATTTTTCGTCCAAAGAAAGTGAAAACTCCCTTAGGCAACATTGTTTGCCATTCCAAGATGCACTCTTGTGCACAATATGAGATCATTTGAACAAACTATGCCATGAATATGGCCATAGGATTGATCAGTTGGCTTGAAAGCCATGAATCTTCACGCATGATAGCTCATTTCTGAGAACACTTTTGTAAAAGAATTGTCGTATTACAATTTTATTATTTTCCTGGTAACTTGGTCACATATAATGACACAATGCGAAGGTTTTCCAATTTTTTTATTTTTTTTATTTTTTATGCCCGTTTCGAAATGCGTTCAAAACGGCGGGAATGACCGTTCATAGCTAGTGGTTGAATATTGGAATTTTTTTGGTGTTTCTATGATTAAATAGATACTTAAGTACCTAGAAATGATTTTTGGAAAAAATAAATAGCAAACTACGAGGTAGCTACAGTTCAAATTTGACCCGCTTCGAGCTGAATCGGCGGAAATTTGTCTTTTTCACGAGAGCTGGATCAAAACTTTTTACACCCAACCATTTGGTCAATTGTGCATTAAATATGGCCTAGTATTTTATAAAAATGAATTGGTCCAATTTTGCAACAATTATTTGGTAGGTCCTTCACAAAAAAACTTCCTTTTGGGCACTCGAAAAATGGAAAATGAATTTTTCGTCCAAAGAAAGTGAAAACTCCCTTAGGAAACATTGTTTGCCATTCCAAGATGCACCCTTGTGCACAATATGAGATCATTTGAACAAACTATGCCATGAATGTGGCCATAGGATTGATCATTTGGCTTGAAAGCCATGAATCTTCACGCATGATAGCTCATTTCTGAGAACACTTTTTTAAAAGAATTGTCGTATTACAATTTTATTATTTTTCCTGGTAACTTGGTCACATATAATAACACAATGCGAAGGTTTTCCAATTTTTTGATTTTTTTTGAATTTTTTATGCCCGTTTCAAAATGCGTTCAAAACGGCGGGAATGACCGTTCATAGCTAGTGGTTGAATCTTGGAATTTTTTTGGTGTTTCTCTGATTAAATAGATACTTAAGTACCTAGAAATGATTTTTTGAAAAAATAAATAGCAAACTACGAGGTAGCTACAGTTCAAATTTGACCCGCTTCCAACTGAATCGGCGGAAATTTGTCTTTTTCACCAGAGGTGGATCAAAACTTTTGACACCCAACCATTTGGTCAATTGTGCATTAAATATGACCTAGTATTTTAGAAAATTGATTTGGTACAATTTTGCAACAAATATTTGGGAGGTCCTTCACAAAAATACCTCCTTTTGGGCACTCAAAAAATGGAAAATGATTTTTTCGTCCAAACAAAATGAAAAGTTCCTTAGGCAATATTGTTTGCCATTCCAAGATGCACCCTTGTGCACAATATGAGATCATTTGAATAAACTATGCCACGAATGTGGCCATAGGATTGATCATTTGGCTTGAAAGCCATGAATCTTCACGCATGATAGCTCATTTCTGAGAAAACTTTTTTAAAAGAATTGTCGTATTAAAAGTTTAATATTTTTCCTGGTAACTTGGTCACATATAATGACACAATGCGAAGGTTTTCCAATTTTTTGATTTTTTTGAATTTTTTATGCCCGTTTCAAAATGCGTTCAAAACGGCGGGAATGACCGTTCATAGCTAGTGGTTTAATCTTGGAATTTTTTTGGTGTTTCTCTGATTAAATAGATACTTAAGCACCTAGAAATGATTTTTGGAAAAAATAAATAGCAAACTACGAGGTAGCTATAGTTCAAATTTGAATCGCTTCCAACTGAATCGGCGGAAATTTGTCTTTTTCACGAGAGGTGGATCAAAACTTTTGACACCCAACCATTTGGTCAATTGTGCATTAAATATGACCTAGTATTTTATAAATTTGACTTGGTCCAATTTTGCAACAAATATATAGTAGGTCCTTCACAAAAAAAACTCATTTTGGGCACTCGGAAAATGAATATTACACAAGCACACAAAACAAAAACAAAAACTACAGCAGCACGGGACAGCGGCGAGGCCACGCAGCGACAACAACAGCAGGTCTTGGGGCGGCCAGGCTGCTGGACAGGGGCCGGGGCGACGCACGGAGGTCGAAGCAGGGCTGGCGGCGCGGTCGCGCGGCGCACCGGAGGCAGAGCAGAGGCGCGGCTGGAGATCGACGGAGGAAGGAGGAGCGCTGGACGCCTGGAGGACGAAGGGAGCGCGCGTCGGGCGCGGGATCCGGCCGGCCCTGGCGCTCGGGGAAACGGAGGGAGCGCGCAGAGAGGAGGATGGCCGCGGCCGGCCTGGCTTCTGGAGACGGGGCGCACGGGGGCGACGAGGGAGAGGGTTCGAGGGAGGAGAGAGATCGAGAGGGTTCTGGGGAAGGACCGAAGGAATCGGCGCTGAACGAGCGAGAGAAAACTCCTGGCGGCGGCTCGGGGAAAGATAGAGAGCGTCGAGGGAGAGAGCGCTGGGATCGGGCTGCCGCTAGGGTTAGAGGCGCTGTTGGGCCAGGAGAGGAGGAGGATGCCCAAGAGGAAATCGGGCCGGCTGGAGGGAAGGATGGGCCAGGGGGCCTGGAGGCTGAGCCCTCTTATCTTTATTTCTTTAGCAGAAATAAAAAGAGAAGAAAGAATGCGGAGGGGGGTTAGGGCAAAAGATAGCACATGGAATTAATTTTCTCGGGCTCGTAAAAATGAGCACGACCGGAGAAAAATATAAAAGGCCAGATCGGAAAATAATTCAAACATATTTGAATTTAATTCAAATGGGTTTGAACTAAGACTTGATTATTGAAGTGTCCAAAAATGTTCAAATTTTTGGAGGAACCTCGAAACAACGGAAAAAAATTACAGGGAGGGTTTTAAAGGTGAAACTCGAAGTAGGAAAGCATGGGGAAATTATGCACGTGTGTTGCGGGTAATTCCAAACAATTGGAATATTTTTTTAATATAGCTCCCTAAAATATTGAGAGGCTTTTATATGTTTTAAAGAGAAGACATTCTTCCCTCGATTTAAATGGACCGAAGGTCCACACAATTTATTAGGTTGAGATGCAAAATAAAAAAATGACATGATGGCATGATGACATGATGCAATGCAAAAAATAAATAACACAAGCACAAAGAACACACGGGCAACCCGGAACATCTGGAACTTCGGGAATCTTCTGGAATCTTCTGGGACGTCGGTCTTCGGGCGTCACAACTCTCCCACACTAACAGAGGATCTCGACCCGAGATCCTAGAGATATCACCGGGTAAAAACGGAAGAGGAAGAGGTAAAACAAAGTTGCTTCTTTGACAAACGAGTGAAAACCAAAGAACCTTAAGAGGTTGAACAATCTTGAAGGAAAGAATACAACGGAGATGAACGAATATGAAAACACTCCGTTAGAAAGAGGAACAAGGAACATTATGAGAACCTTGCAGGTTGAAAGACATGAAACAAGAGCTTACGAACCAAAAGAATAAGAAACCGCAATGGAATAGCCAAGGAATAAGAATGACAGAATTTGGACAGCACTCCGTCTGAAAATGGAAGGAATTAACAAGAACTTGAGAAGAAGGGAAGATACTTGATGAAATCAACAACACACTGCCTCTGAAACAATTGAAAGAATGGCACCAGGGGTAAGAAAAGATTCAGACAGCAGTCCGGTTAAAAGACAGGCAAAACTAGATAAATGACGGAACTTGAATGAAGAATACAACACTCCGGTTAATTGATAAGCAAGGGAAAGAACATGATCTCGATAAAACGATATGATGGTTTGGAGAGAGCAACATCACAATGCCTCCGGAATGAAAGAATAGAATATAGATCAATGAAAGAAATGAACGGAGAAAATATGACAACTTCTCTCAAATGAATTGAAAGAGCATCCTTACGAAGAAGGGTTGAACATGGTTGATGGAATTCAACAACGAAACGAATAAGCTTGATGTGGGCTTATGGAAAACATCTCAAAATTAAGAGGTGACAACCAGCCACTAACTTAAACAATTGATTGATTGAGATCAACAAGGAGACGAAAGGGTTATCTCACGGAGAGGATAAATGAAGAACTTGGGTCATTTATAAGCACCATAATAAGCAACAATCCTTAGGGAAAGCTTTTAGGTGAAATACAACCCAAGATAACTCCAACGAATAATTAAAGGGTTGACAAGATCTCCTGAACAAAGAAAACGATGGTTTTAAATATCTCATTCTTGAAAACTCGTGAATCATGAGACATGAAGGAATTGACAAGAATGGCATAACACCATCTCAAAAGATAAGGGAGAAGAATTGCACTTGGAAGCATGATGAAGAATGCTTGAGCTCCAACAAGAATCTTGATGAAGACTTCAAGGATGAATTAAATGATGATGAACCACCATGAAAACTCCGGTAATGAAAGCATTAGAAGTGAAAAATGAAAAGAATAAGATTCACGGCATGCGATGAATTAGATGGATCTTTGGAATGGTATAATTGAAATAACTTGAAGCTCCGGAAAACAAGATGAACAACTTAGAATCGAGAATATGATATGATGAACAAGCTCCGAAGGAAGGGATTAAACTCTTGGAAGAAACTAGAATAAGATTTATGTTATGCATATCATTCATCAAATTAAATTGATGACAACCAAAGGATTTGGCATACTACTTATTCTCGTTGCAAAGAATTAAGAGAGATCTCGCAGAAGCTTGGGTAAATATTCAACAAAGCACCGGTAGGATTGTGAAAAGAGCAAATGAATTAACGATAACAACGGAAGGGTAACTTGAATGAACCACCGTAAGAATATGGAGACGAACGAAGAGACATCAATGAAGAATAGTTGGAGGACGAAGTTGAAAACTGAGAACGAAGAAAATATCCTGAAATGATGGCCTTCGGAGGATCACAAAGGAAAAGAATTCATGAAGTGCTTCGGACGGTAAGAAAAGAATTCCTCACAATCAAAACGATAATGAGGATGGCATGAAGCTAGAACCACGAATCTTCAAGAGAACGGGCCAAGATTTAAGAGAAGCACTTCTCCGGGTCTTCAAATGTTGAGAATGAAGACGAGAAACGCCATAAGAATTGTTGAGCACTCCGGAATGAAGAATTAAAAGGTTGAACCAATGATGAACTTGAATTTGAAAACGATCTTGGAGAAGGCATGTGACTGATGGAAATCATTCTTACGTCACACTTTGAAAAGAATTTGAGTATAACTCCAGAAAGGAAGAGTCAGGTAAGATCCTGGGAAAAGACCTGTGGGTTAGGGCCCACTAAAGAAATCACCGTTGGAAAAGATTGCTTCAGAGATATTGCACCGGTTGAATTAAATGGCTTGAATAAGATAAGAATCTCAAAATAGCTTGAACGGATTAAGAATGGAATTATGAATCTTCAGCACTCCGGATATGAATAGCAAGAGGAGAATGATTAATTGGTGCACCGGAATAAGAAAGCATTGTGAAATGAGGAAAAGGATAAGATCAACACCGAAATCTTGAATTACATCCACCAGAGAAGAAACGAGAACGGAGAATGAAGAACTTGGAGTTTCCTGAGCATCTTCACGATAAATCACCGGATAAGAATATCGATGGAAAAGAATGAAGAAATATCACATGAATAAAATGTATACTTCATTTGAGAATTGCTGGCTCCAAGAAGAAAAGGGATGGGAGGGCGGGGAAAACAAAGACAACTTGGGATGAATGAAACAGACAAAACGTCGGATTTCTCAACGACGTCCGTATGGAATAACTTGAAGAGAAGGCACACCGGTTGAAAAAGAATTTAACATGACCATCTTGATGATCAAGAAGGACCTGCACTCCCATAGAAATATGAGAATACCGATTAAGAAAGGTATGGAATCAACATTTGACATCGAAGCAACTCGAATACCAGAATCAAAACAAAAACAAAGGATAGATGTGCAACATGATCTTCACAATCTCATTCGAACAGAGACTTGAACGAATGAATTCCGCAGGTACATCACTTGTCGAGAAGCCACTTGGAGAACAAAATAAAAAATTAAAAAAAGGAACAAGGAACAAATAGAACAAATACAGGATAGAAGCTTCGTCCGACATATTCGTGCTGAAAGCTCATGGAACGTGTTACAAAAGGGTTTTGCAAACCCGGATCAGCATAGCCAAGGACCCTTTAAGATGCAACTCCCGATCGGAACAAGTCCATAAAACCACTTCACTCAATGTAGAACCCCGAACTTCATATCGAGCATCCGTTGGAAGAATGCCTAGAACTACTAGATGAACCCACCTATAGATTTCCGAAAGTTTCCAGTTATGCAATCAGGTGTTGGGGATACACGGGAAGCACCGCGCAATCAACTCTAAACCTACATCCAGGTGTATCCATCCTTCAACACATAACCAGTCTTTCTCGGAAACTGTTTACCTCGGACCTTCGAAAAGCATCCACTATACAAGCTATGGCAATACTCTCGAACTACCTCCCCAGTACTGGGTGATGTCGGGGTTATCTTGCCACTGGCCGTATAGGAGAGATTTTCGATGTCGGCCGTCTTAAGTATTTAGTACTGCCGCGATATGCTTGTGACAACAATACCCCGAAGCTCAACTCCTCGGTAACAGGAGGCATCGAGAACAATATCCTTGTCACAAGAACATCGAAACAATCCCAGAATACTCGCGGGATCCTAAAAAAAAAAAATTGGTGCAAATTTTGAAAGTAGAAGAGGCAAGAGTAATCGTCAGGAGTCCTCACCAGAGAGAAAGGGGATGAGAAGCAAAGAAATCCTACTCTCCGATATAATATAGGACTCAAAATATTTTCAGTGTGTGCCTAGACTCAACCGTCAACGATTCAATCAATCAGTGGGGGCTTCTAGGTCGGAGAAGGCTCGGATACCAACTTGTAATGCCCAGGATGGGACTATACCTCCTACGTGTCGAGGCACGACTTAAAGGTATAAGCCCATCCTAGAATGATCTCAAGTTTGGTATCTTTGCACGACTCATGTAAAAGAGGGATTAAATTGCAAAAGGAGATAGTTGGCTTACACTCGCCACTTCACACAATACAATACATAAACAATACATCATTCAAAACATCACAACCCGACTACGGGTGAAGATCCAAAAGAATGATACCAAAACAACATAAAGCCACAGGTCAGGATCGAATCCTAGTAGAAACCACTACTGGTCGTCGAAACGTAACAAGCAAAACGGTCACACTCTTCATCGAGCTCCTGGTGAAGAACTTGAACCAGCTTCTGCCTCAAACTCGGCTGAACCTGCATCTGGTGTTGTGAAGTAACTGTGAGCCATAGAGGACTCAGCAATCCCGTTCCCGGGTAACAAGACTATTTAAGCCTTGGGTGAGGACAAGGCTGAAGAAAGAACAAGAGGTGAAGGAACAACAAGAGTCTGCAGCAGCAACTAGCACTAACTTACGCAAAAGAGAGCGAGAAGAGAAGTGCCTCGGTCGAGAGATGATCACGAAGTGATCCTAATTAAAACCGGTCAAACATTACCCCTCCGTGTTCAACTCCCGAATCCCTATTCAGAAATTGACGGTCACGGAACACACGCTGGTAGTGTATTAGAACATTGTGTCAAGTTATCTACAACCGGATATTAACAAGCTCCCATCTGCCACATAACCGCGGGCACGGCTTTCGAAAGTTCAAAACCCTGCAGGGGTGTTCCAACTTGACCCATTACAAGCCCACGATCCGCGGAGTCGCAACTCCAAGGTGGGAAGACCCGAGTATTCTCGGAATCCCGTGCTCAAGTTAAACCGAACTAAGGTAAGGCTAATCCAGCAAATCCTCCCGGCGTGTCGACACCCTGATAGTAGCCGCGCGTATCTAAGTCTCAGGACACGACCGGATGGGCGATTCTACAGGTATACCAGATACCTCGGGTTTCCCCAAGGTGGCCCCGCAGACTCCCCGTTTGGGACCAACACCATCGGCACTGGCCCCCCTGCTATGTAGAATTAAGAATCCTCGAGGGAGCGACCCCCTATGCAAATTTAATTAATTAATTAAGTTGTTATTATGAGGCAAATAGTACCAAATGTTGGGACTTGCTGGAAAAGACTTAGCACTTAGCGGTTTATCAAGGGGGTCCCATACACCCCAACCGTGTTAGGAACGCATAATCAAGGAACATAACACCGGTTTATACGGTTCCTAACGGCATGAGTGGAACAAAACACCAAGCAAAAGGCTTAGCCTTCCACCCTTGCCAATATATAGATGATTTCATTTTTAAGCATATATATAGTGTGATATAACCCAACCAAACTTCAACATGAAGCAAGCATCTTCAATCTTCACCTGCAACTAACAATGCTATAAGAGGGGCTGAGCGAAGCGTACTTAGCCAAGCAACGGTTTGCATAGGTAGGGTGGTTAAACAGGTTCATGGTTACAAGTAGGAGGCTGACAGCAAAACATGGGCATCGAGGCAAAACTATAGAGCGATACTCTAGCAATAGGCAAAGATAGTAATGGTATCCGGGTTCGGTCATCTTGCCTGGAATTCCACAAGGGAGAAGAACGGATCCATGAAGCAGAAGGAGCAACACAGTCGAGCGAATCCTCACAACTCCGGAACGAAACCGAAGCTAACAAGAGAAGCAACCGGAAAGAAAACAAACAACACGGTAAACACACATATCATAAACATGGCATACGATGCACATCCAAGTATGATGCATGTCCGGTTTAAATATGCAAGGCATGGCAAGATGCACAAACAATACTACAAGTTAAGTGGAGCTCAATATGCAACGAGTTGCATATTGACGAAACACCACATTTAATTATTTAGTTGACTCTCATTATTTACAAGACAAGATTAAATGTTTTTAACATGGCAAGAGGTGAAGCAAGGTAAAACTACACTATTTAGGCATTTTAAATGAGGCCGGAGAATAACAACAACATATCCGGAAAATCCCCATGAGCATGTTTAATAATTATAAACAAACAACAATTAAACATTTTAGTGTTGTTAACATGATGCGGATGACATGATCAAGTTTATGCAATTTTTATTAAAAGGTTAACAAGAAGAAGATATGAAGTATTGTCACCGTGGTGGAAAGACAGGGTGCCACAGCAACGATCCGAATATGATGCATCGGCAACATCTCGGTTCCGGTAACTCATTGAGAGTCCGGGCAAAAGCAAAGATGGCGTGAGCGAGTCAAACGAGATGATGGGGTGATCCCGTTGCCGGGTTCCCACGAGTCGGTGACGAGGCAACCGAGGAACATGACAAAAGAGACGAAACGGACACGGAGCACACACGGGAGACATTTCATACAACACAACAAGCACAAGCGTTCATCCACGGGGTCGTCTCGGGGTTATACCTTCGAAGCGTGCATTTCGGGGCGGTTCGAGACGTAGAGGAAGAAGGCGTTCACGTTCCCGAAGAGGAAGTAGTGGTTCACATAGCGGTAGTGGAAGTAGTTGTTCACGGGGTCTTCGATGGTCGACGGTAGTCGTTCGGGCGTCGAGTTCGTAGAGGTACACGGGGCGACGGTAGACGTTCGGGCGACGGTAGTGGTACTTGGTGCGTCGACGGTAGTGGAAGTAGTGGTACTTGTACATGTAGTCGTACTCGTCCGTAGTTGTTCCTGTCATCGATGTCGGGGTACTTGGTCGGGTCGCCGTGGTACTTGTCGGTCATGTAGAGGTACTTGGCGTTTCCGGGCGTCGGTAGTCGTACACGGGGGTCGTCGAGCGTAGGGATACTCATTTCCGTAGATGTTCAAGTCGTCGATAGTCGAACTTGACGCAAAACTGTAGTTGTACTCGGGTCGTTGCGGTCTTTGGCGGTAGACGTTCTCGGTTCTCTGTTAAGATTAACAACACAAGCACACAAAACAAAAACAAAAACTACAGCAGCACGGGACAGCGGCGAGGCCACGCAGCGACAACAACAGCAGGTCTTGGGGCGGCCAGGCTGCTGGACAGGGGCCGGGGCGGCGCACGGAGGTCGAAGCAGGGCTGGAGGCGCGGTCGCGCGGCGCACCGGAGGCAGAGCAGAGGCGCGGCTGGAGATCGACGGAGGAAGGAGGAGCGCTGGACGCATGGAGGACGAAGGGAGCGCGCGTCGGGCGCGGGATCCGGCCGGCCCTGGTGCTCGGGGAAACGGAGGGAGCGCGCAGAGAGGAGGATGGCCGCGGCCGGCCTGGCTTCTGGAGACGGGGCGCACGGGGGCGACGAAGGAGAGGGTTCGAGGGAGGAGAGAGATCGAGAGGGTTCTGGGGAAGGACCGAAGGAATCGACGCTGAACGAGCGAGAGAAAACTCCTGGCGGCGGCTCGGGGAAAGAAAGAGAGCGTCGAGGGAGAGAGCGCTGGGATCGGGCTGCCGCTAGGGTTAGAGGCGCTGTTGGGCCAGGAGAGGAGGAGGATGCCCAAGAGGAAATCGGGCCGGCTGGAGGGAAGGATGGGCCAGGGGGCCTGGAGGCTGAGCCCTCTTATCTTTATTTCTTTAGCAGAAATAAAAAGAGAAGAAAGAATGCGGAGGGGGGTTAGGGCAAAAGATAGCACATGGAATTAATTTTCTCGGGCTCGTAAAAATGAGCACGACCGGAGAAAAATATAAAAGGCCAGATCGGAAAATAATTCAAACATATTTGAATTTAATTCAAATGGGTTTGAACTAAGACTTGATTATTGAAGTGTCCAAAAATGTTCAAATTTTTGGAGGAACCTCGAAACAACGGAAAAGAATTACAGGGAGGGTTTTAAAGGTGAAACTCGAAGTAGGAAAGCATGGGGAAATTATGCACGTGTGTTGCGGGTAATTCCAAACAATTGGAATATTTTTTTTAATATAGCTCCCTAAAATATTGAGAGGCTTTTATATGTTTTAAAGAGAAGACATTCTTCCCTCGATTTAAATGGACCGAAGGTCCACACAATTTATTAGGTTGAGATGCAAAATAAAAAAATGACATGATGGCATGATGACATGATGCAATGCAAAAAATAAATAGCACAAGCACAAAGAACACACGGGCAACCCGGAACATCTGGAACTTTGGGAATCTTCTGGAATCTTCTGGGACGTCGGTCTTCGGGCGTCACAGTGCTGGTGTTGGGGATGATGTTGATGATGATCTCGATGATGCCCGTGATGATGGTGATGACGATGGCGACGATCTCCCCTTCCGGGAGGTGATCTCCCCGGCGGAATCTGCCCGCCGGAGATGCCCTTTTCTTCTCTGTAGGTTTCCGCCTCGAAGCGGCGGCGGAACTCCGTAAAAAGTCCCGTGCCTAGGGTTTTCGGGGGACGGAGAGCATATATACAAAAGGGGGCGGCCAGAGGTGGGCCAGGGGCTCCAGGCGCCCCCCCCCCCCGGCGCGGCCAGGGGGGGCGCGCCCCCAGACCGCCTGGGCACCCTGTGGCCCCCCTCCGACTCCCCTTTTGCGTGTCTTCGTTATTCGTATGAAAAATACCTCCCGTCAATTTTTAGGTAATTTGGAGGTGTTCTTCTTCAACAACTCAGTATCCACTTTTTCCTGCTGAATCCTGCGTCTGCTGTTCCGGCACCGGAAAGTTGCAAACTGTGTAAAATAGACCAAAACAACATAAGAACATCATCATAACGTGAAATATATCAATGAATAAAGATGAATTATGATACAAAATAGTGATGCATTTTGGACGTATCAGCATGTGCATGTACAAAACGGACAATGGTATCATACTCGTCTGTTACAAAGTTGGCATGGTATCTTCATAATAGTTGCGGAAAAAAGTCTTCACTTTTTCTTCGCTTGTGTCATTTGCTTATTGCGCCGTAACCATGGATAATCTTCATCGTTTATCAGGATGCTTGGGTCAGCCTTGACTTTGAAGGGAGGAATTTCATGAAACTTTTCATAATCTTCACATATGTCTGTCTTGCCCTCCACTCCCAGGATGTCTCTTTTTCCTGAAAGAACTATGTGGCGCTTTGGCTCATCGTATGATGTATTCGCTTTCTTATCTTTTCTTTTTCTCGGTCTGGTAGACATGTCCTTCACATAGATAACCTGTGCCACATCATTGGCTAGGACGAACGGTTCGTCAGTGTACCCAAGATTTTTCAGATCCACTGTTGTCATTTCGTACTGTGGGTCTACCTGTACCCCGCCTCCTGACAGATTGACCCATTTGCACTTAAACAAAGGGACCTTAAAATCATGTCCGTAGTCAAGTTCCCATATGTCCACTATGTAACCATAATATGTGTCCTTTCCCCTCTCGGTTGTTGCATCAAAGCGGACACCGCTGTTTTGGTTGGTGCTCTTTTGATCTTGGACAATCGTGTAAACTGTATTCCCATTTATCTCGTATCCTTTGTAAATCAATACAGTCAAAGATGGTCCCCTGGACAACAAGTACAACTCATCACAAATAGTGTTGTCACCTCTGAGACGTGTTTCCAACCAACTGCTGAAAGTCCTGATGTGTTCACATGTAATCCAGTCGTCGCACTGCTCTGGGTGTTTGGAGCGCAGACTGTTCCTGTGTTCATCGACATACGGGGTCACCAAGGTAGAGTTCTGTAGAACTGTGTAGTGTGCTTGAGACCAAGAATATCCGTCCCTGCATATTATTGAGTCCCTTCCAAGCGTGCCTTTTCCAGTCAGTCTCCCCTCATACCGCGATTTAGGGAGACCTATCTTATTAAGGCCAAGAATGAAGTCAACACAAAACCCGATGACATCCTCTGTTTGATGTCCCATGGAGATGCTTCCTTCTGGCCTAGCGCAGTTACGGACATATTTCTTTAGGACTCCCATGAACCTCTCAAAGGGGAACATATTGTGTAGAAATACGGGCCCTAGAATGACAATCTCGTCAACTAGATGAACTAGGACGTGTGTCATGATATTGAAGAAGGATGGTGGGAACACCAGCTCGAAACTGACAAGACATTGCGCCACATCACTCCTTAGCCTTGGTACGATTTCTGGATTGATCACCTTCTGAGAGATTGCATTGAGGAATGCACATAGCTTTACAATGGCTAATCGGACGTTTTCCGGTAGAAGCCGCCTCAATGCAACTGGAAGCAGTTGCGTCATAATCACGTGGCAGTCATGAGACTTTAGGTTCTGGAACTTTTTCTCTGGCATATTTATTATTCCCTTTATATTCGACGAGAAGCCAGTCGGGACCTTCATACTGAGCAGGCATTCAAAGAAGATTTCTTTCTCTTCTTTCATAAGAGCATAGCTGGCAGGACCTTCATACTGCTTCGGAGGCATGCCGTGTTTTTCGTGCAAACGTTGCAGGTCCTCCCGTGCCTCAGCTGTATCTTTTGTCTTTCCATACACGCCCAAGAAGCCTAGCAAGTTCACGCAAAGGTTCTTCATCACGTGCATCACGTCGATTGAAGAGCGAACCTCTAGGTCTTTCCAGTAGGGTAGGTCACAAAATATAGATTTCTTCTTCCACATGGGTGCGTGTCCCTCAGCATCATTCGGAACAGCTAGTGCGCCGGGGCCCTTTCCAAAGATTACGTGTAAATCATTGACCATAGCAAATACGTGATCACCGGTACGCATGGCGGGCTTCTTCCAGTGATCTGCCTCGCCTTTGAAATGCTTGCCTTTCTTTCGAATTGATGGTTGGTCGGAAGAAATCGACGATGGCCCAGGTACACATTCTTCCTGCATTTGTCCAGGTATATACTTTCAGTGTCATCTAAACAGTGCGTGCATGCGTGGTATCCTTTGTTTGTATGTCCTAAAAGGTTACTGAGAGCGGGCCAATCGTTGATGGTCACGAACAGCAACGCCTTTAGGTCAAATTCCTCCTGTCTGTGCTCATCCCACGCACGTACACCGTTTCCATTCCACAGCTGTAAAAGTTCTTCAACTAATGGCCTTAGGTACACATCAATGTCGTTGCCGGGTTGCTTAGGGCCTTGGATGAGAACTGGCATCATAATGAACTTCCGCTTCATGCACATCCAAGGAGGAAGGTTATACATACATAGAGTCACGGGCCAGGTGCTGTGATTGCTGCTCTGCTCCCCGAAAGGATTAATGCCATCTGCGCTTAAAGCAAACCTACGTTCCTTGGGTCCTTTGCAAACTCCTCCACGTACTTTCTCTCGATTTTTCTCCACTGCGACCCGTCAGCGGGTGCTCTCAAATTCCCGTCTTTCTTACGGTCCTCACCGTGCCATCGCATCAACTTGGCATGCTCTCCGTTTCTGAACAAACGTTTCAACCGTGGTATTATAGGAGCATACCACATCACCTTCGCAGGAACCCTCTTCCCGGCGGGCTCGCCGTCAACATCACCAGGGTCATCTCGTCTCATCTTATACCGCAATGCACCGCATATCGGGCATGCGTTCAGATCCTTGTATGCACCGCGGTAGAGGATGCAGTCATTAGGGCATGCATGTATCTTCTGCACCTCCAATCCTAGAGGGCATACGACCTTCTTTGTTGCGTATGTACTGTCGGGCTATTCGTTATCCTTCGGAAGCTTCTTCTTCAATATTTTCAGTAGCTTCTCAAATCCTTTGTCAGCCACAGCATTCTCTGCCTTCCACTGCAGCAATTCCAGTACGGCACCGAGCTTTGTGTTGCCATCTTCGCAATTGGGGTACAACCCTTTTTTGTGATCCTCTAACATGCGATCGAACTTCGGCTTCTCCTTTTGACTTTCGCATTGCGTCCTTGCATCGACAATGACCCGGCGGAGATCATCATCTGGTTCCTCTTGATCTTCAGCAGCTTCTCCCGTTGCAGCATCATTGGGCACATCGTCTGGTTCCTCTTGATCTTCACCAGCTCCCCCCATTGCAGCATCACCGTATTCAGGGGGCACATAGTTGTCATCGTACTCTTCTTCTTCGCCGTCTTCCATCATAACCCCTATTTCTCCGTGCCCCGTCCAAACATTATAGTGTGGCATGAAACCCTTGTAAAGCAGGTGGGAGTGAAGGATTTTCCGGTTAGAGTAAGACATCGTATTCCCACATTTAGTGCATGGACAACACATAAAACCATTCTGCTTGTTTGCCTCAGCCGCATTTAGAAACTCATGCACGCCCTTAATGTACTCGGAGGTGTGTCTGTCACCGTACATCCATTGCCGGTTCATCTGCGTGCATTATATATAATTAAGTGTGTCAAAAACCATTACAGAACATCATAAATAGATAATTAAGTGACCAAATTAATAGAAGTTCATCATCACATTAAAACCAAAGCACATACATAGTTCTCATCTAACAACATATAGCTCTCCATACACATCGAAACTATGTAAAACATTTCAATGCGAAAACAAATGCGATCATAATCGCAACCAAGGTAACAATTGATCCAACGGCATAATGATACCAAGCCTCGGTATGAATGGCATATTTTCTAATCTTTCTAATCTTCAACCGCATTGCATCCATCTTGATCTTGTGACCATCGACGACATCCGCAACATGCAACTCCAATATCATCTTCTCGTCCTCAATTTTTTTTTAATTTTTTCCTTCAAGAAATTGTTTTCTTCTTCAACTAAATTTAACCTCTCGACAATAGGGTCCATCTTGATCTTGTGATCATCGACGACTTCCGCAACATGCAACTCCAATTCCATCTTCTCCTCCTCCATTTTTTTCAATTTTTTCTTTAAGGAAATGTTTTCCTCTTCAACTAAATTTAACCTCTCCACAAGAGGGTCGGTTGGAATTTCCGGTTCAACTACCTCCTAGACATATAAAAACATCTATGCATGTCAGGTTGGTCGGCATAATTGTCATAAACACTAAAACAAATAGTTATAAATTAAAGATAATATACCACATCCGAATCGTAGATAGGACGAGGGCCCACGTGGGCGGATATCAAAACCATCGCACTATATAATAACAAGCAATAATAAACGTAAGATAATTAGACAAATATCTATCTAAAGCAATAATAAAAGTAAGAAAATCATGGACATAACAAGAGGCTCACCACGGTGGTGCCAGTGACGAGATCGGCGGGGGCGATCGACGGCGGCGAAGACGGGGACGGGACGTGACAGACCGCTAGACCTAGACAAATCTCGGAGAAAATAGAGCTTCGAGAGGAGAAAAGCTTAACTAGTGTGGCTCGGGAATTCCATCGAACACGTTGTGTGCATAGGAGGTGAGCTAGAGCACCACCTAGCCCTCTCCCCTCGGCCAGAAAAAACAGAGTAGTGTGCTCTGCTCTTGCGCGAGGGGGTATATATAGGCACCTCATTGGTCCCGGTTGGTGATATGAACCGGGACTAAAGGGGAGCCTTTGGTCCCGGTTCAAGTCACCAACCGGGACCAATGGTGGTGGGCCAGGAGCAAGACCCATTGGTCCCGGTTCGTCGCACCAACCGGGACCAAAAGGTCCAGACGAACCGGGACCAATGGCCCATGTGGCCCGGCCGGCCCCCTGGGCTCACGAACCGGGTCCAATGCCCCCATTGGTCCCGGTTCTTGATTGAACCGGGTCTAATACCTATATATAATGATCATGCCTAGATATTCTCATAAGTATTCACTTTTCTATCAATTGCTCGACAGTAATTTGTTTACCCGCCGTAGAATCCCGCTATCATGAGAGAAGCCACTAGAGAAACCTATGGCCCCCGGGTCTATTCTCAACATATCAATCCACAATCAACTTTACTTTTCTGTTTTTACTTTTTGTTCTTATATCCAAAAATACCAAAAATATCAAACTATCCTATCTATCAGATCTCACTTTCATAAGTGACCGTAAAGGGTTTGACAACCCCTTATGGCGTTGGCTACGAAGTTCTTATTTGTTGGTGCAGGTGCGAGGGACGCGCGTGTGGTCTCCTACTGGATTGATACCTTGGTTCTCAAAAACTGAGGGAAATACTTACGCTATTGTCCTCCATCACCCTTTCCTCTTCGAGGGAATACAACGCAAGCTCGAGAAGTAGCAATAACATGTCCATCTAAATTCTCTACCAAGAGATCTTTAACCATAGCAACACTAGGTTCAACATTAATTTGCTCAGAGGGTGTAGGTGTTCTAGTACTACTCTTACGAACCACAATTGAAGCTTTAGCATGATCATTTATTCTAACAGGAAAAGGTGGTTTCTCAATATAAGCAGTAGGAACAATAGGATCAACATTATAAGTGATAGTCTTTTCTTCAACTTTAACAGATTCAACTACTTTTACTTCAATGGGAGGATGGTATTTAAACCACTTCTCCTTGGGAAGATCAACATGAGTAGCAAATGATTCGCAGAAAGAAGCTACTATCTCAGAGTCAAGTCCATATTTAGTGCTAAACTCACGGAAAACATCGGTATCCATAAAAGTTTTAACACAATCAAACTTAGGGGTCATACCTGACTCCTTACCTTCGTCGAGATCCCAATCTTCAGAGTTGTGTTTAATTCTTTCCAATAAATCCCATTTGAATTCAACAGTCTTCATCATAAAAGAACCAGAACAAGAATTATCGAGCATGGTGCGATTACTGAGAGAAAGCCGAGCATAAAAAATTTGAATGATCATTTTTCTTGAGAGCTCATGATTGGGGCATGAATATAACATTGACTTAAGCCTCCCCCAAGCTTGAGTGATGCTTTCTCCTTCGCGAGGCCAAAAATTATATATATAATTACGATCACGATGAACCTGATGCATAGGGTAGAACTTCTGATGAAATTCCAACTTCAGCCGATTATAGTTCCATGATCCAATATCATCACATAGCCTAAACCATGTCAATGCATCTCCCTTAAAAGATAAAGGGAAGAACTTCTTCTTGATAACATCCTCGGGCATACCTGCAAACTTAAATAATCCACAAACTTCATCCACATAGATTAGGTGTAAATCGGGATGCAGTGTTCCGTCTCCTGTAAAAGGATTATCTAGCAGTTTCTCAATCATACCCGAAGGAATTTCAAAGCAAACATTTTCAGTAGGTTTAGTAGGTTGAGGAGCAATTCTTTGCTCTTCTGGTCGGGGTGAAGATACCCAGAACAAGCCCCTCAAAGGATGATGAGCCATAGTAACAAGTGGCAGTAAATTTCAGCACACTATATAATTTTTTCCTTACCAAATTCAACTTACCAAAGGCGCTTCACTCCCCGGAAACGGCGCTAGAAAAGAGTCTTGATGACCCACAAGTGTAGGGGACCTACCATAGTCCTTTCGATAAGTAAGAGTGTCGAACCCAACGAGGAGCAGAAGGAAATGATAGGCAGTTTTCAGTAAGGTATTTTCTACAAGCACTGAAATTATCGGTAACAGATAGTTTTGTGATAAGGTAATTGGTAGCAAGTAACAAAATGTAAAAGTAAATAAGGTGCAGCAAGGTGGCCCAATCCTTTTTGTAGCAAAGGACAAGGCTGGACAAACTCTTATATGAAGGAAAACGCTCCCGAGGACACATGGGAATTATCGTCAAGCTGGTTTTCATCACGATCATCTGATTCGCGTTCGGTACTTTGATAATTTGGTATGTGGGTGGACCGGTGCTTGGGTGCTGTCCTTACTTGGACAAGCCTCCCACTTGTGATTAACCTCTATTGCAAGCATCCGCAACTACAAAAGAAGTATTAAGGTAAATCTAAACATAGCATGAAACATATGGATCCAAAACAACCCCTTATGAAGCAACGCATAAACTAGGGTTTAAGCTTCTATCACTCTACCAACCCATCATCTACTTACTACTTCTCAATGCCTTCCTCTAGTCCCAAACAATGGTGAAGTGTCATGTAGTCGACGTTCACATGACACCACTAGAGGAGAGACAACATACATCTCATCAAAATATCAAACGAATACCAAATTCACATGACTACTTATAGCAAGACTTCTCCCATGTCCTCGGGAACAAAAGTAACTACTCATAAGATATAACATTGTTCATGATTAGAGGGGTATTAATATGCATAATAGATCTGAACATATGATCTTCCACCAAGTAAACCAACTACCATCAACTACAAGGTGTAATCAACACTACTAGCAACCCACAGGTACCAATCTAAGGTTTGGGTACAAAGATTGGATACAAGAGATGAACTAGGGTTTGAGAGGAGATGGTGTTGGTGAAGATGTTGATGAAGAAACCCTCCCCAAGATGGGAGAGTTGTTGGTGATGACGGCGGTGACGATTTCCCCCTCCCGGAGGGAAGTATCCCCGGCAGAACAGCTCTGCCAGAGCCCTAGATTGGTTTCCGCCAAGGTTCCGCCTCGAGACGGCGCCGTCTGGTCCCGAAAGCCTCCTTATGATTTTTTTCCAGGTCAAAACACCTCATATAGGAAAAGATGGGCATCGGGTGGCCCACGAGACAGGGGGCGCGCCTAGAGAGGTGGGCGTGCCCCCCACCCTCGTGGACAGGTAGTGCCCCCCCCCCCCCGGTGAATATCTTTCGCTAGATATTTTTTATATTTTCTGAAACGGTGTCCCGTGGAGTTTTGGAGCTTTTTGAGTTGGGCAGAATAGGTTTCCAATGTTTGCTCCTTTTCCAGCCCAGAATTCCAGCTGCCGTCATTCTCCCTCTTCATGTAAACCTTGTAAAATAAGAGAGAAAAGGCATAAGTATTGTGACATAACGTGTAATAACATCCCATAGTGCAATAAATATCAACATAAAAGCATGATGCAAAATGGACGTATCAACAGACTATGGCGCGGGGTTGATTCAAGATGGTGCACACATGAGAGAGCTTGAAGTCGAGAAGGCGCTGGGTAGCATGGCGCAGCTACATGGAGTCATGTTGAAGGTGGAGCTAGAGTCTGATGAACGACTTCACTCTGTGCTGATGGAGGGGCTACAGCGTAAATGCATGGAGAGTCGAAGCCTATTTCAGCGGGAAAAGCGAGAGACACGTGGATTGGACTGGGTACCGGTGGTCTAATGGAGACGTGATACTCAGCATCGGTCGGTGATGATCGATGGTTCTCTGCAGTGGGGGTTGAAGCAGTGTGGGCTAGCTACCCATGAGACTCGACCAAGACAGCAGAGGCTCAACGCGATGATAGCGGCGATGCATGCGGTAAGCACGGGACACAGCGACAGGCCAAGGCACTGGTGGTCAGACATGTGGTCAGATAAATTGTGCAGGGGGTGCTGAAACAGTGTTGACGAGTACCGAATTCAAGTTGGGGACTGGGTCTATCGGTGCCAGAAGATGGACAGGAGTTGACCATGGAGAATCTGAGAAAGTGGCGGAAATTCTGAAATTGTCAAAAACTAAGAGAGTATATGGCCGTATATTTTGTGGTGTTTAGTGCACATGGCAAAGTGCGGATGACAAATACAGAAGGAGGCGAAGTGCTATAGTTGTGGGACATGCCAGAGACTATCTGGAAGAAGATTGAGACAACTGCGAATTTGACTCAGGGTGACATAGGGCGACGGTGAAATTCCTTCAAGTTTCAGACAGACGGTCAAAGAAAGAGCGGTGATGTTGAGTTGAGGTAACTCTTATATGTGGCGTCCAATATGTGAGTTGTTCACTTCACGCAGGTCAATGATCGGTGTGTGAAGGCGTTGAGCGGATACTCCGGAAGTTTGGGAGCACAAGATAGAGTAATGAGGAACTTAGTTTTTTGATCAAGTGTTGACTGTGAAAAAGACGAGAAGGGGCTACACTTGCAGGTGGAGTCACATGGAGTCTGGGAGTAGCAGCGGTGCTCATGGCTTATCTCAAGTCCAATGTACATGGAGGTTCGATACATGGATGAATTCAAGGTGGTGAAGAATATTCGCCAAGGTGGAGTTTGTTAGAATTATGTCGAATATTATTGTACAAGGTAGGTTACAGTTGGACTTGGTTTTGGACTGTGTGCAGACAGGGTAAGAGTTGTGTCCTAATAGGACACTTGTATCATAGGCCTCTCACATATAGTGAAGGTAGACACACGATGTAATCTCTGCCAACATAATAGCACAGGCATGCGGGGAAGCCGACGGTATGTGCCGACGCCCGGGCGGTCAGGGTGCGGTATTGTAGCGGTATCATGGGGAAGAGCGCCAGTAGTCAGGCCCCGGAGATGTAGCTATATCGGTGAACCTCGTTAATAAATCTCGATATCGTACCTCGTGTGATTGCTTGATCCTCGATAGATCGACCAGCGCCTCGAATTTATTCTAACAGATTACCGCATAGGCGTAGGGATAGACAACCAGATTAATTAAGAACCAACGCTGTCAACTTTGAAATGAAAGGAAGGTATCATTTGACGTCGCCGTCTCAAGCTCCGGCAATGTCCAATCCAAAAGGGATTCAAAATGCAGTTTTGCCAAGTCTCAATCGACCGAGACAGTCGATGCTTATTTCTTTTGATCTTGTATGAAGATTCATATTTTTTTTTTACTTTTTATATACTACTCCCTTCATTCTCAAATATTCGTCTTTCTATAGATTTCAATAAATGACTACATACAAAGCAAAATGAGTGAATCTACATTCTAAAATATGTCTACATACTGTATATCCGTATGTTATAGTCTAATTGAATGTCTAAAAAGACAAATATTTAGGAACCGAGGGAGTATATGTCACTTGGCTAAGGCTTGGTTAAATCTCAGTTGATTATGACCTAGCCACATCCTTCAAAATGATACGTCCCCACCCGCACATGTCAAACTTCTGACTCGTCAGCATTGCGGCCAGCATGATGTAGCTGGCTCTGGCTTGTTGAAAAATAGCGTACTCCCTCCATTTCTAAATATAAGCTCTTTTAGATATTTCAATACAGACTACATACGGATATATATGGACATATTTTAGAGTATAGGTTCAATCATTTTTCTCCGTATGTAGTTCATATTAAAATCTCTAAAAGGTCTTATATTCAGGAATGGAGGGAGTAGCACAACTACGTTTGTCTACCCTCTAATTTTGATTTTTTTTTTTAAAGCAAGGTGCTCATGTGTGTGATGTTCGTGCAAAATTTGATGGAATTTGGACATTCGAGGTGTGAGTGACAAAAAAGGCAAAATTCGGCTCTGAGAGTAAGGTTACAATTCAGGCACTGTTCAAAATCGGTTATCTCTTCTTTTTTTTTTTGCCATGAGCTCCTCAGGTGTTCAAACAGGATGAAATTTTGCGAGAACATCACGCACTCAAACATCTTGCATGCAAAAAATATCATATTTTTTTGAAATTTTCTAGTATTTTTTTATTTACTGTAGCTCAGAAGCAGATGAGCTTGGGTGCAGAGATGGATTTTCATAAATGATGCCTCCATCTCTTCTGAGGTTTTTAGTCAACTTTTCCCTCTTAACTATTTTTTTATTTTTTCCATTTTGTATTTGTTGCAATAGAATTTTTGGTCCAATTATAGTTTGAATTCGTTGTTATTTGTTGCGGTCGTACTTTGCTTCGGATTAATCATTTTTTTGCAACCACACTCCTTTTTAGAAACTTTTGCAACACCACTTTGTTTCCGAGCCATCCCTTTGTCTATGTTCATTAGCCCTCTTCGTATCTGTGTCAAACTCTAACCTAAATTTAATTAATTAAATACTAGATACATTCATTTGAGTGACAAGCAATAAAATGATATTTAAAATTTCTTTGGAGTACAAATTCGATGATATGAATTTTTATGACGCATGACCTATATTTTGCTAGTTAAATATAACATCCTGATAACACCCGAACGTCAGATACGAGCACATGAAAACTCCAAACGTTTTCAACGGCAAATTTAGTTACACGAGGATGGCATTGTTGTCTAGCATGGCAACTTTCGTGCTTTAGTTTCTTTAGTTTTTTTATTGCAGAAACTTGTTGTGTGCCGTTGGAAGTTGCCATCCTTGCATGACTGGAATTGTCATCGAGAAACGTTAGGGCCGGAGTGTCACGCACCTAACGTGTGGCGTTTATCATTTAGGTAAATACATGGTTATCTTTAAAAAAAATTAAGACTTATAAATAAATGAATAAATACAAATATATAAATGAGACTTATAAACCCGGGCGGAGGAAATATGAAAGCAATTTTTTTCTTAAGAAAGTCAGCCAAGCTGTGCCCTAGACCACTAGCTTGCACAAGCCCAAACGGCACGAGCCCAACCGACCCTTTGTCTCCCCGTCGCCGCGTCTCTGCCCACACCACACACCTCTCTCCCTTCTCTTACCGCTTCTCGAGGCCTTCCTCCG
>LR738711.1:46086451-46111071 GCA_902687465.1 Secale cereale | reverse complement strand
TCGGTTATGTAAATCATACATCTAGCCCTTGTACATCTCCAAATATACCCATCATCCATTGGAGATGCTCTTACATGATCTTCTTTGTAGGGAATGAACCTCACTTTTTTTTTCCAATTATATATGAATGAGAAAATTAATTGAAATTGAAAGCTTTGAGGCAGGTGTGCCCTAGCCCAAAGGGCGCGAGCCCAACCGACTCGACCCCAACCGCTTTGTCTGCCTTCCCTTCCCCGCCGTCGCG
The DNA here is from genome assembly GCA_902687465.1 of Secale cereale. Taxonomy (NCBI): domain Eukaryota; kingdom Viridiplantae; phylum Streptophyta; class Magnoliopsida; order Poales; family Poaceae; genus Secale; species Secale cereale. The sequence continues at coordinate 46,110,827 of LR738711.1, read as the reverse complement.
TCTCTGCCCACACCACACACCTCCCCCTCGCTCTTCCCGCTTCCCGAGGCCGCCGCCCCGCCGACACACCAATGGCCGCCCCCGCCCGCGCCCGCTTCGTCCACAACCGCCGCCGCGCCGACGAGGACGACTCCGGCGACGAGGGCCACCAGCGGCAGGACGCCTCCTCCTCGTCCTCCTCTGACGACGACGGCGGCGACGAGGAAGAGGAGGAGATGGAGGTCGAGGGTTCCGAAGAGGAGGAGGAGGAGGAGGAGGAGGCGGTCGCCGACGAGCCAGCCGCCAGGGAGTCCCCCGCAGCAGCGGCAGCGGGGAGGGGCGGCAGGAAGGGCCCGATTACCATCAGCCTCAAGAAAGTCTGCAAGGTAGTGGCCGGCCGCCCGCCGCCGCCGCCCGGGGTTTCCCCTGTTTTCTCTGAGCCTTTTGCTCCCGATTTTACTACGCGCTGACCACGATTTCTCGTAAAGAATGTTTATTCCCGAGATTTCCGGCTGAAGTTTCGAGATTTTGCTTCCCTGGTAAGCTGCGGCCGTTTTGGGGGTTCGGTTCAGAGGCAGAGCAGGGGCGGTTGCTTCCCCTTTGCGTGTGCTGTGGAAATGGCAGCTTCATTCTGCGTTTATTAGGACTAATTTAGGATCTGCCTGCTCCAGCATCATTTTTCAAGCTTCCTTTTTGGGAAAGATCTCCGTCCTTGATGCTGTCTGAACTTTAGAGTGTTCTTCTACTGTAGTAATTTTGATGTGTGCTTTGTTATGTCCAACTCGGCAGGTGTGCAAGAAGACGGGGCATGAGGCAGGGTTCAAGGGGGCGGTGTACATCGATTGCCCCATGAAGCCTTGCTTCCTATGCAAGATGCCAGGTCCTGATATCTTCTGTAACTATATATATGCTTGTTTGTTTGCACTTTGGGATTGGGGAGTAGAAGAACTCAATAGTATAGTAATTTGAGTTGGCGAGTTAGAAGCTGTCAGTATATCCCAGTGAGAAGAGGATAGCTCAGGAACTCTGTTTTATGAACTAGTATGCACTTCCTTGTGTACATGCTCACGGCAGTTTAGACTCTAGACTAACTGCTTGTTCCAGATAGTTCTGAAGAAGTCTTTTTCCTTTTCAATAACAGTCTGCACTTCTATTGGGATAAAAATAGTTTGGTGTTCATGAACCGCCACATACCATTTTCTCATGTATCTGCAGACATGAATCTCCGATGGCTGTTTCCTTTTCAGTTCTTAATACAGTAACTTATGCATTTGGCATTTACTACTCGAAAGCTTGGCACGGATGGAGACTTTCCGGGTCACTGATGTTTTCGCCGCTTGCACTTTGCAGGTCATACGACCTTGACTTGCCCACATAGGGTAGCAATGGAGCATGGTGTCATCCCAGCACCTAGAAGGAACACAAACACTTCTCTGGATTACGTCTTTCAGAGTCAAGTGAAAGGCAAGATCTCCATGGTGCGTGAGCTGATGACCACTGGTCTTTTTCCGCATCATTATCAGTTGCAACACCATACACTGCTTTCGCTAGTACCAATTATCTTTAAAATAAATCCCTCTCCCTAATTTTAGGTTAAGCCTCGGTTTCTAGTACCCAACCAGTTGGAGTGTGGCAACATAAAATTTCACCAAAGACGTGTGACCTGCCTGGAATTTCATCCAACTAAGAACAATGTGCTGTTATCAGGAGACAAGGTATCACAGTCCTACCACTGGGCTTTGTTAGCCATTTAATTCCTTATAAGTATGGTCACATTGCAGGTATTTATAGGAGACTAAAAATTCCTTTGTTTTCTGTCCACACAGAAAGGGCTACTAGGCATCTGGGATTATGTTAAGTTGCATGAGAAGATTACTTATGATTCTGTGCACTCCTGCATTCTGAACAGTATGAAGTAAGAGCTTTAGCTTGATGGCTAATATCAGTTCTGTTCTCCAAGGATGAAATGTGGCAATTTGATATGATCTTATTCAGGTTTGACACAGCCAATGATGGAGTGCTATACACAGCTTCTTCTGATGGGACCATCAGCAGCACAGACTTGGACACTGGAATTGGTTCGCCCTTGTTAAATCTCAACCCAGATGGTTGGAGTGTAAGTTATCCCCATTGCTATCTGATCAAACTTATGCAGATTGTTATGCTGAAATGGGTTTTGTGCACATTGCATTTCAATCTTATCCTTATACATCTTGTGCTGTGTTAGGCAAACATTTGTTTGCATTGTTTCTGATATTTTTTTTGCATCCACTTTGGGCTTGATTTAATTAACCCTGTTTGTTGCTTTTAACAGGGTCCAAGCACTTGGCGCATGATATACGGAATGGACTTAAACACCGAGAAAGGTCTTCTTTTGGTGGCGGATAGTTTTGGGTTTCTATACTTGTGAGTAAATGAGTACCCCTAGGAGCTGTTTGATACCTTCTCTGAGATTAATACCTTAACATGCAGTATATGCAGCTTCTTTTGAAACTGTTGACTTGGATGCTAATATGGTTTATTCCTGCATTTGCTTGGCAACTCAATTCCAAATGGAGTTATCAGTGATGAGTTTCTATTTTATTTGAGTTCAAGATATAGCTGTATCCTGTCATATGTGATTGAGAGATATCGTTATGCATTGTCATATGTGACATATAGCATACACGCCTTTGCCATATCAGAGTATCTTGCATGTGAGCTATATATCTGTTTTACACCCTTAATTCTTGCAGATTGGATAGACGGTCGAAGGAAAGAATCGGGCAACCAATTCTTATACATAAAAAAGGTAGCAAGGTAACTGGCCTTCATTGCAACCCTGCGCAACCTGAAGTTCTTCTGAGCAGCGGGAATGATCACTTTGTGAGTGTGCTCTGCTCTGCATACATACAATCCCTTCCTTTACCCGATATCTAATAATTCACATCACTCTGATTATAGGCCCGTATTTGGGATACAAGGAAACTTGATCCCAAGTCTGCTCTTGCCAGCCTTGCTCATGGACGGGTTGTTAATTCAGGATATTTTTCTCCACGAAGTGGGAACAAGATAATGACAACATGTCAAGACAATCGAATTCGTGTCTGGGATTATATTTTTGGTAATCTGGAATCCCCAAGTAGGGAAATTGTGCACAGCCATGATTTTAATCGTCACCTGACTCCCTTCAAAGCGGAGTGGGATCCAAAGGTTCAGTTCTCGCTACGAATTGTTTCCTTTTTTTCCTTCCAGGTTTTGTGTTGCTAAGCTGCAAAAACTAATATGCCAATTTTGATACCAAATGTTAATGTTCTGCAGGATTACTCAGAAACAGTTGCAGTCATTGGTCGTTACATAAGTGAGAACTACAATGGGGTTGCTCTACATCCCATTGATTTCATAGACACCAGCACTGGGAAGCTTCTGGCCGAGGTGATGGACCCTGACATAACCACTATCAGCCCAGTGAACAAGCTACATCCTCAAGATGACATCCTAGCGACAGGAAGCTCAAGGTAGATCATTCGATCTGTATTACCCAGCATATTCACCAATGCTTGATCTTTCTCACTCTTACGAGGTTCTGCCGGTGCAGGTCCATTTTCATTTGGAAACCGAAGAACGACGTCGATCCAACGGAAGAGAGGACCAGCCAGAAGGTCAAGGAATATGTATATGGGTCAGGTTCACGGAAGAAACCAAATGGCAAGCACGACAACAGTAGTGATGATGACTCGGATGGTGGTGGTGGAAAGAGCAAGAAAGCGAAGAAGACCCGCTTCACTCATACCGCGAAGGGAAAGGGCAAATCCAAAGCTTGATGATAGATGTAGTTAGTGCAGCAGCCATTTTGGCAGAAAGAACCTATTGACAGCCTCGCGTCTTAGTCCTAGCTTAACACGCTGAAGCCCTGTGGTAGCATACCACGATCATCTTAAGCACGTTTTAGACTTAGTTTTGTGTTGCTTTTGAATCCTGATGTGCTGAAGCCCTGTGGTAACATGGCAGTATGCCACAGCCATCTTAAGCAACTGGCATTTAGAATTAGGTATGTGTTGCTTTTGAATCCTGATGTGCTTTAGGGGTTAAAATATGTGTATATATGCTACTTATATCTGCTTCTACTCAGTTGCTTGAATGCAGTTTAGAACACAAGTTACTGATCATCTGCCCTATGTGTTTCAGTGTTTGTTGTCTACTTCTTGTCCATGAAGTGAAGCAATTAATATGCACAAATGGTATGTCTAGGCAAAGTAACCAACTATAGCAACTTGGACAACAGTGTACCATCATGTGAATGGCTGAGATTATGTCACTGGGGTCAGAAATCCACCAATATGCCACTAGACTGACTGCTAAATAATGCTAGGTTAACCGATAATTTCTGCTTTTGACAGTACAAAACATTGAGCCACATGCCAAAGCAAATGTTTCTTGCAGTGTAGATTGTTACTAGCTCACTAAACATCTACTATCAGAGGTTTTGAGCTTCAGTTTGTCGTTCGGTTGGAACCGATTTGGTTAGCAACGGTCAAACCCCCAAGATGATCCATCTGTTGTCTCACACTTCCTGGTCAAGGTGTTCCAACACCAAGACAGGTTCTTTTGGCACCTTCAAGAAGATTTGGCTTTGATCCCAACCAGCTTCCTCCATTTGTTTGATGAAGTCAGCAAATCCATCCTCCAATGCAGTAAGGCTCTCTTCTAGCCAGGCGACAACGTCATCCTGCTTTAGCCGATTTTGGTGAAGATAATGCGCTTGCCATAGGCTTCTTAGGACCGACATGCTCGTTGCCGCCTCCTGAAAACAAGCAGGCATTTGTTGATATATGACGCATGATAATTTTCGTACATACTCCCTCCGTTCCTAAATATTTGTCTTTCTAGAGATTTCAACAAGTGACTACATAAGGAGCAAAATGAGTGAATCTACACTCTAAAATATATCTACATACATCCGTATGTCGTTTCCATTTGAAATGTCTAGAAAGACAAATATTTAGGAACGGAGGGAGTAGATGTTTAGCAGTAGATCACCTTGAATGCAACCAGATATGTTGGATCTTCTGACCCAAGCTGCTCAACACAGAGGATGTACTTCTCATTCTTGTATAGCTTCAGAAGCATATTCACCTGTTTTGGGAGTTCAGAACACGCATGAGCAAGTGGTACCAAAAGCCATATGTGGAGTTATGAAATTGGTTGCAAGTACCACTCGGAAACTGCAAGGCAACCACAAGCAAGTGGCTCTGGCGATTTCAACTCTACCAGGCTATGATACAGCTGGTTTATGCTAGTAACACTGACTAATTTTACATTGTCTTTGATGCAAGATATTCTACTTCACCACACTATTGCGAAATGACCGAATTAATGGGGAGAAATCCGCAGCTTGGCGTGGTAGGAAAATTAACAAAGCAAACTCCCTTTTGTCTCTTCAGTTCTAATAGTTACCAAGGAAGCTCAACTACAAAAAGCATTGTAATGATTGAAGTCAAGAACCAACATCCCAGCTTTGCATTTGGAAAACTCATACCATAAAAGAAAAGAATTTGCTCAAGACACAAACCATGTCCATGTGAGTGGATTCCTCTCCACCGAGCATCCTCTCCATGGGCACACCAAAAGAAATTCTGGGTTGCAAGAATCTCTCCCATGTTAAAATATTCTCCCCCTCATTGCAAGCAACATAGCCTAGAACAGAAGGACAAAACAAGTATCAACAATTTTTCCAAAAGCAACCAAGAAAAAGAATGTAAAATCAAGAAGTGAAGAACATGTCACCAGGAACTGTATGATTTGCAACATGTGACCTCACAAGAATCCGAGCGCGTTTTAGGTTAACCTATGAATATAGACATGAAGAGCGAATAAAGGCGATGAATCAAAAACTAGTACACTAATATTACACAATTGTGTATATGGGTGAAAACACACGGTCTAAAAGTGCAAACATGGAGCTTCATTAAATTGAGCAAACATAATTTAAGTCCAGCACCTTACTGTGCGGAACTTGAGAACTACTAGGGACTGGTAGCGAAACCAAAGATGTAGAAGACGAACACCCAGCCATGTCAGAGTAAGAGTTAAATACGAAGACTGTATACCTGGCGTGTCCTGGAATGAAATACCAAGAATCGTCAAACAGTGAGGAAAGTTAAGGTAGTTATACTGGAAGGAGGTTGGTTATTACTTATTACAAATAAAGAGAACTTAATAAATAGTATTACCAGAATAAGTACACCGATAGAAAGGCCTACCAGCTGAGCTCCTACTTCCCATACTTCCTCCTGAAAAAATAACATAAGAGTTGCTTGGTGAAAAAATTGAAAAATTATTCACCAATATCTTTTATATACTGAAAAATAATAGTTTAATGGAGCATAATGAAAGAATTCTGAAGTCCATTTGATCATGAAACTCCAAAGGAACTCTCGGATACTCATAATATTTTTTGTTTTCTTCCTACACAAGTACCGTTTTTCTGCGGTTTCACAAAATTGACTGAACAATAGGACAGAGTTGGTGCATAAGTTTTAAGTGCATTTGATCATGAAACTCCAAAAACTCTTGGATACTCATAATACATTTTGTTTTCTTTCCTACACAAGTACCATTTTTCTGCGGTTTCACAAAGTTGACTGAACAATAGGACACTGAACTGACTATTAGAGAGTGTACTGAAATAGCTAGTACCTTTGCAGCAATCTCCCCTAGATTTCCTGATTTTGCGAAGTGATTTTGGATAACGCGATTGGAAGGATCTCTAAATCCTCTTCCTACAGCCTGCTTAAGAAGCCAGAGTCAATCCTTTTCTAAGGGAGCTCTCTACAAAGTTCGAGTTAGGCTTCAGTCACATGTGCTGCTTTCAATATACCTTTGCAAGATTCCCCAATGATGCAAGTGGGAGGAAGTAACCAGGATAGAGAGGAGTGGTGAGATCAAAGATGCTGCCATATTGCACAGATAAATAGATAATATTAAGCGGGTTTTGCTTCTTCACTTGATTTTATACATTTGCTGTTATTATTTAACAGAGTTAGTGCATGAACCTTCCCGCACTCCCAATGAAATCAGCATACATCCGCCACTTCTTTGGGTCATCATCAAAAAGTGTTCCGAATCGTCCACCTAAAAACAAGTCATTTGTAGATATTTTAGGATAAAGTATTCTGAATAAATAGTCGGGCATAATCATTACCAATAAGAAGACGTCCAAAAGCTCCTATGCCATCTTTTGATACCCATCTGCAGATAAGGATTTACATCAGCACAAAGAAAGTAGGTGATTTAATCACGGGCATAAAATGAGCTGATCCACTTGCATTCATGTTTCATGTTGACTGTTAGCAAGTTGGTATGTGCCCTCTGGTATGTTGCATTGTGGATAAAATGTTTGGCGAACAAATAAATAGCGGTGATCAAATCAGGATGAAACATAGCTAAGCTAAAAACCTATATGAAGATTCTTTTGTCTTCCAAAGAACGTTAATATTAAAGTTCCGAGTTTCTATTAGCCCATAAAACATAGCAAAGATGGTAATGACCTGATAGCAGCGGCAGCAGCAGCTGCTGAAGTTCCTGTAAAGGACCCAACACCTACAGCCTGTGCCAATCTATGATCAGCTAATCATCAGTATTGACATAATAGTTGAAGAGTATGACAGACTGTGATTGTTTGAGAGCACGTGATAAAATCTTGAAGTTATTTCGGAGCTATCAAATAATGCAATCCATATGATCATATATCACATCACAGAAAATGCTACTGTAAATGATATACGTACTGAATTTATCAGCTCATCGTGTCAGTCCCTACAAGATTATCTACTTCTGCAAACATCTTGATTAATAGATTATGGGGTACCTTCAGAAGACTTGATGTAACCAACGTGTGACAGATCCATCCTGTCACGTTTGTTGGGAATTGTAATAGCATGTACTGCAGGTAATCATCCGAAACAGATTCTGAAACATAAAGGAGGGGCAACAGGGAGTTATAGGTTTGGGAAGTGGTATATAGTTTCAGACATAGTGTCAGTCTACAACTCTGCAATAATGAGCTCTTATGCAGGATACCGAGAGAAACTGAGGAAAATGCATATGCAAAACAATTTGTTTGCTGCGTTATGATTAGAAAACGCAACAATCACTGCATTTCCTAGATTGTAAACCTGAACCTCCACAGTTCATACTCCATGACAAATAGCAAAAGCAATGCATAGATGCACAACGAAACCACACAGGGATGACAAATAGCAGCATTCACCTGGAAAACCTGCTGGAAGCACAAAATCACTAACAGCACGGGGAATCGAAGAATTCGCCTTTTCATCTTCAACCGTGTTCATCGAAGATTCATCATGCTTCTCCCAATGAACTTGCAGCTTAGAGTCGCCGTCCAACAAATACCTGTTCGTCACATCAATCAGACGATTAACTCTTTGCAAATTCAGTCAGGCGTATCAGCAAACAAATTCAGTCAGGCGTGTCAGCAAACACATGGAGTTCAGAAGAGAAGAGACCTCTTGGCGGCGCCGTCCCGGTACCTCTCCACGAGCAAAGGTGTGGCCTTTCTGCAGGAGCCAGACACGTTTCCATCAAAATGAGAAATTGCGGCAGGAATTCAAGAAAGAAAGGGAGCGGTGGAATCTAGGGTCGAACTCGGAGTCGCCGGGGCCGCCACCGCTGCTGGAGGCCGGCGGCGATGCCAGGCGCGAGCGTGGAAGGGGCCGTCGCCATGGGAGAGCTCCGCCCTGGAAGCGGCCGCCGACGGCGAGCATGCTCCCGTGCCGTGGACTGAGCTGACCGGCCGGTGGGTAGGTGGAAACCGTGGAAGGATAGGCAGCGCAGCTTACAGTCCACTGGTTTGTTTCTAGTAGTAGTATCAGTTATTTTCCCTTTTTAAAACGGAAATGGTACTTGGCGAACGTTCGCTCGGAGGGAGTTCCCAGCGAACGCGCCGGCAGTTGTCAGGTACTCCCTCCGTTCCAAAATAGATGACCCAACTTTGTACTAACTTAGTACAAAGTTGGGTCATCTATTTTGGAACGGAGGGAGTAGCAAACACGAATCTTGAACCAGGCCGGGTCGACACGTCAGCCAGAACCGACCATTCGCTGGGTATATGCTTCCTAGCGAGAATGTCATCGCCCACATGACCATATCCTCTTACCACCACACCGCCTCGTAGTTGCATTCCCATTTCGACATCGACTTTCCCCCTCGTCGTCGACGACCGTGACGGAGCAATGGTGGCAAAGACCTCGCCCGCGGCGGGAGGCGACGGTGGCGTGGCACCGCATACTTCAGGAGTGGATACCGCGGGGGAACTCGAGTAGGATGCGTTTGTGGTGATTCATCCTCATTGCCGACGACCGTGAGCTGGTTTGCTCGAGCCAGCACGCGCTGCGAGAAGTCAATGGTGGGGCGGATCCAGCGAGGTCGTCAGTATGGTCCATGGGGAGCTCGAGCAGGAGGAGGAGGAGGGGTGGCTTCCATAGAGCTCAAGCAGGAGGAAGAGCGCGAGGAAGGAGAGGGAAAAGCAGGGAGGCGCGGGATACTCTGGATTTTTCCCATTGCAGAGAGGAGAAGAGGTTGTCGAGCGGCTTTTCCCAACGTGAAGAGACCACGGTTGGGGTGGTCTCTTGTGTCAACATATGGTCTTTTTTGTCAATTCCATTGGGTAGGTGGTTCTTTTGGACAAAAAATCACAAAGTAGTTGGTTTAAAGACTCCAATGCATATCAACCAAACTGAAATTGTGAGCAATCAAAAGTAGCGCCAATTTTTCAGAAAAACAAAACAAACTGAAACAGGGGTAGATCCGGAGGGCGGCAAATCAATTACATTCATTATACAACAGTGCAAAAAAAGGCCGGGGGTCCTCCTCCTTTTCTAAAAAAAACTACAGTGCAAAAAAAGAAAATCGGTTGAATTCATCAATCATACAATGGTCTACCAACTACAGTAACATCAAAAGCAACTACTTGAGGAACATAGGCACCACGAGTTCACAACCAAAGCAGTAGGGCTGTTTTTTTTTGGTGGGTGGGGTGGGGTGGGGTGGGGGGTTTCGAGGCATTACATACCTCTGGTGTAGCCGCCATGGCACCATTGGTGATATTGGACGGCTCAATGGATATTCTTCTACCTCCGGCGAACTCGTCACTTCTTCATCTGGTGAACTCGAAGGCGGCATGATGCTTTCTCGTCCAAGTACTCCGAGATTTGATGGATTTTCTGGTCCAAGTACGCAACCCGATGGAGATTCCAGCCAAGGACCCTTCCTTCTTATAGGAGGGAACACTGACGGAGCTTAGGCAAGGCCAAATGGGCCATGGCCTGCCCAGCTCTGAAGCTTGCCCTCCTATTATAGCTAGCCCATGGGCCATAAAATACCAGCCTTTAGAAATCTTAACAGCCTGGCCCGCCCAATCTTTTTGCGCAAGCTCCGCCACTGGGAGGGAAGTCCAATCCGGGTCGGGCACTCCATTGTTTTGTGTTGGAGAAGGACACGGTCGCGAATTCAATCTAAATCAGACACGGGAACAGGATGTCAGAGATTTAGAAGCTTACGTCGGTGGAGGCCGGAGAGGACATGCGGTGCAGACTCAAGGTTACACAGGGAAATGAGAAAAATCTACGCCAACCAACAATCTTTATCATCCCATTCCAAGGTTGATGAAATCTATGCTGGAGATTTGTCAATGTCCTAAGAACAACATTCAAACACAGAGCGGATCGAACATGGCGAATGAAAGCGAGCGAGTGAGCAGACAAACACGCTCACTTTTGGGTGGCAGCAACGTGACCCTCTCGACGACGGTCGGGCGCACGGCGGCGGCCTCCTCGGGGGCCGTGAGGTAGGAGGGTCGGCCATTGAGAACACGGGGGGCCCACATCTCGCCGACGGCGGTAAGCTGCATGACGCAGGTCCAAAGCAGCACGGTGGTGGTGGCGCGCACCATCCAGAGTTTCATCCGCAACCGCGCGATGGACGACGGTGGCACTAGCGGACGGAGTACTCATCATGCCTCATCCATGCATGCTCTCCCTCCACCGGCATCGCGAGCGCTCGCGCGGGGCGTGGTAGTCGGCAGCGACAATGCGGACGGACGATGACGTGTAGGTGGTGTGGATGCAGAAGTCGGAGAGTGCGGCGCTGCCCTCACCTTCTCGTCCTCCACTGTGCATGAAAGAGAGTGGATACGATACACTGGGGGGAGCACTATGGGTTGAATATTCCGAATGACAGGTATTTTTTTGCGAGAATGAATTGTTTCTCAGATATCCACTTAAAAAGGGACTGCAAGTTTAATTACCAGAAAACATAAGGACTTTTTTTGCAAAGATGCCGTAACGGTGAACGGACAGAAGCAATCCGTGCTTTATTAGTACGTAAAGATAAAGATAAAGATTTGTCTTCTGAACACCCAAAGGTTGAAATTCACTGTCTTTGGTATGTTCCAATGGAAAGAAAACGATACATAAGCCGGTGGCGCGGTAGAGCAAGGAGACAGCCTTACACGGTAGTCAGTTCCAACCTCTTATTTCAATATGAAAAGTGAGAATATATGCTGAGTTTTGTGCTCCCCCTACCTCTTCATCAAAATGACGCAGACAGCCTAGATTTTATCACCGAGTCTTGAGTTGTTTACAAAATGAAAAACATAAAAGCAGCCCACTAGGCCAAAGGCATATATAGCAATGGAGATTTACATGGCGAACTCATGCATCACAAATCCTATCGCTATGCAGCCAACCAAACCTGGTGAACAAATCCCGAGCAACCGTCTCCAAGAGACTGAGTTTGCTCAAACTTTGCACCTCTGGCTCGGTGTTGAGCATGCACCTCTCCAAGCGGCTTAGCTCTATGTTGTAACTCCGAATATCTCCCTTGTAGTGGAGCATGAGCCTCTGCAACCGTGTCTTGTTTGGATACATTAGCCTGAGCAGCTTGTTGGCTTTCCTTTTCCCGCTGTCCGTGCCACTTTCTAACAGCTCCATCAGCAAGGAGGCGAGGCCGTTCTCCTGTGCTTCGGCAAGACACTGCTTCTGCTGTGCGCCTTCGCCGTCACAGATGCGCGCCAGAATAGTAGCTGCCCATGCCTTGTTGCTTGGGGATTCATTTCTGATAACCCTAACCAGGCTTGGTATGGCAGCAGTAGCAGTAGCACTGATAGCTGCCTTCCCTTCTGGATGCTTGGAAACAATTGCCAGTATATAAACGGCCCAATCCACCATTTCATTTTCAGTCCCCGTTAGAAGCTCTAGCAGTATCGTGACCAACCCGGCTCTAATAGCCGTACTCTTGTTGCCCTTGTGGGTGCACAGATTACATAGCACCATTGCTGCTTCTTTTTTACCCTGTTGACTCCCAGCACTCAACAGCAGTATGAGAGGTGGGATTGACCCAGCAGCCCCAATAATCACCTTGCTTTCTTTCAGAATTAATAGGCTGGACAGCGTTGCAGCAGCATTCTCCCGGGCAACCATGCATGCTGCCACTCTCTAGCACGTATACAATTCCAGGAATAGCTCCGGTCAAGACCAATTTTTCCTTGTTCTCGTCAGAGATAGAGAGATTTAGGAGAGCAGTAACAACATGTTCCTGGGTGCTAACATCATCTGTCGATAACAGGCTCATGAGGATAGGAATGCCACCAGAATCTCCTATATATACACGCTCGATATTTAGATTAGAATTGCCCTTGGCAAGCAGACAAAGAGTACCAGCTGCTTCACGCTGGTCTAGAATATGCCGGGATGATAGTTTCTGAAGAAGGTCGGCAACTATATCATGCTCAGAATAGGTAAGTGATGCTGCCGTTGCATCACTACTAACTTGAGCAGAGCGTTTCGGCTGCTCCAAACCGTTTGCTTGACACCATTGGACAATCAGGCCGTAAAGAACATAATTTGGAGTCAGAAATTTATTAACAAGCTTCTGCCGCGTCCTCGGACAATAGGCGTTCCCAGCCTTCAACCATTTCACTATGCTGTCTCGATCGTAAGTCTGTAGATTAGATGCATTTAGAAGAAATTGTTAAAAGCTCTGCAGACTGATAATTAAGGAACAGAGAGTAAGATAAGCAAGCACAGACCTGCCCAGTGGCCACCATAACGGGGTCTTGCATTAAACCAAGTGATAGTGGGCAACGGAAAGCATCCGGAACAACATGAGATGCCGCTTTGTCTTGAGTGGGATTATCATTTTCATTTGCTCGAGTGCTGACCGCAGGAGCTTGAGCCTGCACAAATTCCTTAATCTTTGTCTGTAGTACTGACGCCTTCTGAACAACCCTACCAATATCTCCTTGCGGCTGCAGAGCATTGGGAGGTTCTCCTGCCTGTTGAACAATCAAGCACGTTTCACCAGATCCACCAATTAGTAGCAAAAAACAGTGAAACAGTGATACAAAAATTCACAAAGTCATCAAAAGCGGGACCATGTTTTGCGACATGAGTTTACATACCTGGGTGACTACCAAAGTACTCACGCCAGCTTTAGTGGATTCGTCTGTAACACTGACTTTACCAAGCCTATCGATTATATGCTGTGTGACTGGTCTCTTAGCTGGGTTGAATTCAGTGCATTGTAGCCCTAATTCGACGCACACTCGAATCTGTTCCAATTTTTCTGCGGCTCCCTCAGATCTCAGCAGCTTATTCCGCCAAGTATGATATATCTACAAAATTGCAATCATGAGTTTGAGTTACGGAAAAGAGTAAAAATATGTTACGTACACACAAATCTCATACATTGTACATTAATTATGGCATCATTAATTATGGCAATATAAAAGCGTAGGAATATCAACTGAAAGACTAAATAAACAACAAAAGAACTAAAAAAGGGAATTTTGTTTTGAGTCAGTTATATATATGAAACCATTTAAATTGTGTTTCTCACGTTTTATCAAAACATTTACAAATCTATGGTAATATTTCACTAAATCCATTTTACTTGTCATAGGTTTAGACCATATTCTACCATGTAGTCTTTACATCATCCGCTAGTTGTAGGTTTTTTATGGATTACAATCATTAATTTCATTCGCACATACGGCTGTTGCCTACAAAAAGGGCAGCCCGGTGCACACATAACTCCCGCTTGTGCGGTGTTGACTACAAACTCGGAAAAAATATCGCCTGATTCTAAGATATCCAAAAGCCAAAGTGCTTAATCTTACTTTTTCTTTGAAGTGTTCGAAGGACATGTCGGAGCTCTGGATAGTATCGTTCTGATATAAGTGCTGCAAATATAGACCAGGATATTTTGTATGACCTGTGACTATCTCAATAATTAGAACACCCAAACTGAATATGTCTGCCTTGTTGGACACTACGCCTCCAATTATGTATTCTGGGGCCATATATCCCCTGCAGCACAATGTGGAAGTTTGAGGCATTGCGAGAAACAAAAGGAGATGCTACACAGGGAGACAAAACTTACGGTGTTCCTAGACGATTTTCAGTGATGAACCGGGATTGCTTGTCACCAAATATCCTTGATAAACCAAAATCCGCTATTTTCGGCACCATAGTAGCATCCATCAATATATTTTCTGGTTTCAGGTCAAGATGAACAATATGGCATTCCTCATGAAGGTAATGCAAACCATCGCAGACTCCCCTTATTATTTCATATCTCATGTTCCACTCCAGGCCCGAAGATTCATCTATTTAATTGATAAAGAAAAAAAAATGTAAACCCGGTCAATGATTACACTTATGGTACCACAACAACATAGTACCACCTCATGTAAGGGTGCACATCTATGATGCAGAGGTTGGGGGTATTAATGCTTCTATATTCTAAAAAAAATGTAAGGGTGGGTGAATACCATGGTCTTCAGTTTCGGTGAGATGCCGTTCAAATTCACTGGATTTCAATAATTTCAGTAGACACATAAATATTTACCTTTTGGTCAAACTATTTCAGCCATTTTAGTTGTACATACAAATTCAAATACTTCTCAAAACGTTTTTAGAATTTCGAAATATTGGTTAAATTTGAAGTGAATATTCTGGTCTTTTGGTCGAACTGAAAACTTATATCACTGATATTCGTTGATTTCAGCACTGGGTGAATTTTTTCTGGAACTGAAATTGTTTTCCATGGTGAAGACCCTGTCAAGCTATAAAGACATCTACAGGACTGTACTAGTTTGTATAAGTCAGTTTTTGAACCCATAAATACCAGTCATCCTTTGGCTAGTAAAAGATAGTACTCCTCCGTAAACTAATATAAGAGTGTTTAGATCAATACTTTAGTGATCTAAAAGCTCTTATATTAGTTTACAGAGGGAGTACTAAACAGTTTAGCAACAGTTTAAGCCGTGTCTAACAACAGAACTTCACACAAGACTAAGTATAAAAAAGAAATAAGCTAGTAGAGTTTTTTTTGTGAATTTACCAGAGATATACTTGTCAAGGCTTTTGTTGCGTACATACTTGAAGCAAAGCAATCTTTTTGGTATTTCAGCCATAACATACTTCACACTTCCTTGCAGATTCACCGCTTTCCAACTTGATTCAGCACAGTAACCAACAAACTGCACTACATTATGGTGCTTGATCCTCATAAGATAACTGACCTCATTATGGAATTTATTATCGTCCACCAGATGTATTTCAAAAAGCTTCTTCACGGCAATAATTTTCCCACTCGGAAGAACTCCCTGTGATGCAATAAAGTGAAACCATTGTGCACTTTTTAAACGTTTTCTTAGCTTAGACCGTAGAACAATAGTTCTACGGTATCACTTTTTAAACGTGTTTATACAGTTAATGACTATTAAGTGTTAAGATTTAACAAGTAGAGTGAAAGGGACTGTCCATATATACCTTGTAAACCACTCCATACCCACCTCTGCCGAGTTCTAGCTCACTTGAAAAATCGCATGTAATGGCTTTTAAAAACTCAAATGGCAGAAACACTGGTGTTGCGCTGGGATCCTGTAGCTTCTTCTCCCATTCATCATTTGCATTAGCCATTTCAAGTAGCACCTTGTTATTTGCTCTGTTTCAAACACTAAAATACAGTTCCCACAATAATCTGCAGAAAGGGGAAATAAGAGCCTAGAAATGTCAGCGCGTACATATCAGGGGGGTGGTGCAGATGGTTAGATCTTTAAGTACACCCGCTTGTGAAATTGTAAAAATAGTCGCCGTAGAAGCAAAGGGCTAGATTTGAAGTAGAGTATATCCGATTGTGAAAACGTAAAAATAGTCATACATAAACGCAAAGGGCTAGATCTTGAAGTACAACCGAAAGGTAGGGAAGCAATACCGTGGAAGAAAATGCAGTGGTGCTTGTGCTCAAAGACGATTCTTGGATCCCAGATTCAGGAAGGTGGACCAATTGAGCTTAAGAGGGGTTGATGGCTGATGAGAGTGGGGAAGATCCAGTTTTAGCGTGGAGATGAGAAGTAACTTGGTCAACGAGTAGTAGATAGATGATCTGATCCCTTTGTTGCCTCCAATAAATAAAGAAACATCCATGTGCTATTTGACTTAGGAACTGGGACTGGGTAGATAAGCACATGAACACGCTTGTTTTTTTTTTAAGCATAAATAGCGACAAGCCTACCTCTAAATGCATGAAGCCCATGACTGCACAATGAAGGGCCTAAGCCGAAATTTTTGCTGGGAGAGAAAGGGGCGCGACCATGTCTGACTTGACATCTTGTTTCAATTTTTTTTTTTGAGAAATTCTTGTTTCAAATAAATGTCTCGCTTGACGTGAGACAGGGCATTCCCTATTTGGCGCTTCAAGCGCCCATTATTATACGTTTTGCAAACCAGTGCAAGGCATCCTCCGCACTTGGTCCGGCCCATTTCCTTTCCTTTCTTTCTCTGCTAAAATAGCAATTGAATATGGGACGTCAACCTACACAGAGAGCGCGCCAACCACTAGGACATGGACATCGCACCAACCCTGACAACTAACTTCGTTTTTCTCCTTTTATTATTTCTCCAGTTCGCGAACCCCCGGTTTTTTTTTCTCTTTTTTTGAATGGTTTGTCCTTTTTTCTTATTTTTTGCAAATGCGTAAACTTTTTCAATTTTCTTAATTTGGTTTTAAAATAAAAAAGCATTTTAAGATTCTTGAACTTTTTTTAAAGTCGACGAATACTTTTCAAATTCGTGAAATTTTTATTCAATATTTAGGCTTTTTTATTCATGATTTTTTTGAAAACAATTTTTCTTTCAAAATCGATGAACTTTTTTCCAAATTTGTGAATATTTTTAAAAAAGTGATGAACTTTTATCAAATTCAATTATCTTTTAAAAAGTTAGTGAAGATTTTCCTAATTTGATGATTTTTTTCTTCCAAATTTGATGAACTTTTATGAATTCACTATTTTTTCCCTCTTTTTGCAATTTCCTTTTTTGGTTTTTTTATTCTCAAATGTGGTCTAGTACATGAGCCTGCCCTCCGGCGTCGGCGTGTGGGCGCCAGGAAGCTTCCCTGGCTCCCGAAGCGCCGAATAGGAGCTCCCATGCGACAGTAGCCCGTCTCGCCTAAAGCAGCCACCAGAATGGACCGACCCAGCACGGACCATAGGCCTTCAACATTTTTTTATATCTGTTTATTTTTTACTTTTTACTTTATTTCTTTTTTTTTGACAACGCAACGCCCACATCTGTGGTGGGAGTCAAACCCACCCAGACGCTCTATAACACACAGACTGCGCCACGTCACCTCATGCATGCATGTGGAAATCTTTTTGGATTTTCAGTTTTTAAAATGTTTTATCTTTTAAATGAAAAATCCGATTGAAAATCCGTTTTCACCATTAAATCCCTCGCGACGAGATCTTCAAAACTAGATCTCATACCAATATATTTTAATGATTTTTTTGTGTTAAAAGTTGCCATGTCTATTGCACATGAATTGCCATGATGTTTGCACTGAAGTTGTCATGATACTTTTCAGCTATTTTTTCTACATTTAAAAGTAATTTTTGACATATTATTAAACGGGAATTAAGAAACTAGACTTGTCATGCACCATAAACTAAAATTGTCATGATACATGTACTTAAAATTGCCGTAGTTTATACAAAAAAAT
Organism: Secale cereale; assembly: GCA_902687465.1. Taxonomy (NCBI): domain Eukaryota; kingdom Viridiplantae; phylum Streptophyta; class Magnoliopsida; order Poales; family Poaceae; genus Secale; species Secale cereale. Next base: position 46,092,785 of record LR738711.1, on the reverse strand, counting down.
ATTTTCGTGGTCAAAGTACCGGAATTGTCATCATCAAAAAACTAAAATTGCCATGCTCTACAAACTAAAATTGTCACATGACAACTTTAGTTTAAGCACTATGGCAACTACAGTGTAAACATCATGGCAACTTTTGGGCATTTTTTTCGTCGAAACATATCAACATGGGGTCTAGTTTTGAAGATCTCGTCGAGACGGATTTAATGGTGAAAACAGATTTTTAATTCGATTTTTTAATTAGGAGATAAAATATTTTTAAGCCGAAAATCGAAAAGATTTCTGCTGATGTCATTTATTCATACGTGGCAAAATAAGTGGTGATGGAGGCGTGTGGGCGATGTGCAAACGCCCACATGTGTGGCATTAGTTTTTTCATTTTCTTTTGCTTGTATTTCGATTATATCTATTATATAAGTCGGTTTACATATAAATTTGCAAAATGTTAATCACGCATGTAAAAAATGTTACGTATATAGAAAAACGTTTTTAATGTATACAAAAATTGTACAATATGTATGAAAAAAGTAGATATCAAAGCATTATGGAAAAAATGTTAATCATGTATTAGAAAAATGTTTATCATATATATTAAAAATGTTCCCGATGTATACAGAAAATGTATAATGTGTATGGGAAAAACTAGACATCAATTTTACTTTTTCATAAATGTTAATCGTGTATTTAAGGAATGTTAAACATGTATATTCTTTTCATTGCTCTGTATGTATCAGGCTGCTTCTTTGGTGAAGATCTTCCAGTTCGTTCTTGGAGTAGCACATGCGCGATCTGAGCTACTCGTAGATGCATACATGAATTGAAATTTCACAATATTGGCTAGTATAGATATTAATTGCATGTGAAAGTTTCTTCTGATCGTTTTATTGTATGGATGCATGCGAACGGATGAATCCTTGCCTTTTTTCGTGAATACACGAAGTTTGTGTATCATTTCATTGATAGAAGGAGTAGAAAGAGTACAACGATGGGTACAACACATGACAAGAACGCAGGCAGGCATGAACATGGTGCTGGAGCAGAGAAGACAAGGGATCCTCGGTCGGAAGAGAGAATACAACACAGCTAAACCACCAAGTCCGAACCTACACTAGTAGAAAATGGGGCAATGGTCCAGCCCGTTAGTCTCGGTTCAATCCCGAACCGGGACCAATGGGGGCATTGGACCCGGTTCGTGAGCCCAGGGGGCCGGCCGGGCCACGTGGACCATTGGTCCCGGTTCGTCTGGACCTTTTGGTCCCGGTTGGTGCCACGAACCGGGACCAATGGGTCTTGCTCCTGGCCCACAACCATTGGTCCCGGTTGGTGACTTGAATCGGGACCAAAGGCTCCCCTTTAGTCCCGGTTCATGTCACCAACCGGGACGCCTTTAGTCCCGGTTCATGTCACCAACCGGGACCAATGAGGTGCCTATATATACCCCCTCGCGCAAGACCAGAGCACACTGCTCTGTTTTTTCTGGCCGAGGGGGAGAGGGCTTGGTGGTGCTCTAGCTCACCTCCTATGTACACAATGTGTTTGATGGACTGCCCGAGCCACACTAGTTAAGCTTTTCTCCTCTCGAAGCTCTATTTTCTCCGAGATTTGTCTGGGTTTAGCGGTCCGTCACGTCCCGTCCCCGTCTTCGCCGCCGTCGATCGCCCCCGCCGATCTCGTCACCGGCACCACCTGGTGAGCCTCTTGTTATGTCCATGCTTTTCTTACTTTTATTATTGCTTGTTATTATTGCTTTAGATAGATATTTGTCTAATTTTCTTACGTTTATTATTGCTTGTTATTATATAGTGCGATGGTTTTGATATCCGCCCACGTGGGCCCTCGTCCTGTCTACGATTCGGATGTGGTATATTATCTTTAATTTATAACTATTTGTTTTAGTGTTTATGATAATTATGCCGACCAACCTGACATGCATAGATGTTTTTATATGTCTAGGAGGTAGTTGAACCGGAAATTCCAACCGACCCTCTTGTGGAGAGGTTAAATTTAGTTGAAGAGGAAAACATTTCCTTGAAGAAAAAATTGGAAAAAAATGGAGGAGGAGAAGATGGAATTGGAGTTGCATGTTGCGGAAGTCGTCGATGATCACAAGATCAAGATGGACCCTATTGTCGAGAGGTTAAATTTAGTTGAAGAAGAAAACAATTTCTTGAAGGAAAAAATAAAAAAAATTGAGGACGAGAAGATGATATTGGAGTTGCATGTTGTGTATGTCGTCGATGATCACAAGATCAAGATGGATGCAATGCGGTTGAAGATTAGAAAGATTAGAAAATATGCCATTCATACCGAGGCTTGGTATCATTATGCTGTTGGATCAATTGTTACCTTGATTGCGATTATGATTGCATTTGTTCTCGCATTGAAATGTTTTACATAGTTTTGATGTGTATGGTGAAAATTAATTAGATGCTCTGGAGAGCTATACGTTGTTAGATGAGAACTATGTATGTACTTTGATTTTAATGTGATGATGAACTTCTATTAATTTGGTCACTTAATTATCTATTTATGATGTTCTGTAATGCTTTTTGACACACTTAATTATATATAATGCACGCAGATGAACCGGCAATGGATGTACGGTGACAGACACAGCTCCGAGTACATTAAGGGCGTGCATGCGTTTCTAAATGCGGCTGAGGCAAACAAGCAGAATGGTTTTATGTGTTGTCCATGCACTAAATGTGGGAATACGATGTCTTACTCTAACCGGAAAATCCTTCACTCCCACCTGCTTTACAAGGGTTTCATGCCACACTATAATGTTTGGACGAGGCACGGAGAAATAGGGGTTATGATGGAAGACGGCGAAGAAGAAGAGTACGATGATAACTATGTGCCCCCTGAATACGGTGATGCTGCAATGGGGGGAGCTGGTGAAGATCAAGAGGAACCAGACGATGTGCCCAATGATGCTACAACGGGTGAAGCTGCTGAAGATCAAGAGGGAACCAGATGATGATCTCCGCCGGGTCATTGTCGATGCAAGGACGCAATGCGAAAGTCAAAACGAGAAGCTGAAGTTCGATCGCATGTTAGAGGATCACAAAAAAGGGTTGTACCCCAATTGCGAAGATGGCAACACAAAGCTCGATACCGTACTGGAATTGCTGGAGTGGAAGGCAGAGAATGTTGTGGCTGACAAAGGATTTGAGAAGCTACTGAAAATATTGAAGAAGAAGCTTCCGAAGGATAACGAATTGCCCGACAGTACATACGCAGCAAAGAAGGTCGTATGCCCTCTAGGATTGGAGGTGCAGAAGATACATGCATGCCCTAATGACTGCATCCTCTATCGCGGTGCATACAAGGATCTGAACGCATGCCCGGTATGTGGTGCATTGCGGTATAAGATGAGACGAGATGACCCTGGTGATGTTGACGGCGAGCCCGCCAGGAAGAGGGTTCCTGCGAAGGTGATGTGGTATGCTCCTATAATACCACGGTTGAAACATTTGTTCAGAAACGGAGAGCATGCCAAGTTGATGCGATGGCACAGTGAGGACCGTAAGAAAGACGGGAAGTTGAGAGCACCCGCTGACGGGTTGCAGTGGAGAAAAATCGAGAGAAAGTACTGGTAGGAGTTTGCAAAGGACCCAAGGAATGTATGGTTTGCTTTAAGCGCGGATGGCATTAATCCTTTCGGGGAGCAGAGCAGCAATCACAGCACCTGGCCCGCGACTCTATGTATGTATAACCTTCCTCCTTGGATGTGCATGAAGCGGAAGTTCATTATGATGCCAGTTCTCATCCAAGGCCCTAAGAAACCCGGCAACGACATTGATGTGTACCTAAGGCCATTAGTTGAAGAACTTTTACAGCTGTGGAATGGAAACGGTGTACGTGCGTGGGATGAGCACAGACAGGAGGAATTTGACCTAAAGGCGTTGTTGTTCGTGACCATCAATGATTGGCCCGCTCTCAGTAACCTTTCAGGACAGACAAACAAAGGATACCACGCATGCAGGCACTGTTTAGATGACACTGAAAGTATATACCTGGACAAATGCAGGAAGAATGTGTACCTGGGCCATCGTTGATTTCTTCCGACCAACCATCAATGTAGAAAGAAAGGCAAGCATTTCAAAGGCGAGGCAGATCACCGAAAGAAGCCCACCATGCGTACCGGTGATCACGTACTTGCTATGGTCAATGATTTACACGTAATCTTTGGAAAGGGCCCCGGCGCACTAGCTGTTCCGAATGACGCTGAGGGACACGCACCCATGTGGAAGAAGAAATCTATATTTTGGGACCTACCCTACTGGAAAGACCTAGAGGTCCGCTCTTCAATCGACGTGATGCACGTGACGAAGAACCTTTGCGTGAACCTACTAGGCTTCTTGGGCGTGTATGGAAAGACAAAAGATACAGCTGAGGCACGGGAGGACCTGCAACGTTTGCATGAAAAAGACGGCATGCCTCCGAAGCAGTATGAAGGTCCTGCCAGCTATGCTCTTACGAAAGAAGAGAAAGAAATCTTCTTTGAATGCTTGCTCAGTATGAAGGTCCCGACTGACTTCTCGTCGAATATAAAGGGAATAATAAATATGCGAGAGAAAAAGTTCCAGAACCTAAAGTCTCATGGCTGCCACGTGATTATGACGCAACTGCTTCCGGTTGCATTGAGGGGGCTTCTACCGAAAAACGTCCGATTAGCCAGTGTGAAGCTATGTGCATTCCTCAATGCAATCTCTCAGAAGGTGATCGATCCAGAAACCGTACCAAGGCTAAGGAGTGATGTGGCGCAATGTCTTGTCAGTTTCGAGCTGGTGTTAATTCCCACCATCCTTCTTCAATATCATGACACACGTCCTAGTTCATCTAGTCGACGAGATTGTCATTCTGGGGCCCGTATTTCTTCACAATATGTTCCCCTTTGAGAGGTTCATGGGAGTCCTAAAGAAATATGCCCGTAACCGCGCTAGGCCAGAAGGAAGCATCTCCATGGGCATCAAACAGAGGATGTCATCGGGTTTTGTGTTGACTTCATTCCTGGCCTTAATAAGATAGGTCTCCCTAAATCGCGGTATGAGGGGAGACTGACTGGAAAAGGCACGCTTGGAAGGGACTCAATAATATGCAGGGACGGATATTCTTGGTCTCAAGTGTTGGAAATATGCCCTAGAGTCAATAATAAAAGAGTTATTATTATATTTCCTTGTTCATGATAATCGTTTATTATCCATGCTATAATTGTATTGATTGGAAACTTAAATACATGTGTGGATGAATAGACAAACTTTGTGTCCCTAGTAAGCCTCTTCAGGACTAGCTCGTTGATCAAAGATGACCGCGGTTTCCAGGTCATAGACATGAGTTGTCATTTGATAACGGGATCACATCATTAGGAGAATGATGTGATGGACGAGACCCAAACGTTGAACATAGCTTTTGATCGTACCAGTTATCGCTATAGTTTTCTGCATGTCAAGTATAAGTTCCTATGACCATGAGATCATGTAACTCACTGACACCGTAGGAGTGCCTTGTGTGTGCCAAACGTCGCAACATAACTGGGTGACTATAAAGGTACTCTACAGGTATCTCCGAAGGTGTCTGTTGAGTTGACATGGATCGAGACTGGGATTTGTCACTCCGTGTGACGGAGAGGTATCTCCGGGCCCACTCGGTAATACGTCATCTCAATGATCTCAAAGTGACTAAGTAGTTAGTCACGGGATTATGTATTACGGAACGAGTAAAGAGACTTGCCGGTAACGAGATTGAACTAGGTATGGAGATACCGACGATCGAATCTCGGGCAAGTAACATACCGACGAGACAAAGGGAACTGTATACGGGATTGCCTGAATCCTTGACATCGTGGTTCATCCGATGAGATCATCGAGGAACGTGTGGGAACCAATATGGGTATCCAGATCCCGCTATTGGTTATTGACCTGGGAGTGTCTCGGTCATGTCTGCATAGTTTCCGAAGCCGCAGGGTCTACACACTTAAGGTTCGGTGACGCTAGGGTTGTTAGTGAGAACAGTGTATGGTAACCGAAGGTTGTTCGGAGTCCCGGATGAGATCCCGGACGTGACGAGGGTCTCCGGAATGGTCCGGGGACGAAGATTGATACATAGGATGAGAGTGATCGGAGTCCGGAAGTGTTCCGGGAAGCATCGGGGAGTCGTCGGATGACCGAAAGGGGTTTCGGGGGGTCCCGGTAATTGTTATGGGCCCTATGGGCCACAAGTGGGAGACGCAACAGCCCTCATGGGGCTGTGCGCCCCCCTTGGGCCCTCTCCACCTGCGCATGGGGGGGGGGGTGGCCCCCCCCTAGGGCAGCCGCACCCTTTGGAGTGGGGG
>LR738711.1:46071945-46086372 GCA_902687465.1 Secale cereale | reverse complement strand
ATCTCCCCTTGGCCGCCGCCCCTAGGGGTAAACCCTAGGGCGCCCCCTCCCCTCTCTCCCCCCTATATAAAGAGAGGTAGAGGGAGGGCAGCCACACACGTTCGTGCCTCGGCGCTGCCCTCCCTCCACCGTAGAGATCTTCGTCTATTCCGCAGTGCTCGACGAAGCCCTGCTGGAATTCCTCCACCACCATCTCCACCACGCCGTCGTGCTGCTGGTTTCTCCATCAACCTCTCCTTCCCCCTTGCTGGATCAAGAAGGAGGAGACGTCCCCGAGCTGCACGTGTGAAGAACGCGGAGGCACCGTCCGTTCGGTGCTAGGATCTTCGGCGATCTGAATCGCGGCGAGTACGACTCCATCAACCGCGTTCTTGAACGCTTCCGCTTAGCGATCTACAAGGGTATGTGGATCCAACTCTCCCCTCGTAGATGCATCTCCTAGATTGATCTTGGTGAGCGTAGGAAAAAATTTTGTTTCCCATGCAACGTTCCCCAACAGTGGCATCATGAGCTAGGTTCTTGCGTAGATGCTTTCACGAGTAGAACACAAAGGGGTTTTGTGGGCGTTGATGTTTAGATTGCTTCCCTCCTTGGTCTTTCTTGATTCAGCGGTATTATGGGATGAAGCGGCCGGACCAACTTTACATGTCCACGTACATGAGACCGGTTCCATCGACAGACATGCGACTTTTGTTGCATAAGATGGCTGGCGGGTGTCTGTCTCTCCTATCTTAGTTGAATCGGAATAGACAAAGGCGGTCCTTGTAGAAGGTTAAATAGCAACTTAAATATCACCGTTGTGGCTTTGCGTAGGTAAGAAGCGTTCTTGCTAGATACCCATAGCAGCCACGTAAAACATGCAACAACAAATTAGAGGACGTCTAACTTGTTTTTGCAGGGTATGTATGTGATATGATATGGCCAATGACATGATGAGATATATTTGATGTATGAGATGATCATGTTGTAATAGTTAATATCGACTTGCATGTCGATGTATACGGCAACCGGCAGGAGCCATAGGGTTGTCTTTAATTTTTGTATGACCTGCGTGTCAATCATTAAGCGCTATGTAATGCTTTACTTTATCGCTAAACGGTAGCAGTAGTAGTAAGAGCATGGTGGGCGCGCGACAACCCCGATGGCGACACGATGATGGAGATCATGATGATGGGGATCATGGTGTTGCGCCGGTGACGATGGAGATCATGCCGGTGCTTTGGAGATGGAGATCAAAAGCACGAGTTGATGGCCATATCATGTCACTTATGATTTGCATGTGATGTTAATCCTTTTATGCATCTTATTTTGCTTAGGACGACGGTAGCATTATAAGATGATCCCTCACTAAAATTTCAAGATAAAATTGTGTTCCCCCCGAGTGTGCGCCGTTGCGAAGGTTCGTCGTTTCGAAGCACCACGTGATGATCGGGTGTGATAGACTCTACGTTCGCATACAACGGGTGCAAGCCAGTTTTGCACATGCAGAACACTCGGGTTAGACTTGACGAGCCTAGCATGTACAGACATGGCCTCGGAACACGGAAGACCGAAAGGTCAAGCATGAGTCATATAGTAGATATGATCAACATGTAGATGTTCACCATTGACACCACCTCATCTCACGTGATGATCGGACTTGGGTTGGTGGATTTGGATCATGTCACGCTCGGATGACCAGAGGGATGTCAATTTGAGTGGGAGTTATGAGTAATTTGATTAGTTAATAACTCACTTATCATGAACAATAGTCTAAAATGTCTTTGCAAATCTTTTGTTGTAGATGGCTCGCGCAGTAGCTCCCCTGAATTTTAATGCGTTCCTAGAGAAAACTAAGCTGAAAGATGATGGGAGCAACTTTGTGGACTGGCTCCGCAATCTGAGGATCATCCTCACAGCTACCCAAAAGGTTTATGTCCTAAGTGCACCGCTAGGTGAACCCCCCGCTCCGGCCTCTGTGGACGTTATGAACGCCTGGCAGACGCGTTCGGATGACTACTCAGTAGTGCAGTGTGCCATGTTGTATAGCTTGGAAGGAGGACTTCAAAGGCGTTTTGAACGTCATGGAGCATATGAGATGTTCCAGGAGTTGAAGTTCATCTTTGAGAAGAATGCTAAGATCGAGAGGTATGAGACCACCGATAAATTCTTTGCTTGCAAGATGGAGGAGAATTCGTTTGTCAGTGAACACTTACTGAAGATGTCTGGGTATTATACCCGCATAGCTGATCTGGGACTTGTGTTCCCGGAGGAGGCTATCATTGACAGAATTCTCCAGTCACTCCCACCTAGCTACAAGAGCTTCGTGCAGCAGTATAACATGCAAGGGATGAACAAATCCATCGCCGAGCTGTTTTCAATGCTGAAAGTCGCTGAGGCAGACATCCAGAAGGAGTATCAAGTGTTGATGGTCAATAAAACTACCAGTTTCAAGAAAAATGGCAAGGGCAAGAAGGGTAACTCTAAGAAGGGTGGCAAGACAGTTGCTCATCCAGTGAAGAAACCCAAGGCTGGGCCCAAGCCAGAGACTGAGTGTTTCTATTGCAAGGGGAACGGCCACTGGAAGCGGAACTGCCCCAAGTATCTGGCAGACAAGAAGGGGGCCAACAACAACAACAAGCAAGGTATATGTGATATACATGTTATTGATGTGTACCTTACCAACTCTCGTTGTAGTGCCTGGGTATTTGATACCGGTTCGGTTGCTCACATTTGCAACTCTAAACAGGAACTACGGAATAAACGGAGGCTGGCGAAGGACGAAGTGACGATGCGCGTGGGGAATGGTTCCAAGGTTGATGTGATCGCCGTCGGCACGCTCGCTCTTCGATTACCATCGGGATTAGTTATGAACCTGAATAATTGTTATTTAGTGCCTGCGTTGAGCATGAACATTATATCTGGATCTTGTTTATTGCGAGACGGTTACTCATTTAAATCAGAGAATAAAGGTTGTTCTATTTATATGGGTAATATCTTTTATGGTCATGCACCCGCAGTAGGGGGTTTATTCTTATTGAATCTCGATAGTGATGATACACATGTTCATAACATTGATGCCAAAAGATGTAGAGTTGATAACAATAGTACCACTTTCTTGTGGCACTGCCGTCTGGGTCATATCGGCGTGAAACGCATGAGGAAGCTCCATGCTGATGGACTTTTGGAGTCTCTTGATTTTGAATCACTTGACACATGCGAGCCGTGCCTCATGGGCAAGATGACTAAGACCCCGTTTTCAGGAACAATGGAACGGGCAAGTGACTTATTGGAAATCATACATACTGATGTGTGTGGCCCGATGAGTGTCACGGCGCGCGGTGGATATCGTTATTTTCTCACCTTCACTGACGACTTAAGTAGATATGGGTATATTTACTTGATGAAGCATAAGTCTGAAACGTTTGAAAAGTTCAAGCAATTTCAGAGTGAAGTTGAGAATCATCGTAACAAGAAGATCAAGTTCCTATGATCTGATCGAGGGGAAGAGTATCTGAGTTATGAGTTTGGCAATCACTTAAGAAAATGTGGAATCGTTTCACAGTTGACGCCACCTGGAACACCACAGCGTAATGGTGTGTCCGAACGTCGTAATCGAACCCTATTAGATATGGTACGTTCTATGATGTCTCTTGCCGATTTGCCACTATCGTTTTGGGGATATGCGTTAGAGACAGCTGCATTCACTTTAAATAGGGCTCCATCTAAGTCCGTTGAGACAACACCGTATGAACTATGGTTTGGTAAGAAACCTAAGTTGTCTTTTCTCAAAGTTTGGGGTTGCGATGCTTATGTCAAAAGGCTTCAGCCAGAAAAGCTCGAACCCAAAGCGGACAAATGTGTCTTCATAGGATACCCAAAAGAGACGGTTGGGTACACCTTCTATCTCAGATCCGAGGGCAAAGTGTTTGTCGCTAAGAAAGGGTCCTTTCTCGAGAAAGAGTTTCTCTCGAAAGAATTGAGTGGGAGGAAGGTAGAACTTGATGAGGTTATTGAACCTCTGCTTCAACCAGAAAGTAGCGCAGCACAGAAAGATGTTTTTGTGGAGCCTGCAGCAGTTGAAGAGAAAGCCAATGATGATGATCAAGAAGCTTCTGATCAAGTTACTACCGAACCTCGTAGGTCGACAAGGGTACGCACTGCACCTGAGTGGTATGGTAACCCTGTCTTGGAGGTCATGTTGTTGGACAACAGTGAACCTACGAGCTATGGAGAAGCGATGGTGGGCCCGGATTCCGACAAATGGTTAGAGGCCATGAAATCCGAGATGGGATCCATGTATGAAAACAAAGTATGGACTTTGGAAGTATTACCTGAAGGGCGGAAGGCCATTCAGAATAAATGGATTTTTAAGAGGAAGACGGACGCTGACGGTAATGTCACCGTGTATAAAGCTCGACTTGTGGCAAAGGGTTTTTCACAAGTTCAAGGAGTTGACTACGATGAGACTTTCTCACCCGTAGCGATGCTTAAATCCGTCCGAATCATGTTAGCAATAGCTGCATATTTCGATTATGAAATTTGGCAGATGGATGTCAAAACAGCGTTCCTTAACGGTTTTCTTAAGGAAGAGTTGTATATGATACAACCGGAAGGTTTTGTCGATCCAGAGAATGCTGACAAAGTTTGCAAACTCCAGCGTTCCATTTATGGGCTGGTGCAAGCATCTCGGATTGGAATCTTCGCTTTGATGAGGTGATCAAAGCGTTTGGGTTTGTACAAGTTTACGGAGAAGCTTGTATTTACAAGAAAGTGAGTGGGAGCTCTATAGCGTTTCTAATATTATATGTGGATGACATATTGCTGATTGGAAACAATATAGAATTTTTGGATAGCGTGAAGGGGTATTTGAACAAGAGTTTTTCGATGAAGGACCTCGGTGAAGCTGCTTTCATATTGGGCATCAAGATCTATAGAGATAGATCGAGACGCCTGATAGGACTTTCACAAAGTACATACCTTGATAAAGTTTTGAAGAAGTTCAAAATGGATCAATCCAAGAAGGGGTTCTTGCCGGTATTGCAAGGTACAAAGTTGAGTAAGACTCAAAGCCCAGTAACTGCGGAAGATAGAGAAAAGATGAGTGTCATCCCCTATGCTTCAGCCATAGGCTCTATCATGTATGCAATGTTGTGCACAAGACCAGATGTCAGCCTTGCCATAAGTATGGCCGGAAGGTTTCAAAGTAATCCTGATATGGATCACTGGACAGTGGTCAAGAATATCCTAAAGTACCTGAAAAGGACTAAGGAAATGTTTCTCGTTTATGGAGGTGATCAAGAGCTCGTCGTAAAGGGTTACGTCGATGCAAGCTTTGACACTGATCCGGATGACTCTAAGTCTCAAACCGGGTACGTATATATTCTCAACGGGGGAGCGGTAAGCTGGTGCAGTTCCAAGCAAAGCGTGGTAGCCGATTCTACATGCGAAGCGGAGTACATAGCTGCCTCGGAGGCGGCAAAGGAAGGTGTCTGGATGAAGGAGTTCATGACAGATCTTGGAGTTGTGCCTAGTGCATTGAACCCAATGACTCTGTTTTGTGACAACACTGGTGCCATTGCTCTAGCCAAGGAACCAAGGTTTCACAAGAGGACCAGACACATAAAGCGACGCTTCAATTCCATCCGCGATTCAGTCAAGGAGGAGGACATAAGCATTTGCAAAGTACACACGGATTTGAATGTTGCAGATCCGTTGACTAAGCCTCTTCCACGGGCTAAGCATGATCAACACCAAGACTCTATGGGTGTTAGATTCATTACCTTGTAATGCTAGATTATTGACTCTAGTGCAAGTGGGAGACTGTTAGAAATATGCCCTAGAGGCAATAATAAAAGAGTTATTATTATATTTCCTTGTTCATGATAATCGTTTATTATCCATGCTATAATTGTATTGATTGGAAACTTAAATACATGTGTGGATAAATAGACAAACTTTGTGTCCCTAGTAAGCCTCTTCAGGACTAGCTCGTTGATCAAAGATGACCGCGGTTTCCAGGTCATAGACATGAGTTGTCATTTGATAACGGGATCACATCATTAGGAGAATGATGTGATGGACGAGACCCAAACGTTAAACATAGCTTTTGATCGTATCAGTTATCGCTATAGTTTTCTGCATGTCAAGTATAAGTTCCTATGACCATGAGATCATGTAACTCACTGACACCGTAGGAGTGCCTTGTGTGTGCCAAACGTCGCAACGTAACTGGGTGACTATAAAGGTACTCTACAGGTATCTCCGAAGGTGTCTGTTGAGTTGACATGGATCGAGACTGGGATTTGTCACTCCGTGTGACGGAGAGGTATCTCCGGGGCCCACTCGGTAATACGTCATCTCAATGAGCTCAAAGTGACTAAGTAGTTAGTCACGGGATTATGTATTACGGAACGAGTAAAGAGACTTGCCTGTAACGAGATTGAACTAGGTATAGAGATACCGACGATCGAATCTCGGGCAAGTAACATACCGACGAGACAAAGGGAACTGTATACGGGATTGCCTGAATCCTTGACATCGTGGTTCATCCGATGAGATCATCGAGGAACGTGTGGGAACCAATATGGGTATCCAGATCCCGCTATTGGTTATTGACCTGGGAGTGTCTCGGTCATGTCTGCATAGTTTCCGAACCCGCAGGGTCTACACACTTAAGGTTCGGTGACGCTAGGGTTGTTAGTGAGAACAGTGTATGGTAACCGAAGGTTGTTCGGAGTCCCGGATGAGATCCCGGACGTGACGAGGGTCTCCGGAATGGTCCGGGGACGAAGATTGATATATAGGATGAGAGTGATCGGAGTCCGGAAGTGTTCCGGGAAGCATCGGGGAGTCGTCGGATGACCGAAAGGGGTTTCGGGGGGTCCCGGTAATTGTTATGGGCCCTATGGGCCACAAGTGGGAGACACAACAGCCCCCCCTTGGGCCCTCTCCACCTGCGCATGGGGGGGTGGCCCCCCCTAGGGCAGCCGCACCCTTTGGAGTGGGGGGCAAGGCACTTGGGGGGGGGGGGAAACCCTAGCCCCTGGGCCGCCGCCCCCTCCCATCTCCCCTTGGCCGCCGCCCCTAGGGGTAAACCCTAGGGCGCCCCCTCCCCTCTCTCCCCCCTATATAAAGAGAGGCAGAGGGAGGGCAGCCACACACGTTCGTGCCTCGGCGCTGCCCTCCCTCCACCGTAGAGATCTTCGTCTATTCCGCAGTGCTCGGCGAAGCCCTGCTGGAATTCCTCCACCACCATCTCCACCACGCCGTCGTGCTGCTGGTTTCTCCATCAACCTCTCCTTCCCCCTTGCTGGATCAAGAAGGAGGAGACGTCCCCGAGCTGCACGTGTGAAGAACGCGGAGGCACCGTCCGTTCGGTGCTAGGATCTTCGGCGATCTGAATCGCGGCGAGTACGACTCCATCAACCGCGTTCTTGAACGCTTCCGCTTAGCGATCTACAAGGGTATGTGGATCCAACTCTCCCCTCGTAGATGCATCTCCTAGATTGATCTTGGTGAGCGTAGGAAAATTTTTTGTTTCCCATGCAACGTTCCCCAACATCAAGCACACTACACAGTTCTACAGAACTCTACCTTGGTGACCCCGTATGTTGATGAACACAAGAACAGTCTGCGCTCCAAACACCCGGAGCAGTGCGACGACTGGATTACATGTGAACACATCAGGACTTTCAGCAGTTGGTTGGAAACACGTCTCAGAGGTGACAACACTGTTTGTGATGAGTTGTACTTGTTGTCCAGGGGACCATCTTTGACTGTATTGATTTACAAAGGATACGAGATAAATGGGAATACATTTTACACGATTGTCCAAGATCAAAAGAGCACCAACCAAAACAGCGGTGTCCGCTTTGATGCAACAACCGAGAGGGGAAAGGACACATATTATGGTTACATAGTGGACATATGGGAACTTGACTACGGACATGATTTTAAGGTCCCTTTGTTTAAGTGCAAATGGGTCAATCTGTCAGGAGGCGGGGTACAGGTAGACCCACAGTACGGAATGACAACAGTGGATCTGAAAAATCTTGGGTACACTGACGAACCGTTCGTCCTAGCCAATGATGTGGCACAGGTTATCTATGTGAAGGACATGTCTACCAGACCGAGAAAAAGAAAAGATAAGGAAGCGAATACATCGTACGATGAGCCAAAGCGCCACATAGTTCTTTCAGGAAAAAGGGACATCCTGGGAGTGGAGGGCAAGACAGACATATCTGAAGATTATGAAAAGTTTCATGAAATTCCTCCTTTAAAAGTCAAGGCTGACCCAAGCATCCTGATAAACGATGAAGATTATCCATGGTTACGGCGCAATAAGCAAATGACACAAGCGAAGAAAAAGTGAAGACTTTTTTCCGCAACTATTATGATGATACCATGCCAACTTTGTAACAGACGAGTATGATACCATTGTCCGTTTTGTACATGCACATGCTATGCCAACTTTTTCAAAGTTCATTTGAAAACTATGAATTTAGGTCGAATTTTCTCTATAGGTGCATCTATGTTCATTTTTTTAGTAAAGTTAACCACAAACTTGTGATTCACACAAATTTCAAAGAATTCAAATTTGAAAACTAATGGCACTAACAGAAAGTTTATAATTTTTCTAAAACTAATGGCACTAACAGAAAGTTTATAATTTTGCTGACCTAAAAGCAAAAAGAATTAAAAAATAAAGCAAAAAACAAAAGAAAATAAATAATGCAGAAAACAAAACAAAAAAGCTTGCAAAAAAATAAAAATAGTAAAAATAAGTATTTTGTTGTAAGTAGAAATAAAATAAAATAAATAAAGCAACAAAGAAAACAAATAATTTCAAATTTAAACTATTCAAATTTGAATACTATTGGCACTAACAGAAAGTTTGTAATTGGTTTTACCTAAAGCAATAATATTCACAAAGAAACTATAAATACAGCAAAAAACAACTTAGAATCAAATAAAGCAGAAAAGGAAAAAAATACATTAAAAAATGGGCGATGCCCAGTGAGCCTGCAAGGCCTACGACCTAGGATGCAACTGGACTATAAGGCCCTACAGACTCACAGGACAGCGCGCAGAGTTAGGCCCAAAAGCCTGCAATAGAGAGGAGTTCAATACAGTGCCCGCAGTGGGGCTTATAAACAACTCCGAGCCCTTGTCAACTAGCGAGGTGGGACTAAAGATTTTGGCCGCGGGGCAGCACAGGGCCTTTAGTCCCGGTTGGTGCCACCAACCGGGACCAAAGGTCTCTCTTGGGCTGCTGAAAAGAGACCTTTGGTCCCGGTTGGTGGCACCAACCGGGACTAAAGGGGGGCATTGGTCCCGGTTGGTGCCAAGAACCGTGACCAATGCTCCATCTATATAATGAACACTTGTGAAAATTTTCGTTTAGTTCCTATTCCCAGCCCCGACGCCGCCCCCAGGCTACCTCTCTACCCCACCGTTGCCGCGCGTCGCCCTGCCCCAACACCGTCGCCGCGCTACCCCGTCGTCGCCCTCGCCCGCGCCCTAGCCCTCGCCGCGCGCCGTCCTCGTCACCGCGGCCTCAACCTGCCGTCCTCGTCGCCGCCGCGCTCGCGCGCCCTCACCCTCGCTTGCACCGTCCTCGCCCTCGCCGCGCGCCGTCCTCGTCGCCGGCCTCCAGCCCGCCGTCCTCGTCTCTCCCTCGCCTCTGCCGAACCCGCCGTCCTCGTCACCATCGCCGTGCGCCCCCACAGTGAGGCCCCTTCCCATGTCCCCTAGTCCTCGTCGCCGCTGCTCCATGGTCACCGGCCAACAGCACCACGTGTGCTTTGTTTTTTTAATGTATATAAGTATATGTTTTTTTCATGTATATGTGTATATGTTCATGTATATGTGTGTATATGTTCATGTATGAGATGAGATAGATAGATAGATAAATTTTCATGTGTATATGTTCATGTATGAGATGTATATGTGCTCTTTTGTACCGAATCCACCGCATTTTCATAAAGTTTTTCCACCGAGTCTACATCGCACCGAGCACCCGCGGCCAAGTCTTTTTTCTAGGTAGTTTTCTTGTTAAAATGAGGGGCGACGTTGGACATGACATGAGGGGGGACGTCGGACATGTGATGAGGGACTGAGCGTCGTTGTCGTCTACCCCCTCCCCGATAACATCGACATGAGGGGGGACGTCGGACATGACATGAGGGGTGATGTCAGACATGACATGAGGGGGTCGAGGGTCGTCGAGGGGTTGAGTGTCGAGGATCGCCGAGGGGTCGAGAGTCGCGGAGGAAGAACAGGAGGAAAAAAATAAGAAGAGAAAGAAGGAGAAGAAGAAGAGAAGAAGAGGCGGGAGAAGAAAAAAAACAAGGAGAAGAAGAAGGAATAGAGGAGAAGAAGATAAAATAGAATAATATATTCTATTTTTTCTTCTTCCCCTCTATTCATTTCTTCTTCTCCTCTTTTTCTTCTTCTTCTTCCTCTTCTTCTTTTTTATCGGGTATGTCGTTGTCGATATACCCCCTCCCCGATAACTTCGACATGAGGGGGGGGGGGGTCGAGGGTCGTCGAGGGACCGAGGGTCGTCAAGGGTCGAGGATCGCCGAGGGGTCGAGAGGTTGCCTAGTGTCAAAGTATTGAAGAAATCCATGCCTTCATCATTTGCCAGAAGTAACCGGGGCATGTTGGTACGAAGTTCTGGAAAGTTATTTTGGAACGGAGTTCCGGATAGGATAATCCGTCTTTTGTTACGAATTTCAGCAAAGCCTTCCAAATAGCGATATTTGGAAGGCTCTTGCTGAACTTTGTACCAAAAAAAGTGAATTATCCTATCTGGGACTCCGTTCCAAAATAAATTTGGAGAGCTTCGTACCATCATGCGCCTGTTACTTTCGCCTAATGATGAAGACATGGTTTTGCTGAATTCTTTGACACTAGACAAAATGTGACATGAGGGGGTCTAGGGTTGTGGATCGCCGAGCAGTCGAGGGTCGAGGGTCGTCCAGGGGTCGAGGGTCCTGATTTATCAAGAATGCCCCCAATATGGATGTGCACAAGTTGATCCAATTTTTTCTGATCTCATCTATATTTATATATTCTTCTATATGTCACGTTGTCTGCCAAAGTATTGAAGAAATCCATGGCTTCATCATTAACTGGAAGTAACATGCGCATAATGGTGCGAAGCTCTTTAAAGTTGTTTTGGAACGGAGTTCCTGATAGAATAATCCGCTTTTTCGTATGAATTTCAGCAAAGGCCTTCCAAATAGCGATATTCATAAGGCTCATGCTGAACTTTGTACTAAAAAGAAAATTATTCTATCGGGAACTCCATCCAAAACAACTTTGAAGAGCTTCTCGTACTATTATGCGCCTGTCATTTCCGGCTAATGATGAATTCATGGTTTTCTTGAAATCTTCGATATTACCCCCTCCTTGAAGCGTTCTCGAGGCCACCCCTAACCCTTGAAGCGTTGTCGAGGCCACCCGAAACCCTAGAGAAGCAGCGTCGAGGCCACAAATTAATATATATGATTCCTTACTGTGATTAGGTAGCTAGTTCTACGTTTGCCATTAATATATCCATCTGTCATGTTTGAATAATAATTGGCATGTTGTAAATATTTGTAGAAACTATGGACGACAACCCCCGAGACGAAGCACAAGAAGCGATGTTGCTGGACATAATCGCAGACGGACGTGATGTCGTCTTGTCGTTTCTCAATGACACCAATGAGCTACTGGAAAGAGAGGAGGAAGAAGCAGGCTATGATTATGATGGCTCCGGTGACCCAATGCACATGCAAGAAGTAGACCGTGAGGATGGCTTCGGTGACCCAATGCCGGTGCAAGAAGGAGACCGTGATGATGGCTCCGGTGACCGAACCGAGTCCGGCCAGCAGGTATATATATTAGTTAAGCCTATGCTGACTCGTTAATTGATGCATTCATTGTTTTGGTATGTACATATATTAATTAATTAACTCTCGTCTTTGTTCTTTTTCCTAGCCCTCCGGATTGAGCACATCTTCGGTAAGGAGACGAGGCGCGAAGAACAAGTTGAGCTCGGATGAAAAGTTTGAGATCACAGAAATCGCGCGCACCGGCCAACCGATTGAACCCATCCGGACAAAGAACGCATTTGTTAATTAGTGCGGGGTTCTGGTTAGGGACAAGATCCCGATCAACATCCATCAATGGTTAAAGCCGGCTGCAGAAGACGCTCAGGTGTCTTATGTCACTGATATGCAGAAAGAAGATATTTGGACTGAGCAGAAGTCAAATTTCACCCTACCGCCAGAGGCTGATCCGGCGAAGCCAGTTACAGAGGAATTAATCAAGTCTTTTGCTCTTACGAAGATGGCAGAACTATTCAGGGGGTGGAAGAAACACCTGAATAAGTTTGTCCGCAAAAAAGAGACTCCAGAATTCCAGGGCATATATGAGAAGATCAGAGATGACTGGCCCGCATTTGTGGCCTATAAGACATCGAAAAAGAGTAAGAAGATGTCGGCGACAAACCAGAAAAATGCTGCGAAGAAGATGCATCACCATCGCACGGGGTCAGGTGGCTACCGCAGAGCCCGGCCTAAGTGGGCCAAGGCTGAGAATGATCTGCTTCAGAAAGGGATCGAACCAGAGACAATGAACTGGCCAGACCGTTGCCGGACTTGGTTCTTCGGGGCTAGCGGAACCTTGGACCTTGTATCAGGGAGGTGCATTTGGACGGACAAGCAATTGGAAATACCACTCAAGAAGCTTCGACACTATATCAAAGCAGCGCAGCAAGGGACGTTCTTTTCCGACAGAGAGAACGACGAGCTCACAATGGCCCTCGGGAATCCTGAGCACCCTGGACGGACACGAGGCACGCCGGGCTCCGTTCCGTGGAGTGCTGGGTTTCCGGACGCAGGCGGTTACAAATGCCACGAGAGGAGGAAGAAAGTGCAGCAGACCGAACTGCAGGCGCTGCACGCCAGAATACAAGCGTTAGAGGAACGAGAAGCAAATCGGGACAAAAGAACTGCCGAAGCTTCCCCCGAAGCTTCCCCACATCTCAGCGGAGAAGCAGCGTGGCTTCCACCAAGGTGCTTCAGCCGGAAGCATGTCTTGACGGCTCCTGCCAGCTATCCCGTGGATGCTATCACGGAGTCTCAAAATTGCCACCTTATGACGCAATGGATAAATATGAAGGTCAAGGCGGCTGCTGGCTCTGTTTATCCTACTGGACCCGGCGCAACTTTTCACTACCGGCCGATTCCAGAAGGATATGCTGGGGTGATGGTGGATGAAATAACAGAGGGATTTGAGGACCTCCAGCTTGACCACCCTACCGGTGAAGGGGAGACTCGGCTGGGTTCTTCACTGAAGACTCCATGCCTATGGCAGAAGGACCTCATCAACATTCTCAACTGGACGCCTCCGCCTCCTCTTCCTCCTTCGGCGAGTCAGGGCACTCCGGCTCCTCCACCGCCTCCTCCTCCGGCGAGTGACGATCAGGGCACTCCGGCTCCTTCTCCGGCGCGTGGCGGCACTCCGCCTCCTTCTCTGCCTGCGTCGGCGCGCCCAAGCAGCCAGCCTCCTCCTTCTCCGCCTAGTCAGCAAGGGCGGAAGAGACCTGCCGCCGCTCCGGCTGCTCCGGCGCGTAAGCAAGGAAAGAAGACAGCCGCTTCGTCTGGTCTGCCGGCATCTAGCAGTACAGCCAGAGGCGGGAGGCAATACAGATTCGGTCCTTCTCTCACGCCTCTAGAGAAGTTACCATACGAGAGGTCCGACGAGGAAAACACGAAGATCGCTGAAGGCGAAGTGAAGGACTGGCTTGAAGGGTTGAAAGCACAGAGACATCCACCTCCGGAGGAGAAGATAGATCCGGTGAAAGCAAAGCGCACTCTTGCTACCCTGAAGAAACCAGCGAAAAGTCAGCCGAAAGACAACTATGACCGCATTATTGAAAAGTCATTTCACGAAGCGAAGCGGTCGGGAAGTACTAAAAGTGATCAAAGGTTAGCAGAAGGACGAGCTGGGAAACAAATTGCCCAGCTCGGCGAACAAGCGGACCAATCGTCTGCGAGCAATTCAAGAGGAATTGGCGGCATTCTTCCTTTACCACGTGATCGCGCCAGACGGAGAATACTATGTAGACCATGCGTCCATATGATAGGAGATTATATTTGTAAGAGATAATTATTGTATATATGTACCCGGTAGTGTCGGATAGATATACGAGAACTTGTTGTTCGACCAATCTCTCGGAGAAGGAGAGGTGGTCGATATCACTTCTCTCTGTATGCATATATATGTTGATTACGATCTTCTGTTTCCTTCGTTTGCTTACTAGCTAGCTAGCTAGAGTGTCTAGTCCTCTCTATACGTATGTGTAGTACGTAGCGTCGACCAAGCACGGACATAAGAGAGGACACTTCTCTCTATTAATTAGCTAGCTAACACAATATATGAAACACCTAA
>LR738711.1:46049118-46071930 GCA_902687465.1 Secale cereale | reverse complement strand
CCCCTCTTCAAAAAAAAAACAAAAACCACAGCCACAGAAATGCTGACACGTGGATGCCTTTTGGTCCCGGTTGGTGCCACCAACCGGGACCAAAGGCCCTCCTGACTGGGCTCCGCGCACAGGACACGTGGAGACCCATCTGCCCCGGTTCTAGATTGAACCGGGACTAAAGGTCTAGGGCATTAGTACCGACCCTTTAGTCCCGGTTCAAGAACCGGGGCAAAAGGCCCTTACCAACCGGGGCAGATGGCCCATTCTCTACTAGTGCTAGAACGGCAAAACCAAACCAGCAATAATTCCAACATTGCCAAATCCAACTCCGGGGACACCACGAGTGAGCAAGATAGTGTTTTCAAGAAGGAAGACAATGTTGAGACGTCGTAGCCATCCGGTTCGAAGGATCCAAACCTAGGGTTTCCCCTGAGCTCAAAGAGGGGCGCACGTGAAGACCATAGCAGTGCCTCCAAGAAGGAAAACAACCCCCATAGGCGTCGCCGCTGCCAGCATCGGCAAGCCGAGCAGGGGTTTCCCCCTGCCTGAGGCTGAGCAAACACATAGCCGCCGAAAGTGAAATCGACGATGAGAAAGCAATGCTAGTCGAAACCACCATGTCGGAAGGGGGTTGGTGTGGCTGAAGAAAATATGCCCTAGAGGCAATAATAAAGATGTTATTTGTATTTCCTTATACCATGATAAATGTCTTTTATTCATGCTAGAATTTTATTAACCGGAAACTTAGTACATGTGTGAATACATATACAAAATAGTATGTCCCTAGTATGCCTCCACTAGACTAGCTCATTGATCAAAGATGGCTATGTTTCATAGCCATAGACATGAGTTGTCATTTGATCAACGGGATCACATCATTAGGAGAATGATGTGATGGACTAGACCCGTCCGTTAGCTTAGCACTATGATCGTTTAGTTTTACTGCTATTGCTTTCTTCATGACTTATACATGTTCCTATGACTATGAGATTATGCAATTCCCGAATACCGTAGGAACACCTTGTGTGCTATCAAACGTCACAACGTAACTGGGTGATCATAAAGATGCTCTACAGGTGTCTCCGAAAGTATTCGTGGTGTTGGCATAGATCAAGACTAGGATTTGTCACTCCGAGTGTCGGAGAGGTATCTCTGGGCCCTCTCGGTAATGCACATCATAATAAGCCTTGCAAGCAAATGACTAATGAGTTAGTCATGAGATGATGTATTACAGGAAAGAGTAAAGAGACTTGCCGGTAACAAGATTGAACTAGGTATAGAGATACCGACGATCGAATCTCGGGCAAGTAACATACCGATGACAAAAGGAACAGCGTATGTTGTTATGCGCTTTGACCGATAAAGATCTTTGTAGAGTATGTAGGAGCCAATATGAGCATCCAGGTTCCGCTATTGGTTATTGACCGGAGATAAGTCTCGGTCATGTCTACATAGTTCTCGAACGCGTAGGGTCCACACGCTTAACGTTTGATGACGATCGGTATTATGAGTTTATGAGTTTTGATGTACCGAAGGTAGTTCGGAGTCCCAGATGAGATCACGGACATGACGAGGAGTCTCGGAATGTCCGAGACGTAAAGATTGATATATTGGACGACTATATTCGGGCATCGGAAGTGTTCCATAAAGTTTCGGAATTAACCGGAGTACCGGGGGGGGGGGGAGGGGTTACCGGAACCCGTGGAGAAGCTATGGGCCTTAATGGGCCGTAGGAGAAAGA
The DNA here is from genome assembly GCA_902687465.1 of Secale cereale. Classification (NCBI taxonomy): domain Eukaryota; kingdom Viridiplantae; phylum Streptophyta; class Magnoliopsida; order Poales; family Poaceae; genus Secale; species Secale cereale. The sequence continues at coordinate 46,070,198 of LR738711.1, read as the reverse complement.
GGGAAGAAGGGCCAGGGCTGGGCCACGCGGCCCCCACCCCTTGGTCGGAATTGGACAAGGAAGGAGGGGGGGGCCGCCCCTTTCCTTCTCCTTCTCCCTCTCCTTCCTTTCACCCTTCTCCCTTTTGGTAGTTCCTACTAGGAATATGATTGCAATCCTATTCCTAGTAGGATTGCTCCTCCTTGGCGCGCCACAAGGGGCCGGCCGGCCTCCCCCTTGCTCCTTTATATACAGGGGCAGGGGGGCACCCAAAGACACACAAGTTGAATTGTTTTAGCCGTGTGCGGTGCCCCCCTCCACAGAAACACACCTCGGTCATACTGTCGCAGTGCTTAGGCGAAGCCCTGCGTCGGTAACTTCATCATATCCGTCACCACGCCGTCGTGCTGACGAAACTCTCCCGTGAAGCTCAACTGGATCAAGAGCTCGTGGGACGTCATCAAGCTGAACGTGTGCTGAACGCGGAGGTGTCGTACGTTCGGTGCTTGATCGGTTGGATCACGAAGAAGTTCGACTACATCAACCGCGTCACTTGACGCTTCCGCTCCCGGTCTACGAGGGTACGTAGACACACTCTCCCTCTCGTTGCTATGCATCTGGTAGATAGATCTTGCGTGATCGTAGGAAAATTTTAAAATACTACATTCCCCAACAGTGGCTGCACCTACCGTCGGAGGGTGGTACCGCCTCTGGACCCGTGAGCATTGGATCGTGCAAAATGAGTGGGGGGGAGCTTTGAGGTATACAGGGAAGGGTCAGCGGCGAAGAGAAGACCATCGCGAGGGGGAGGTGACGGTGACCTGCAACGTCGGCAAGGTAGGACTGGAGGGGCGTAGATCCGACCTGCCGTGGTCGTAGCCCTTAGGATATCAACGAACCAAGCAAGCCGGAAGGAACGCAATTGCTGGTCGCTAAGCCCGAAGCCGCCCGAAAGAGCACGCTGACAACCTAGCGACACCAAAGAACGCAAGTATAAGGCTACCAGAACCGGAGCAGCGCTACCAAGGACCCCGACACGACATGGCCTGCGGCTGCCACTACCATTGTTTCCTCTTCACCACCGGGAAGAACCGTCATCGTGACTCGAGTCAGGAAGGACCGCCGGAGTGGGAAGGGAGGGTGGGACGCCTGCATAAGGCCCACATGTGCACCCGCAACAAGCCGCAGCGCCCGCGCTCGACCACGACAAGCAGCAGCATCAGCAGCAGGCTGGCATGCGCCGCCGTTGGGGGAAGGGATGGCTGTTGGGAAGGGCGGCCATGGCCACGGCCAGGACACGCCAGATCCGCCGCCGGACCATCAGGAGCTGGGCAGCAGTTGGGATGGGGTGGGTGTGGCACCCGCGACGCGTGGCTGGACCGGGTGATACGGGGTGAGGGTGATCTTTCACGATTGGAGCGGATCCTATGAAGAACGCGAAGAACAAGAGGGGGAAAACGAGAGAAAACACTCAAATTGACTCGATCCAATTACACATGTGCTAGATCCAAACACATAAAGATGTCACAAAGGTCCAAATCCAATACAAGAGGATACAAAAGGGGTAACTAGTTCATCTCAATCTTAGAAAGAAAGAGGTCTTGAATCCATGAAGGATCTTCCCATAAGGGGGTCTTGAATCCACTTGGGGGATCTTCTCCAAGGAGTTGTTGGTCTTCAATGGAGTAGGGGTACAAGTGGATGAGCAAAGATCTATCTCCAAAATGAGCTATCACAGTGCTAACCCTAGAAAGTGGGAGGAGGTGGTCTATTTATAGTCTAGGGACGAAGGGGTAAGAGAGGGGAGGTTACATGGGCTCTTGGCCCGCAGCTACGCAAGGGCACCGAATGTCCGGGTGGGACGCCGGATGTGTGGCCCGACGGGGAGCGCCAGATGTCCGGCCTAAGGGCAGGCCGAACCTTCTGTGCTCTGGATAGCATGCGCCGGATGTCCGTGCCGTTGCGGGGCGCCGGTCGCCGGATATCCTGGGGTCAGCCGAATGTTCGACCGCTATAGAGTCACCTGGCGTCTATCTCTCTGTCCAACATGGTGAAACTTCAGGAATACAAAGATGTCACTAAAATCATCAACGCGGTAAAAACACACCACATCGGTTTCCAGACCATCAATGCTCTCCGTTCTCCGTCCTCTGGCCAATCTGAGAAGAACCCAATGGGTTTTGGATCTTCAACATGATCAAAGATTTGATAGTGGTAAAATTAGACCTCATCATACGGGATTGTAATGTGACTATCATTTAATTAATACAATCCCTTTATCCCGCAAAAAAAAAGATTTGATAGTGGTAAGCAACAGGTACATATTTTTATTTGCGTTTGCTATTAATCAGTCATATGGGAAATTTCTGCGCGTTCAGTCGATTCCCATATATGAGAGCAAGGCAACGCTGAGACAGACGAGCTTGACACGGCGTCCTCGATGTGGCTTTGCCTGAACCGCGCAGGAGAACGAAACATCGAGTGTGGCAATGACGTCATCGGCAGGGGCGAGGAAGCATATTGACCGGTGCGGGCGTAGGGGACTTTTACTTCTGACCGCCTCTTCGGGCCGAGTTTGAAATGCACCACATCTATTACTTTACCGTCAGTGTTATCCATTTTCTGACCCCCTAGAGTCATGGGGTAAGAAGAATCTGCTAGGGTTCTGGATCTGTGAAATTTTTAGACAAAATATTAACATATGGGAAGCTTGGAGTGGCATGTATGGAAATTTCTCCATTATGTGTAGGCAGTACATGTTACAGAAATGAAGAAACTAAAATCACACCTTAAAGACATAACGCTCACTCCTTATTTCAACAAGCAATTATAAATGATGTTGCACATGTCAAGCTTTAACCCACGCATCGACAAAGCCTGTCAATGTCGCCTCTGATTCTCCACCCTCAAGTAGAGCCTCATTCGCCTGACGCATCACCGCTAGAGTCCTTTCTCGGAGCACCCTCCCGCCTTCTGAATCCATCATCCACCTGACCTTTTTGGCAATCTCCTTTGCCTCCACCACCTCCTTGTCGTACCCTTCCATCACGACGGCCAGCTTCATCTCTTTCTCGAGGAAGACCGCATTCATCTTTTGCTCCGCGTACAAAGGCCACGCCAGCATAGGCACACCTGCCATAGTAGACTCGAGCACCGAGTTCCACCCGCAGTGTGTCACAAAACTGCCCACAGCATGATGGGCTAGCACGTCACTCTGTGGTGCCCATGACTTCACGACAAGGCCCCTGCCCTTGGTCCGGTCCAGGAAACCCTTTGGAAGCAGCACATCCAAGTCCGGTTCTTCCGTCGTGCCGTCACTTGGCGGGCTCCGCACGACCCAGAGGAACCTTTGTCCACTAGCCTCCAGCCCGGTTGCCACTTCCCTGGTTTGTTTGGCGCTGAACCGGCCGAGGCTGCCAAAGCACAGGAACACTACACTGGCCTTGGGTTGTGCATCCAGCCACGCGAGGCACTCATGGCCGCGCTTCATGCCCACCTCCTCCGACTTGATCAACGGCCCAATGCAGTAGACCGGTGGTGTCGAGAGGCCGGCTGGGGCGGAGAGCCCGGCGACGATGGTGTCCATGGCACGAGGCTCCAACGAGCGGAAGGTGTTGACGAAGATGCCCTGTGACCGGAACAAATTAAGGCTCACATTTAGTAATACATGGTAGGATGCACTGTCACGATCCATGAGTGGCTCGATGGAGTGCGTCGCTGGAAATGGGGTGATCCCCGGGACGTGCACGAGTTCTTCGCCCATTTCCCGGAAGCTCCTCGTGCTTTTCCCATGCAGAACCGTGAGGTGCATAAAGAAAGCCAGGATCTGGGCGCCGGAGGTGCAGAAGAAGTAGGCGGAGATATCCAGCTCCGCGGCTACATCCATGGCGGCACTACAGAAGAAGTCCACCACAAGGAAGTCCGGAGATGCGCCAGCGAGGAAGTCACGTAGGTGAGGGTTAGAGAGGCGGGCGAACGCTAAGGCAGGCATCACGGAGTGGTCAGACTCCAGGAGCTTGACCTGTGGCAAACGATGGAAAGAAATGGAGGGATTGGCGGCGGAGACACCAGCAAGGAAGGGGCCAGTGGCGCCGGTATCGTACGGCGGGTCCATGAGGACGACCGTGATGGCCAGCCCACGAGCGGCGAAGAGCTTGGCGAGCTCGATCATGGGGATGAGGTGCCCCATGAGCGGGGACGAGTAGAGCATCACCCGTGGCTTCCGGGCACTGATCGTGCTCGTGTTGGCTGTGGTGCCTTCCATGTCGTCAACAAGAAATTCCGCTCCTGTTTGATGGTGTGGGTTGTGGAGTGTACGTAGGTTTGGGTTTGGAATGTCACAAGGGAGTAGGATGACAAGTGATTGATGAAGATGACCAAGAGGAACCGGACATTTATAGAGGCCAACATGGGTTGCAGCCGTGTTGCCCAGGTTATTAGTTGAAGGTTGTTTGAACTTGCATCCCTCACTCTAATCTAATGTGCACCGAACCTTCTCAGCCTCAAGGTGGCAGACAGAAAGTACCTGGCTGCTCACTTCATGTGTATAATATATAGTGATCATCCGATGAAGGTACATTATGCTAGAAAGGGCGACGTCATCAATGACGAACGGACACAGACTTTACGTCCTGGCCGTATGTGCTAACGTCGGATGGGCAGATCAGTTCAACATACAAGTTCCTTCAACTACAAGTATTTCGGTACAAAGGAAGTAGAAATCAATTACTAATTACTAGAATCTGTTATTCCTACTAACTTTGCACGTTAACAAATTCAGTTGGGAGTAGTGCTGTCCAAGAAAATAGTATGGAGTAGCAGCGGGCCGGTGAGCATATGGGAGGCCTTGGTTTCAGGGATCTAGAGCTTTTTAACCTTGCTCTCTTGGCAAGACAATCATGGAGATTATTGACAGACCCAGAATCGCTAAGCAGCCGCATCTTAAAAGCAGCATATTTTCCAAACTGCTCACTGCTAGATGCTGAATTGGGAAGTCACCCATCACAAATATGGAGATCTATATTGGATGGGAGGGACATTATGGCACAAGGAATTATAAGGAGGATTGGGGATGGTGAAACAACTAGCATTTGGGACCATAACTGGATCCCCCGAGCCAGCTATAAGCGACCGATCACCTCGGTAGTACCTAACCCTCCACAGAGAGTCTCTGAGCTGATCGAGCAGTCCACGGCAACCTGGAAAGAGGAAATGGTCCGATCGGCATTTACACCTTTTGATGCTGTAGCAATCCTCAAGATACCACTTTGTACAAGAAGGATAGAAGATTTTTGGGCCTGGCATGAGGAGAAGCGGGGTTTTTTTTCAGTTGGGTCGGCATATCGAATGTTGGTGCGGACGAAATACAACAGAGAGGGCTGGCTGGAACGAAGGGAGAGCTCGTCGCATGGAGAGGCAGAAAGCGATGGTTGGAAATCATTGTGGCAAGTTCAAGTCCCTTCAAAAATCCGCGTATTTGTGTGGCGTTTGGCGAGACATTCCATACCATCTGGCGAGGTTCTTCACCGGCGGAATATGGCAACTACTTCCTCATGTAATCTTTGTGGAGCAGATGACACATGGAGACACGCGTTACTAAACTGTCCGGTCTCTAGAAGCACATGGGCGCTATCATCCGAGGAGATCCTATATCATATGAGTATTCACCAGGAGGAGAACGCAAAAGAATGGATATTTGCAATGAACAAAGCTTTGTCATCAGTGGAGTTTGTAACGCTTGTTGTGACACTATGGGCCATATGGAGCGCTCGGAGAAAGGCCATTCATGAGGATATCTTCAAAAGCCCTCATGCTATCCATGGACATATAACTTCTTATTTGGCGGAACTACAGGCGCTATCAAGTAAACATGAAGGGAGAGGCAGTGTGCAACGGCAGCAGCGACGCACGGGGTGGATTTCACCTCCGGATGACTTTGCGAAGCTGAACGTTGATGCGGCTGTTATCAAGGGCAGAGGAGGAGCGGTAGGAGCGGTATGCAGGAGCAAGCAGGGCCTTTTCCTGGGAGCATCTGCGATAGTTTTCAATAACACCGATGATCCAGCTACACTGGAGGCTTTGGCTATTCGAGAGGGACTGGCTCTGGCTGAGGATTTGAATCTAAATCAATTACAGCTCGCCTCGGACTGTGAAGGAGTGGTACGAGATGTGCAACATGGAACTGCAGCAGATTTTGGAGCGATCATCAAGGAGATACAATTAAATTCAATGTCTTTCATTTCTTGTAATATAGTTTTCGAAAGTAGGAGCTCAAATATTGAGGCTCACAATCTAGCGAAGTATGCTTTAAGTCTAGGGTTTGGCCGCCATGTTTGGTTGGGACAACCCGATGGTATTCATTTCATCCCTGTAAACATTTCGGTGGCTTGAATAAAGCTTCGCGCGATTGTCTCAAAAAAAAAAAAAGCTGCAGTATTTTTTTTTTGTTACCAAAGACCTATTTTGATCGACTACCTAAGGTTTATCGTCAATCGATCCTTAATCAAAATAATTTCTGTGTTATGTTACACAAAACTAGTCTTCCAAAAATCTTAATATGGGTAGACTAGAGGGTGTGAAGAGTATACAAGGCAATACCACTTTAAACTGGCAAAATGACGGTAGTTATTAGAAAGATAGAGAGATCGGGAAATTGGGGAATCGAAAGGGCGATGAAAAATAACAAAGAAAAAATGGGTGAGGAAGAGGAAAAAATTGAAATGCAATAAGTAAATATAAATGCAATGAAAAACATTAAAAAGTGATTTTTGGCATTTAAAAAATGCCACGTGTAAGCCAAGTTCCGTTTCACGGGTACTCGACTTATAATTCACATACTTTAAACAATAAACTAATTCCATAGTAAAGTAAGCCGAAAACCTTCTTGTACCCACTTGGCTTATAGTCTGCTTTGTCACGGCGCCGTCAACCACCTCTCTGAACCTAGAGGTCACAACATACTTTCTGTTTTAAATGAAAAGGGTGTGCATTGTACCCTTGTACGTATACTTCCCTTTTCTAAGTTAAGGTTTAGAAGAAGGTGAACCCTCCTAGGATAATAATGTTAAGCAACCAACTATATTTTTCGAAATGGAAGAAACAAACTTCATGTTAAGAAAATTGGGGTTTCAGCCTATCCTCTTTTCCACTGCCTTATCGACGATGCCGCACACAACGCAATTTAAGGCTAGAGGGTGACACCTAACTAATTGCAGAGTCCTTGTCTGTATGCAGACAACTTTTCAAGTTTGAACTAACTTGTTTTCAAATACGCCCTCCGTTCCATTGTATGGTGCATATAGATTTTTTGAAAAGTCAAATCTCAGAAATTTTGAGCAAGTTTTTGGATAGAAACATTTACATCTATAGTGCCAATCATATGGCATTAGATTTATTATAATATATATTTTCATATTTAATATATTTAGTATTTGAGATATAAATAATTTTCTCTATATACATTTGGTCAAAGTACTCAAAATTAACTTTTCAAAAGATATATACAAACTACATTATTGAACAGAGTGAGTAGAGTCCGGGTGTGATTAACAACCACAATATAATCCACCTTTAAGTGAATAATATTTATTACATCCCAGGACACAAACATGTGACTTGTGCGTCATAATTAATCTAAATAATTAATCATGAAGATAATAGTTGGGCTGCGCTATGCGTCGGCCGGCGGATCTTTTTAAAAGATCCGCCGCCTCGGCAGCCATTAGATATGGCGTCATCCTGCGATTCAGTCTACCCTCGTTATCGCAACAAGGGTAGTGTTGCAGAAACTTTTGCAACACACCTCATGTTGCGGAAAAATTGCAACAAAAGATAGTGTTGCGGAATTATTATTCCGTAGTCTCGTGGACTTTTGCAACATAGACCATGTTTCGGAAACATCCCGGCACAGCGTCGCCGTTGTGCATTGTTGTTGAAGCACGAGGGATGTTGTTGAAGCAGCTATATTTCTGCAACACGGACTATGTTTCCGCAACACCGGCAATGTTGAAATCCTAGTGAGCTCACTGTTGGGGAACGTAGTATTTTCAAAATTTTCGTACGATCACGCAAGATCTATCTACTAGATGCATAGCAACGAGAGGGGAGAGTGTGTCTACGTACCCTTGTAGACCGAAAGCGGAAGCATTTATCAACGCGGTTGATGTAGTCGTGCACCTTCACGATCCGTCCCGATCTAGTACCGAACGTACGGCACCTTCGCGTTCAACACACGTTCAGCTCGATGACGTCCTCGCCTTCTTGATCCAGCAAGACAGGCGAAGTAGTAGATGAGTTCCGGCAGCACGACGGCGTGTTGACGGTTGTTGATGAAGAACAATCTCTGCAGGGCTTCGCCAAGCACTACAGAAACTAGACGGAGGATAAACTAGAGGGTCGGGGTAGCCGGCACACGGCTTGGTGTATCTTGATGTCTCTTGGGTGCTAGCCCTACCCCTCTATTTATATGTTGAGCCTTGTGGTCGAAACTTGGAGTAAAAGTCTTCACAAAGTCGGTTTCACCCGAAAGGCAAGAGTCCTTCTCGGACTCCAGGGCCAGACGCCAGGGTTCCCGGCGTCTGGACCCAGACGCCCGAGACCCTGGCGTCTGGCCCCTGGACTCCGCAAAACTTCCTTTTGCGCCTTCCAAAAGCCTTGTGTGCTTTCCCATTTGGCCCAAATAAAGTGTTCTCGTACCCAAACACTTCGGAACCCCTTCCGGTGAATTCCGGAACCCTTCCGGAGGTCAAACACTATTATCCCATATATTAATCTTTATCTCCGGACCATTCTGGAGTTCCTCGTCATGTCCGTGATCACATCCAGGACTCCGAATAACATTCAGTCACCAACATACATAACTCATTAAATACTATATCGTCAACGAACGTTTAAGCATGCGGACCCTACGGGTTCGAGCACTATGTAGACATGACCGAGACATCTCTCCGGTCAATAACCAATAGCGGAACCTGGATGCCCATATTGGCTCCTACATATTCTACGAAGATCTTTATCGGTCGAACCGCATAACAACATACGTTGTTCCCTTTGTCATCGGTATGTTACTTGCCCGAGATTCGATCGTCGGTATCTCAATACCTAGTTCAATCTCGTTACCGGCAAGTCTCTTTACTCGTTCCGTAATACATCATCTCGTGACTAACTCATTAGTCATTTGCTTGCAAGGCTTATTATGATGTGCATTACCGAGAGGGCCCAGAGATACCTCTCCGACACTCGGAGTGACAAATCATATTCTTGATCTATGCCAACACCACGAACACCTTCGGAGACACCTGTAGAGCATCTTTATAATCACCCAGTTACGTTGTGACGTTTGATAGCACACAAGGTGTTCCTCCGGTATTCGGGAGTTGCATAATCTCATAGTCATAGGAACATGTATAAGTCATGAAGAAAGCAATAACAGTAAAACTAAACGATCATAGTGCTAAGCTAACGAATGGGTCTTGTCCATCACATCATTCTCCTAATGATATGATCTCGTTGATCAAATGACAACTCATGTCTATGGCTAGGAAACATAACCATCTTTGATCAATGAGCTAGTCTAGTAGAGGCATACTAGGGACATATTGTTTTGTCTATGTATTCACACATGTACTAAGTTTCCGGTTAATACAATTCTAGCATGAATAAAAGACATTTATCATGATATAAGGAAATAGAAATAACATCTTTATTATTGCCTCTAGGGCATATTTCCTTCAGTCTCCCACTTGAACTAGAGTCAATAATCTAGATTACAAAGTAATGACCTTAACACCCATGGAGTCTTGGTGCTGATCATGTTTTGCCCGTGGAAGAGTCTTAGTCAACGGGTTTGCAACATTCAGATCCGTATGTATCTTGCAAATTTCTATGTCTCCCTCCTTGACTAGACCGCGGATGGAATTAAAGCGTCTTTTGATGTGCTTTGTTCTCTTGTGAAACCTGGTTTCCTTCGCCAAGGCTATTGCTCCAGTGTTGTCACAAAAGATTTTCATTTGACCCGATGCGCTAGGTATAACACCTAGATCGGATATGAACTCCTTCATCCTGACTCCTTCATTTGCTGCTTCCGAAGCAGCTATGTATTCCGCTTCACACGTAGATCCCGCCACGATGCTCTGCTTGGAACTGCACCAACTGACAGCTCCACCGTTCAATAAAAATACATATCCGGTTTGTGACTTAGAGTCATCCGGATCAGTGTCAAAGCTAAAATCGACGTAACCGTTTACGACGAGCTCTCTGTCACCTCCATACACGAGAAACATATCCTTTGTCCTTTTGAGGTATTTCAGGATGTTCTTGACCGCTGTCCAGTGATCCACTCCTGGATTACTTTGGTACCTCCCTGCTAGACTTATAGCAAGGCACACATCAGGTCTGGTACACATCATTGCATACAAGATAGATCCTATGGCTGAGGCATAGGGAATGACTTTCATTTTCTCTCTATCTTCTGCAGTGGTCGGGCATTGAGTCTTACTCAACTTCACACCTTGTAAGACAGGCAAGAACCCTTTCTTTGACTGATCCATTTTGAACTTCTTCAAAACTTTATCAAGGTATGTGCTTTGTGAAAGTCCAATTAAGCGTCTTGATCTATCTCTATAGATCTTGATGCCTAATATGTAAGCAGCTTCACCGAGGTCTTTCATTGAAAAATTCTTATTCATGTATCTTTTTATGCTATCCAGAAATTCTATATCATTTCCAATCAACAATATGTCATCAACATATAATATCAGAAATGCTACAGAGCTCCCACTCACTTTCTTGTAAATACAGGCTTCTCCAAAAGTCTGTATAAAACCATATGCTTTGATAACCTCATCAAAGCGTATATTCCAACTCCGAGATGCTTGCACCAGTCCGTAGATGGATCGTTGGAGCTTGCACACTTTGTTAGCACCTTTAGGATCGACAAAACCTTCTGGTTGCATCATATACAAGTCTTCTTTGAGATATCCATTCAGGAATGCAGTTTTGACATCCATTTGCTAGATTTCATAATCATAAAATGCGGCAATTGCTAACATGATTCGGACAGACTTAAGCATCGCTACGGGTGAGAAAGTCTCATCGTAGTCAACTCCTTGAACTTGTCAAAACCCTTTCGCAACAAGTCGAGCTTTGTAAACAGTAACATTACCGTTTGCGTCGGTCTTCCTCTTGAAGATCCATTTATTTTCGATGGCTTGCCGATCATCGGGCAAGTCAACCAAAGTCCACACTTTGTTCTCATACATGGATCCCATCTCAGATTTCATGGCCTCAAGCCATTTCGTGGAATCTGGGCTCATCATCGCTTCATCATAGTTCGTAGGTTCATCATGGTCTAGTAACATGACTTCCAGAACTGGGTTGCCGTACCACTCTGGTGCGGAACGAACTCTGGTTGATCTACGAAGTTCAGCAGAAACTTGATCTGAAGTTTCATGATCATCATCATTAGCTTCCTCACTAATTGGTGTAGGAATCACTGGAACTAGTTTCTGTGATGTACTACCTTCCAATTCGGGAGAAGGTACAATTACCTCATCAAGTTCTACTTTCCTCCCACTCACTTCTTTCGAGAGAAACTCCTTCTCTAGAAAGAATCCATTTTTAGCAACGAATATCTTGCCTTCGGATCTGTGATAGAAGGTGTACCCAACAGTCTCCTTTGGGTATCCTATGAAGACACATTTCTCCGACTTGGGTTCGAGCTTATCAGGTTGAAGCTTTTTCACATAAGCATCGCAGCCCCAAACAATTTTGGTTTCTTGCCAAACCACAGTTCATAAGGCGTCGTCTCAACGGATTTTGATGGTGCCCTATTTATCGTGAATGCAGCTGTCTCTAAAGCATAACCCCAAAACGATAGTGGTAAATCGGTAAGAGACATCATAGACCGCACCATATCCAATAAAGTATGGTTACGACGTTCAGACACACCATTACGCTATGGTGTTCCGGGTGGCGTGAGTTGTGAAACTATTCCACATTGTTTCAAATGAAGACCAAACTCGTAACTCAAATATTCACCTCCACGATCAGATCTTAGAAACTTTATTTTCTTGTTATGATGATTCTCTACTTCACTCTGAAATTCTTTGAACTATTCAAATGTTTCAGACTTGTGTTTCATTAAGTAGATATACCCATGTCTGCTCAAATCATCAATGAAGGTCAGAAAAAAATGATACCCGCCGCGAGCTTCAACACTCATTGGTCCACATACATCTGTATGTATGATCTCCAACAAATCTGTTGCTCGCTCCATTGTTCCGGAGAACGGAGTTTTAGTCATCTTGCCCATGAGGCATGGTTCACAAGCACCAAGTGATTCAAAATCAAGTGATTCCAAAAGTCCATCACTATGGAGTTTCTTCATGCGCTTTACACCAATTGGCCTAAACGGCAGTGCCACAAATAAGTTGCACTATCATTATTAACCTTGCATCTTTTGGTTTCAATATTATGAATATGTGTATCACTACAATCGAGATCCAACAAGAATAGACCACTCTTCAAGGGTGCATGACCATAAAATATATTATTGTCACAGCCCTAGACGAGCCCTTGCCTGTCTTGCTTGGTCTTCATGTGCATCATGTTTAAATTTCTCAGAAACTGGAAATGGGGATGTTCAAACCCTAGCACCAAATGAATTCAACTACGGTCAAGAATAAAATCATTTCCAATGACCCAAAATACCTTCATCAATGTTGATAATTTTGGCAAGGCTTTGAGACCAAACCAAAAATAGTGAACATTTTTGTGGAATATTTTGGGCACTGAATTAAATCATACCTTAATTGCATTGGGCATTTAAATATTATATATTATTTTAAATGCTCAAATAATCATAAACTAAAATGTTTACTGTTGGATTTATTCTTAACAGTAGCCATGCTTGGTTTCATGATTTTTGAAAATGCTCTGGCATTTTTAATAAAGCCAAAACAAATGTCAAAATTAGAAAACAGTAACAGAAATTAGAAAAGAGAGAGAGGTAGATTTTACCTGGCGCTCACCTGGCAGCCCATCTGGCCGGCCCAGCCCGTGAGGGGCAGGGAGGTCTTCTTCCTCCCGCCAGTCGGACGCACGGCGTGTGCTCGCGGCACGCCGGCACGCCCCGGCCACCTCCTGCTTGCCGCCTCCCCCCCCCCCGACGCCTGGACGACCCTAGACGACGCCACGCACCTCTCTGCCTCACTCTCTCACTCTCCCTCGCTCTCACCCCATTCCCTGGATCTCTCCCTCTCGTCACCGAACGCGCCTGAGAGCGCCGCTCGCCGTAGCCATGACCACCGGCCACCCCTCGTCCCATGACCGTGCCCACGAGCTTCGTCTCCACGCGCTGGAGCTCTTCGCCGAGCCGCCCGATGCCAGGAGCCCCTGGAGCGCCGTCGTCGACCTCGTCTTCTTCCTCGGCCACAGGAGATCGCCGTCGGGATTCCGACGCCGTCCGGCCCTCGCTGAGCCTGCTGAGACCTCCGCCGACCCCCTGCGAGCCCCTCCGTCGTTCCCCTCTCTCCCCTCTGTCGATTTCGACCCCTAACCACGCCAGTCACCAAGCCCGAGAACCCCTCGCCGCCGGCCATGTCACCGCCGTCGTTCTAGCCATCGCGGCTCGTGTCCGAGCTCACCACTGCACTCAGAGCACCCCTGCGCGTCGATTGAGGCCACCGGTTGCTCCTGCCATGCGCCGCAACACTGTTTCCACCGCAGCCAGAACTCCGGCGCCGCCGCGAGCTCCGTTCCGACGAGCTCCGCCGACCCTGTGGACTCACGTCGCCTCCATTAGATGCGCAAGATCCCCAGCTACGCGTAGCACCAAGCCGTCGTCCAAATGGTCGTCGGAGCGGTGTTTCCGACGTCCTCCGCCGCCTCGGGTCGTCGCCGGCGGCCTAACTCAGGCGGTACGCGTTAATTAGTGCTAATGACCCCCCCTGGGTCAATGAAAGGTGGACCCAGGACCCTACTAAATTAGTTTAATTACTAAACTAAATTTAGTTAACCACCGAGACACTGACGTGTGGGCCCCTGTGCCCGTTTAGTTTAGTTTAACCTTCTGTTAAGTTTAGTTAAACCCGTTTAACTAGTGGTGTCACTGGCCAGCGGGTTCCACTGGTCAGGTTTGACCTGGACCAGCCTCTGTTGACTGTTGACATCAAAGTGACGTCATGCTGACACAATAAGTGTTTTCCGGAATTTTAAATAAATCAGAAATGATTTATTTATTTCAAAAAATACTCAAAACTTCTAAAAATCATATAAAATCAACCGTAGCTCAGATGAAAATAATTTATATATGAAAAATGATCAAAAAAATATGAGGAATCTGTTTATGGCATTTTCATGCATGTTTGAACAAGTTAAACCTGCTGATCAGGTCAAATCAATTAAATAACAATTAAATAATCACATATGGAGTTTGAATTTGAATCTTTGGTTCAAACCAACTTCATTTAATATGGTTGCTAGTTGCATTAGCTCAATCAACAGCATATTACCATGTCATGATCATGCATCATATTGTCGCATTGCATTGATTGTGTTCTCTCTTGTTGCCGGTGTTTGTTCCCTTTCAGTAGACGTGTTCCGACGATGTGATGAATGACACCGATGAAGACCCAATGTTATCTTCAGAAGTGCCAGGCAAGCAAAACCCCATTGAGCATTCCGATACAATCCCACTCTCTCGCTCTTGCTCTCTTTTACTGCATTAGGACAACAACGCTTCAACTGTTACCTGCTACGGTAGTTGAACCCCTTTCCACTGCATGACCTGTCATTGCCACAGTAAATAGTTGAAACCCACTAGTATGAGTAGGAGTTGTTTGAGCCATGTTGTGCCTACTCATTCATGCTTTCTGGTTATGCCTGCTATTGCTTAGAGTTGTGTCAGGTCTGATTCATCGGGGATGAATTGGAAGGGTGATGAACATGTCCTACTGTGTGTGAGCTAAGTGTGTGAACACGATTTGGTAAAGGTAGCGATGAGAGGCCATGTAGGAGTACATGGTGGGTTGTCTCATTTCAGCCGTCCTTAGGAACTGAGTTCTGTGTTTGTGATCCATGAAACAGCTACTACCACACATTGGGATCCTTAATTGACTCTCTCGACTTATTAATCAACATGATCTCTGTCCAGGAGTTGCAACTAGTTTCTGGTGTTTGTAGTTTACTTGAGGTTGTGCGCAACGCTGACCCTCGGGGTGGGCTGTGACGCGTCAGGTACGTGGCACGGTGTACCGGTCGCCCGTTTGGTGGCTCGGGAACCCTGTACACATCGTTTGGGGCCGTGAGCGACACCCCGGCCGGATCTCCCCACGGATGGAACCCAAATAGGCAATAAACATGGACGAGAGAATTGTGTGATTAGTCAGGTCGTGGCCGACACCCTCGCCAGGCTTCCGCTTGAAGGTTGCCGAGATACATGACGTGTACATGGCGGTAAGTGGCGAGAGCGTGTGTGAAGAAGTACACCCCTGCAGGGTTATATATGATCTATTCAAATAGTCGTGTCCGCGGAAATGGACTTCTGGGTTACCTTTACAGTTCATAGACAAGTGAAAGTGGATACTCTAAAACACGCAAGATAAGCGTGAGTGCTATGGATGGCCTTCTCGTAGGGAGACGGGAGCGGATCCATAGTGGTGTATTGATTGGTGAATATGTGGACTCGTGTGCGCCACCTCAAAAGAGTTACTTGCAGTCGTAGTTCAGGATAGCCACCGAGTCAAAGCTGGCTTGCTGCAGTCAAACTCCACCCCCCTTTGTTGATACTGATGCATATGTAGTTAGTTCTGATGTAAGTCTTGCTGGGTACCTTTGTACTCACGTTTGCTTAATTTATGTTTTGCAGAGAGACTTCAGTCTCGCTAGTGGTTCCGCGTGGACTTCGACATTTAGCTTGTTATCTCAGCTACGATCTTGTACCCTTGGGAGGGTCTTGTAGATAGTCAGGCTTCTCAGCCTTTTTCATTTGTAGTTGTCTGTACTCAGACATGTTATGCTTCCGTTGCCTGTATGCTCTGTATGTTGGGTCATGTGACCTCTGTTTGTAATAAATTCTATGATGGCTCTTCTGGGCCTTTATCTATATGAGTTGTTGAGTTATGTTGTGATGCCATGTTGTACAGCACATACTTGCATGTTATGCGTACGTGTAATGTGTATTACTATGTGTGGGATCCGACACCTAGTTGTTTACCTTTGGTAGCCTATCTTACAGGGAAATGTCTCCTAGTGCTTCCATCGAGCCTTGGTAGCTTGCTACTGCTCCGGAACACTTAGGCTGCCCGGCATGTGTCCTTCTTCGTTCCTGTGTCTGTCCCTTAGGGGAAATGTCACGTGTTGTTCCTTTAAGTCCTTGTAGCTTGCTACGACTTGGGTTCATACGTTGATGACCGACACATTCGTTGCTGGGTCATGTATGCCTGTCTCTGTAATTTAGTGCCACTTTTGGTTTATAACTAGTCATGTCGGCCCGGGTTCTCTGTCATATGGATGCTAGCGACACTATCATATACGTGTGCCAAAATGCGCAAACGGTCTCGGGCCAGGTAAGGTGGCACCCGTGGGGATACCGTGCGTGAGGCCGCAAAGTGATATGATGTGTTACATGCTAGACCTGTGTGACTTAGGATCGGGGTCCTGACAGCTTTGTTATCAGAGCCTGACTGGCTGTAGGATTAGTAAGCCAAACTGGTCGAAGTCGTGTCTAGAAATTATTTAGTTATATAAGGGAATTGATTGTGGAAGAGAACGTAAGGCTCTTTTTACTCCTTTACCCCATGACCTTCTGATCTGAGTCATATTCTCCTTTTCTACGGGGATTAAGAAACTAGGCTTCCTCTTCTGTCTATCAGGATCACGTTAATTGTGGATTCAACCCTCAGTTCAGTTTCTACTACTTCTATTTGTTCAACTGTTGGTCTCGGAACCTTGACATTATGATGTTGAGTGGTTATGCTATCTTTGTGCATGAGTCTCAAAGGTAATTTTCGAGCATTTACAGCCGTTATGCTGTCCGAGTCATCCCATGTTTCTAAATAGTCTGATGCATTTGCAAACCTTTCCTTCATGTTCCGATGTTCCTCTGGGCCAGACTAAGCACACTAGTCAGTGTGTTGAGGTACTCTGTCACTCGACAATTATGTTGGAGTTATTTTTTTATGACCTAGGTGTCTTAGAGGATCACCCAGTAATCTAGCAATGCTTTATTTTCCCAGTGTGATGATCCTGGCCATTATTCTCGAAAGCATCCTGTGATGCCATTTAGTTAGTAGGCATTCTATTCTTGGGTTCTTGAACCCAAGATTCACTCCACTTACCTCATGTTGATAGTATTTGCTCGTCCCTTTAGGATATTAGTAACCTTGTGATAGTCTTCAAGGTCCGTGGTATATCATTCTTCCAAATACCATGAACCATCATGGCAGGAGTTCTTCTGAACCAAAAGATCACAACCAGAGTGCTCTTGAGTAGTACTACATTCATATTGTGACTCTACCAGTCCTACCTTTCTGCATGGGTTATCCAGAAGAAACATGTTGAACTAGTTCGACATGCTAATCTATGCATCCACAACTCAGGAAGTTATATGTTCCTTTGAGTTGTTCCCTTCTAGTTGTATTATGACCCTCGTCTATCAGTTGATAGTCACGAGTAGTTGTGCACTCGTGTTCATCGATGCCTTTTACTCTTGTGGTCCGTCAAGCCATTCTATTCTGGAATGACTAGGAGAAACAAACTCTAGTACCTCATCCATATCTAGGATTGGGTCAAAGCAGTTGTATTCCACAGATCAAAATGCCAATCCAGCTTTTGCTCCGCTCTACCTTGGAGTGTTACCCTCCTTTAAGTCAAGAATGTCATGGGAATTGCACCACCTCCTATGAATTTTTGATACAGTAATACTCCTCGCCATCATCGTTCATTCTCGGTCTCCGTGTTATGGTAACCGGAATACCGACAAGTGAATTGTGATGTGTGCAATCAATACTCCTAGCAACTTCATTGCTTGGTAGATAATGGACGATAATCTCATTCTTAGCATGATGGATACCGAATCATCATTCTAAGATTGATCGTGCTACCTAGCCCATTTTCTGGTGCACTCTTCGATCAATGAGTTAGGATTATTCAATCCCTTGCTTATTTTATCATATCATCTTGCCCTGAAAAGCAAGATTGATCTCGAGCTTAGTAACATATCGGTGGTCCGTGATTTTCTGAATATCTTCTCGGAAGTATTACCAGGTTGCTCCCTGACCGTTATGTCGAGCTCGTGATCAAGCTGGTTTCTCTCTAAACCACCCTTTCTCCAAGAATCTGTGTTGGATACCCTGAGCTAGTCGGTTAAGCTAAACGACAACTTGGAGAGTTGGAAGATAAAAGCTTGTCTGACTTAGTTCCTTCCAAGGGATATCTTTTGTGTGTGTGTGTGTGTGTGTGTTGAAGAAAGATGATATCTTGATCGATCGATCCTTGTGATCAATTGTTGGATCTATTGTCTTGTCCAAAACTTTGATTTGAGTGTGGGCTATCCTCAAATCAAATCAGAACCAACGATGTTCGTAATGTGGTCTTACTCGTGGTTGTTCTTCGAGCATACCCCATTATATCTCTTGGTCTGACCAATGCTATCACTTTGTTCACATTGTCATGGAATTCCATCTATATGGAATCCTGGATGAATTATTGTTGAGCCCATCAACAAACATCCTTATCTTCTCCATGATTTCGTTGAACATCTAGCTAGTGTTGGAAACTTTTATAAGAATTATCTTCATGTCCTATTCATGAAGCATATGTTCGGACGAAAGAAGTGTCTTCCTCTAATTCACGTGCATTTGATGCAAGTTGCCGCTGTGATTCGAGAAAGTCAATATTGCTCCTCTGGAGTCATCCCAAGTCAGTCATGCATACGTGCGAAGTATTCTATGGTCTGATAGACTGATCATCTTCATTCCGTATGTATCCCTAGCACACCAAGCCACTGATTGATTTGTTCAAGGAGAAGAAGTTTCTTCTTAAGAGCTAGACTTATGCAAGGACTTCGATATCCTCGTTGATGGTTCCCCACCTGAACTCGATAGTGTTTTATTATAAAACTACTACGTGGCCATGCTTGTCTTGGACAACGTGTTCACAGGTTTGTAGGAGAACCAACTCATGTTTTGGAGCTTGCTATCGTAGTTCATTCCCGAGAATCTCGCAACGTCATCTCGTCGAATTGTGTTGCAAACTTTCATTTTTCTTTCTAGACTCGATGAGTCTGGAATATCCTGACCCCAACCAGAACTGAATCTCAGGCAGATATGATGGTTGGAGCAATTTCCAAGATTATAATATTGGTCTCTCTGTAACCCGGTAACGTGGATGTCGTGGCCAACACACCCAGCCGGAAGACCTATTCTTGTGGTATCCTGATTGAAGAAGTTGGCCACCTCCCCATAAGGATTTCGTAGGGTTTACTCCCTAGTTGCTTGACTCCGCTAAGGTGAAATCTGAGAAAGCATTATCTTCCTTTGCATTTGCATCGTCCATCATTATTCATCATGGTAGTATGTGGTGTTGCCAGGATCCTTGACACGGATATTGGTAAAACCTTGATGAATATGGGAATGCTCAAGTTCTTGAGAGCACGCACAAACACTAGGTGTTATCTCTGGCTCTAACTGGGATTGCTCCCAGTGTTCTTGGTTATGCTATAACCTCTCAAAGAGTAGATTACCCTCTACTGTTGGGATTCTTCCCAGTTACCAGAATCATTCCCAGCATTTGCATTTTGATCCCAGCTTGCACCGCCAATGTGCCAATTTTCCATGGTTACCGTTCTCAATCACAGTTGTTCAGGATTATCCTCAGTAGTGGACTTGCCATGGGTCCCATCCAATTCCGATGATAAGCAAAATCATCCCTTGTGTTGTCTTTTACAAGGTAGTCCACATCATCCATTCTGGCCCGAGAATGTCATTCCTTCGGACTCCGTCAAACGATCGATTGTGTTTGCCTTAGGCTGGTATAGGGAATCTCAATGATCTCTATATCAAAAGTAATTCTTTTTGCCACTTAAGGGGATAATTCTACGAGTCACCTTCTCTAAGGTGCCCCATTTGGTGACCTCGATCACCCTCTTCTTAGGTGTGGAATTATTGCCACTAGGTGAACCTTCATCGTTTGTTTCACTCCATCCCCCTGGAGGTGTACTCTGTGTCTCAGCTCAAGAGATGTCTCAACGTCTCACTCCAGGAGTTGATCTTGAGTTGCTCGATCTTTCAGAAGATCAATTTTGTAGAGTTTCTTTTGTCGTCACCGTGTTGGACAAAGACCTCAAAAGCAAGGGTTTCAAGATCAACATGATGCTAGCAATCAACATTCATATGAAGGGCACTTGGATCATGAAGATTGTGTTAGTGTCCCCTCTGATTTCTTACCCTACGCTTGAATCTCGGGACTAGATTCTTGTTTAGTGGGGGTGAGTTGTCACAGCCCTAGACCAGCCCTTGCCTGTCTTGCTTGGTCTTCATGTGCATCATGTTTAAATTTCTCAGAAACAGGAAATGGGGATGTTCAAACCCTAGCACCAAATGAATTCAACTACGGTCAAGAATAAAATCATTTCCAATGACCCAAAATACCTTCATCAATGTTGATAATTTTGGCAAGGCTTTGAGACCAAACAAAAAATAGTGAACATTTTTGTGGAATATTTTGGGCACTGAATTAGATCATACCTTAATTGCATTGGGCATTTTAATATTATATATTATTTTAAATGCTCAAATAATCATAAACTAAAATGTTTACTGTTGGATTTATTCTAAACAGTAGCCATGCTTGGTTTCATGATTTTTGAAAATGCTCTGGCATTTTTCATAAAGCCAAAACAAATGTCAAAATTAGAAAACAGTAACAGAAATTAGAAAAGAGAGAGAGGTAGATTTTACCTGGCGCTCACCTGGCAGCCCATCTGGCCGGCCCAGCCCGTGAGGGGCAGGGAGGTCTTCTTCCTCCCGCCAGTCGGACGCACGGCGTGTGCCCGCGGCACGCCCCGGCCACCTCCTGCTTGCCGCTTCCCCCCCCCCCCTGAC
>LR738711.1:45998793-46038881 GCA_902687465.1 Secale cereale | reverse complement strand
ATGGGATGTACTACCAGCGCACTTTTTTTTTTTTGTCAATTTGAGATTGTTTTTACTACCAGCGCACTTGTTGCACCTGCGAAAGGATCAGCTCTTGGGTGAGTCAACGCAGCACCGGAGGAACACTTGCGGCAATCCTATTTGTCGTGCTTCACAAGGTGCTGCATGAGGCTGATGTAGTTGACAGGATACTGCAGCTTGAAGATTTTGTATTAAAAAAAAATGTTGTGAATAAGCGATTTTCCTGTACACTGGGATGTACTGAATTATTTCATGTAAAAGCACACTATGTCATAGGAGTAATGCTACACATACATAGTGAGCTGACTGAATTAAATTGTACTCCCTCTGTTCCAAAATATAAGTCGTTTAAGACAATTCAAATGGGCTACGACATACGGATGTATGTAGACATATTTTAGAGTGTAAATTCGCTTATTTTGTTCCGTATGTATTCACTTGTTTGAATCTCTAGAAAGACTTATATTTAGGAACGGAGGGAGTAGGAGTTTGTGTACTGGGAGGGGGACCGGGAACTCATTCAGATTTCGAACGTTTTGATTTTCAAAGCTGTTTGTGAGGGCAACTGCGCGACGCGATTCCTGTACAGAATACAGAATGGGTGGCGTTGGAAGAATAAAAGGACTACCGCCCGACCAGCTGAAATATTGAGTTGGCTACATGTAGCAGAAGACGCGGCGAGCGACGGAACCATGTTTTCCAGCGTATTACCGATCAATGGGCAGTTATGTGCTGCACCTACCGAAGCGTACAATGGATAACGCCGATCCATTTGCAGGGAGGGGCGCACATTGACGGACCAGCTCCGGTGATTGCCGCCGTGGTACCATGCGGAGAGGTGTGATGCAGGTAATGTGAAGGCTGTTGGCATTGAATCGGATACTCGTTTTTTCCGCTGCATATCCAGGTGCGATCGGAGGTCGACGGCGGCATCCCGCAGGATAGCTTTTCTTTTTCAGTTACTGCACCACCGTGTCCGCTTCGTACCGTACCGTTTCTGGTGGCCGCGGGTACAAGATGGGTGTGGCCGTCAGGTCTCGGTCAGCATCCAAACGACGTCAAGGTGCCGTTATCCAACCTGTTACATTATTATAATTGACTATGTCCCACAAACCCTTGCTGTGTCAGATCTGCATGAACGCGAACGACGTCAAGGTGCCAGGATTTAAACCAACAACTCCGTTATAAACAGCAGCAGAATTAAAGCAACAATAAGCCAGGCTAGAGTTTTCTAACAACGCACAAAACTACAAGGCCGCCATCTTTGTAGTCCAGACGTGTTGTTTTGTAGTTTTTGATATGGCGGCCTTGTAGTCCAGAAGTAGTCCCAGGGTTCCAGACGTGTTGCCGCCCCAACCAAGATCTGAACAGTTGGGCAAAACTTCAGAGATCTGTGGAGAAGGTAAATCACATTAGTACTGTGAAATAAATCAGTACAGTATGACTGAGCCTCAATTGGACTATTGACTGCAAGTCCTTGACGTTGTTTGTTGACACGAACCGAAAATACTAATGCTTACCGATACAAAAAGCCTCAACTGGTCTGCTGATTGAAAGTCCTTGACGCTGTTTATTTAAGATAGACAACACTCAGAGAGCAAGAACACTACTGTAATTGCTTGCCATTAACTCAATGCAGTTACAACCTCAGAAGCCCTGAGAATACTCGAATATTCAGACTCCTGAGCCAGTAAATAAAACTGAATCCTCAAATTCAACTCACTCAAGCTCCGGGGACGTGATCCACCACAACACTGACAAAGTTGAATACGGTCTTTACAATTTAATTTACAGCTGTAGAATCATTTCGAGATGTAGGTAGGCAACAGAAACCAGCACTAACTGATCACTGATGAGCCGAAGAACATCACATTGACATCGTTGCAGAGCAACAACATATGGTTATTGTTCTTCCTTGCAGCTAAGAAATCTTT
Organism: Secale cereale; assembly: GCA_902687465.1. Classification (NCBI taxonomy): domain Eukaryota; kingdom Viridiplantae; phylum Streptophyta; class Magnoliopsida; order Poales; family Poaceae; genus Secale; species Secale cereale. The sequence continues at coordinate 46,036,926 of LR738711.1, read as the reverse complement.
GCGGCCATCTGTCTTGTGTCGTCTTTGATATGGAGTAAGTACAATAAGAAAGAATGGCCAAGAATGCAACACCTCGTGGCCTGTCCAGCTTGAATTCTTCTTGTCCCATCAGAGAGTCTGGCAGACCAATATAGGAGGGAGCAAAGTGTGCTTGACATTGCAGCACAGAATCTGATAATTATCACAAACTGTGTCAGTCAGTCAGTCAGAGTTGATGGATCTTTTTAAACGGTAGAGCATGCAAAGATAAATGAAAGAGCACGCTCGGTCCTACCAGCTTAGTTGCATAATTCTAGTCTAGGTGAAAAACATACACATGAACATGGAGAAGCGAATCACATTAAGTAGCTTTAGGAGGCAAATTCAGTAACAATTCACATCAGTCATTACTAGCTACCAATTGCTAATTTGATTCTGCCAACATATAATATATATATATGTACGAAAGACAAAATAGTGAACCCTGACCTTGGGAATGGTGACGATCACCTAATCCTTTCCTCAAATCCATTATTGCTCAGTGCAACTGTAACATTCCTTATGTGGCTAATCTTCATTACATCTTCGCTGCATTCATCTGAATCTCTCATGTGCCGGAGCTTTTTTACCAGCTCTTCTGATGTATCTTTCAGAATTAATTTCTCGAGGGCTGCAAGGTGTTCAATGCCATCTGGAAGAAACTTCAGCTCAGGACAGTCTGTGAAACATAGCTCAGCGAGGGTTTTTATTGCACCCTCTTCTATTCCAACTTGGTTGAGTTGTGCCGCACCCCATATGTGTAGAAACCGAAGTTTTGGAAATGACCCTACGTAGAATTCCAACCTCTTCCCTTCAAAAGCCTTCATTACCTCAAGAAAGTGTAGACCATGTAACATGTGCAGACAGGAAAAGGTTTGCTCATCAATATTGGAGAATGCCAGGTGCAATCGAGTGAGGCTATTAAGGTGTGACCAAGAAGATAAAAGCTGAGGTATTGATGTTTTTTCTAGCTGCCCTGCTAAACCAAGCGAAGAAAGGGTTGGAGGTAAATATAGACCTTCAAACTGCAGCACCTCATTCTCAGCTGCAGAAACAATTTCGAGATGAACAAGATGGCTCATTCTGGCGATAGCATTGCTCAAGTCAGTAGATTGTTCACTTCTCACGTTGCAGACACCAAATGTTCTCAGCTCTGTCAAAGCTGAAACTTCGCGCAGAAACTCTGGAGTGGCTTTGACGGACTGAAGAGCCCGCAGTCCTGCCAACTGTTGTATGCCATTAGGCACCTTGACTCCACCTAGATTTCTAATTTCAAAATCATCAGATGCAACAACAGACCACGCATACAGGCACCTCAACTTCTTAAGTTTTACAACACTGTTCGGCAAATACGTCAACTTAGACTTGGAAGCATCCAAGACTTCCAGGTTTTGCAGCCTCCCTACTGCTTCAGGCAGGCTTTCCATCCCAGTATTTCCAAGACCCAAATAACGCAGATTAAACAAGTTGAATACCTCACTGGGCAGCATTTTGATACAGGTACCTTGAAGATCCAACATTGTCAGCAGTTTCGAAGATGTTAGGATAGGCTTAAGCAAATCGACCTCGATATACCTCTCAAATACATAGAGTGCACGGAGATGTGTTGTGCCAGATCGACTCAGTTGTTCAAGATTTCCTCCATGGACCGATATGCGACGTGAACCCTCTACGGAGAATGCCCCAGTAGCAGAGCCATTATAAACTTTACCGAAGCATTCCTCCTTGGCTTTGTTAAGGGCAAGAAGGCGTATGACATCATGCATCCTGCAGTATTTCACTCGTCCAGCATAATTCCTTTCCACTACCTGTAAAAGGCTTCGGTTCACAAGCTCAGCCAAGTATCCCTCTGCCACTTCCTCCAATGTTTTGCTCTCGCCTTTTTCCTTGATAAACCCCGCGGCGATCCAGAGCCTCATTGTCTTCCTCCTCTTTAACACATAATCTTCTGGGGACAATGCACAGTGTAGGAAACAATTCTTCAAATCATAAGGAAGGTCCTCTAAGCTGACCTTTAGGATCATATGAGCATCAGGGATCACATCTTTCGCCAATTGTGAATCCAAACCCCTGTACACATCCTCCCATTCAGCAGAAGTTGGGGGTTTCAAGGAGAGTAGGCGGCCAATGCAAGCAATAGCAATAGGCAAGCCTTGACACTTTGCTATGAACTTGCGAGCCAATTCCTGCAGCTCCACCGGGCACTCTTTGTCATCAGTATTCCAAAAGGCTCCATTGCAAAATAACAGCCAGGAGTGATGTTCTTGGAGCGGTTCCAAGTGAATTGCAGACTCCCTAGTTGCCAACAGTGACACTTCATGCTTTCTTGATGTGATAACAAATCGACCGGTACAGTTAGACGTTGGGAAGACATTCCTTATCTCCGACCACACGCGCGCAGCCCAAACATCATCCAGAACCATGATGAACTTTTTACCTTGAAGGTAGTTATGGATACACGCTGCTAGGCCTCTCATCTCAATGTCAGAGACATCGAGTGTGATGCCGAACTGGGCGGCAATCTTCTTCAACAGATCTTCAAGACGGTAACTCTCCGACACAGTTACCCACGCTGCCGTGTCAAAATCCGCTTTCACAGTGTTGTACACATGAGCAACCAGGGTGGTTTTACCAACACCAGGCATCCCCCACACCGAGGTAACCCTGCTGTTTCTCTGCTCTAGACCGTGACCACTACCACCGCTGACGGTCAGCCACCGTATCAACCTGTCCCTATTCTCCTCTATCCCCACAAGGTCCTCATCCCTGGTGAAGTGCAGAGCTTGATTAGCCAATTTAGAGGCAGATTCGCCAATCCCAGCAATGACTGCATAATCCTTCTTCCTCCGCTTGGCATCTTGCAGGTTGGCTTCGATTTCTTGGAGCTTGGCCGCGAGACGGCACCAGGTGTTGATATGCTTGAGCCTCTTCTTCACCTTGCCGGCGAACCCTCCACGCTTGCAGTCCTCCAGCTTGTATGTGAACTCGTCCACGACGTCCTCGATCTGGAAGGCGAGGCCCCTTATCTCACCGACGAAGATGGCGGTGGTCTTGTCAGAGTCCTTGAACCGCTCTGCCTCCTGCAAGTAGGCCTGCATGCTCTCCAGCTCCGCCTTGGACCGGCGGATCTTGCCAAAGAGGCCCCTAAGGGCGGTGGCTTCCTTGCCAAGCAGCGACCCACCAAAGAGTGCTGCCTCTTTTGTCAGTGCAGCGCCCAGTGTGACCACCAGCTGCCCGACAACAGCCTCTGCCATGGCTGTTGAGGTTTTCTTTTTTGCTGAGATGATGGTTGTAGGGACCAAGTCCAGCCAAATGACCAAGTCTCGCTCACTGAATTCTCATTCGAGCACCAACATCAACCAAGTCACCAAATCTAACTCACTGAATTCTCATTCGAGCACCAACATGAGCCAAGTCACCAAATCACCAGAGGATTGTTGTTGAGAGCAACTCCAACCAAGTCACCAAATCTCACTCACTCACTGGAATACTTATTCATGCACCAACATCCCCCTTGTTTCTTTGTGCAGTCCAACCCATTCAGCAGACATCACACGCCTACATTTGATTTCATTGATCCCATGTAGCCACCAAACATGTCTCTGCCTCTCTCTGCCTGCAAAATCAGTAGAAAGAAAGAAGAGCATCAGGGGTAAACAATAGCATATGAGCATCGAAACAAGTAGAGCAGAAGCATCTTTCTCTCAGCAGCGGCAGCAGCAGCAGACAAATCAGAAACCACGCTCTCTGCTCTCCCACGCCTCACACAACACAAGCGCGGGCCACCTTCGCTCGTCTCTCGGTCGCCGGGCTTGCAGCCTCTCCCTCTCCCAGACCGGGCCAGGCAGAGCAAGGTGGCGGCGGCGGCGCGCGCGAGGGAGGATGTTATTAACAGCTGCTTCTGGCCCCCCTCTCCCACTCTCGCTCCCCGTGCGCGTCCCCGCCAGGGCGGGTGGTGGCGCAGATCCGGGACGGCGCGGCGGGGAGGTCCGCCGGACCGGCGTCGACGCAGAGCAGGACGGGACGGGGCGGCGGCGCGAGCGAGGAAGATGGGAAGGGGAGAAGAGAACCAACCTGCAGAGCAGAGGAGAGCCTTCCGGACGACGCGCAGGATTCGATCTGGCTGCTACTCTTCGGTCTTCCCCCCAATCAAAGAAAATATTAAAATCTTTCATTCAGCCCCTCACATCAATAATTTTGATCTTCACATTTTTGTATGGCCGCCTACCTGCATTCATGTCAATTGGACTGACGTAACACAATGGTTGGCAGGAGCCGCTTCAATGCGAACGCGTCGACCAAGAAATCTTCTCTGACCGATGCGCCGACATTGAAGCGGCGTCGGTCCGCCTACCCCAGTTATTTTAAGCAGGTCCGTCGCGCCGACAAACGCTACAACATCTCCTTCACACATCGCCGTCTTGTCTGTCCTCTCCTCTCTAACGCACATTATCACTATAGCCAAGTCCACGTTGGTAGGAGGATCCGCGAAAGCTTCGAATCATGCCGCCCCCGCCCACTGTCCCAGGTCCACCATCTCAACGGTCAAGATGGAGGCGGTGCTCTCCTCATTTGGTTGTGCAGATGGATGATGAGGTCGCGCGGTAGCTCGGGCAACACTATTCAACCCAGGCCCCGCCCTGTGGGGGGGGGGGGCAGGGCGCGGCCGCCCCGAGCCCCCAAAATTCAGGGCCCCCTCCCTAGGTTTTTTTTTGAGACAACCTCACGAAGCTTTTATTAAGTCGTCATAATGTTTACAGGGATGAAAGTAAGATCCCCTGGTTGGCCCAACCACACATGGCGGCCAATCCCGAGCGACAAAGCGTGCTTCGCTAGATTGTGAGCTTCAAAATTTGAGCTCCTAAACTCATGACTAAAATTACAAAAATAAAAAGCTAAAGAGTGGTTTATAATTTCATGCACAATCGCTCCATATGATGATGCATTCTCCTTCTTCAGATCCTCCACCACATTCTTGCAGTCCGAAGCAACATGAACTCACCTCTGGTAGAGATCTTCGGCTAGCGCTAAACCTTCCCTTATTGCGATGGCTTCAAGAATCTGTGGGTCGGTAACGTGCCTCACCACCAGTACTGATGCTCCCAGAAACGTACCTTCTGAGCTTCCATAAAGCCCCGACCGCCCCATATCTAGCATGCCTCGGAGCAGCAGCATCAACATTATTCTTGACACAAGCAGTGGCTGGAGGCTGCCATTGCGATGGCCTGTTTACGCTCTGAACTCTGTGTCGAACCTCCTTCATGATGATCAAGTTAATATCTTGAAGATAGCTCGTTATGAAACCATATATGGCATGTGGCGATTGGAAAATATCATCATAGATCGCTTTCCTCCGAGCTCTCCATATAGCCCACAAGATGACTATCATATGTGCAAACATATCTCTGCTCATTACTTCACTTAACGTGAATAGCCAGTCTTTGGGATTCTCTTCTTGTCTGTCCACTAGATGATGAACCAGCTCCTCCGGCGCTAAAGCCCAGACACTGCTCGACATCGGGCACGTGAGAAGGGCATGTCTCCATGAATCAATTGCCCCACACAAAAAGCAGTTGTCCTCAGTGGCCATGTTCCGGTGCTTCAACAGGTCGGCAGTCGGCATTGATCTTCGCGCCAACCTCCACACAAACATTCTGAGCTTTGGGGGAACTTGAATATGCCATATGTTGCTCCACTTGTTCGCCTTACCATGCACAGTTGATGAGCCCTCATCTTCATTCAGCCAAGCCTCACGTTCAAGTTTAGTGCGTAGAACCATACGATAAGCGGACCGTACACTGAAAGCACCTCTCGCTTCCTCATGCCATGCCCAAAAATCATCTACCTGGCGAGTGCACAAGGGGATTTTGAGTATCTCGTCTGCATCGAACCTGGTGAAAGTCTCTCGGATCACATCTTCCTTCCAGGTAGCCGAGGTATTATCAATGAGCTCAGAGACCAGTCTGGGTGGATCATGAGAAATAGCAGTTATCGGTCGTTTAAGCCCATCTCTTGGTAACCAGCTGTGCCTCCATATGTCCGTAGTTGTGCCATCACCAATTCTCCTCACAATCCCTTGCGCCATTATATCCCGCCCATCCAGGATCGCACGCCAAATCTGGGAGGGGTGGGGCCCAAGCTCAGCATCAAGAATCGAACCCCGTGGGAAGTAGACAGCCTTCAGAATCCGTGAGCTCAAAGAGGAATCTCCCGTAAGCAACCTCCAGGCTTGTCGAGCCAGCAATGACAGATTCAAAATCTCCAAGTCCCGAAAACCTAGGCCACCAAGGTGTTTTGGTCTGGTCATAATGTCCCATGCAACCCAGCTAGGCTTGCGCTTCCCATGTTTGCTTCCCCACCAGAACTGTCTGATGATAGACATAATACTCTCACAAAGGCCTCTTGGTAATCAAAAGCATGACATCGAATATACTGGTATTGCCTGAGCCACCGACTTGATTAGCACTTCCTTGCCTGCCGAGGATAGAAGCTTCTCAATCCAACCTTTCATCTTCTCCCACACACGGTCCCTCAAATATTTGAACGTACCATTTTTTGAGTGGCCTACGTCAGTTGGCATACCCAGGTAGCGTTCACTTAGCGACTCCTTGTGCACATGTAGGATATTTTTTATGGCATCCTTTATGTTTTTGGGGCACCTCTTACTAAAAAAATATTGAAGACTTCTCATGATTAATCCTCTGTCCCGAAGCTGCACAATAGGTTTCTAGCAGGTTTGACACCACTCCTGCACCCTCTACATTGGTCGTGAATAGCAATGGGCTGTCATCTGCAAACAAAAGATGGTTAACGGTGGGAGCCGTTGGGGCCACCTTAATACCTGCGAATGATGACGACGAACTGGATTTAAGGAGGCACGAAAGGCCCTCTGCTGCAATCAAGAATAAGTAGGGGGAGATTGGGTCTCCCTGCCGGATTCCTCTGGAAGGATTGAAAGATTCGAGCTTCTCCCCGTTTACCATAACCGAGAAAGAAACTGAAGATACCATGCTCATGACTGTATCTATCCATGCTCCGGCAAATCCCAGTTTAGTCATGATGGCTTTTAAATATGACCATTCCACCCGATCATAGGCCTTCATCATGTCTAGTTTTAAAGCACAATAGCTGTTTGATTTTGACCTGGAACGTTTCATAAAATGCAGACACTCATATGCACTGATAATATTATCTGTTATAAGTCTTCCCGGAATGAAAGCTGACTGCTCTTCTGAAATTATGTCTGGAAGGATCAGTTTCAATCTGTTTGATACCACCTTGGATGCAATTTTAAAAAGGACATTGCATAGACTTATTGGCCTATATTGAGACAAGAGCGTGGGATTAGTTACCTTGGGGATAAGGACCAGAATAGTGTCATTTATGCATGCAGGGCTGTCCTCCCCACGTAATATTCTCAAGACAATCTCTGTTACCTCCCCTCCGCAAATGTCCCAATGTCGTTGGTAAAAGTGAGCAGGAAATCCGTCGGGGCCCGGCGCTTTCGTTGGGAACATTTGGAAAAGAGCCACTTTTACCTCATCCTTTGTATAAGGGGCACAAAGGGAAGCATTCATCTCATCCATCACCTTCCTAGGAACGTGATCAAGTACAACATCCATGTTCTGCACCAATTCAGAGGTATACAAACTCTGATAAAACTCATTAACCATAGCCCGAAGCTCAGCCAAGTCGTCCACAATCACTCCAAGGGAGTTCTGCAGGGCCCTAATCATGTTTTTCTTTCTACGGATGCTAGCTCGGAGGTGAAAGAATTTGGTGTTTCGGTCGCCCGCCGACAACCACTCCACTCATGCCCTCTGCCGCCACATAACTTCCTCTCGGTGATATAGCTCGATGAGCCTCTCACTAATCTTCAGCTCCGCGTGAGAGGGGGCCACTCGCAATGGATCACCACGAAGCTCCTCTAGGTTCTTTTTCAGCTTTTTATTTCCTTTCTGACGCTACCAAATGTGTCTCTACTCCACTTCACCAATTCTTTGGAAATATTATGAAGTTTTTGTCTCATTTCATCAACCGATAAGCAGGGAGGTTCAGCTGCCCAAACACTTGTTAGGACTTGGCTAAGTCCTTCATGCAATTCCCACATAAGTTCATATTTGAAAGATTTCTGTGCCTGGGCTTGCACCTCGTTTCCTAAGTCAATGACAATAGGTGAGTGGTCAGATGTGGCGCAAGACAGATGTGTGACCGTTTCTAGAGAGAAATCTGTTCATCCATGCTGCATTTGCCAAGTCTCTATCTAGCCTGCATCTTGTATAGCTTCCTCCCGACACCTTCTTCTCAAAAGTCCAAAAATTTCCATTGAAGCCCAAGTCTTGCAACAAGCAAATATCTATGGTGTCCCGAAACGCTTGAATTTGCGCATTGCTTCGCTGCCCTACACCCTCATGTTCTTCGAAACGTAGAACCTCATTAAAATCTCCCGTGCAAAGCCACGACAAAGTGCTCAAAGTACTAATGTTTTTCAAAACTATCCATGTTTGATGTCTCAAGTGCGTTTGTGCCTCGCCATACACGCAAGTCAATCTCCACTCTTCGTGGTTCTGCTCCTCGATCTTAGCATCCAGACGATAGACTGAATAACCCAGAATCTCAACCTTTATTGAATTATTCCAAAACAAACCAATACCACCACTGCCGCCTTGACTACTAACCGCATAAGCATTATCAAAACCCAAGGTACTAGCTAAAGCTTCTACCCTAGCACTATAAATTTGTGTCTCAACAATACACAATAGGGTAGGGGCAAATTGCCTCGCGAAATCGCGAAGCTCTCTAACCATCGCGGCTTTGCCCGCACCGCGACAGTTCCACACAAAGGTACTCATTGGCCCCGGCGGCGCCCGTCGAACGGACCCGCCAAATTTAGATCACCTTTCAACTGTGTACCGGCCCTCACCGAGTTGTTCTTCTCTGATTCCGCAATTAGCTTCGCGCGCTTCAGGTCCTGAGTGCCACTGGGGCTGGCTGGAGCAGTAGGAGCAGGAAGAGCCAAATGCTTGGCTTGCTCTGAACTCGTTGACGCTGGAGGTGCAAACTGATGTGCTAATGCTGAGACTCTCTTCCTGTTATTCTCCGCATCCTGCATATCAGAATCCCTATTGTCCTCGAACTCCCCATATCCAGTAGCATCCTCTGGACTGCCTCGGTCGCTCCTACCACGGCCTCCGCTTCGGCCACCCCGGCGGCCCCCTCGCTGTCCTCTCCCATTGCCTGGGCCTCTGCCCGTCCTCATCGTCCAGGTTGCACGGAGTTCTTTGAAAACTAGCGCCGAGAGAGGGTGGACGCCGTTCCCATGTTCTTTGAATAGATGCCCTAGCATCCCGCACACGGCACACCAGTCAGGTAACTTTTCATACTTTACGCGGTAGATCTGGCGCTTTCCATCGCGGATCATTGAGACAGCGTTCTTGAGAGGTTTATTGACATCAATCCTGACCCACACCCGATGAAAATTGCCAACAAAATCTTGAGATTGTGGTTTTGCATAGAGCACCTGATGGCTTCTCGCCCCTCGTTGGTTACCCCAAGTGGAAGGTTTGAGATGTAGCGTAGCGGCAAATTTCCCTTGGCAAAGATACCAAGGATCGAATCCCGTGAGACTCCGAGGGTCGACAAGAAGGTGTCAATAGCGCCAGAAACTTTCGCTTGACAGGACCTGCACACAGATACAAATAACTTTGCTCCCAACGAGTACAGAGAGGTTGTCAATCCCTCAGGCCTTGTCGTTTACAAAGGATCAAACGCAAGAGATAATAGTGATAGGTATGACTGCAACTAGGAAATAAGAACAGGAAGTAAATAGCGGGTGTGATCAGTGATGGTAATATGGACCGGGGTCCCATGATGTTCACTAGTGATGTCTCTCTCCCAAAAGACGATAAAACAGCTAAGCGAGGTAAACAAATTACAGCTCGGCAATTGACAGGATTATGTGCGCAAACCAATGCTAACTATGCTGCAAAGAAAGGTAGAGGCTCAAAAGCATGGGCAGTACGCCAAGGCAAGTAGACCGAAATCCATCTGCATCTACTACTAATCATCCACCTTGAGATATCTATCCAGAACATCTCGCTGGTATTAAGTTGCGAGTCCCACCCAAAGTGTAAACTCAAAGCAACAGACAACTGCATTAAAAGAACTTTGCGTAAAGTAAACAATCCTTGCACCCGCAAGTACAAGCACCGTTGTTTTCCCCCTTGTGGCAACAGCACATCCCCTAGACTCATGTTTCTGTCACTCAAGCTAGTCATCGAGGGGCATGAACCCACAATCAAGCATAACGTTCCCTCTTGGAGTTACTACCTACTACTCGGCCAAAGCAATAAATAGCAACGGAGAACATGCAAGAATTACTCAAGAACATAAATATAAAAGAGGTGAATCAAATATATTACTCACACACAATCTGAACATAATCTCATAATCCATCGGATCCCAGCAAACTCAGCAGAGCAACAGCATAAAGATTACATATGTGCCTCGATCATGTAGGGCAGCTCACGAGGTCTAATCGATGAAGAACAAAGAGGGAAGGAGAACATCACATAGCTACTGCTCATGGACCCATGGTCCAAGGGAGACTACTCACAACTCATCCGGGAAGCGTCCATGGTGGTGGAGAAGCTCCCGGTGGTGGTTCTCCCCTCCGGCAGGGTGCCGGGAAGAGTTCTCCTGGTGCTCCCGATCTTGGAAGCGTGGCGGCGGCGGAACAGAGATGAGATCGCGAAAAAGGGTTCCGTCCTCGAGGGTTTCGGGACGCGTGCAATATATATGCCAAAGGGGGTCACCAGAGGCGGAGGTGGGGCCCTAGGCGCCCCCCTGGCGCGGCCAGGGGTGGGGCCGCGCCGGGTGGCCGCCTGGGCCACCCCCGGCTCCCCTCTGGCCCTACCTTGGTTTTTCCGGAAGCTCCCGATACGCTGATTTTTCCTGTATTTTTCCCGGAATTTTTAGGGCACTTTTAATATGGGGGAAACCTGAAATAGAAAAACACCAGAAAACAGGAACTGGCACTGTGGTGCACTGAGTTAATAGGTTAGTCCAAATATGATCAAAAGTGTATGGAAGTGCATAAATATCATAGCAATATCACACAAAAGAGGCATGGAGCAAGCAGAAATTATAGATACGTTTTGGACGTATCAACATCCCCAAGCTTAATTCCTGCTCGTCCTCGAGTAGGTAAATGATAACAAGCATAATTTCTGTGGTGACATGCTATCAACCATATAAGAACTTTTAAGTAAAGCAATCAAGGCATGTAATTCAATTCAAGTCATAACAAGCAAGAGTCTATATTAGCATTGTAACAAGCAACATAAGAACATAAAGGTGCAAGAGCTCTCGCTGTCCGTGACTCGAATGTCTCCAAATGGTGTTTGCGTGCAAGAAAGGGGATAGGGATATATGAGAGAGTAAAACATAGTTTTTGTATTGTTGAGAACTTAATCTACTAAAGTTTCACACTTGGTCTTCTTTGGAATCTTATCTTGACTCATCCCCAGACCGTCAGCCAGGTACAAGTCAAAATGATCCACTCCCTTTTGATATTTTGAGCACTCATGCAATGGATGAGCGTAAGCAAGAAAGTCGACACTTAGGATGGCAAAGAGAGAAATGATAGAGGGGGAAGGCAAAAAAGGTGTGAAAGGCTCACATCAATGAGGACAATCATCGGCGAGAGAAAGCCAAATGATAGATATGATGTGAGGAGTAGGGATTGCCATGCAACGGATGCACATATGAGCTAAGGTAAGCTCTCCAATGGAACTAGTGGGGGTGCATCCAACTTGCTTGCTCAAGAAGACCTAGAGCTCTTTTGAGGAGGCTCATCATTGGAATATACAAGCCAAGTTCTATAGTGTAAAGGTCCCCACATAGCTATATGCATAAATGATAATCTCTATGGAGCACAAGGTATAAGATGGAGTACGAGTGTGGATCTCTCAAAAGAAATAGTAGTGTGCCCCCTTCTCTCTTTTTATTTCTTTTTCTCTTTTTTCTATTTTTTTTATTTTTTTTGTGGCCCGAGGAGGTGTGTATGGGGGTTTGGTTACCCTTGCGCATCCTCGACCCATGGTACGTGAGTGTACTCTAATATTCGATCCCTCCAAAGATTAGTGATCCATTTAGTAGCTAAAGTTCTCAACTATTTTGTAGGTTTTCGAAAATAAACACGGATTGCCCAAAATACGACATCTATCACTAATAGGCTAAAGCTCTTGACACCAAAAGTTCAGACATTACTCATGGCAATACCTCAAAACTATTGCAAGTTACTACTAAAATTAAATAGCAACCTCAATTACCTACTTTAAGTTAAGACACACAACTCAGTGCAACAGACAAACTCTCTTAACAACATAAACATGAAAACTCTAGAGAGTTCAGCAACCAACTAAACAAAAGCTCTTTAAAAAGAAAAGCATGAAAACTAAGAGCTAAACATGACAGTAGCTATGGAAAGACAAAGAACACACACAGCAAAGATAAGCATGAAAATCCTATGTTGTGTTCTAGGTTGAAGTGGAGCGTGTTTCTCTCCCACACAAAGAAAGCTGGGTTCTAACTCGCTATGAACAGCAAGCAAAGCTAAAGAAAACTAAAAAGGAAACTAAAAGCAAGACGCTCCAAGCATAGCACATAACGCATGAAGTGATTAAAATATAGTGGAACGAAAGACGAACTGATAATTGTTGATGGAGAAGGGGATGCACGGGGGCATCCCCAAGCTTAGATGCTTGAGTCTTCTTGAATATTTCTTGGGGGTGCACGGGGGCATCCCCAAGCTTGAGCGTTTGACACTCCTGAATCTTTTTATCATCTTCCCTCGCACACTTGAAAACTCCCTTCATACATAACTCATCATAATCTGATTAGCGAGGTTAGTACCCATAAAATAATTTTTCCTTGCTGGAAATAAGGATAATCTTGAAGAGCTACTGTTTCGCAAGATTGCCAAAAGGTTTTTGCAAAGAAAAAGCAAGCTCGAGGTTTGCAAAACGAAGAAAAGGCAAAACAGGACAGAATCTGTGAAAAACAGACCAGCAGGTAGTAAATAATTTTTTCGGGGCACTTCTGCAACTCAAATCAAAACACTCAGAACAGACGCCCGAAAGCCAATTGTATAGAGCACGCTGTCAAAGAAAATCAGATCAAAAAGATGACCTGGTGATTTTATACGAATTTTTCTGTCCGAGGACAGAATCTGTTTTCTGGACTGCACGTCACAACTTTTGAACTTTCTTGCAATCAGAGGCTAAACTTGGCACAAAGCTGAAAAGAAAAGATACAATGATGATGCTACTGTAGTAACAAACATCAAGACACGACAAAAGCAAAATAAAATTTTATTCGTTGTGGGCTGCCTCCCAAAAGCGCTTTCTTTTATGCCTTTAAGCTAGGCATAATGCAAAAGGAGAAGATCAAGTTTTATCAAGAGTAAAAGAATAGCTAGCCCGTATAACGGACTCAAAAGGCAACTTAATCTTCTTTCTAGGGAAGTGTTCCATTCCTTTCTTGAGAGGGAATTGGAATTTTATATTCCCCTCTTTCATGTCAATGATAGCACCAACGGTGCGAAGAAAAGGACGTCCCAAAATAATTGGACAAGATGGTTCACATTCAATATCCATAATAGTAAAATCAACGGGAACATAATTGTCATTGACAATGATAAGAACATCGTCGATCCTCCCCAAAGATTTCTTTATGGAAGAATCAACAAGACGAACACCGAAAGAACAAGGATCAAAAGATTTCAATTTAAGCATATCATATATTCTTTTGGGCATAACGGAGGTACTAGCTCCAACATCACATAAAGCATAGCAAGAGAAGTTATTCAACTTAATTTTAATCATAGGATCCCAACCATCTTCTAGCTTTCTAGGTATGGAGGCTTCTACCCTAAGCTTCTCCTCCCTAGCTTTGATAAGAGCATTAGTGATATGCTCCGTGAAGGCAAGGTTAAGTGTGCTAGTGTGGGGATCTCTAGACATCATGTGAAGAAAATCAATTACTTCAGAAAGGGTGCAATTATCAAAATCAAGGTCACTACTATCAAGTAAAGTGGTAGTGGTGTCCTTTAGGCTCACTTGTTTGGTAGCTTCTATGGTTATAGGAGTTTCTACGGTTGAGGTCATAGCATCACCATCAATAGGTCCAATGGGACCACGAGTGCATTGGGTGCTAAGAGTTTGGATATCCTCAACAACTTGGATAGTAGCTACAGTGTGGTGGGTAGGAAGGCTCTTAATCCTATCTTCTTCCTCCTTTTCTCTAGCCCATCTCTCTTTAAGTTTAGCCATCATCCTAATGTTTTCATTAATTTGCACTTGAATATCATTCATAGGAGTGGTCTTCCTCTCCTCAAGAGGGGAAGTTTTAATTTTAAGCAATTCTACCTCATGGGCTAAATTGTCTACCTTCGAAGAGAGATTATCTAGTTTGGCTAGTTTTTCTTCTACACTCTTATTGAAGGCTTTTTGGGTGGTGATAAAGTCTTTAAGCATAATCTCTAGTTCAGAAGTGGAGTTCTTGGTGTTAGGATAAGCATTGTTGTTCCCATAGGAATTAGAGGGGAACGGTCTAGGGTTGCTACCAAAATTACTCCTATAAGCATTGTTATTGAAATTGTTTCTAGAGATAAAGTTCACATCTACTTGATCTTGAGCAATCAAAGAATTTAAAGGAACATCACGAGGATCAATAGGAGATTGCTTGGAAAGTAGAGACATGATCAAGTCAACTTTTTCATTTAGGGAGGAAATCTCCTCGATAGAGTTTACCTTCCTACCTGTTGGAGCGCGTTCGGTGTGCCATTGGGAATAATTGGCATCATCTCATCGAGAAGCTTCGTGGCAGCACCAAGTGTAGTTGACATAAAGGTTCCTCCCGCGGCCGAATCTAACAAGTTCCGCGAGGTAAAGTTCAAGCCTGCATAAAAAGTTTGGATAACCATCCAAGTAGTCAAACCATGAGTAGGGCAGTTCTTGACAAGAGATTTCATGCGTTCCCAAGCTTGGGCAACGTGTTCATTATCCAATTTTTTAAAATTCATTATGTTACTCCTTAGTTGGATAATTTTAGCAGGGGGATAGTACTTCCCAATAAAGGCATCCTTGCACTTGTCCCAAGAATCTATACTATTTCTAGGTAAGGATTGAAACCAGATTTTAGCTCCTCTTCTCAAGGAGAAAGGAAAAAGCTTAAGCTTAACAATATCACCATCTATTTCCTGGTACTTTTGCATATCACAGAGTTCAACAAAATTATTTAAGTGTAAAGCAGCATCATCTCCAGCACCGGAGATTTGATCTTTCATAACTAGGTTCAGTAAAGCAGGTTTAATTTCATAAGAAGGTGCTGAAGTGGCAGGTGTAGTAATAGGCGTGCAGATAAAGTCATTGTTGTTATGACTAGTGAAGTCACACAACTTGGTGTTCTCGGTGGAACCCATAGCAGCAGCAAGCAAGATAACTATTTTTGTGATTTTTGATAAAGGACACTAAAGCAAAAACTGAAAGGTAAACTAACAAGACTAAAAAGCAAAGATAAAAGATAGTGTGCAACTCCCCTATCTTGAAGAGTGGAGTCCCCAGCAACGGCACCAGAAACTTGCTTGATGGCTTCTCGCCCCTCGTTGGTTACCCCAAGTGGAAGGTTTGAGATGTAGCGTAGCGGCAAATTTCCCTTGGCAAAGATACCAAGGATCGAATCCCGTGAGACTCCGAGGGTCGACAAGAAGGTGTCAATAGCGCCAGAAACTTTCGCTTGACAGGACCTGCACACAGATACAAATAACTTTGCTCCCAACGAGTACAGAGAGGTTGTCAATCCCTCCGGCCTTGTCGTTTACAAAGGATCAAACGCAAGAGATAATAGTGATAGGTATGACTGCAACTAGGAAATAAGAACATGAAGTAAATAGCGGGTGTGATCAGTGATGGTAATATGGACCGGGGTCCCATGATGTTCACTAGTGATGTCTCTCTCCCAAAAGACGATAGAACAGCTATGTGAGGTAAACGAATTACAGCTGGGCAATTGACAGAATTATGTGCGCAAACCAATGCTAACTATGTTGCAAGAAAGGTAGAGGTTCAAAGCATGGGCAGTACGCCAAGGCAAGTAGACCGAAATCCATCTGCATCTACTACTAATCATCCACCTTGAGATATCTATCCAGAACATCTCGCTGGTATTAAGTTGCGAGTCCCACCCAAAGTGTAAACTCAAAGCAACAGACAACTGCATTAAAAGAACTTTGCGTAAAGTAAACAATCCTTGCACCCGCAAGTACAAGCACCGTTGTTTTCCCCCTTGTGGCAACATCACATCCCCTAGACTCATGTTTCTGTCACTCAAGCTAGTCATCGAGGGGCATGAACCCACAATCAAGCATAACGTTCCCTCTTGGAGTTACTACCTACTACTCGGCCAAAGCAATAAATAGCAACGGAGAACATGCAAGAATTACTCAAGAACATAAATATAAAAGAGGTGAACCAAATATATTACTCACACACAATCTGAACATAATCTCATAATCCATCGGATCCCAGCAAACTCAGCAGAGCAACAGCATAAAGATTACATATGTGCCTCGATCATGTAGGGCAGCTCACGAGGTCTAATCGATGAAGAACAAAGAGGGGAGGAGAACATCACATAGCTACTGGTCATGGACCCATGGTCCAAGGGAGACTACTCACAACTCATCCGGGAAGCGTCCATGGTGGTGGAGAAGCTCCCGGTGGTGGTTCTCCCCTCCGGCAGGGTGCCGGGAAGAGTTCTCCTGGTGCTCCCGATCTTGGAAGCGCGGCGGCGGCGGAACATAGATGAGATCGCGAAAAAGGGTTCCGTCCTCGAGGGTTTCGGGACGCGTGCAATATATATGCCAAAGGGGGTCACCAGAGGCGGAGGTGGGGCCCCAGGCGCCCCCCTGGCGCGGCCAGGGGTGGGGCCGCGCCGGGTGGCCGCCTGGGCCACCCCCGGCTCCCCTCTGGCCCTGCCTTGGTTTTTCCGGAAGCTCCCGATACGCTGATTTTTCCTGTATTTTTCCCGGAATTTTTAGGGCACTTTTAATATGGGGGAAACCTGAAATAGAAAAACAGCAAAAAACAGGAACTGGCACTGTGGTGCACTGAGTTAATAGGTTAGTCCAAATATGATCAAAAGTGTATGGAAGTGCATAAATATCATAGCAATATCACACAAAAGAGGCATGGAGCAAGCAGAAATTATAGATATGTTTTGGACGTATCAGCACCTCCCCCACCTTGGACGCCATTGATGGGACTAGATGAGCATATAGCTCTGGCACATCGTGTATCTGCACCCAGATCTCTATAGAGTCAAGCGGAACTGTCGAAGGTTTTATGAGGCCATCGTAAGGCTTGATGATCACCGCGTCTGCTCTAAAGTGCCACATGCCATCTAGGGTAACCCGTTCCCAATCTCCCAAACACGAGAACTGGATAGTGTACAGATTGTCTTCCAGGGGTTTGAATTTCGCCTCTTGCGCCAGGTCCCAAGCAGCCCTCATATTCTTGAAGAACCAAAATTGGCTATAGGTCTTGTTTGAGTGAACCCTAGCCAGCGCAATCCATCTGACAGCCTCTGGTGGAGCTTCCTTCTCGTCGAACACATCGTCGTCCAGATCCTCCTCCCTCAAGCCCAATTCTTTCATCATCTTCTCTACCTCATCCGCATCCCCATGATCTGAAGCTGCCGGTTCTGGAGCCCCGCCCGAAGACATCTCGATCCCTAGCCCGATTTCTGAAAGATCGGACCCTGTAGTAGCAGCCCTAGTTCCTCCACAATCCCAAGACCCGCCAGCGCGGATCAGGGGAAGAAGCGTGGGGGTAGGGAAAGACGATCTCGACGGCGGCGTAGAATCGCCTCCGGGAGGACCAAAACCCTAACAAGAGGGATAAACCACCGGGGAGCTGCTGATTTAAAATTCATAAGAAGTCCCCCTCCTCCCCAGGTATGTTAAGTAGTCTGGCTATGGCCCAAATATTGCGGGTGATTCAAGAAAAAAATTTATGGGCTGGCCCTGACACATGGAGCAGTTCGCAGTCAATGAGGCACGGACACATCGATCAATCCCTTCCTATTCCATCACGTATTCAGCGGCCGCCCACGCTTCCTTTTTCGTGACAGCACGCTCGATCAGCGCTCCTTTTCCCGGCTTCCTGCCACAAGCACTTTACAAGAAATAGAGGTCAATCAAACTGATAATGAAGCATTATAAAGGCATTGATGAAAGTATAGCTAGAGTCAACGGGAGATGCGCGGAACTAGCTAGCTAGTATTACTTACTTTCGGGTAAATCTATCGCAGTTGCCGCGGCATTGCCGGAACTTTTTTGGCAAATTCTTTCCAAACCCTGCGAGACAAAGAAAACAATTACTTTATATCAGGAAAGTGAATAAAGTTGCCGATATGGTGCGGTAATGATCGATTGAACGTACTTGTTGAGCATTTTAGACATGTCCGCATAGTCCTCGGGATCTTTTCGTCTCGAGTCTAAGACGGTTACTAGTCCCTCCTCAAGCTTAATCTCTAGGAGAATATAGTGGAACCTGCGCACACATGCATACAACTCATCAATTACATTAATTACTATAACCTCGAGTAATATATAATTAAGGGAAACCGAATATGCACAAGACAGTAACACTCACTTGAAGTTGTAAGGAAAGAGTATTTTATCTTTGTTTTGATTTACTATCAACGATTGTAGAAAGTTGGCCTCGGCTTCTTTGGCATGATATTGAACCTGATATTCATCTATGATATTTGTGTTAATGAAGCCAATATCATAGATATCAGCTTTTCTACATTCGACGATGTTCAACCTGCATAATATAGTGAGGATAATTATATATACTTACAATGAAGTATACTTGCAATATGAAGAGCTGAGCTATATATAGAGACTTAATTAATGACAGAACTAGTACTTACAGACAGTAGCAAGTGATCGTTGGTTTATCGAGGGACTTCTGATTGAAAATGTTGAAGAAATCCTCAAATGTAATAGACAACATATCAATTCCAACGAGGTCGTGCTCCTCTGTAACTTTCAGCATCAGAGTATCCTGGCCACCAGAGTCTCTGCAGGTTTCCATGTACCAGTCATGCAATCTTCACATCATCGTGGTTAGAGTTCTGGCATCTTTGGCGAGAGGCTTCCCGTACCGGTATTTGTGATCATCCACCTCTAACACATCAGGAAGTACATCATCGGTCACGTAATCTGCAACAT
The DNA here is from genome assembly GCA_902687465.1 of Secale cereale. Taxonomy (NCBI): domain Eukaryota; kingdom Viridiplantae; phylum Streptophyta; class Magnoliopsida; order Poales; family Poaceae; genus Secale; species Secale cereale. The sequence goes on along the minus strand of LR738711.1, from coordinate 46,017,608 downwards.
TGGTACCAGGCGCCATCCCCGAATGATGAGGGATGATGCCGCTAGGCACCTTGAGCGGGGGGCACGATTGGTTCTCTTGTTCGCCGAGCTGGGGAATTTGTTTCCCACTTTTTTCTGTGCTAACCTGTGATCACTGCAAGTACTTCCCGACCGTGATGCTTCGACATATGACTTTTGAATAATGCGCTCATAGTTGCTTTTCAGCAGAGACAGTGGTGGTTTCTTCAGGGCATCAATAGTGCGCTTCGCTCTCGCCAAATCTATCTTCTGCTTTGGAGGTACAGGTTTGTTTGCAAAAAAGTCCTTCACTCCGGCTTTACAGATCTTCGCGTTCTCCTCGTCGGTCCTCTCGTATGGTAACTTCTCTAAGGGCCCGAGAGATGGATCATATCTGTATTGCCTCCTGCCTCTGGTTGTACTGCTAGACGCCTGAGCAGTTGATACGTCCAAAACGTATCTATAATTTTTGCTTGCTCCATGCCTCTTTTGTGCGATATTGCTATGATATTTATACACTTCCATACACTTTTGATCATATTTGGACTAACCTATTAACTCAGTACACCCCAGTGCCAGTTTCTGTTTTCTGCTGTTTTTGTATTTCAGGTTTTCCCATCACGTAAACTGCTAGAAAAATCCCGGAAAATTTATATAAAAAATCAGCGTTCCGGAAGATTTCACACGGCCGAAGTAGGGCCGGAGGGGGGCCACCAGGGCTCCAGGCGCCCTGGTGGCGCGACCCCCCTCCTGGCCGCGCCGGGGGGGGGGGGGGGGCGCCTGGGCCCCCCAGGTCTCCGCTGATGCCCCCTTTGGCATATATTTAACACGCGTCCCGAAACCCTCGAGGACGGAACCCTTTTTCGCGATCTCATCTCTGTTCCGCCGCCGCCGCGCTTCCAAGATCGGGAGCACCAGGAGAACTCTTCCCGGCACCCTGCCGGAGGGGAGGATCACCACCGGGAGCCTCTCCACCACCATGGACGCCTCCCGGATGAGTTGTGAGTAGTCTCCCTTGGACCATGGGTCCATGACCAGTAGCTATGTGATGTTCTCCTCCCCTTCTTGTGCTTCACTAATTAGACCTCGTGAGCTGCCCTACATGATCGAGGCACATATGTAATCCTTATGCTGTTGCTATGTTGAGTTTGCTGGGATCCGATGGATTGTGAGATTATGTTCAGATTGTGTTTGACTAATATATTTGATTTACCTCTTTTATATTTATGTTCGTAAGTAATTCTTGCATGTTCTCCGTTGCTATTTATTGCTTTGGCCAAGTAGTAGGTAGTGACTCCAAGAGGGAACGTTATGCTCGATTGTGGGTTCATGCCCCTCGATGACTAGTTTGAGTGACAGAAACATGAGTCTAGGGGATGTGCTGTTGCCACAAGGGGGAAAACAATGGTGCTTGTACTCGCGGGTGCAAGGATTGTTTACTTTACGCAAAGTTCTTTTAATGCAGTTGTCTGTTGGTTTGAGTTTACACTATGGGTGGGACTCGCAACTTAATACCAGCGAGATGTTCTGGATAGATATCTCAAGGTGGATGATTAGTAGTAGATGCAGATGGATTTCGGTCTACTTGCCTTGGCGTACCGCCCATGCTTTGAACCTCTACCTTTCTTGCAACATAGTGTGACGCCCGAGACCGACGTCCCAGAAGATTCCAGAAGATTCCAGATGTTCCGGGTTCTCCCGTGTGTTTTATTTTGCTTGTGTTATTTATTTTTGCATTGCATCATGTCATCCGCATCATGTTAACAACACTAAAATGTTTAATTGTTGTTTCTTTATAATTGTTAAACATGCTCATGGGGATTTTCCGGACATGTTGTTGTTATTTCCGGCCTCATTTAAAATGCCTAATTAGTGTAGTTTATTATGCTTCACCTCTTGCTATGTTAAAAACATTTAATCTTGTCTTGTAAATAACGAGAGTCAACTAAATAATTAATATATGGTGTTTCGTCAATATGCAACTCGTTGCATATTGAGCTCCACTTAACTTGTAGATTTGTTGTGCACTTTGCCTTACCATGCATATTTAAACCGGACATGCATCATGCTTGGATGTGCATCGTATGCCATGTTTATGCTTGTGTGTTTACCGTGTTGTTTGTTTCTTTCCGGTTTGCTTCTCTTGTTAGCTTCGGTTTCGTTCCGAAGTTGTGAGGATTCGCTCGTCTCTGTTGCTCCGTCTACTTCATGGATCCGTTCTTCTCCCTTGTGGATTCCAGGCAAGATGACCGAACCCGGATACCATTACTATCTTTGCCTATTGCTAGTAGTCTCGATCTATAGTTTTGCCTCGATGCCCATGTCTTTCCTGTCAGCCTCCTATTTGTAACCATGAACCTGTCTAACCACCCTACCTATGCAAACCGTTGAATGGCTAAGTACGCTTCGCTCAGCCCCTCTTATAGCATTGCTAGTTGTAGGTGAAGATTGAAGATGCTTGCTTCATGTTGAAGTTTGGTTGGGTTATATCACACTATATAAATGCTTAAAATGAAATCATCTATATACTGGCAAGGGTGGAAGGCTAAGCCTTTTGCTTGGTGATTTGTTCCACTCATGCCGTTAGGAACCGTATAAACCGGTGTTATGTTCCTTGATTATGCGTTCCTAACACGGTTGGGGTGTATGGGACCCCCTTGATAAACCGCTAAGTGCTAAGTCTTTTCCAGCAAGTCCCAACATTGGTACTATTCGCCTAATAACTAATAAAACATGCATAAGGGTCTTGCAAACCATCTTTCTTAATTCAACCCCCGGGCCAGTGCTCCACATGAGTGTTGGTCCGAACTGGGCAACCTGCGGGGCCACCTCGAGGAAACTCAAGGTCTGGTAAAAACCCGTAGCTTGTCCCATCCAGTCGTGGCCTGAGACGAGATACGCGCGGCTACTATCAGGGTGTCGGCACGCCGGGAGGATTTGCTGGATTAGCCTTACCTTAGTTCGGTTTAACTTGAGCACGGGATTCCAGAATACTCGGGTCTTCCCACCTATGGAGTTGCGACTCCGCGGATCGTGGGCTTGTAATGGGTCAAGTTGGAACACCCCTGCAGGGTTTGAACTTTCGAAAGCCGTGCCCACGGTTATGTGGCAGATGGGAGCTTGTTAATATCCGGTTGTAGATAACTTGACACAATGTTTCTAATACACTACCAGCGTGTGTACCGTGACTGTCAATTTCCGAATAGGGATTCGGGAGTTGAACACGGTGGGGTTATGTTTGTTGAGCTGTAGCTAGGATCACTTCGTGATCATCTTTCGACCCAGGCACTTCTCTTCTCGCTCTCTATTACGTAAGCTAGTGCTAGTTGCTGCTGCAGACTCTTGTTGTTCCTTCACCTCTCGTTCTTTCTTCAGCCTTGTCCTCACCCAAGGCTTAAATAGTCGTGTTACCCGGGAACGGGATTGCTGAGTCCTCTGTGGCTCACAGTTACTTCACCACACCAGTTACAGGTTCAGCCGAGTTTGATGCAGGAGATGGTTCAAGTACTTCACTTGGAGTTCGTCGAAGAGTTTGGCCGTATGCTTGTGTCGTTTTGTCGATCTGTAGAGGTTTCTACTAGGATTCGAACCTGACCTGTGGCTTTATGTTGTTTTGGTATCTTTCTTTGGATCTTCACCCGTAGTCGGGTTGTGATGTTTTGAATGATGTTTGGCTTATGTAATGTACTGTGTGAAGTGGCGAGTGTAAGCCAACTATCTTCTTTTGCAATTTAATCCCTCTTTTACATGAGTCGTGCAAAGATACCAAACTTGAGATCATTCTAGGATGGGCTTATACCTTTAAGTCGTGCCTCGACACGTAGGAGGTATAGTCCCATCCTGGGCATTACAAGTTGGTATCAGAGCCTTCTCCGACCTAGGAGCCCCCACTGTTTGATCGAATCGTTGACGGTCGAGTCTAGGCACACACTAAAAACTTTTTGAGTCCTATATTATATCGGAGAGTAGGATTTCTTTGCTTCTCATCCCCTTTCTCTCTGGTGAGGACTCCTGACGACTACTCTTGTCTCTCCTATTTTCAAAAATTGCACAAATTTTTTTTTAGGAATCCCGCGAGTATTCTGGGATTGTTTCGATGTTCTTGTGACAAGGATATTGTTCTCGATGCCTCCTGTTACCGAGGAGTTGAGCTTCGGGGTATTGTTGTCACAAGCATATCGCGGCAGTACTAAATACTTAAGACGACCGACATCGAAAATCTCTCCTATACGGCCAGTGGCAAGATAACCCCGACATCACCCAGTACTGGGGAGGTAGTTCGAGAGTATTGCCATAGCTTGTATAGTGGATGCGTTTCGAAGGTCCGAGGTAAATGGTTTCCGAGAACAACTGGTTATGTGTTGAAGGATGGATACACCTGGATGTAGGTTTAGAGTTGATTGCGCGGTGCTTCCCGTGTATCCCCAACACCTGATTGCATAACTGGAAAATTTCGGAAATCTATAGGTGGGTTCATCTAGTAGTTCTAGGCATTCTTCCAATGGATGCTCGATATGAAGTTCGGGGTTCTACATTGAGTGAAGTGGTTTTATGGACTTGTTCTGATCGGGAGTTGCATCTTAAAGGGTCCTTGGCTATGCTGATCCGGGGATTGCAAAACCCTTTTGTAACACGTTCCATGAGCTTTCAGCATGAATATGTCGAACGAAGCTTCTATCTTGTATTTGTTCTATCTCTTCCTTGTTCCTTTTTTTTATTTATCTTTTGTTCTCCAAGTGGCTTCTCGTCGAGTTGATGTACCTGCGGAATTCATTCGTTCAATTCTTTGCTCGGATGATATTGTGAAGATCATGTTGCATATCTATCCTTTGTTCTTGTCTTGATTCTGGTATTCGAGTTGCTTCGATGTCAAATGTTGATTCCATACCTTTCCTAATCGGTGTTCTCATATTTCTATGAGAGTGCTAGTCCTTTTTGATCATCAAGATGGTCATGTTAAATTCTTTTTCAACCGGTGTACCTTCTCTTCAAGTTATTCCATACGGACGTCGTTGAGAAATCTGACGTTTTGTTCATTCCAAGTTGTCTTTGTTTTTCCCCATCCTCCCACCCTTCTTCTTCTCGGAGTCAGAAATTCTAGAATGAAGTATCCATTTTATTCATGCGATATTTCTTCATTCATTTCCTTCAATGTTCTTATCCGGTGCTTTATCGTGAAGATGCTCAAGAGCTTCAAGTTCATCATTCTTTTGTTCTCAAATTCTGCCGGTGGATGTAATTCAAGATTTCGTGTTGATCTTATCCTTTTCCTCTTTTCACAATGCTTTCTTATTCCGGTGCATCAATTAATCATTCTCCTCTTGTTATTCATATCCGGAGTGCTGAAGATTCATAATTCCATTCTTAATCCGTTCAAATTATTTTTGAGCATTGTTATCTTAGTCAAGCCTTTTAATCCTACCGGTGGTTCGTTCAAGTTTTATCCAAGGTTGTGCTAGATCTCCCTTTAATTCTTTCCAACGAGAATAAGTAGTATGCCAATTCCTTTGGTTATCATCAATTTAATTGGTGAGGGATATGCATAACATAATTCTTATTCTTATTCCTTCAAGGTGATTTAATCCCTTTTTCCGGAGCTTGTTCATCATATCATATTCTCGGTTCTAAATTCTTTATCTTGTTTCCAGAGCTCCAAGTTATTTCTATTATATCTTTTCAAAGCTCCATCTAATTCATCACAGGCCTTGAATCTTATTATTTTCATCTTTCACTTCTCATGCTTTCATTACCGGAGTTTTCATGGTGGTTCATCATGTTTTAATTCATCCTCGAAATCTTCATCAAGATTCTTGTTGGAGCTCAAGCATTCTTCTTCATGTTTCCATTTGCAATCCGTTCTACCTTGTCTTTTCAGATGGTGTTATGTCATTCTTGTCAATTCCTTCATGTTTCATGATTCACGAGTTATCAAGAATGAGATATTTAAACCCATCGTTTTCTTTGTTCAGGAGATCTTTCCAACCCTTCAATTTATTCATTGGAGTTATCTTGGGTTGTATTTCACCTAAAAGCTTTCCTTGAGAATTGTCGCTATTATGGTGCTCATAATGACCCAAGTTCTTCATTTATCCTTCCGGTGTAATAAGTTTATCGTCTCCTTGTGATCTCATTGCAATCAATTGTTTTCCATTAGTGGCTGGTTGTCACCTCTTAATTTTGAGATGTTTCCATAAGCCCACATCAAGCTTATTCTTTCGTTGTTGAATTTCCAATAACTCTGTTCAACCCTTCTTTGTAAGGATGCTCTTTCCTAATTCATTTGTGGGAGAAGTTGTCTTTTTCTTCTCCGTTCAATTCTTACTTTCATTTATATGCTATTCTTTCATTCCGGAGGCATTGTGATATTGCTCTTTTGACCATCATCTCGTTTTTATCAAGATCATATTCTCCCTTGCTTGTCTATTTAACCGGAGTGTTGTGTCCTCCATTATAGTTCTCTCATCTTATCTAGTTTTGCCTCTCTTTTCAACCGGAGTCCTGTCTGAATCCTTCTTACCCCTTGTGCCATTCTTTTAATTGTTCCAGAGGCTGTGTGTTGTTGTTTTCAGCAAGTATCATTCCATCTCCTCAAGATCATGTTAATTCCCTCCATTTTCAGACGGAGTGCTGTCCAAATTCTGTCATTCTTATTCCTTGGCTATACCGTTGCAGTTTCATATTCTTTTGTCATCCGTGAGCTCTTGTTTCATGTCTTTCAACCTTCAAGGTTATGATAATGTTCCATGTTCCTCCTTTTACCGGAGTGCTCTTAACTTCGTTCATATCCATTCTTTTCTTCCTTTCAAGATTGTTTAACCTCTCAAGGTTCGTGGTTTCACTCGTCTGTCAAAGAAGCAACTTTGTTTTACCTCTTCCTCTTCCGTTTTTACCCGGTGATATCTCTAGGATCTCGGGTCGAGATCCTCCGTTAGTGTGGGAGAGTTGTGACGCCCGAGACCGACGTCCCAGAAGATTCCAGAAGATTCCAGATGTTCCGGGTTCTCCCGTGTGTTTTATTTTGCTTGTGTTATTTATTTTTGCATTGCATCATGTCATCCGCATCATGTTAACAACACTAAAATGTTTAATTGTTGTTGCTTTATAATTGTTAAACATGCTCATGGGGATTTTCCGGACATGTTGTTGTTATTTCCGGCCTCATTTAAAATGCCTAATTAGTGTAGTTTATTATGCTTCACCTCTTGCTATGTTAAAAACATTTAATCTTGTCTTGTAAATAACGAGAGTCAACTAAATAATTAATATGTGGTGTTTCGTCAATATGCAACTCGTTGCATATTGAGCTCCACTTAACTTGTAGATTTGTTGTGCACTTTGCCTTACCATGCATATTTAAACCGGACATGCATCATGCTTGGATGTGCATCGTATGCCATGTTTATGCTTGTGTGTTTACCGTGTTGTTTGTTTCTTTCCGGTTTGCTTCTCTTGTTAGCTTCGGTTTCGTTCTGAAGTTGTGAGGATTCGCTCGTCTCTGTTGCTCCGTCTACTTCATGGATCCGTTCTTCTCCCTTGTGGATTCCAGGCAAGATGACCAACCCGGATACCATTACTATCTTTGCCTATTGCTAGTAGTCTCGATCTATAGTTTTGCCTCGATGCCCATGTCTTTCCTGTCAGCCTCCTATTTGTAACCATGAACCTGTCTAACCACCCTACCTATGCAAACCGTTGAATGGCTAAGTACGCTTCGCTCAGCCCCTCTTATAGCATTGCTAGTTGCAGGTGAACATTGAAGATGCTTGCTTCATGTTGAAGTTTGGTTGGGTTATATCACACTATATAAATGCTTAAAATGAAATCATCTATATACTGGCAAGGGTGGAAGGCTAAGCCTTTTGCTTGGTGATTTGTTCCACTCATGCCGTTAGGAACCGTATAAACCGGTGTTATGTTCCTTGATTATGCGTTCCTAACACGGTTGGGGTGTATGGGACCCCCTTGATAAACCGCTAAGTGCTAAGTCTTTTCCAGCAAGTCCCAACATTGGTACTATTCGCCTAATAACTAATAAAACATGCATAAGGGTCTTGCAAACCCTCTTTCTTAATTCAACCCCCCGGGCCAGTGCTCCACATGAGTGTTGGTCCGAACTGGGCAACCTGCGGGGCCACCTCGAGGAAACTCAAGGTCTGGTAAAAACCCGTAGCTTGTCCCATCCAGTCGTGGCCTGAGACGAGATACGCGCGGCTACTATCAGGGTGTCGGCACGCCGGGAGGATTTGCTGGATTAGCCTTACCTTAGTTCGGTTTAACTTGAGCACGGGATTCCGAGAATACTCGGGTCTTCCCACCTATGGAGTTGCGACTCCGCGGATCGTGGGCTTGTAATGGGTCAAGTTGGAACACCCCTGCAGGGTTTGAACTTTCGAAAGCCGTGCCCGCGGTTATGTGGCAGATGGGAGCTTGTTAATATCCGGTTGTAGATAACTTGACACAATGTTTCTAATACACTACCAGCGTGTGTACCGTGACTGTCAATTTCCGAATAGGGATTCGGGAGTTGAACACGGTGGGGTTATGTTTGTTGAGCTGTAGCTAGGATCACTTCGTGATCATCTTTCGACCCAGGCACTTCTCTTCTCGCTCTCTATTACGTAAGCTAGTGCTAGTTGCTGCTGCAGACTCTTGTTGTTCCTTCACCTCTCGTTCTTTCTTCAGCCTTGTCCTCACCCAAGGCTTAAATAGTCGTGTTACCCGGGAACGGGATTGCTGAGTCCTCTGTGGCTCACAGTTACTTCACCACACCAGTTGCAGGTTCAGCCGAGTTTGATGCAGGAGATGGTTCAAGTACTTCACTTGGAGTTCGTCGAAGAGTTTGGCCGTATGCTTGTGTCGTTTTGTCGATCAGTAGAGGTTTCTACTAGGATTCGATCCTGACCTGTGGCTTTATGTTGTTTTGGTATCTTTCTTTGGATCTTCACTCGTAGCCGGGTTGTGATGTTTTGAATGATGTTTGGCTTATGTAATGTATTGTGTGAAGTGGCGAGTGTAAGCCAACTATCTTCTTTTGCAATTTAATCCCTCTTTTACATGAGTCGTGCAAAGATACCAAACTTGAGATCATTCTAGGATGGGCTTATACCTTTAAGTCGTGCCTCGACACGTAGGAGGTATAGTCCCATCCTGGGCATTACACATAGTTAGCATTGGTTTGCACACATAATTCTGTCAATTGCCCAGCTGTAATTCATTTACCTCACATAGCTGTTTTATCGTCTTTTGGGAGAGAGACATCACTAGTGAACATCATGGGACCTCGGTCCATATTACCATCACTGATCACATCCGCTATTTACTTTCTGCTTTTACATACTAGTTGCAGTTTTACCTATCACTATTATCTCTTGCGTTTGACCCTTTGTAAACGACAAGGCCGGAGGGATTGACAACCTCTCTGTACTCGTTGGGAGCAAAGTTATTTGTATCTGTGTGCAGGTCCGGTTGATTGCTAATATCTTGCGCCGTTAGCAGTTGACACCTTCTTGTTGAAACTAGGAGTCTTAGGGGAAATCGATCCTTGGTATCTTTGCCAAGGGAAAACTACCGCTACACTGCATCTCAAACCTTCCACTTGGGGTAACCAACGATGGGCGAGAAGCCATCAAGCAAAGTTTTCTGGCACCGTCGCCGGGGACTCCACTCTTCAAGATAGGGGAGTTGCACGCTATCTTTTACCTTTGTTTTTAGTCTTGTTAGTTTACCTTTCAGTTTTGCTTTAGTATCTTTTATCAAAAATCACAAAAATAGTTATCTTGCTTGCTTGCTGCTATGGGTTCCACCGAGAACACCAAGTTGTGTGACTTCACTAGTCACAACAACGATGACTTTATCTGCACGCCTATCACTACACCTGCCACTTCAGCACCTTCGTATGAAATTAAACCTGCTTTACTGAATCTAGTTATGAAAGATCAATTCTCCGGTGCTGGAGATGATGCTGCTTTACACTTAAACAATTTTGTTGAACTCTGTGATATGCAAAAGTACCGAGAAGTAGACAGTGATATTGTTAAGCTTAAGCTTTTTCCTTTCTCCTTGAGAGGAGGAGCTAAAATTTGGTTTCAATCTTTGCCTAGAAATAGCATAGATTCATGGGACAAGTGCAAAGATGCTTTTATTGGAAAATACTATCCACCTGCTAAAATTATCCAACTAAGAAGTAACATAATGAATTTTAAACAATTGGATAATGAACACGTTGCCCAAGCTTGGGAACGTATGAAATCTCTTGTCAAGAACTGCCCTACTCATGGTTTGACTACTTGGATGGTTATCCAAACTTTTTATGCAGGCTTAAACTTTACCTCGCGGAACTTGTTAGATTCGGCCACGGGAGGAACCTTTATGTCAACTACACTTGGTGCTGCCACAAAGCTTCTCGATGAGATGATGACCAATTATTCCCAATGGCACACCGAACGCGCTCCAACAGGTAGGAAGGTAAACTCTGTCGAGGAGATTTCCACCCTAAATGAAAAAGTTGACTTGATCATGTCTCTACTTTCGAAGCAATCTTCTGTTGATCCTCGTGATGTTCCCTTAAATTCTTTGATTGCTCAAGAACAAGTAGATGTGAAAGAAACAATTTTAATAACAATGCTTATAGGAGTAATTTTGGTAGCAATCCTAGACCGTTCCCCTCTAATTCCTATGGGAACAACAATGCTTATCCTAGCACCAAGAACTCCACCCATGGAGATAGAGACATGCCTGGTTATGAGAAACTTCTAGAAATAGAGAAGGCCACTAAGAACTACATGCACACCCAATATGAACAAAACAAAACCTTCTCAAGGCAATTAAATGAGCATACTGCTATCTTACGAGACATTGGTAGACAACTAGAGAGCCTAAATGTTGAGATTTCTAACCTCCAGACTAGGCTCACTATCACTGAGACCCAAGTTTCCAATTTGTCCCACACACAAGCCACTTTAATAAACCAAATGGCAGCTAAACCCGAAGTGGTTGCACCCCTAGAGGAGGAAGAAGATAGAATTAAGAACCTTCCTACCCACCACACTGTTGCTACTATCCAAGTTGTTGAGGATATCCAAAGTCTTAGCACCCAATGCACTCCTGGTCCCATTGGACCTATTAATGGTGATGCTATGACCATAGAAACTACCAAACAAGTGAACCTAAAGGACACCACTACCACTTTACTTGATAGTAGTGACCTTGATTTTGATAATTGCACTCTTACCGAAGTTATTGATTTCCTTCACAAGATGTCTAGAGATCCCCGCACTAGCACGCTTAACCTTGCCTTCACAGAGCATATCACTAATGCTCTTATCAAAGCTAGGGAGGAGAAACTTAGAGTAGAAGCCTCCATACCTAGAAAACTAGAAGATGGTTGGGATCCTATGATAAAAATTTAGTTGAATAACTTCTCTTGCTATGCTTTATGTGATGTTGGAGCTAGTACCTCTGTTATGCCCAAAAGAATATATGATATGCTTAAATTGAAACCTTTTGATTCTTGTTCTTTTGGTGTTCGTCTCGTTGATTCTTCCATAAAGAAACCTTTGGGGAGGATCGACGATGTTCTTATCGTTGTCAATGACAATTACGTTCCCGTTGATTTTACTATTATGGATATTGAATGTGAACCTTCTTGTCCAATTATTTTGGGACATCCTTTTCTTCGCACCGTTGGTGCTATCATTGACATGAAAGAGGGGAATATAAAATTCCAATTTCCTCTCAAGAAAGGGATGGAACACTTCCCTAGAAAGAAGATTAAGTTACCTTTTGAGTCCGTTATACGGGCTAGCTATTCTTTTACTCTTGATAAAACTTGATCTTTTTGCATTATGCCTAGCTTAAAGGCATAAAAGAAAGCGCTCTTGGGAGGCAGCCCACAATGAATAAAATTTTATTTTGCTTTTGTTGTGTCTTGATGTTGTTACTACAGTAGCATCATCATTGTATCTTTACTTTTCAACTTTGTGCCAAGTGTAGCCTCTGATTGCAAGAAAGTTCAAAAGTTGTGACGTGCTGTCCAGGAAACAGATTCTGTCCTTGGATAGACAAATTCGTATAAAATCACCAGATCATCTTTTTGGTCTGAATTTTTTCGAATGCGTGCTCTATACAATTGTCTTTCGGGCGTCTGTTCTGAGTTTTTTGATTAGAGTTGCAGAAGTGCCCCGAAAAAATCATTTACTACCTGCTGTTCTGTTTTTCACAGATTCTGTCCTGTTTTGCCTTTCCTTCATTTTGCAAACCTTGAGCTTGCTTTTTCTTTGCAAAAACCTTTTGGCAATCTTGAGAAACAGTAGACCTTCAAGAATATCCTTATTTCCAGCAAGGGACAATTATATTATTATGGGTACTAACCTCGCTAATCAGATTATGATGAGTTATGTATGAGGGGAGTTTTCAAGTGTGCGAGGGAAGATGATAAAAAGATTCAGGAGTGTCAAACGCTCAAGCTTGGGGATGCCCCCGTGCACCCCCAAGAAATATTCAAGGAGACTCAAGCGTCTAAGCTTGGGGATGCCCCCGTGCATCCCCTTCTCCATCAACATTATCAGTTCATCTTTCGTTCCACTATATTTTTATCACTTCATGTGTTATGTGCTATGCTTGGAGCGTCTTGCTTTTAGTTTTCCTTTTTAGTTTTCGTTAGCTTTGATTGCTTTTCATAACAAGTTGGAACTCAGCCTTCTTTGTGTGGGAGAGAAACACGCTCCACTTCAACCTAGAACACAACATAGAATTTTCATGTCTATCTTTGCTGTGTATGTTCTTGGTCTTTCAATAGCTACTGTCATGCTTAGCTCTTAGTTTTCATGCTTATCTTTTTAAAGAGCTTTTGTTTAGTTGGTCGCTGGAACTTTCTTTATTTATCATGCTTATCTTGTTAATAGAGTTTGCTTCCGTTGCATTGGTCGATATGTCTGTGATAAAAATGTTACGTGCATAATGGCGCTTAGTAGTTCATGTTTCCTTATGGTTAGTCTCAAATAGCTGGGGGGTTCCCAATGTGTTATTGGAGTACCAACATGATTTGTTTGCCTATGATGTGGTACGGTTTAGTAATATCTTCCTTCAAGAATTTATTTTGATTGACTTGGCATATGCTCACGCATATTTAAGACTGTAAAGAAAGTCTGTCAAGCCTTGATGATCTTTTATTTCTGAGTAGCGATATAACTTCCACGCCTGATTCGATGTTGCTTTGTCGCTCTGCATGATTATGACCGTCATTGCTCTCTTAATTAGTCGCTCCCAGTCTTTTGCTAACCTCCACCTGTACTAAGCGGACTGACTGCTTGTGCATCCAAATCCTTTAAACCAGTTATGCCATATGAGTCCACCATACCTTCCTATACATGGTATTTACCTGCCATTCCTAACGAAGACTTTCATGTACCATCTCGAAATTATTCAAAAAAATGCATTTCTGTTTTGTGCCTCTGTTTTAGTTTATGAGGAAGTAGTAGTTAATTCATGATCTTTTTAAGTTGGACAAGCTTCACCCCGGGATTGCATGTCTAATGTGCAAACCCATAATACGAGAAGGAACTGGCATTGAGTGCGCCCGGCTCATTAAAAAATAATATAAACAAACAAACCCTCCTTCACGCTTTGTTCATGAGAAATCAGAAAACTTTGGCAGTGATAAACAAAGGAGATTAAGAGGATGTGATCGTCCTCATTCGGGAGCCGTTCCTCGAAACTTGTCCATCTCAAGAAGTGATTGAGCTATCTGCTAGCATTCGTTGACGAAACATGCATAATCTAAAAAAATAATTATTATTTCTGTTTTTAAAACCAAGAGCTCTGGTACATGCTTTGTCTTTGTTTCCGACCACGGGTTTTCAACCTTGCCAACAAAAGCCACGGTTCGAGAGTCTCCGTCTTCTTTAAGCACCAACTACTGAGAGCATGATTGTCATTCTGAGTGTAATGTGCATTGTCCCAAAGTAACATTGTCTTTTGCATGATTATGATATCGTTTATTCTGAAATCATTGTATCTAGTCATCACTTAAACCTTGGAGGTGCCCCTGCATTTATGTTTTGCTTCACTAAAGGGGGCAAGCGAGATATCACTTTATCATATTTGCACACCATGCTCATTACAAATCTATTTGATGTTTCAGTATCATGTTGTAAAACTTTCAGTTCTTTGTGATTTTCTCATAAGGCAACTTAATTACTATAGATTCATTGTCTCAGTAAGCTTTTGTCATGTGACTATGAAAAGTCCTTATATGGTTAATGGCATGTCTCCACAGAAATTATACTTGTTATCATTTACCTACTCGAGGACGAGCAAGAATTAAGCTTGGGGATGTTGATACGTCCAAAACGTATCTATAATTTCTGCTTGCTCCATGCCTCTTTTGTGTGATATTGCTATGATATTTATACACTTCCATACACTTTTGATCATATTTGGACTAACCTATTAACTCAGTGCACCCCAGTGCCAGTTTGTGTTTTCTGCTGTTTTTGTATTTCAGGTTTTCCCATCACGTAAACTGCCAGAAAAATCCCGGAAAAATTATATAAAAAATCAGCGTTCCGGAAGCTTCCACACGGCCGAAGTAGGGCCGGAGGGGGGCCACCAAGGCTCCAGGCGCCCTGGTGGCGCGGCCCCCCTCCTGGCCGCACCGGGGGGGGGGTGGCGCCTGGGCCCCCCCAGGTCTCCGCTGATGCCCCCCTTTGGCATATATTTAACACGCGTCCCGAAACCCTCGAGGACGGAACCCTTTTTCGCGATCTCATCTCTGTTCCTCCGCTGCCGCGCTTCCAAGATCGGGAGCACCAGGAGAACTCTTCCCGGCACCCTGCCGGAGGGGAGGATCACCACCGGGAGCCTCTCCACCACCATGGACGCCTCCCGGATGAGTTGTGAGTAGTCTCCCTTGGACCATGGGTCCATGTCCAGTAGCTATGTGATGTTCTCCTCCCCTTCTTGTGCTTCACTAATTAGACCTCGTGAGCTGCCCTACATGATCGAGGCACATATGTAATCCTTATGCTGTTGCTATGTTGAGTTTGCTGGGATCCGATGGATTGTGAGATTATGTTCAGATTGTGTTTGAGTAATATATTTGTTTTACCTCTTTTATATTTATGTTCGTAAGTAATTCTTGCATGTTCTCCGTTGCTATTTATTGCTTTGGCCAAGTAGTAGGTAGTGACTCCAAGAGGGAACGTTATGCTCAATTGTGGGTTCATGCCCCTCGATGACTAGTTTGAGTGACAGAAACATGAGTCTAGGGGATGTGCTGTTGCCACAAGGGGGAAAACAATGGTGCTTGTACTCGCGGATGCAAGGATTGTTTACTTTACGCAAAGTTCTTTTAATGCAGTTGTCTGTTGGTTTGAGTTTACACTATGGGTGGGACTCGCAACTTAATACCAGCGAGATGTTCTGGATAGATATCTCAAGGTGGATGATTAGTAGTAGATGCAGATGGATTTCGGTCTACTTGCCTTGGCGTACTGCCCATGCTTTGAACCTCTACATTTCTTGCAACATAGTTAGCATTGGTTTGCGCACATAATTCTGTCAATTGCCCAGCTGTAATTCGTTTACCTCACATAGCTGTTTTATCGTCTTTTGGGAGAGAGACATCACTAGTGAACATCATGGGACCTCGGTCCATATTACCATCACTGATCACATCCGCTATTTACTTTCTGCTTTTACATACTAGTTACAGTTTTACCTATCACTATTATCTCTTGCGTTTGACCCTTTGTAAACGACAAGGCCGGAGGGATTGACAACCTCTCTGTACTCGTTGGGAGCAAAGTTATTTGTATCTGTGTGCAGGTCCGGTTGATTGCTAATATCTGGCGCCGTTAGCAGTTGACACCTTCTTGTTGAAACTAGGAGTCTCAGGGGAAATCGATCCTTGGTATCTTTGCCAAGGGAAAACTACCGCTACACTGCATCTCAAACCTTCCACTTGGGGTAACCAACGAGGGGCGAGAAGCCATCAGCAGTCCCAGCGACTGCCTTCTTTTGTTGCTTACGAGGCGGAGAAGGAGGCGGGGTGCTACCATGCATCGGAGTAGCCGGAGCGTCGGCGGCTCTCTTCACGCCTTGTTGATGAGGCAGAGGAGGAGACGGGCTGCTCGGACGCGCCGGCGCAGGCGGAGGAGGAGGCGGGCTGCTCGGACGCACCGGCGCACGCGGAGAAGGAGGCGGGCTGCTCGGACGCGCCGGTGTAGGCGGAGAAGGAGGCGGAGTGCCGCCACGCGCCAGATCACCCGGAGAAGGAGATGGAGTGCGCTGATCCCTTGCCGGAGGAGGATGCGGAGTGCGCTGACTCACCGGAAGCGTCCTGTTCACAAGGTTGATGAGGTCCTTCCGCCATAGGCATGGAGTCTTCAGAGAAGAACCCAACCGAGTCTCCCCTTCACCGGTAGGGTGGTCAAGCTCAAGATCCTCAAATCCCTCCGTTATTTGATCCACCATCACCCTAGCATATTCTTCTAGAATCGGACGGCAGTGAAAAGTTGCGCCGGGTTCAGAAGGAAAAACAGAGCCTACAGCCACCTTGACTTTGAATTGCATCCATTGCGTCATAAGGTGGCAATGTTGAGACCCCATGGTAGCATCCACGGGGTAGCTAGAAGGAGCATCCAAGACAGGCTCCTCAGGCAGCTCGGTGGAAGCCACACTGCTTTTCCGCTGAGATGGCGGGGTAGCTTTGACAAGTTGCTTGCTCCGAGATACTTCTTGTTCGTCCTCTAGAGCTTTTACTCTTGCGTGCAGCGCCTGCAAAGTGGTCTGATCCACTTTCTTCTTCCTCTCCCAGCATTTGTAACCGCCTGCGTCGGGAAACCCGGCCTTCCACGAAAGGGAGCCTGGCATGCCTCGTGTCTGTCCAGGGTGCTCAGGATTCCCGAGGGCCATTGTGAGCTCGTCGTTCTCTCTGTCGGGAACGAACGTCCCTTGCTGCGTTGCTTCGATATAGAACTGAAGCTGCGTGATGGGTATTGCAAGTTGCTCGTCCGTCCAAACGCACTTCCCTGTTATAGGGTCCAAGGTTCCCCCAACTCCAAAGAACCAAGTCCTTGAACGGCCTGGCCAGTGTAATGTCTGTGGTTCGACCCCTTTAGCAAGCAGGTCATTCTCGGCCTTGTCCCACAACGGCCGGGCTTTGAGGTAGCCACCTGAACCCGTGCGATGGTGATACAGCTTCTTCGTAGCATTTTTCTTGTTTCTCTTTGACTTCTCCTTACTCTTTTCCGATTTCTTGTGGGCCACAAATGCGCCATAGTGATCTCTGGTCTTCTCAAACCGGCCGGTGAATTCTGGAGTCTTGTTTTTTTGACAAACTTTGCATTCAGCTCATTCTTCCACCTCCTGAATAGTTGCCCCATCTTATTAAGAGCGACCGCCTTGACCAATTGCTCTATAACTGGTGGCTGCTTCTCCGGATCCTCCTCTGGCGGTAGGGTGATATTGGACTTCAGCGCGGTCCAAAGATCATTTTTCTGTATATCGTTGACATAAGACACCTGAGAGTCTTCGTTCTTGGGCTTGTACCATAGGTGGATGCCGATCGGGATCATGTCCCTAACAACAACCCCACACTGAGCAGTAAACGCGTCCTTGGCCTTGCTGGGTTTACTTGGTAGGCCATCGTGCCCGATTTCTTTGATGATGAACTTTTCATCCTGGCGCAACCTTTTCTTCGGGCCTCGTGTCTTTACCGAACTTTGGCTCGATCTAGAGGGCTAGAAAAGAAGAAAGAAGAGAGTTAATACGTGTACATATATACCAAAACAATGAATGCATCAATTTGCTATAGTGTCAGCACATGCTTAATGAATACATATATACCTAGCCGGACTCCGTTCGGACACCGGAGCCCTCACCACCGTGTCCTTCTTCCACCGATAATCGGTCACCGGAACCGTCATCACCGTGTCCTTCTTCCACCGGTAATCGGTCACCGGAGCCATCATCATGTGTTTCCTCCTCCATTGGACCATCATAATCATGTGTTATCTTCTCCA
The DNA here is from genome assembly GCA_902687465.1 of Secale cereale. Classification (NCBI taxonomy): domain Eukaryota; kingdom Viridiplantae; phylum Streptophyta; class Magnoliopsida; order Poales; family Poaceae; genus Secale; species Secale cereale. The sequence goes on along the minus strand of LR738711.1, from coordinate 45,999,588 downwards.
TTGGGTCACCGTAGCCTACTTCTTCATCACCATGTCCTTCCAAATGACCATCGTAGTCGATGTTCATATACAATTCGACAATAGCTCCGTCTGCGATTATGTCCCCCAACACCTGTTCTGCTACCTCGTCTCGTCCTATCTCCATAGTTTCTGCAAATATTACAATATGACAATTATTATACAAACATGACAGAACGGATATATTAGTGGCCTCGATGCTTCTCTAGGGTTTGCGTTGGCCTCGGCGACCCTCGACCCCCTCGACCCTCGAACCCTCAGCAACCCTCGACCCCTCGGCTACCCCTCCCCCCTCATGTCGAAGTTATCGGGGAGGGGGCATATATATATATATATATATATATATATATATATATATATATATATATATATATAGGAAAATGGTTGTGTACTCCTGGGAGTATGTACTCCCGCTCCTCATATACCATATAGATGAATCTTTTATACCTCTTTATTATTTTTAATATACTTCATTAGTAATTATTAGATACCTCAAAATTATTTTAATGAAAAAATTCATGCGAGTCTACATATTTGAAATGTTTACGTATATACTGATATGTTTGTACGTGAAAAAGATATATTACAAAAAGTACGTCGCAGATTATATTTTTTCAACAAAACTCGTATTGGGGTATCTTAGAATATTTAATGAAGTATATTGAGAATGATAAAGAGGTATAATTAATGCGTATATGAGGTATATTGAGGATGAGAGTACATACTCCCAGGAGTACAAAATAGGAGTCATATATATATATATATATATATATATAT
>LR738711.1:45954943-45998783 GCA_902687465.1 Secale cereale | reverse complement strand
TATAGAGAGAGAGAGAGAGAGAGAGAACGATGACATATACGTAGAAAAAAATGTTATAGGGTAGGGGGGTAGATATCGATCGACCCCCCTCATGTCGAAGTTATCGGGGAGGGGGTATATCGACAAAATTACATCATCATATAATCATCGAATAAAATTACATCATCATCATCATATATTATACATCTAAAAAAGTTTTCATATATCACCATATATATCATCATCATCTAGTACATAAAATTGACCAATCAAGTTTTCATATATCCTCATCATCTACTACAGAAAAAATTGACCCCTCGAGGACACTCGAACCCTCGACCCTCGAACCCTCGGCCCCTCAACGACCCTCGAACCCTCAACCCTCCACCCCTCGACCCCTCGGTGACCCTCAACCCCTCGAACCCTCGACCCTCGACCCCTCGACCTTTTTTCTTCTTCTTCTTCCTCTTCTTATTTATTTCTCCTCTTCTTCCTTCTCCTTTTCTTCTCCTTTTTCTTTTCCTTCTTCCTAAGCTAAACATAAACTAAAATAATCCTAAAACTAAACGAAACTTCTCCTCCTCTATTTTTTTTTCTTCTTCTTTTTCATCCTAAAATTTTATGAACAAAATTACAATAGAAAAAAACCATAAAAATTATATGAACAAAATTACAACAGAAAAAATCATAAAAATTCTAACATTTGCATATGAACATATACATCATCATATATATGAAAAAAACAAGCATATATATATATATATATATATATATATATATATATATATATATATATATATATATATATATATATATGAAAAAACAGGGATGGCGCCGACCAAGGTGACGGGGACGGCGGGGGCGGGCGACGGCGCGGGCGACGGCGACGGCAACGGGACGGCGAGGGCGTGGGCGACGGCGAGGGCGGCGGGCGATGTCAGGGCAGCCTGGCGGCGTCGATGTCGTCGGCGTCGTCGGGGGCAACTGCAAGATATGAGATGTGAAATTTCCTAAGTGCCAGCTTATATAGGGAAGCCTTGAGTCCTGGTTCATGACAACAACCGGGACCGATGCCCCCTATTAGTCTCGGTTGGTGCCACCAACCGGGACCAAAGGTCTCTTTTCAGCAGCCCTGAGGGTGGGAAGCTGAGCCATTGGTCCCGGTTGGTGGCACCAACCGGGACTAAAAGGGGGGCATTGGTCCCGGTTGGTGCCACGAACCGGGACCAAAGGTTGGTATTGGTCCCGGTTCGAGCCACCAACCGGGACCAATAGCCTGTGCACAGCGGCGTGGTGGTGGGAGTTTAGTCCCACCTCGCTAGCTGAGAGTGACGAGGACCTGTTTATAAGCCCCGCTGTCTCTTCCATATTGAACTCCTCTGAACTGCAGGCCTATGGGCCTAAACAGACACTGCTATGCTTGTGGGCTTGCTGGGCTTTCTACGGGCCTGAATCCTAGCCCACGGTTGGGTTTCTAGTCGTATTCAGGCCGTGGTGGCCCAGTAGGTGGCATTTTTTCTCTTTGTTCCTTTATTTTTTAGTTTTGTTTCTACTTTCAACAAAATACTTAATGTTGCTATTTTTATTTATTTTAAATACTTACTGTTGCTATTTTTATTTATTTTATTAAAGTTTATTTATTTTACTTTATTAAAGTTTATTTTGTTTCTACTTATTTATTTTATTTTTATTCTACTTATTGATTTTCTTTTCTTTTTTGCTTTTTTATTTATTTTATGAAAATTCTTTTTGCTTTTAGAACAGAAAATACTTTGATAATTTTAGTTGCATAAATTTTATATAATTCGAGTTCACTAATACAAAACGGACTATGTGTTTCGAGGTATCAGGGTTTCAAACGAAAACTCATCTGTTACAAAGGGATTTCAAAATTTTAACTTATTTGAACTAGAGACTACTTCTGTGTTCAAAATGCACGATTACAAAGTGATATTCTAGATTAAAGGCATCATCACAATAGTAATGGAGAAAAAGTCTTCACTTTTTCTTCGCTTGTGTCCTTTGTTTATTGCGCCGTAACAATGGATAATCTTCATCGTTTATCAGGGTGCTTGGGTCAGCCTTGACTTTGAAGGGGGGAATTTCATGAAACTTTTCATAATCTTCGGAAATGTCTGTCTTGTCCTCCACTCCCACGATGTCTCTTTTTCCTGAAAGAACTATGTGGCGCTTTGGTTCATCGTTTGATGTGTTCGCTTCCATATCTTTTCTTTTTTTGGTTCTTGTAGACATGTCCTTCACATAGAAAACCTACGACACATGATTGGCTAGGACGAACGGTTCGTCTGTGTACCCAAGATTGTTCAGATCCACTGTTGTCATTCCGTAATCTGGGTCTACCTGTACCCCGCCTCCTGGCAGATTGACTCATTTGCACTTAACAAAGGGACCTTAAAATCATGTCCGTAGTCAAGTTCCCATATGTCCACTATGTAACCATAATATGTGTCCTTTCCCTTATTGGTTGCTGCATCAAAGCGGACACCGCTGTTCTGGTTGGTGCTCTTTTTATCTTGTGCGATCGTGTAAAATGTATTCCCATTTATCTCATATCCTTTGTAAGTCAATACAGTCGAAGATGGTCCCCTGGACAACGAGTACATCTCATCACAAACATTGTTGTCACCTCTGAGACGTGTTTCCAACCAACTGCCGAAAGTCTTGATGTGTTCACATGTAATCCAGTCATCACACCGCTCCAGATGTTTGGAGCACAGACTGTTCTTGTGTTCATCGACATACGAGGTCACCAGGGTAGAGTTCTGTAGAACTGTGTAGTGTGCTTCAGACCAAGAATGCCCGTCCCTGCATATTATTGACTCCCCTCCAAGCGTGCCTTTCCTAGTTAGTCTCCCCTCATACCGCGATTTAGGGAGACCAATCTTCTTAAGGCCAGGAATGAAGTCAACACAAAACCCAATGACATCCTCTGTTTGATGGCCCATGGAGATGCTTCCTTCGGGCCTAGCGCGGTTACGGACATATTTCTTTAGGACTCCCATGAACCTCTCAAAGGGGAACATATTGTGTAGAAATACGAGGCCCAGAATGACAATCTCGTCGACTAGATGAACTAGGACGTGCGTCATGATATTGAAGAAGGATGGTGGGAACACCAGCTCGAAACTGACAAGACACTGCCCCACATCAGTCCTTAGCCTTGGTATGATTTCTGGATCGATCACCTTCTGAGAGATTGCATTGAGGAATGCACATAGCTTCACAATGGCTAATCCTTAGCCTCAGTGCAACCGGAAGCAGTTGCGTCATAATCACATGGCAGTCATGAGACTTCAGGTTCTGGAACTTTTTCTCTGCCATATTAATTATCCCTTTTATATTCGACGAGAAGCCAGACAGGACCTTCATACTGAGCAGGCATGCAAAGAAGATTTCCTTCTCTTCTTTGGTAAGAGCGTAGCTGGCAGGACCTTCATACTGCTTTGGAGGTAGGCCGTCTTTTCGTGCAAACGTTGCAGGTCCTCCTGTGCCTCAAGTGTATCTTTTGTCTTCCCATACACGCCCAAGAAGCCTAGCAGGTTCACACAGGTTCTTCGTCACGTGCATCACGTCGATTGAAGAGCGAACCTCTAGGTCTTTCCAGTAGGGTAGGTCCCAAAATATAGATTTCTTCTTCCACATGGGTGCGCGTCCCTTATCGTCATTCAGAACACATAGTACGCCGGGACCCTTTTCAAAGATTACCTGTAAATCATTGACCATAGCAAGTACGTGATTACCGGTACGCATGGCGGGCTTCTTCTGGTGATCTGCCTCGCCTTTGAAATGCTTGCCTTTCTTTCAACATTGATGATTGGTCGGAAGAAATCGACGATGCCCCAGGTACACATTCTTCCTGCATCTGTCCAGGTATATACTTTGGGTGTCATCTAAACAGTGTGTGCATGCGTGGTATCCCTTGTTTGTTTGTCCTGAAAGGTTACTGAGAGCAGGCCAATCATTGATGGTTACAAACAGCAACGCATGTAGGTCAAATTCCTCCTGGTTAGCCTCATCCCACACACGTACACCTTGTCCATTCCACAACTGTAAAAGTTCTTCAACTAATGGCCTTAGGTACACATCAATGTCATTGCCGGGTTGCTTAGGGCCTTGGATGAGTATTGGCATCATAATGAACTTCCGCTTCATGCACAACCACGGAGGAAGGTTATAGATACATAGAGTCACGGGCTAGGTGCTGTGATTGCTGCTCTGCTCCCCAAAAGTATTAATGCCATCAGCGCTTAAACCAAACCATACGTTCCTTGCGTCACCTGCAAACTCCTCCCAGTACGTTCTCTATTTTTCTCCACTGCGACCCGTCAGCGGGTGCTCTCAACTTCCCATCTTTCTTACGGTCCTCTACGTGCCATTGCATCAACTTGGCATGCTCTTTGTTGCTGAACAGACGTTTCAACCGTGGTATTATAGGAGCATACCACATCACCTTGGCAGGAACCCTCATCCTAGGGCGCTCGCCGTCAACATCACCTGGGTCATCTCGTCTGATCTTATACCGCAAGGCACCGCATACCGGGCATGTGTTCAAATGCTCGTACGCATCGCGGTACATGATGCAATCATTAGGGCATGCTTATTCTGATGCATCTATGAGTAATATTGGAGGATATGAATCATAGAGAACTTGGAGTACAGTAGGTTTAACACCAATATAAACAAAGAATGAATTACTTGTTGTACCTTTGAGTAGTGGTTTGCTTTCTCTTACTAACAGAGCTCACGAGAATTTTTGTCTAAGTTTTGTGTTGTGAAGTTTTCAAGTTTTGAGTATTGCTTTGATGGACTATGGAACAAGGAGTAGCAAAGGCCCAAGCTTGGGGATGCCCATGACACCCCAAGTAAATTCAAGATAATCAAAAGCCTAAGCTTGGGGATGCCCCGGGAAGGCATCCCCTCTTTCGTCTTCATCCATCGGTAACTATACTTGGAGCTATATTTTTATTCGCAACATGCTATGTGTTTTGCTTGGAGCGTCTTGTATAATTTGAGTCTTTGCTTGTTAGTTTTCCACAATCATCCCTGCTGGACACACCTATTTGAGAGAGTTAAATATGGCCTAGAAATTATTAGAACACTCTATGTGCTTCACTTATATCTTTTGAGTTGAATAGTTTTTGCTCTAGTGCTTCACTTATATCTTTTAGAGCACGGTAGTGGTAATATTCTTTAGAAATTGTTGAACTCTCATGCTTCACTTATATCTATTTGAGAGTCCATTAAAACAGCATGGTAATGTGTTTAGGCTAAAGAAACTAGCCTTCACATGATAAACATCCAATGTCAATGTAGTAAAAATTTCACACCAAGTGCATTGAATAGAATGAGATGTTGGATGCTTGATAATTGTTTTGAGACATGAGGATAGTGATATTAGAGTCATGCTAGTGGGGTTATTATGAAATTGAGAAATACTTGTGTTAATGTTAGTGATTCCCGTATCATGCACGTATGGTGAACCGCTATGTGATGAAGTTAGAGCATGAGGTATTTGTAGAGTGCCAACCTTTGTGTCGAGGTCGGGGGCGCGCGATGGTTAACTCCTACCAACCTCCCCCCTAGGAGCATGTGTTGATTGCTTTGTTTTTTATGACTAGTAGATTTTTGCAATAAGTATATGAGTTCTTATGACTAATGTTGAGTCCATGGATTATACGCACTCTCACCCTTCCACCATTGCTAGCCTCTCTTGTACCGCACAACTTTCGCCGGTACCATAAACCCACTATATATGCTACCTCAAAACAGCCACCATATTGTTCCTCAAAACAGCCACCATACCTACCTATCATGGCATTTCCATAACCATTCCGAGATATATTGCCATGCAACTTTCCACCATTCCGTTCATATGACATGCATCATATTGTCGTAGTGCCATGCATGATCATGTAGTTGACATCGTAGTTGTGCCAAAGCCACCATGCATAATTTTTCATATATGTCGCTATTGATTCATTGCTTATGCCGGTACACCGTCGGAGGCATTCATGTAGAGTCATACTTGTTGTAGTATCGAGTTGTAATTTCGAGTTGTAACAAAAAGTGTGATGATCATCATTATTAGAGCATTGTCCCGTGTGAGGAAAGGCCAATAAAAAAGAGAAGGCCCAAATAAAATAGAGAGGGGCTAATAATAAAAAAGAGAAAAGAGAAAAGCCCCTCCAAAAAAATGAGAGAAAAGAGAGAAGGGACAATTGCTACTATCTTTTTCCACACTTGTGCTTCAAAGTAGCACCATGATCTTCATTGTAGAGAGTCTCATGATTAGTCACTTTCATATACTAGTGGGAATTTTCATTATAGAACTCGGCTTGTATATTCCAACAATGGGCTTCCTCAAATGCCCTAGGTCTTCGTGAGCAAGCAAGTTGGATGCACACCCACTAGTTTCTTTTGTTGAACTTTCATTCATATTTAGCTCTAGTGCATTCGTTGCATGGCAATCCCTACTCACTCACATTGATATCTATTAGTGGGCATCTCCATAGCCCGTTGATACGCCTAGTCGATGTGAGACTATATTCCTCTTTTTGTCTTCTCCACAACCACCTCTATTCCACCCATAGTGCTATATCCATGGTTCAGGCTCATGTATTGCGTGAAAGTTGAAAGGTTTGAAAAAAATAGATTTTGAAAACAAATGCTTGGCTGAAATCGGGGTTGTGTATGATATGAATATTTTGTGTGATGAAGAGGGAGCATAGCCAGACCATATGATTTTGTAGGGATAACTTCCTTTAGCCATGGTATTTTGAGAAGACATGATTACTTTGTTACTATTGTTTAAAGTATTGTTATTTCTTATGTCAATATATACTTTTATCTTGAATCTTTCAGATCTGAATATTCATGCCACAATTAAGAGAATTACATTGAAAAACTATATTGTTTAGCATTCCACATCAAAAATTCTTTCTTTATCATTTACCTATTCGAGGATGAGCAGGAATTAAGCCTGGGGATGCTTGATACGTCTCCAACGTATCTATAATTTTTGATTGTTCCATGCTATTATTTATGAAGTCTTGGATGTTTAATGGGCTTTAGCATTCACTTTTATATCATTTTTGGGATTAACCTACTAACCCAAAGGCCCAGTCTAGATTGCTGTTTTTGCCTATTTCAGGGTTTTGCAGAAAAGGAATATCGAACGGAGTCCAAACGGAATGAAACCTTCGCGAGAGATATTTTTGGAGAAAATCACGCACGAAAAATGTCAAGACCAAGTCAAGGGACAGCTGGGCTGCCCTCGAGGGTGGGGGGTGCGCCCCCATCCCAGGGCGCGCCCCCCTGCCTTGAGGCTGGCCCACACGGCCCCCGGTGCCCTCCTTCTTCCTATATATATACCTACGTACCCCAGAAACTCCATACGTAGAGAGAAAACCCTAATTCCACCGCCGTAGCTTCTGTTCCCGTGGAGATCCCATCTTGGAGCCTGTTCCGGGAGGGGGATCCATCACGGAGGCCTTCTTCATCATCATCATCGCCCTCACCATGAGTTGTGAGTAGTTTACCAGAGACCTTCGGGTCCATAGCTAGTATCTAGATGGCTTCTTCTCTCTCTGGATCACAATACAAAGTTCTCCTCGGTCTTCGAGGAGATCTATTTGATGTAATCTCTTTTTGCGGTGTGTTTGTCGAGATCCGATGAATTGTGAGTTTATGATCAAGGTTATCTATGAAAGATATTTGGTTCTTCTATGAACTTTTTATGTGTGCTCATAATATCCTTGCAAGTCTCTTCGAATTATTGGTTTGGTTTGGCCGACTAGATCTATAGTTCTTGCAATGGGAGAAGTGCTTGGCTTTGGGTTCAATCTTGCTGTGTCCTTTCCCAGTGACAGTAGGGGTAGCAAGGCACATATTGTATTGTTGCCATCGAGGATAAAAAGATGGGGTTTTCATCATATTGCTTGAGTTTATCCCTCTACATCATGTCATCTTTCTTAAAGCGTTACTCTGTTCGTATGAACTCAATACACTAGATGCATGCTGGATAACGGTCGATGTGTGGAGTAATAGTAGTAGATACAGGCATGAGTCGGTCTACTTGTCTCGGACGTGATGCCTATATACAATGATCATGCCTAGATAGTCTCCTAATTATTCGCTTTTCTATCAATTGCTCGACAGTAATTTGTTTACCCACCATAGAATACCGCTATCATGAGAGAAGCCACTAGAGAAAACTATGGCCCCCGGGTCTATTCTCAACATATCAATCTACATCTACTTTACTTTTCTTGCTTTTATTTGCTGTTTTATTAAACTAAAAATACCAAAAATATAATTATCATCTCTATCAGATCTCACTTTCGTAAGTGACCGTAAAGGGATTGACAACCCCTTATCGCGTTGACTGCGAAGTTCTTATTTGTTTGTGCAGGTGCGAGGGACTAGCGCGTGGTCTCCTACTGGATTGATACCGTGGTTCTAAAAAACCGAGGGAAATACTTACGCTACTGTGCTGCATCTCCCTTTCCTCTTCGAGGGAATACAACGCAAGCTCAAGAGGTAGCAAGAAGAATTTCTGGCGCTGTTGCCGGTGAGGCTTACGCAAAAGTCATATACCAAGTACCTATCGCAAACCCTTATCCTTCACATTACATTTATTTGCCTCTCGTTTTCCTCTCCCCCACTTCACCGTTGCCGTTTTATTTGCCCTTCTTCAGCCGTCTGTTTTTCATTCGCTTGCTTCTTGTTTACTTGTGTGTGTTGGATTGCTTGCTTGTCACTATGGCTCAGAACAATACCAAATTGTGTGACTTCTCCAATACCAACAACAATAATTTTATTAGCACTCCGATTGCTCCTATTACCGATGCTGAATATTTTGAGATCAATGCTGCTTTGTTGAATCTTGTCATGAAAGATCAATTCTCCGGCCTTCCTAGTGAAGATGTCGCTACCCATCTAAACAACTTTGTTGATTTGTGTGATATGCAAAAGAAAATGGATACCGATAACGATATTGTTAAATTGAAGTTATTTCCATTTTTACTTAGAGATCGTGCTAAAACTTGGTTTTCCTCTTTGCCTAGAAATAGTATTGATTCGTGGAATAAGTGCAAAGATGCTTTTACCTCTAAGTATTTCCCTCCTGCTAAGATCATCTCTCTTAGAAATGATATTATGAATTTTAAGCAACTAGATCATGAGCATGTTGCACAAGCTTGGGAGAGGATGAAATTGATGATACGTAATTTCCCTACACATGGTTTGAATCTATGGATGATTATTCAGAACTTTTATGATGGCTTGAATTTTGCTTCTAGAAATCTTTTAGATTCGGCCGCGGGAGGCACTTTCATGGAAACTGCCTTAGGAGAAGCTACCAAACTCCTAGATAATATTATGATTAATTATTCTCAATGGCACACCGAAAGATCTACTAGTAAAAAAATGCATGCTATCGAAGAAATTAGTGTTTTGAGTGGAAAGATGGATGAACTTATGAAATTGTTTGCTGCTAAGAGTGCTTCTTCTGATCCTAATGATATGCCTTTGTCCACTTTGATTGAGAATAACAATGAATCCTTGGATGTGAAATTTGTTGGTAGGAATAATTTTGGTAACAATGCTTATAGAGGTAATTTTAATCCTAGGCCTTTTCCTAGTAATTCCTCTAATAATTTTGGTAATTCATACAACAACTCTTATGGAAAGATGCCTTCTGAATTTGAAACTAGTGTTAAGGAGTTTATGATCTTGCCAAATAATTTCAATGCTATGCTTGAAGAGAAATTGCTTAAAGTTGATGAATGGGCTAGAAGTGTGGATAGAATTACTCTTGATGTTGATTCTTTGAAACTTAGATCTATCCCACCTAAGCATGATATCAATGAGTCTCTCAAAGCCATGAGAATTTCCATAGATGAATGCAAAGAAAGAACCGCAAGAATGCGTGCTAAAACAGAAGATTATATTAAATCGTGTTCTTCTAGTTATCGTGAAAATAAAGATGAAGATCTAAAAGTTATTGATGTGTCTCCTATTAGATCCTTGTTTTCTAGTATTAATCTTGATGAGAATAGGATTGGAGATGATTCTGCTTTAAGTTGTCCCAATAATTCGGAGTTTTTAGATCTTGATACTAAAATTGCTAAAAGTGGGAGTGAAGAGATTAAAACTTTGCACAATGATGAACCACTACTTTGGATTTCAAGGGATTCAATTATGATAATTTCTCTTTGATTGATTGTATTTCCTTGTTGCAATCCGTGCTAAATTCTCCGCATGCTTATAGTCAAAATAAAGCTTTCACTAAACATATAGTTGATGCTTTGATGCAATCTTATGAAGAAAAACTTGAGTTGGAAGTTTCTATACCTAGAAAGCTTTATGATGAGTGGGAACCTACTATAAAAATAAAAATAAAATATCATGAATGCTATGCTTTGTGCGATTTGGGTGCAAGTGTCTCCACTATCCCAAAAACTTTGTGTGATTTGCTAGGGTTCCATGAGCTTGATGATTGTTCTTTAAATTTGCATCTTGCGGATTCCACTATTAAGAAGCCTATGGGAAGAATTAATGATGTTCTTATTGTTGCCAATAGGAATTATGTGCCCGTAGATTTCATTGTTCTTGATATAGATTGCAATCCTTCATGTCCTATTATTCTTGGTAGACCTTTCCTTAGAACGATCGGTGCAATTATTGATATGAAGGAAGGAAATATTAGATTACAATTTCCGTTAAGGAAAGGCATGGAACGCTTTCCTAGAAATAAAATCAAATCACCATATGAATCTATCATGAGAGCCACTTATGGATTGCCTTCCAAAGATGGCAATACCTAGATATATCTTGTATCGTGCCTAGCTAGGGGTGTAAAACGATAGCGCTTGTTGGGAGGCAACCCAATTTTTTGTTTTTTTGTTTTTGTTGCTGTTAGGGAATAAATATTGCATCTAGCCTCTGTTTATATGTGGTTTCATGTTTTGTTTAGTGTTTGTGCCAAGTAGAACCTTTGGTAAGACTTGTGTGAAGTTTATTTGATCTTGCTGTGAAAAACAGAATCGTTAGTGCTGGCTAAAGTAGTCTTCAGATTTTACTGAAGCGTGCTTTTTAGTTGATTCATTTTATTGCTGATTGGTAGACAAATTCCGCAAATTTACCAATTTAGTTTGAATTTTTTGGAGTTCCAGATGTAGGCGAACCCAGCATATTACTACAGACTGTTATGTTTTTCAAAGATTCTATTTTTCGTGTGTTGTTTGCTTATTCCGATGCATCCATGAGTAATATTGGAGGATATGAATCATAGAGAACTTTGAGTACGGTAGGTTTAACACCAAATTAAACAAATAATGAATTCCTTGATGTACCTTTGAGTAGTGGTTTGCTTTCTCTTACTAACGGAGCTCACGAGAATTTTTGTCTAAGTTTTGCGTTGTGAAGTTTTCAAGTTTTGAGTATTGCTTTGATGGACTATGGAACAAGGAGTAGCAAAGGCCCAAGCTTGGGGATGCCCATGGAACCCCAAGTAAATTCAAGATAATAAAAAGCCTAAGCTTGGGGATGCCCCGGGAAGGCATCCCCTCTTTCGTCTTCATCCATCGGTAACTATACTTGGAGCTATATTTTTATTCGCAACATGCTATGTGTTTTGCTTGGAGCGTCTTGTATAATTTGAGTCTTTGCTTGTTAGTTTGGCACAATCATCCTTGCTGGACACACCTATTTGAGAGAGTTAAATATGGCCTAGAAATTATTAGAACACTCTATGTGCTTCACTTATATCTTTTGAGTTGAATAGTTTTTGCTCTAGTGCTTCACTTATATCTTTTAGAGCACGGTGGTGGTAATATTTTGTATAAATTGTTGAACTCTCATGCTTCACTTATATCTATTTGAGAGTCCATTAAAACAGCATGGTAATGTGTTTAGGCTAAATAAACTAGTCTTCACATGATAAACATCCAATGTCAATGTAGTAAAATTTTCACACCAAGTGCATTGAATAGAATGAGATGTTGGATGCTTGATAATTGTTTTGAGACATGAGGATAGTGATATTATTGTCATGCTAGTGGAGTTATTATGAAATTGAGAAATACTTGTGTTAAGGTTAGTGATTCCCGTATCATGCACGTATGGTGAACCGCTATGTGACGAAGTTAGAGGATGAAGTATTTGTAGAGTGCCAACCTTTGTGTGGAGGTCGGGGGCGCGCGATGGTTAACTCCTACCAACCTCCCCCCTAGGAGCATGCATTGATTGCTTTGTTTTTTATGACTAGTATATTTTTGCAATAAGTATATGAGTTCTTATGACTAATGTTGAGTCCATGGATTATACACACTCTCACCCTTCCACCATTGCTAGTGTCGGTGTACTAAGATAGGGGTACCTTAGTACCCCAACTTGTGCACGGGCAGTAGCAGCTTCCCGCGGCAGGGTTTACCACATGCTTGCCGGAAACCTTTCTGATCCCTATGAAACCATTCAAGAACAAAGTATACAAGACAGAAGATCAAGGCCCCGGCAAGTGGAGCTTGCCGGGAAGGCCGCACCAGGCTCAATGCTCCCACATTAACACAAGGCCCTGGCGAGAGGAGCTTGCCAGGAAGACTAAGGAATGCACACCTCAAGAAACGCCTCGGCGCAACATGCGCCCCGGCAGGGCCCGGGGAGCGACAAGCTTCAGGGCCCGGCAAGGTCAAGGCCCCGGCAAGGTGCTTGCCGGGGGGAGTTCACGCTGTGTGCCCGCGCTCCAGCTCATCTGCCCACGCGTCGCCCTGGGGCCCTTCCAGGGACGCGTGGCGGATGGCTGTGCAGCCTGGGGCACACGGTGGCAATCCACGGTGACAAGGCTACCACCGTGTCGAATGGAGAGGCATGGACGGGCGCTTTTGGGGTCGACGGCGACGGGCATTCAATGCCCTTGTCCCCCACTGTCAAAGTAGGTGAAGACCACTGTTCATGCACTGTTCATGCACTATTCCCGCACTGTTACAACTACCACCAAAGTTACATTTTTACCCTCCTCTACGTTGACACCTGTCGGTGACCCCTTGAGCTATAAAAGGAGGCCCATTCACAACGTAGAAAGGGTTCGAATCCTAAGCAACTCTCACGATCGGTGTAGCTGGTACTGTAGCTCTTCAAGCTCCCAAGCTCAATACACACAAGGCAGGAGTAGGGTTTTACGCGTCCGCGCGGCCCGAACCTGGGTAAACTGCCCGCGTGCTCTCCTCGATCTGCTCTTCGTGCTCCCTCCGCTCCCTTACCGCAACGTAGAAGGGGCTCCGGTCCCATAGGTGTTCGTGGTGGACAGTTTCCCCCGACATCTTTGGCGCGCCAGGTAGGGGGCGTCGAGGTTGTGCGAACCTGATCCGGCGCTCACGCGGGCGCATTCTTCATCAACTTCTTCAGCTTCACCAACTTCATCAGCGGCAGCAGCATGGCCCCGAAGAAGAAGGCTTCGGAGGTCGCAGGCCCGTCTGCGTCGATCCCACCACCACCAGAACCAACGGTGGGTGGAGGAGACGCCGGCGGAAGGGTGGTCGCCGGCGAGGAAACTCACGGCACCGCCAAGTCCAAGGACAAGACGGACGACCGGGCAAACTCCAAGGCCTCGGTCTCCGTAGACGCACCACGTCCATCTCAGCAGACGACAGGCCAGCAGCGCCGTGGTACAGGAGCTACCATCCGCTTGCTGGGCCAAGGACAAACCGGAGGATCGCGGGACGCTCAAGGCCACCGTCCTGGCACGAGCAAGGCGCGGTCGCCGGGGCGAGAGACTGCTCCTTCTAACCCTGTTAGAAGTCTGAGCATATCTCGCTCCTCGCACCGCTCGCCGCCGCTCCCCTCCTCTCCAGCAGAAGCTCTCGCAAGAGCGCAACTGCTCCTCGACTTCCCTCCAGCGGCAGACAAGGCCGAAGACTGGAGGGCGACGATCCAAAGCCTCATCGCCTTCGCCAACAACGACACGCCGCAGCAGCCGGCGACCTCGCGGCCACGACAAGTCGACCAGACGAAGGCCGACGGCGACAAGACCGCCGGGGGTGCAACCACCGTGCACTCCCCGCCGAGGAAGCAGAAGACGCCACCCCGCCGGATTAACGTCGACGACGACTCCACGGCGTCGTCGGATCCGCGGGCTCGTCGGGACCAGCGCCAGGTCCTTGACGATCGGCGACAAGAAGACGCTCGGACGCGCATCGAGCGCCGACGAGAAGCCAGGCGACAATCGGACCAGCGCGCTAGAACCGCTGTCGACGCGTACGCGCCCGGTGAGCCAGGCGACTTACCGTACGCGGCAGGTTGCCCTGCGTTCACCCGCGAGCTGCGGCGCGTCCAGTGGCCCAGCATGAAAAACTTCAAGCCCGACGTACCCGAGAAGTACGACGGCAAGACGCACCCCTCGGAGTTCTTCAGCATTTACACCATCGCGGTGCAGGCTGCCGGGGGGCGCGACGAGAAGATATTGGCCAACTACTTCCCGCTGGTGCTTAAGCCGAACGTTCGTTCTTGGCTTATGCACTTGCCGGAAGGCTCCATTTCTTCGTGGGCAGATATGTGCCACCAATTTGTTGGCGCCTTCACCGGCGGCCACAAACCCCACGGCCAGGAGAGCGATCTCCACATCTTGGCCCAGAAGGAAGGAGAATCCCTGCGCAAGTACATCCAACGATTCAGCCGCGTGCAACACAACATTCCCGACGTCCACCCTGCTGCGGTTATCAGTGCGTTCCACCAGAACGTGCGTAACCGCCGCATGCGAGAAGAGATGGCCATGACCAAGATACGGGATGTCAGCGAGCTCTACGCTCTGGCTGACAAGTGTGCGCGCGCCGAAGAGGGGAGGAGACTCCCCGGGGAGGATGCTGGCGCAGGAGGAAGCGACAGCGAGGATGCCGCCCCGGCAAAGAAGAGCCGGCGGCGGAACAACAGAAGAAAGAAGAGCAAGGAAGTGCTGGTCGTCGAGCAGTCCGGCAAGGAGGCTCCCGCCAAGAAGGCACAGGCTGGCGGCTCCGGCAAGGAGCCTGCCCCTGTAGCGGCAGCCGACAAGCAGGACGGCTCCGACAAGCAATACTGCAAGATCCACCGCACCAAGGGCCACGACCTTTCGAACTGCAAGCGAGTCGAGTACCTCGTAGAACAGCAGAAGGCTGAATACGAGCGTCGCGACAAGGAGAAGGCCCAAGGTGGCGGGGGAGAGCCAAGCAAGAAGCGACCATTCAATGGCCGGGGAGGACGCCGCGGCAAGGCCAAGCAGCGGCAAGGTGATCGACCTCCCCGGGGCCGCGACAAGGATGAAGAAGACGACGACGACGGCATGGAGGAAGGTGATGACAGCGAGCAGGAGTTCCAGAAGGCCACATAAGTTCTGTGTGTCGACGGAGGCGCCTCTCTGCATACTTCCCACCGCCAACTCAAGCAGTGGGTGCGGGAAGTAAACGCAGCTGAGCCGCCCGTTGAGTCACGCAGGCTGCTGAAGTGGTCCAGCACGCCCATCATTTTTGATCTTGAGGATCACCCTGACCGCACCACTGCGGTCGGGTGCTTGCCAATGTTGGTCTCACCAACTATCCGCAACCTCAAGGTCACCAAAATGTTGGTTGACAGCGGGGCGGGCCTAAACTTGATCTCCTCCGCTGTGATCAAGAAACTCCAGATCCCAGACGGCGAGCTCGAAGAAACCGGGTCGTTCCAAGGAATAAACCCGGGAAGGAGCAAGCCGAAGGGCAAGATTACTCTGCCAGTGACCTTTGGCGGGGAGCTCAACTTCAGGACGGAGAGGATAACCTTTGATGTTGCCGATATCCCATTGCCATACAATGGGATACTTGGACGTCCTGCCCTCGCCAAGTTCATGGCAGCTTCCCACTACGCCTACAATGTACTCAAGATGCCGGGGCCGATAAGCGTCATCTCTGTCCCTGGCGACAAGAAGGACGTGCTTATCTGCGCCGACAAGATATACCGGGATGCAGCAGCCGCAGCGGAGAGCAACACACTTGCCGCTGAAGCTCCCGCGGGGGAAGAAGACCAAGACCAAGTCCAGCAAGTGCTCTGGGGCCCACTCCGGCAAACGCACCTCTTCGGAGTGCTGCGCTGCCGTCGAGGACGTTCCATCGAGCTCCACCAGCAAGTGCAAGAAGGGGATGGCCGCTCCACCGACAACCAAGAAGGTGTCCGCCAAGGAGGACGGCACTGGTGGTACCTTCACCATCAGTGCTACGCTTGACAGCAAATAGGAAAGCGCGCTCGTTGCCTTCCTGCGGGCGAATGTCGATGTGTTTGCATGGCAACCATCTGACATCCCCGGCATTCCCAGGAAGGTAATTGAGCACAAACTTGATGTTTGTCCTCATGCGCGGCCCGTCAAGCAGAAGGTCAGGAAGCAAGCCGTGGAGCGCCAAGAATTCATCGCCGAGGAGATAAAGAAGCTAGAAGCAGCAGGCCTAGTTAGAGGCGTGATCCATCCTACGTGGTTGGCCAATCCAGTCGTCGTACGCAAGGCCAACGGGAAGTGGAGACTTTGTATAGACTTCACTGATGTGAATAAAGCGTGCCCTAAGGATCCATTTCCCTTGCCGCGTATTGACCAGATTGTTGACTCCACTGCTGGATGTGAGCTGCTTTCCTTCCTTGATGCATATTCAGGCTACCATCAGATTTTCATGGCCAAGGAAGACGAAGAGAAGACTGCATTTATTACTCCATGCGGCACATACTGCTTCATACGCATGCCCTTTGGATTGAAAAATGCAGGATCAACATTTGCAAGGGTGGTCTACACTGCTTTTGAGCCACAGATCCACAGAAATGTAGAAGCTTACATGGATGACATAGTGGTCAAGAGCCAGAGCAAAGATACCCTGATCCAAGACTTGGAGGAAACTTTTGAGAATCTGCGCAAGATCCAGCTCAAGTTGAACCCCGAGAAGTGCGTCTTCGGAGTCCCCTCCGGCAAGCTTCTCGGGTTCTTTGTGTCCTAGAGGGGGATTGAAGCCAATCCCGACAAGATAAAAGCCATCGAGCAGATTGAAGCCCCGAAGCGCGTCAAGGACGTGAGAAGACTTGCTGGTTGTGTGGCCGCCCTCAGTAGGTTCATTTCAAAGTCTGCAGAACGCGCCCTGCCTTTCTTCAAAATCTTGAAGAAGGCAGGTCCTATGAAATGGACTCCGGAAGCGGAGGCAGCACTGCAGGACTTGAAAGGATACCTATCCTCCACTCCAATACTTGTCGCACCTAAGCCACAAGAGAAGTTGCTGCTATAACTAGCAGAAACCAATCAAGTGGTTAGTGCTGCGTTAGTAGCGGAGAGGGAGGCCGACGAGGAGTCTACACCGCCGGCAAACGAATCCAGCGACAAGCAGGGGGCTCCTCCGACAAGCTCTGGCACCGACAAGGACAAGTCTGCGCAGGAAGAAGGTGAAGTGCGAAAGAAGATGGTGCAGCGCCCAGTGTATTTTGTAAGTTCCCTCTTGCAGGGGGCTAGGTCAAGATACTCTGGGGTGCAGAAGTTGCTTTTCGGCCTCCTCATGGCCTCGAGAAAGCTGCGCCATTACTTCCAAGCACACGAGATAACAGTGGTCACTCGCTTTCCGTTAAAGAGGATATTGCACAATCCAGAAGCAACAGGCAGGATCGTTGAGTGGGCACTAGAGCTGTCAAGCTTTGGTCTCAAGTTTGAGAGTACCTCAACTATACAGAGCAGAGCTTTGGCAGAATTTATAGCTGAATGGACCCCAACGCCCGATGAAGAAGCTCCAGAGACAAGCGTCCCCGTACAAGAAGCAAGCAATGAATGGGTAATGTACTTTGATGGTGCCTTCTCGCTGCAAGGCGCCGGTGCCGGCGTGGTACTCATAGCGCCCACCGGAGAGCACCTCAAGTATGTTGTCCAGATGCACTTTCCCAAGGAGCAAGCGACAAACAATACTGCTGAGTATGAAGGCTTGCTTGCCGGCCTCAGAATTACGGCCGAACTTGGGATCAAGAAGTTGATTGTGCGGGGAGATTCTCAGTTGGTGGTCCGACAAGTGAACAAGAGTTACCAGAGCCCTTTGATGGAAGCCTATGTTGATGAAGTGAGGAAGCTTGAAGAGCACTTTGAAGGTCTGCAAATGGAGCACGTCCCAAGAGCTCAGAATGATATCGCAGATGGCCTCTCAAAGTGTGCTGCAATGAAGTTACCTGTGGAACCAGGGACCTTCCTGCTCAAGCTAACTCAACCATCCGTTACACCATCAGTTGGGCAAAGTAAGAAGAGAAAGTTGGCCTCCGGCGACTACTTGCCGGCGGATCTTCCAGAGGCCGCCGCCAAGGTCCCCAAGATCAACAACCAAGATGCTGAGGAACAGTTTGCTCCTGCGGATCTAAGGGTCTGTACAGTTGAAGCAAGCGTTCCCGACAAGCTTCGCCCCGGCGAGCTTGCCGGGGAACCATCAGCTCCGGCAGAGCCGGAGGTTCTTGCCGTGGAAGCTGGGGTTCCCGCAGCAGCCCTCATGCCTTTAGTCCTTGCTGTTGAGCCTCGGGCTCCGGCATGGGCGCAGCAGATCGTCCGTTTTCTGCAAACTGGAGAACTTCCCGACGACCCAGAAGAAATAGAGAAGATAACCAGGCAGTCAAGTATGTACCAATTCGTTGATAACGAATTGTACAGAAGAAGACTCAATGGTGTCAGGTTGAAGTGCATTTCCAGAGAAGATGGACAGAAGCTATTGGCAGAGATACACGGAGGCATATGTGGCCACCACATTGGCGCAAGGGCACTTGCCGGGAAGGCGTTCCGGCAAGGGTTCTTCTGGCCAGAAGCCCTCCAAGATGCAACTGCACAAGTAACCAAGTGTGAAGCGTGCCAGTTCCATGCCAAGCAAATACATCAGCCAGCTCAAGCTCTCCAGACGATCCCTTTATCCTGGCCCTTCTCGGTCTGGGGGCTCGATATCCTCGGCCCTTTCCCCCGTGCTGTCGGGGGCTTTGAGTACTTGTACGTTGCAATTAACAAGTTCACAAAGTGGCCAGAAGTGGAACCAGTGAGAAAGGTGACAGCACAGTCAGCAGTCAGGTTCTTCAGGTTGATTGTTTGCCGTTTCGGAATCCCTAACCGGATCATCACCGACAACGGCACACAGTTCACTAGTCGCACCTTCATGCAATACGTCCAAGACCTTGGCGCCAAGGTCTGCTTCGCTTCTGTTGCTCACCCGAGGAGCAATGGTCAAGCGGAGAGGGCAAATGCTGAAGTGCTGCGCGGACTCAAGACAAGAACCTTCGACAGGCTGCGCAAGTGCGGAAGAAACTGGATAGAGGAGTTGCCGGTGGCTCTTTGGTCGATCAGGATGACGCCAAATCGAGCCACCGGACAGACACCCTTTGCTCTAGTCTATGGAGCAGAGGCAGTTCTCCCCACGGAACTCGTATACGGATCTCCTCGAGTGCTCGCTTATGATGAGCTCGAGCAAGAGCAACTGCGACAAGATGATGCATTGCTCCTCGAGGAGGAACGTCTCCAGGCTGCTGTACGAGCTGCTCGATACCAGCAAGCCTTGCGTCGCTATCACAGCCGCAAGGTCAAGGCCAGGAGTCTCGAGGAAGGCAACCTTGTTCTTCGGCGTGTTCAGTCCGCCAAGAATTCCAACAAGTTGACGCCGAAGTGGGAAGGCCCTTATCGGGTGAGACAAGTCACAAGGCCCGACGCTGTCCGCCTTGAGACCGAAGAAGGCTTACCGGTGAGCAATTCCTGGAACATAGAGCATCTTCGCAAGTTTCACCCATAAGGCGCGGTTGCCGTGATCCGCTCCGGCAACCACCTTTTGTACGAGTCTTGCCGCTGTTGCATGTAAACCTTTGTACAAAGCCAGGCGCAGATCCCGTGCATCAGTAAAGTTTTTGTGCTTCGCACTATTCGCTATTTTTCATGCTTTCCTCTGTTATTTGCATGCTTTGTTTGGCACCTTGTGCAAAGCACATCCCCGGTAAGCACTAGCAAGCCGTGAGGCTATATATATGCTTTTTCCTCTCTTTTTCTTTCCCTCTCAAGCAGAAGGAGTATTCCTCGCGCACAAGTTTGCCGGGAGGGGAAGGAGCTGGAGGATGAACCAAGTGCTGTTCAAGAAAGAGAAGCCTTATCGGGGAGCAAACAGTATATGAAAGCTAAGTTACCAGAATTTGAGCAGTTCAATTTTTTTAAATTTTAGTTATCTTCCTTGAACAACCACACTTTGTATGGAAAACCTGTGCGCGGAGGAACCTACCGGTGGCTAGCCGCACCCTTACCTTGTTTCCGAGCACACTCAATGACTTAAGTGAGCTGCGACAAGTGTCGCGCCCTTATTTCGTTTTCGAGTTCGCTCAGCAAGCTAAGTGCGCTGCGACTAGCTGCGGCAAGGTTACTTGCCGGTAAGGCCCTTGCCAGCAGGCTGCTAAGAGTCCAGCACTCAGCGCTCGCGGCGAGGGCCCCTTGCCGGCAAGTCCCCTAAAAGCGTAGGGTGAGAAGCATACAAAGTAAAGGACCAAAATCAAGGGAGATAACACCGCATTGATTGCTCGAAAATAAGATAATATGTTACAGAGATAACTTGTCGCAATAACTAATTGATTCATGTTCATGGCACACTTTGCAGCAGCAAGGGAAATAAAAAGAAAGAGGCCTAGTCTACGCGGTCGCCTTCACGCCTGGAGATCTTGTTCACCTTGGCGACGATGTGGGCGACCTGCGCCTTCAGCGCCTCCTGATCTGCATCGTCCGGCAAGCTGTGGAGAACGTTCACAAGATTGATACCAGGGTTGCGGTAGACGATCTTCGTCAGGACGCGCTCCAAGGTGCCCGCGCAGAGCTGACGCGACTCCTCGGCCAGCTGCGCGGGGAGCTTCTCCTGCAGCCGTGCAAGCGCCGACGCGATTCCCCTGAAGAAGGGACTTAGCTTGGCGCTGTGGGGGAGATTCGGGTCCGGAGAGTACACGAGGTGCTCCACCCTCAGCGCCATCAGCTCCTTGTCGATATTGGCAGCAGAAGCGACCAGATCGTCAGTCCATTGCTCCACCGCTCGGCTGAAGTTGTTTGCTGAGGCGGCCGCGCTCTCCACCAGGCCTCGTTCCTTGCGGAGCTCGTCCTTCAGCTTTGTTTCGCGGTCCCGGGCGGCATCCAGCGAATCGGTCAGAGTAGAAACCTTCAACTCCAAGTCAGCAATTGAATCCTTGGCGGCTTTGAGCTCGTCGCCCTTCTTGGAGAGGCGTACCTGAAGGTCGGAGTTGGTGTGGGCGTCTTTCTCCCGCTCCACATTGAGTGCGGTGACCCTATCCTCGCTCGCCTTCAGGTACTGCTCCAGCTGCTCCACCTTGAGCTCCAAGTTCCTCTTGGCGGTCTCCGCGGCAGCAGCGGCATCCTTCGCCTCCTTCAAGGCTCCGCCAATGGCTTGCTCCCGGGCGGTGAGGTCGTCCTCGTGGGCGTCGAGGTCGACCTTTCGCTGGTTGACCGCTCCTTCTCGCTGGGACAGCTCTTCTCCAGCCAAGCGTTGCTGCTCCTCGGCCTCAGCCTTCTCAAGAAGAAACTCTTGCTGCTCCCCGGCAAGCCTTTCACGCTCCTCCGCCAAGTTGCGGAGGGCCGCCTGGTTGGCGGCGCGGAGTTCGGCAGCGCGCTTCTCCAGATCGACTCCAGCCTTGGCGGCAAGAGCTTCCCGGGAGTCCAGCTTCGCCTGCCTGGCCCGGTAAAGGGCCAGGAGCCGGCGAAGCAGCTTCTCCTCTTCGGGCTCGTCGCTCCCGCCAGGCGCCTCAAAAATCTTCAACCCCGCGGAGGCGAGGACCTCTCTATCAAAGGTCTCTCCCTCCACGGGGGCTCGCGACGAAGACCCCCACGGGACTTGTATGAAGACCCCGTTGGGGGCCTCGAGGTAGACGCCTGGCTGCTCCTCGGCGGCGGAGGGGTCGGCGGCCGGTGCAGCGCTTGACGCTCCTGCTGCCTCCGGGCCGGCAGTGTGGTCGCCGTCCCCCTCCCCGGCCGCAGCGTCTGCGGCCGGGGCAGTCTCCTCAGCGGCGGGCTCGTCGGCTCCTGCCATGCCCTCAGCGGCAGTGGCGTTGCCGCCGTCGCCTTGCGCCCTCCTCGCCGGCGGCCTCGGTCTCCATCCGCTCCGGCGCAGGAGGATCTAGCAGAAGAAAAAGAAAAGAAAAGATCAAGCAAATATCCAAAAAGACAAGTCCAAGAAGAAGAAGCTACAAGACTTACCTTCGAGGACTTCTTCAACGACAGGCTCCCTCGCCGGGGAGTTCTCCCTTGGAGGTGGAGCGGTGGCCCCTGCTGGCGGAGGGCCGCTCGCGCCCTCCCTTGGCGGGGTGGCCACCCTTGTCGGGCTGGCCACCCTTGTCGGGCTACCCGCCCTTGGCGGGGAGCCCGTCCTTGGCGGAGCTTCCTCCCTCGCCGGGGAGTTCGCCCTTGGCGGGGAGGGTGGAACCTGTGGCTCGTCGGAGGCGGTCTCTGGGCGCTCCTGCGGCTGCGGCTCCACTTCTGCACAAGACAAACAAAACAAACGAAGCAACAAGATATTAGCACAAGCAAAAAAAAACCTCAAGCGCGCCCGGCGAACGGAAAGGTCAAGACCAGACTTACGCTGGGGGCTGCGCTGGGGGCTGCTCCTCAGAGCAGCGGGTTGATCCGGCAAGTTCGTCGCCGGCGCGTCCCCTGTCGCCGCGGCGGGCGAGTCGTCTTCGACCTCAACCACGGGGATCTTGGCCCTCTTCGCCATCCGCTGGGTCAGGGTCCTGAAAGCAAAACAAGAACAAGATCAGAATCATCAAGAAAAACCAAGTCAAAATCGAAGAAGTTACAAGTCACAAGTACTTACTCCTCTTCCTCGTCGTCGTCGGAGCTTAGGGCGGAGAAGTCGAACTCCACCTGAGATGCCCCCGCGCGAGGAGCAGGAGGAGAAGGCTCCCTCGGGCGCTTGGCGGTCTCCGGAGCTGGGGGCTGCGAAGACCCAGCCTCCGTCGACGCCGAGGCCCGAGGAGCAGGCGGAGCGGCCGCTTCGCTCCGGGAGGATCCCCCTCCACTTGGCGCTGGTGCGCGGGGCGCTTCCGTCGCGGCCTGGCTCGCCCTGGTGGCGCGCGTCGCCCGGCGGGCAGGCTGCTGTCGAGGCGCCTGCGTCCTCGTCGCCGTAGCCGCCTTGCGGAGGCGCTTCCTCGGTGTTTGCGTAGGGCTTGCTGGAGGCGGGGAGTTCTCTGAGGACGAGGAGGCGTCGTCATCGAGCCCCAGAGAGCCGCCGGTGTCTTCATCGGCCTCGGCGCCCTCCTCCTCCTCCCCGGCAGGCTCGCTGGGCCCAGCGCCATGCCCGACGGCCCCGCTCCCTCCGGCGGTCCCGCTCCCTCCGGCAGCCCTGCTTCCTCCGACAACCTCGCCTCTTGCGGCAGCTTCGCTCACAATCCCGGGAATCCCAGCATACCTCAGGGAAAGAACCCCGGCAAGCTCGTCGGGCGGAAGCTTGAGCAGCCTGCGGATCTCTGCCTCCTCTGCTTGGCACGCCTCGTCCGCGGCCTGCGCCTCGTCGACGGTGAATCCGAAATCTCTAGCCGCTGCGGCTGCGGTGGCCTCTTCCATCCGGGAAGCGATATAAGCTAGATCCCGCTCCGTGGTGGCCCGGGTGAGACCCTTGTTCTCCTCGGTGTTCTTGGGCACCTCGACCAGATTATCGAAGAAGCTCAGAATTGCGTCTGGCGGAGGCTCTATCCAGGTGGGGTCGACGCCGTGAGAGTCACACGCGGGCATCATCGCGCGCAATGAGTCCCGGGCAGTGCTGTTGCACAGCGGCACCACTCCCCGGGGAGATCTAAACCACTCCGGATGGGCCGGGTCATGCTTGAAGAGCTCCCGGACCATCCCCTTCAGCTCCAGAGCAGTAAAGTTGAAGTTCAATCCCGGGCGCAGCCTCATAATATCCGCCGCATTGCCAAACTCCCATGCTGGCCTTTTCCTTTCTTGTAAAGGGGCAATGCGGCGGCGGAGGAAATCTGCCCCTACCTCTCCAATGGTCAATTTGGCTACCCGGAGGCGAAGTATCCTGATGAGGGCGATGTTGAGCTTGCCGTCCTCCGGGGCCAACTCGCTCCAGTCCCTGCCGCGCACTATGGCTGTTGTGCGCGACGCAGTGAAGGGCTCCGGCCTATCCTCTACTACCCAGCACCAATCTGCGCGCCATTCTTCCCACTTGCCGCGGAGTTCTCCCTTCAGGTATGATTCCTTCTTATTCAACCGGAAGATCCAGGAGATGCCGCCGGAGAGGGGAGCGCCAGCCTCTACTCTAGGCATGAAGAAATGGCGAAAGAGTGCTACGTTTGGATGGATCCCAATGTAGTTTTCACACAGATGTGCGAAAACCGCCATCGTAAGGATGGCGTTGGGAGTGAAGTCTAAGAGGTGGAGATTGTATGTGTTCATAATGTCACAGAAAAACTCCGAGAACGGAGGGCACAATCCACAATGGAAGAAGACAGCGAAGAAGAAATACCCGCCGGGATACTGATCTTTGGCGACGGCGGGGAAGACTCTGGTGCGGGGATGGGTCTCCCCGGACCAGAAGAGGTAGTACTTGTTCCAGAGCTCCTTCGCGCTGAGCCTCGGCGCGAAGACCACGTTCCTCTTCCACAGGGCGGCAAGCTTCGCCGCCTGCTCGGATTTCTCCCTCTTGGCCTTGTCCGCCTTCGCCTTCTCGGTCTTCGGAGCCATGGCGGAGGCGGCGAGGGAAGGGGTGAGGAACTCGACGGCGCCGCGGATGCGGAAGACAGCGGATGAGGGGTGGAGGCAAAGAGCAGCGGAGGTTTTCCGGAGGTTGAAGACGCAATGAAGGCGAAGGAGGGAAACTGCCCCTGCTTCCTCTGCTTTTAAAGGGGGAAGTGGGGGACGCTCCGCATTTCCAATTAAAGAACGAGGCCACGATCTCTCCCACGACGCCGCAATCGACGCGTGCCGTTAGGGAGGGGCGCGGCGGATGCGGAAGGGGATTTACGGCTTGCCGTGGGCCGCGCGTGCCCGTGCACTGTTTTGGGCCTGGCCCAACAGCGCTCGGCACCGTGTGTGGCCCAGGCCCGGGGGCTCCTGTCGGTGTACTAAGATAGGGGTACCTTAGTACCCTAACTTGTGCACGGGCAGTAGCAGCTTCCCGCGGCAGGGTTTACCACGTGCTTGCCGGAAACCTTTCTGATCCCTATGAAACCATTCAAGAACAAAGTATACAAGACAGAAGATCAAGGCCCCGGCAAGTGGAGCTTGCCGGGAAGGCCGCACCAGGCTCAATGCTCCCACATTAACACAAGGCCCTGGCGAGAGGAGCTTGCCAGGAAGACTAATGAATGCACACCTCAAGAAACGCCTCGGCGCAACATGCGCCCTGGCAGGGCCCGGGGAGCGACAAGCTTCAGGGCCCGGCAAGGTCAAGGCCCGGCAAGGTGCTTGCCGGGGGGAGTTCACGCTGTGTGCCCGTGCTCCAGCTCATCTGCCCACGCGTCGCCCTGGGGCCCTTCCAGGGACGCGTGGCGGATGGCTGTGCAGCCTGGGGCACACGGTGGCAATCCACGGTGACAAGGCTACCACCGTGTCGAATGGAGAGGCATGGACGGGCGCTTTTGGGGTCGACGGCGACGGGCATTCAATGCCCTTGTCCCCCACTGTCAAAGTAGGTGAAGACCACTATTCATGCACTGTTCACGCACTATTCCCGCACTGTTACAACTACCACCAAAGTTACATTTTTACCCTCCTCTACGTTGACACCTGTCGGTGACCCCTTGAGCTATAAAAGGAGGCCCATGCACAACGTAGAAAGGGTTTGAATCCTAAGCAACTCTCACGATCGGTGTAGCTGGTACTGTAGCTCTTCAAGCTCCCAAGCTCAATACACCCAAGGCAGGAGTAGGGTTTTACGCGTCCGCGCGGCCCGAACCTGGGTAAACTGCCCGCGTGCTCTCCTTGATCTGCTCTTCGTGCTCCCTCCGCTCCCTTACCGCAACGTAGAAGGGGCTCCGGTCCCATAGGTGTTCGTGGTGGACAGTTTCCCCCGACAGCTAGCCTCTCTTGTACCGCGCAACTTTCGCCGGTAGCATAAACCCACAATATATCCTTCCTCAAAACAGCCACCATACCTACCTATCATGGCATTTCCATAGCCATTCCGAGATAAATTGCCATGCAACTTTCCACCGTTCCGTTCATATGACACGCATCATATTGTCGTAGTGCCATGCATGATCATGTAGTTGGCATCGTAGTTCTGGCAAAGCCACCATGCATAATTTTTCATATATGTCGCTCTTGATTCATTGCTTATGCCGGTACACCGCCGGAGGCATTCATGTAGAGTCATACTTGTTGTAGTATCGAGTTGTAATTTCGAGTTGTAACAAAAATTGCAATGATCATCATTATTAGAGCATTGTCTCGTGTGAGGAAAGGCCAATAAAGAAAGAGAAGGCCCCCAAAAAATAGAGAGGGGCTAATAATAAAAAAAGAGAGAGAAAAGCCCCTCCAAAAAATGAGAGAAAAGAGAGAAGGGACAATTGCTACTATCTTTTTCCACACTTGTGCTTCAAAGTAGCACCATGATCTTCATTGTAGAGAGTCTCATGATTAGTCACTTTCATATACTAGTGGGAATTTTCATTATAGAACTTGGCTTGTATATTCCAACAATGGGCTTCCTGAAATGCCCTAGGTCTTCGTGAGCAAGCAAGTTGGATGCACACCCACTAGTTTCTTTTGTTGAGCTTTCATTCATATTTAGCTCTAGTGCATCTGTTGCATGGCAATCCCTACTCACTCACATTGATATCTATTAATGGGCATCTCCATAGCCCGTTGATACGCCTAGTCGATGTGAGACTATCTTCCTCTTTTTGTCTTCTCCACAACCACCTCTATTCCACCCATAGTGCTATATCCATGGCTCAGGCTCATGTATTGCATGAAAGTTGAAAGGTTTGAAAAAAATATAGTATGAAAACAAATGCTTGGCTAAAATCGGGGTTGTGTATGATATGAATATTTTGTGTGATGAAGAGGGAGCATAGCCAGACCATATGATTTTGTAGGGATAACTTCCTTTAGCCATGGTATTTTGAGAAGACATGATTGCTTTGTTAGTATTGCTTGAAGTATTGTTATTTCTTATGTCAATATATACTTTTATCTTGAATCTTTCAAATCTGAACATTCATGCCACAATTAAGAGAATTACATTGAAAAACTATATTGGTTAGCATTCCACATCAAAAATTCTTTCTTTATCATTTACCTACTCGAGGACGAGCAGGAATTAAGCTTGGGGATGCTTGATACGCTCCAACGTATCTATAATTTTTGATTGTTCCATGCTATTATTTATGAAGTCTTGGATGTTTAACGGGCTTTAGCATTCACTTTTATATCATTTTTGGGACTAACCTACTAACCCAAAGGCCCAGTCCAGATTGTTGTTTTTTGCCTATTTCAGGGTTTTGCAGAAAAGGAATATCAGACGGAGTCCAAACGGAATGAAACCTTCGCGAGAGATATTTTTGGAGAAAATCACGCACGGAAAATGTCAGGACCAAGTGAGGGGACAGCTGGCTGCCCTCGAGGGTGGGGGCGCGCCCCCTGCCTCGAGGCTGGCCCACATGACCCCCGGTGCCCTCCTTCTTCCTATATATACCTACGTACCCCAGAAACTCCATACGCACAGAGAAAACCCTAAGTCCACCGCCGTAGTTTCTGTTCCTGTGGAGATCCCTTCTTGGAGCCTGTTCCAGGAGAGGGATCCATCATGGGGGCCTTCATCATCATCATCATCGCCCTCACCATGAGTTCTGAGTAGTTTACCATAGACCTTCGGGTCCATAGCTAGTATCTAGATGGCTTCTTCTTTCTCTCTGGATCTCAATACAAAGTTCTCCTCGGTCTTCGAGGAGATCTATTCGATGTAATCTCTTTTTGCGGTGTGTTTGTCGAGATCCGATGAATTGTGAGTTTATGATCAAGGTTATCTATGAAAGATATTTGGTTCTGTTCTGAAATTTTTATGTGTGCTCATAATATCCTTGCAAGTCTCTTCGAATTATTGGTTTGGTTTGGCCTACTAGATCTATAGTTCTTGCAATGGGAGAAGTGCTTGGCTTTGGGTTCAATCTTGCGGTGTCCTTTCCCAGTGACAGTAGGGGCAGCAAGGCACGTGTTGTATTGTTGCCATCGAGGATAAAAAGATGGGGTTTTGTCGGTGTACTAAAGTAGGGGTACCTTAGTATCCCAACTTGTGCACGGGCAGTAGCAGCGTCCCGTGGCAGGGCTTGCCACGCGCCCGCCAAGGCCCACTTTGGTTCCTTTGGAGCCATTCAAGAACAAAGTATTCAAGTTAAAGAAACAAGATCCCGGCAAGAGGAGCTTGCCGGGAAGGCCGCTCCAGGCTCAAAACCACCCCTTTATCACGAGACCCTGGCAAGAGGAGCTTGCCAGGTAGGCCAAAGCATGGCATTTCAGAAGACTTGCCGTGGCGCATCACGCGCCCCGGCAAGGCCCGGAGAGCGACAAGCTTCCGGGCGCGGCAAGGTAGCGACCGCGGCAAGGCGCTTGCCGCGGCAAGCTTCCACTGTGTGCCCGCGCTCCAGCTCATCCGGCCACGCGTCGCCCTGGGGTCCTTCCAGGGGCACGTGGCGGAAGACTGTGCAGCCTGGGGGACACGGTGGCAAGCCACGATGACGAGGCTACTGTCGTGGCGAACGGAGACGCCCGGACGGATGCTTTTTGCACTGTTTGGGGCGACGGTGATGGGCATTCAATGCCCTTGTCCCCCACCGTCAGAGTTAGGTACAGAGCACTATACATACACTGTTACAACTACCACCATTTTTACGTGTTTGCCCTCACCTACGTTGCCACCTGTCGGTGACCCCTTTGACCTATAAAAGGAGGCCCATGCACAACGTAGTGGGGGTTCCGATCTTCGATCACTCTCACGCTCGGTGTAGCTAGTAACCAGCACTATAGTTCTTCTTGCTCCCGAGCCAAGAACACAATACAAACCAAGGCAGGAGTAGGGTTTTACGCATCCGTGCGGCCCGAACCTGGGTAAACTGCTCGCGTGCTCGCCTCGATCCGCTCTTCGTGCACCCTCCGCTCCCTTGCCGTACCGAAAAGGGGATCCGGTCCCATAGGTGTTCGTGGGCGATCAGTTTCTCCGACAGGTTTTCATCATATTGCTTGAGTTTATCCCTCTACATCATGTCATCTTTCTTAAAGCGTTACTCTGTTCGTATGAACTCTACACACTAGATGCATGCTGGATAGCGGTCGATGTGTGGAGTAATAGTAGTAGATGCAGGCAGGAGTCGGTCTACTTGTCTCGGACGTGATGCCTATATACAATGATCATGCCTAGATAGTCTCATAATTATTCCCTTTTCTATCAATTGCTCGAAAGTAATTTGTTTACCCGCCGTAGAATACCGCTATCATGAGAGAAGCCACTAGAGAAAACTATGGCCCCCGGTCTATTCTCAACATATCAATCTACATCTACTTTACTTTTCTTGCTTTTATTTGCTGTTTTATTAAACTAAAAATACCAATAATATAATTATCATCTCTATCAGATCTCACTTTCGTAAGTGACCGTAAAGGGATTGACAACCCCTTATCGCGTTGGCTGCAAAGTTCTTATTTGTTTGTGCAGGTGCGAGGGACTGGCGCGTGGTCTCCTAATGGATTGATAGCTTGGTTCTAAAAAACTGAGGGAAATACTTACGCTATTGTGCTGCATCTCCCTTTCCTCTTTGAGGGAATACAACGCAAGCTCAAGAGGTAGCAAGCTTCTCCTTTTCACTTTCGCACTGTCTCCTTGCATCAAGAATGACCCGGCAGAGATCATCGTCGGGCACAACATCGTCTGGTTCCTCTTGACCTTCAGCAGCTTCCCCCGTTGCAGCATCACCGTATTCCGAGGCACATAGTTGTCATCGCCCTCTTCTTCTTCGTTGTCTTCCATCATAACCTTCTCCGTGATTGGTCCAAACATTATAGTGTGGCATGAAACCCTTAGAAAGCAGGTGGGTGTGAAGGGTGCTCGAGTCGGAGTAAGACCTCGTATTCCCACAGATAGTGCATGGACAACACATAAAACCATTCTGCTTGTTTGCCTTAGCCACTTTGAGAAAATTATGCACGCCATTAATGTACTCAGAGGTGCGTCTGTCACCGTACATCCATTGCTGGTTCATCTGCTTGCATTTATATATAATTAAGTGTGTCAAAAACCATTACAGAACATCATGGATACATAAGTGATCAAATTAATATAAGTTCATCATCACATTATATTCAAAGTACAAGCATAGCTCACCACGGTGGTGCCAGTGACGAGATCAGCGTGGGCGATCGACGACGGTGAAGATGGGGACAGGACGTGACGGACCGCTCAACCTAGCCTAATCTCGGAGAAAATGGAGCTTCGAGTTCGAGCTTCGAGAGGAGAAAGCTTAACTAGTGTGGTTCGAGCATTTCATTGAACACCTCATGTGCATATATGGGAGGTGAGCTAGAGCACCACACAAAGCTCTTCCCTCGCCGGCTAGAAAAAACAGAGCGGTGTGGGCTCGCCGGCGATGGGGTATATATAAGCAACCAATTGGTCCCGGTTCGTTACTGGAACCGGGTCTAAAGGCCACCCATTTGTCCCGGTTCCAGTTACAAACCGGGACCAATGGGTGTGGGCCAGGAGCGAGGCCTATTGGTCCCGGTTCGTGCCTGGAACCGGGACAAATGGGTCCAGACCAACCGGGACAGATGCCCCACGAGGCCCGACCGGCCCCCTGGTCGCACGAACCGGGACGTATGCCCCCATAGGTCCCGGTTCGTGGGTGAACCGGGACTAATGGGCTGGACAGGCCCGGACCAAAGCCCTGTTTTCTACTAGTGTCACCGGCCGCACCACTGGCCGACCCTAATCTTATGTGAACGGTTCGTGTTGGAGCACACATGTCAGGACCTGAAAGATGGTGAACTATGCCTGAGCGGCGTGAAGTCAGAGGAAACTCTGGTGCAGGCTCAAAGCGATACTGACATGCAAATCCTCAGAATTTCAGGCCTTCTAATTGGATTTTAACTTGCGTGTGCACATCAAAACACACCCGTCTAAGAATATATTGTGAGAGAGATTACCTCTTCAGAGAGGGAGCTAACTTGGCATACAAGCTAGCTGAAATCCAACTCTCGTCGATCTATGACTACCTGTACACCATTAAGTTTGGAGGCCTAATGCGTGTATTCCACAATCTTGCCATCCTTATCCTATGCTCTGGAAGTTTGGTGGGAACGTAGCATGCAATTTTAAAAAATTTCCTACGCCCACGTAAGATCTATCTAGGGATGCATAGCAATGAGACGGCAAGAGTATTTCTACGTACCATCATAGACCGAAAGCGGAAGCGTTGTATTAACGCGGTGAATATAGTCGAACGTCTTCACGATTCAATCGATCCAAATACCGAATGTATAGGACCTCCGTGTTCAGCACACGTTCAGCTCGATGATGTCCCACGAGCTCTTGATGCAGTAGATGGTCGAGGGAGAGTTCTGTCAGCACGACAGCATGGCGATAGTGTTGGTGATGTGATCCGCGCAGGGCTTCGCCTAAGCACTACAACGCTATGACCTGAGGAGTAAACTGTGGAGGGGGCACCGCACACGGCTAAGACAAATCTTGGTGTGCCTTTGGGTGCCCCCTGCCCATGTATATAAAGGAGGGGAGGAGGAGGAGGCCGGCCCTAGGGGTTGTTCGCCATGGGGGGAGTCCTACTAGGACTCCGTTCCTAATACAATTCACCCCCTTCCTTCCAATGTAGTGGGGAAAAGAGGAAAGGGGGATAGGAGAAGGAAAGGGGGGCACTAGTGCAGAACCGGGCTTTAGCACCAGTTCGTAGGGGCCTTTAGTGCCGGTTTTGTAACCGGCACTAAAGGGTGGGGACTAAAGGTCCCCCCTTTAGTACCGGTTCAACATGAACCGCCACTAAAGGGCCACCACGTGGCACGAGCCAGCAGTGGGCTAGAGGATACCTTTAGTACCGGTTGGTAGCACCAACCGGTACTAAATGCTGTAGGTGGTTTTGTTTTTTTTCCTTTAATTTTGTGTTATGAATTTAATTTAGAGATTGTTCTTACATTATAATGAGTTGTTAAATCACTATGTGAAAGTACCGGGGATTAGCTAGTTTGAAGTGGATATGGATCGTCCTAAGTGATCAAGTAATATACTTGATCACTTAGGATGATCCATATCGTCCACTTCAAAGTAGCTAATCCGTGATACTCTTAGTGATTTAACAACTCATTATAATATGCGGTTTCTTTCATAAATGATATACGAACTCATCATCATCATCATCATCATCATCATCATCATCATATTAATATAAAAACTCCTGCATCGATCATATCATCACCAACAACAATACTATATAGCTAGGTAATGATCATCATAATAGTCATTACTACTATCTAATCATCATAGTCGATCATTACCGCTATCTAATCACCCCCAACTCTAGCTTAAAGAAAAAACATTCACTTGTATCAGAAGCAAAGATATCATCGAGTTCAACATGGTCATGAGATTATAATTAAGCGTTCATATATAAGACCCCAAAGGAAATCATTTTGAGATTATAAGTTCAGGACGAAGAACACGACATGAGATGCAAGTACTAAGAGCATGAACTAGCTATATAATCACTCCTGCTGATCTCTCTCAGGTAAAATAGCATAGAACATGTGTAGCGATCCTGATTCATCATATTGGAGCATGCAAATGAACCTGTCTCCTAATCGTGGGCTGCGCTTCTAATTGATGCCCCTAGTACTTCTCTGGGATCGTTCACAATTTTGCTCCAGTCTTTCACTATTAAGCATTGTTCGGTGCCAAAAATCCTGAATGCACTCATGTGCAATTGTAGGATGTCTTGGCCGTAAGCTAACAATTGACATGCGACCTTTATTACCGATCCACTGAGGCACAACTCTCATCGGGAATCCCTGTTGAAGAACATCATATAGTAACATACTTAGCAATGAAGTTTAGCTTGAAAAATAATGTATGCAAAAGATGCACCGAGGACAAATAGTAAAAATATTACCATCTTACGTAAATAGATGTGACCATAGTTCAATACGAGCACTATTGGTCGCACGTTTTGAGTACTAAGATTTTGAAATTTAGAAAAATAATTTCTCTTGACAGCTTCAAGATCTTTAAGCCATGAAACATAATGACTTATCTCCTCGCAGTCTAGTTCAGCCCCGGGACAATGGACGGTCCTATCTACCAAGCGCTGGACATGTTTGGTTGAATGGAAATAAGCTGTCAATATAAATTAGTTGTCGGCTATCTATGAATACAATATCAAAGACATAAATATGGTTGATAAACTCACATAATGGTAGAACTGGAGACGTCTGCACATCGACCCAAATGTCTCTATTACCTTCAATATCATCTTCCGGACGAATATCAAAGGTGATAAGCATATCAGGCTCAAATGCATAAGCCTTGCATAGTGCTTGCCAAGTTTTGCATTCAAAATAGGTGTACGTGTCTGCATTGTATAATTTGACGTCGAAGGTATAACCATGCTCGGTCTTCAAATAAACTCTATTTACCTCCATAGTTTTGTTATGACTGAAACCTATGTAATCCAAGACAAAAATTCTTGCATGGCAGGGGATACGCTAGTAGAGAATAGTAAAAATTTAAAATTATAAGTTGAAGCAAATAGTGAAAATTTAAAATTACGAAAAAAGACTTGTCCTTGTGACTTACTGAAGCGCCTATCATCAACTAGGAAATTTCTATCGCACAGACCGCGCTGGTCTTCGCTGTGTTCGCACATAACGATATCGTTTTCATCGTCAGAGGACATTTCCTATGTTCACAGTGGCGGAGACAGGGGGGCGAGCAGGGGCCTGGCCCCCCTATCGATCGAGTAATCATCGAGTGTACGCTAGTTAATTAGAGACATGTG
Organism: Secale cereale; assembly: GCA_902687465.1. Lineage (NCBI taxonomy): Eukaryota > Viridiplantae > Streptophyta > Magnoliopsida > Poales > Poaceae > Secale > Secale cereale. The sequence goes on along the minus strand of LR738711.1, from coordinate 45,964,778 downwards.
TCACGTCCAGAAGTACTTGCCCCCCTATCTTGACGTGAATTATGAAAAAAGAAAAAGAAACCAGGCCTATGTGAAAGCCCATGAAAAAGTTGTTTTTATGTGCAAGTTTAGGCCTGATTTGGCGTTTGGCCTTGATGTCTACACACGCTTCTACTCTTGTAGACTATGTTGGGCCTCCAAGCGCAGAGGTTTGTAGGACAGCAACAATTTCCCTCAAGTGGATGACCTAAGGTTTATTGAACTCAGGGAAGTAGAGGTTGAAGATGGTCTCTCTCAAGCAACCCTGCAACTAAAATACAAGAAGTCTCTTGTGTCCCCAACACACCTAATACACTTGTCAGATGTATAGGTGCACTAGTTCGGCGAAGAGATGTTAAATGGCAAGTGATATGGATGGCAAAACAAAGTAATATAAATCTGTAATAAAAAGTGCAGCAAGCAAACAAGTGGTAAACGTGAGCACAAGTGGTATTGCAATGGTGGAAACAAGGCCTAGGGATCATACTTTCACTAGTGGCAACTCCCAACAACATTAACATAATCGAATCACATGATATTTCCCATAAAACATGCAATGGAGACGCACCCGGAGGTCATTCCTCCGTGGTCAAGAGAGGACGAGAATTATGTAGGGCTACAAAAGCACACCTCAAAGTTCGTAGTTCTCAATCTAAGGATTTCCCAATGTCACCGCGGCCATCCAAAGAGAGTCTCACAATCACCATAACATATCTAAAGGATAGTCAAAGACAAGCACCAAGAGACTCTCAATCTTCAATCAACACACAAGAGAGGAAATCACTCATGAAAATATTTTTCTAATCCATGTCCAATAGACCGCTGTCACCTTGGTCTCAGGGATTATACTAGATAAAGACAAGTGAGTACATCAATCCAATACATAGAGGAAGGGGAAATATCATGGGATCACCCTAGATTAACATAGCCTATGATCACAACGAAGATCACATCATGGGAGAGAGAGATAACCACATAGCTACACGTACGAGCCCTCGGCCCCGGAGAAGACTACTCACACATGGACATGGTGAGGAGGTGGTTGATGATGGTGTTGATGGAGAGGTGCAGCCCCGCGAGGGGGAGATGGCCGGCGGCAGCCACGGAGGCGGCGGCAGCGGCCCTTGGTGGCGCGGCGGCGGCGGCGGCCCTAAGGGGCGGCGGCGGCCCTTTGGGCGGCGGCGGCCCTAGTGGGCAGCGGCTCCTTGGCCCCCCTTCTTCCTTGTGGATGGTGCTGCAATGGTGCTGGTCCTCCCCTCCAAGACGGCGGCTCGGGAGGAGGAAAATTCGTGGCCCTTGGTGACCTAGGTTTCCTCTCTTTATATAGACTCTCGGATTACCGTCATCAGATTTTGAGCCTCAGTAAAACGGGCTTTACTCGGCCGTCCGGACTCCGATTTGGACGAATTGTATATCCAGAAGCATCGCCTCGAAATTCTCCACAACTTTCGCAACTAGACTTTTTCCGTTTGTCGTCTTCGGGCCAGAACGTGACCATCTTTAAAAAACGTTCTCAGACAGATTTCAGGAAAGTCAGAGTCCTACTCCAATACGACTCCTTTTGTGTTTTTGTCAATTTCCAAGTAATTTCTACACAATAAAGTGTAAAACAAGAACATTGTGCACTTTTGCAACCATTAGTAGGTTAGTCCAAATATGATCAAAAGTGTATGGAAGTGCATAAATATCATAGCAATATCACACAAAAAAGGCATGGAGCAAGCATAAATTATAGATATGTTTTGGACGTATCAACATCCCCAAGCTTAATTCCTGCTCGTCCTCGAGTAGGTAAATGATAACAAGCATAATTTCTGTGGTGACATGCTATTAACCATATAAGAACTTTTCATAGTCACATGACAAATGCTTACTGAGACAATGAATCTGTAGTAATTAAGTTGCCTCATGAGAAAATCACAAAGAACTGAAAGTTTTACAATATGATACTGAAACATCAAATATATTTGTAATGAGCATGGTGTGCAAATATGACAAAGTGATATCTCGCTTGCCCCCTTTAGTGAAGCAAAACATAAATGCAGGGGCACCTCCAAAGTTTAAGTGACGACTAGATACAATGATTTCAGAATAAACGATATCATAATCATGCAAAAGACAATGGTACTTTGGGACAATGCACATTACACTCAGAATGACAATCATGCTCTCAATAGTTGGTGCTTTAAAGAAGGTGGAGACTCTCGAACCGTGGCTTTTGTTGGCAAGGTTGAAAACCCGTGGTCGGAAACAAAAACTAAACATGTACCAGAGCTCTTGGTTTTAAAAACAGAAGTAAAAAATTATTTTTTTGGATATGCATGTTTCGTCAACGAATGCTAGCAGATAACTCAATTACTTCTCGAGCTGGACATGTTTCGAGGAACGGCTCCCGCATGAGGACGATCACATCCTCTTAATCTCCTTTGTTTTTCACTGCCAAAGTTTTCTGATTTCTCATGAACAAAGCGTGAAGGAGGGTTTGTTTGTTGTATTATTTTTTAATGAGCCGGGCGCACTCTATGCCAGTTCCTTCTCGTATTATGGGTTTGCACATTAGACATGCAATCCCGGGGTGAAGCTTGTCCAACTTAAAAAGATCATGAATTAACTACTACTTCCTCATGAGCTAAAACAGAGGCACAAAAGAGAAATGCTTTTTTGAATAATTTCGAGATGGTACATGAAAGTCTTCGTTAGGAATGGCAGGTAAATACCATGTATAGGAAGGTATGGTGGACTCATATGGCATAACTGGTTTAAAGGATTTTGGATGCACAAGCAGTCAGTCCGCTTAGTACAGGCGAAGGTTAACAAAAGACTGGGAGCGACCAACTAAGAGAGCAATGACGGTCATAATCATGCAGAGCGACAAAGCGACATTGAATCGGGCATGGAAGTTATATCGCTACTCAGAAATTAAAGATCATCAAGGCTTGATAGACTTTCTTTACAGTCTTAAATATGCGTGAGCATATGCCAAGTCAATCAAAATAAATTCTCGGAGGAAGATATCACTAGACCATACCACATCATAGGCAAGCAAATCATGTTGGTACTCCAATAACACATTGAAAACCCCCCAGCTATTTGAGACTAACCATAAGAAAACATGAACTACTAAGCACCATTATGCACATAGCATTTTTATCATAGACATATCAACCAGTGCAACAGAAGCTAACTCTCTTAACAAGATAAGCATGATAACTAAAGAGAGTTCCAGCGACCAACTAAACAAAAGCTCTTTAAAAAGATAAGCATGAAAACTAAGAGCTGAACATGATAGTAGCTATTGAAAGACAAAGAACACACACATCAAGGATAGACATGAAAATTCTATGTTATGTTCTAGGTTGAAGTGGAGCGTGTTTCTCTCCCACACAAAGAAAGCTGAGTTCCAACTCGTTATGAACAGCAAGCAAAGCTAAAGAAACTAAAAAGGAAACTAAAAGCAAGACGCTCCAAGCATAGCACATAACACATGAAGTGATAAATATATAGTGGAACGAGAGATGAGCTGATAATGTTGATGGAGAAGGGGATGCACGGGGGCATCCCCAAGCTTAGACGCTTGAGTCTTCTTGAATATTTCTTGGGGGTGCACGGGGGCATCCCCAAGCTTGAGCGTTTGACACTCCTGAGTCTTCTTTTATCATCTCCCCTCGCACACTTGAAAACTCCCTTCATACATAACTCATCATAATCTGATTAGCGAGGTTAGTACCCATAATAAAATAATTTTTCCTTGCTGGAAATAAGGATATTCTTGAAGGTCTACTGTTTCTCAAGATTGCCAAAAGGTTTTTGCAAACAAAAAGCAAGCTCAAGGTTTGCAAAGCGAAGGAAAGGCAAAACAGGACAGAATCTGTGAAAAACAGACCAGCAGATAGTAAATAATTTATTCGGGGCACTTCTGCAACTCAAATCAAAAAACTCAGAACAGACGCCCGAAAGCCAATGGTATAGAGCACGCTGTCGAAACAATTCAGACCAAAAAGATGATCTGGTGATTTTATACGAATTTTTCTGTCCAAGGACAGAATCTGTTTTCTGGACAGCACGTCACAACTTTTGAACTTTCTTGCAATCAGAGGCTACACTTGGCACAAAGCTGAAAAATAAAGATACAATGATGTTGCTACAGTAGTAACAAACATCAAGACCACTAAAAACTGAAAGAACAAACTAAAAGCAAAGATAACAAGGGTTGTCTCCCTAGAGCTCTTTCTTTATAGCCATAAAGATAGGCTTAAGACTTTAATGCTGCTCTCGTAGGAATAAGAGTTGAAGAACAAAAGAGAGCATCAAGAAGCAAATACCAAACACATTTAAGCCTAACATGCTTCCTATGCATAGGAATATTGCAATAGAATAATTCATTGAAGCACAAAGCAACTAGCATAGGAAGGCAAAACAAACATAACTTCAAAATATTCACCATAAAGAGAGGAAACTTCTTATTATTAAGATATTTAGAACCATGTCTCTCTCTCTCATTATAAATTTCAGTGGCATCATGGATGAACTCAACAATATAACTATCACATAAGGCATTATTTCCATGATCCAAAAGCATAAAAGTATCATTACTCTTCATATAAGCAAAATCTTTTTTATTAGGAATAGTGAGAGTAAAGCAATCATAACCATCATGGTAATCATCATATTTAGGAGGCATATCATAATCATAGTAAATTTTCTCTTCAAAAGTTGGGGGACTAAAAATATCATGTTCATCAAACGTGTCATCCCCAAGCTTAGAGCTTTCTATGTCTTTAGCAATATTGATATTAAAAAGAAACATACTAATAACATCACCACCATCATGATTGTTATGCAAATAATAAAGTTCTAAAGGTTTTTTAATTTTCTCTTCAAACACATCATGTCCAAGTTCAAGGTAGAGCTTATAAAGCTCTCTCATATTTTTGTTGTTTTCCATTAAGCAAAATTAGTGAAATAAAAACAAGAAACAAAAAGATTTAATTGCAAGATCTAAAGATATACCTTCAAGCACTCACCTCCCCGGCAACGGCGCCAGAAATAGCTTGATGTCTACACACGCTTCTACTCTTGTAGACTATGTTGGGCCTCCAAGCGCAGAGGTTTTGTAGGACAGCAGCAATTTCCCTCAAGTGGATGACCTAAGGTTTATCGAACTCAGGGAAGTAGAGGTTGAAGATGGTCTCTCTCAAGCAACCCTGCAACTAAAATACAAGAAGTCTCTTGTGTCCCCAACACACCTAATACACTTGTCAGATGTATAGGTGCACTAGTTCGGTGAAGAGATGTTAAATGGCAAGTGATATGGATGGTAAAACAAAGTAATATAAATCTGTAATAAAAAGTGCAGCAAGCAAACAAGTGGTAAACGTGAGCACAAATGGTATTGCAATGGTGGAAACAAGGCCTAGGGATCATACTTTCACTAGTGGCAACTCCCAACAACATTAACATAATCGAATCACATGATATTTCCCATAAAACATGCAATGGAGACGCACCCGGAGGTCATTCCTCCGTGGTCAAGAGAGGACGAGAATTATGTAGGTCTACAAAAGCACACCTCAAAGTTCGTAGTTCTCAATCTAAGGATTTCCCAATGTCACCACGGCCATCCAAAGAGAGTCCCACAATCACTATAACATATCTAAAGGATAGTCAAAGACAAGCACCAAGAGACTCTCAATCTTCAATGAACACACAAGAGAGGAAATCACTCATGAAAATATTTTTCTAATCCATGTCCAATAGACCGCTGTCACCTTGGTCTCGGGGATTATACTAGATAAAGACAAGTGAGTACATCAATCCAATACATAGAGGAAGGGGAAATATCATGGGATCACCCTAGATTAACATAGCCTATGATCACAACGAAGATCACATCATGGGAGAGAGAGATAACCACATAGCTACACGTACGAGCCCTCGGCCCCGGAGAAGATTACTCACACATGGACATGGTGAGGAGGAGGTTGATGATGGTGTTGATGGAGAGGTGCAGCCCCGCGAGGGGGAGATGGTCGGCGGCAGCCACGGAGGCGGCGGCGGCGGCCCTTGGTGGCGCGGCGGCGGCGGCCCTTCGGGCGGCGGCGGCCCTAGGGGCCAGCGGCTCCTTGCCCCCCCTTCTTCCTTGTGGATAGTGCTGCAATGGTGCTGGTCCTCCCCTCCAAGACGGCGGCTCGGGAGGAGGAAAATTTGTGGCTCTTGGTGACCTAGGTTTGCTCTCTTTATATAGACTCTCGGATTCCCGTCATCAGATTTTGGGCCTAAGTAAAACGGGCTTTACTCGGCCGTCCGGACTCCGATTTGGACGAATTTTATATCCAGAAGCATCGCCTCGAAATTCCCCACAACTTTCGCAACTAGGCTTTTTCCGTTTGACGTCGTCTTCAGGCCGGAACGTGACCATCTTTAAAAAACATTCTCAGACAGATTTCAGGAAAGTCAGAGTCCTACTCCAATACGACTCCTTTTGCGTTTTTGTCAATTTCCAAGTAATTTCTACACAATAAAGTGTAAAACAAGAACATTATGCACTTTTGCAACCATTAGTAGGTTAGTCCAAATATGATCAAAAGTGTATGGAAGTGCATAAATATCATAGCAATATCACACAAAAAAGGCATGGAGCAAGCAGAAATTATAGATACGTTTTGGACGTATCAGGCCTTCACTAAGGTCTCCTCAGCGCTTGGAATTCCCTCCCGTTATTAGCGCGTGGGTGGATTAGTGATCGCCACTGCCATCTTGTGCCCATCCTGCCTGGCGCCTATCCACCGTTATTCGATTCATACTTCATACGGCAACGCGGGCTGATCCTCTCGCCAATTCTTAAGTCTTTAGCCAATGACAAACAGACAATCTACTTTGACCTGGCTGCAGAGCCGTAGAGGGGACGGCGAGGGTCTAGATTTTATTCTCTAGGTATGTATTTTGAGTTTTTGACAAAACTGATCAATTTTTCCCAACACAGCACCAATATTTTATAATAATGGTGATGATTTTTCATTCAGACCTGTACACAATAATTGTTGTTTTCTGTATATCATATGGAAAATTTTCCATATGACAATGTTTTGTAGCAAGGCATGTCGTGTCATACTTTGGAGTAGTTTGAATGTCAACTTCTTGGTGCGTATGTGGAATTATTGACCTATATTATCTGGCTAGACACGCTAAAAAAAGACACGCTCGACCTGAAAAATAAAATAAAATTGTGTATATCTAGGCAAAATGAAGTGTAAATGAAACTTGGATATAAAACTATTAGGTAGTTTGTGAAGGAGAAAAAAATTCTGGCTTAACCATCGTCTTGGCCCCCCCTATGTCTAAATCCTGGCTCCGCCCCTGTATGTTCATAGGTGAAATATAGGTTGATAAAGACTTACTAGTTCAATTAATTCAATCAATAGTTCAATTAATTAATACAGCGCTAAAACCACTAATAGGCAAAACTAATTAAATCATCTATTGCGTCCGTACATCATCTAAATATTATAACTAATACATCTCGAATATAGTATCATACATATAACATCACTAATTAATACAGCTAAAATCCTAGCGAACGACGGGTATCGGCGCGGGCGGTGGACACCCAAAGAGAAGGAACCATCACAGGATCATAGCTCCAGTGAGATCCCTGAAGAACCTGCCAGGTATTGTCGAACATGCCCTCCAACGCAACCATGTAGTGACAGACGTGCTCGTCCTCCTCGCTGACACGGTGACGTACAACCTCCGCAAGGTCCTCAAGCCTCCGCACCGTCACTGGCCCACGCGCCCGCCACCAGAGAAGGTTTGGGTCAACAACGGGCTGGCTCCTCACCAAGCTGCGCCCCCGGAAGGAAGCACCTCCCAGTACCAGCCCGGCGGAGCCCAGTCCCGAACATGACCCCTCTGATCAAGCAGGCCTCCGCTGACTCGACGACAAGGATGCAGGATAGGCATCATCGACGTCGATGCAGGAATATTGCTTGAACTAAAAGAATAAACTAGGTCTATTAATTCAACTAGTTCTCTATTAATTCAACTAACTAGTTCAACTAATAAGCACTTAATATAAATAAAAATGAACTAGTTCTTACTAAAAATAAACTAGTTCATACTAAAAATAAACTAGTTCTTACTAAATAACTAGTTCTTACTATATAACTACATTCTATCACTAAAACTATAAAAAACTATAAAAAATATAAAAAACTATAAAAACAGAAAATTCATCTAACATTTATATAACTAAGTAACATTTTTAAAAATTCATCTAACATCTGTATAACTAAAAATATATAAAAAAAACTAAAATCAAATTATAATATGTGTGTGTACGGGGGGCGACATGGGGCTCACAGCGCGGCGACGATCGGCGACGGCAGCGGCGACGATCGACGGGGCGGCGACGGCGACGGGGGCGACGACGGGGCCGGGGCGACGACGACGGGGGCGGCGACGGCGACGGCGACGTGGATGGCGACGACGACGGCGCGGGACGAGCAGGGGCGGCGACGGGCATGGTGGACGGCGCACATGAGGGCGGCGGCGACGCGTGAGGAGAGCGAGCGATTGAGGGAGAAGAAACTGAATTTTTGGCGCGCTGTTTATATAGGAGAGGTTTTTAGTACCGGTTGGAGCCACCAACCAGCAGTAAAGGCCAATTTTGGCCAGGGGAAGCGGCGGGAACTTAAGGTTTAGTCCCAGTTGGTGGCTCCAACCAGTACTAAAGGGTAGACCTTTAGTATCGGTTGGAGACACGAACCGGTACTAAAGATCTGCGCTGGCAGAGCTGTTGTGCGGCAAGTTTAGTCCCACCTCGTCGAGTGAACGGCAGCCGCACTTGTTTATAAACGCCGCCGTGGCTGCTCCTTCGAGCTCCTCTCTAATGCAGGCTTCTGGGCCTACCTTTCCTGCGCTTCCCTGTGAGTCTGCTGGGCCGTTATGGGCATGCAAATTTAGGCCCAAGGCCTTGCAGGCCCACCCGATAGCGCGCAAACAATTTTTTTATATGGTATTTCATTTTATATCTAACTAACATTTCTAGATCTAAAATTTATCTATCTAACATTGATGATGTGGATTTGAATGGTGCATTTTGAACACACAAAAAGTCTGGAGTTCAAATAAGTTCAAAAAATGCAATGCCATTGTAACATATGAGTTTTCGTCCTAAACCCTGATACATGGAAAGAGATTGTCCATTTTGAACACGAAGTGCATCAAGTTTTTGCCGTGACCCTTTCTACTTTTTTGCACATGCCATGTGGGTGAAATGATGATACCATGCCAAGTTTCAACCTTTTCAGGGTTCATTTTGTAGTGCTTTTCAATTTCACGGTCATTTATCCCTCTCAAAACAAATCAGTAAATGAATGGAAAATACCAAATGAATTCAGAAAGGGTTGATAATTGATTATGTGGATTTGATTGGTTCGTTCTGAACACACAAAAATTCTGGAGTTCAAATAAGTTCAAAAAAATGCAATGCCTTTGTAACATATGAATTTTCGTCCTAAACCCTGATACCTCGAAAGAGATTGTACATTTTGTACACGAAGTGCATCCAGTTTTTGCCGTGACCCTCTCTACTTTTTTGCACATGCCATGTGGGTGAAATAATGATACCATGCCAAGTTTCAACCTTTTCAGAGTTCATTTTGTAGTGCTTTTGAATTTGACGGTCATTGAGCTCTCTGAAAACAAATCAGTAAATGAATTGAAAATACCAAATGAATTCAGAAAGGGTTGATAATTGATTATGAGAATTTGATTGGTGCGTTTTGAACACACAAAAAGTCTGGAGTTCAAATAAGTT
>LR738711.1:45942346-45952740 GCA_902687465.1 Secale cereale | reverse complement strand
GTTCATTTTGTAGTGCTTTTCAATTTCACAGTCATTTAGCTCTCTCAAAACAAATCAGTAAATGAATGAAAAATACCAAATGAATTCAGAAAGGGTTGATAACTGATCATGTGGATTTGAATGGTGCATTTTGAACACACAAAAAGTCTGGAGTTCAAATAAGTTCAAAAAAATGCAATGCCTTTGTAACATATGAGTTTTCGTCCTAAACCCTGATACCTCGAAAGAGATTGTCCATTTTGTACATGAAGTGCATCCAGTTTTTGCCATGACCCTCTCTACTTTTTTGCACATTCCATGTGGGTGAAATGATGATACCATGCCAAGTTTCAACCATTTCAGAGTTCATTTTGTAGTGCTTTTGAATTTCACGTTCATTTAGCTCTCTCAAAACAAATCAGTAAATGAATGAAAAATACCAAATGAATTCAGAATGGGTTGATAACTGATGATGTGGATTTGAATGATGCATTTTGAACACACAAAAAGTCTGAGTTCAAATAAGTTCAAAAAATGCAATGCCTTTGTAACATATGAGTTTTCGTCCTAAACCCTGATACCTCGAAAGAGATTGTCCTTTTTGTACATGAAGTGCATCTAGTTTTTACCGTGACCCTCTCTTCTTTTTTGCACATTCCATGTGGGTGAAATGATGATACCATGGCAAGTTGCAACCTTTTCAGGGTTCATTTTGTAGTGCTTTTCAATTTCACAGCCATTTAGCTCTCTCAAAACAAATCAGTAAATGAATGAAAAATACCAAATGAATTCAGAAAGTGTTGATAATTGATGATGTGGATTTGAATGGTGCATTTTGAACACACAAAAAGTCTGGAGTTCAAATAAGTTCAAAAAAAATGCAATGCCTTTGTAACATATGAGTTTTCGTCCTAAACCGTGATACCTCAAAAGAGATTGTCCATTTTGTACATGATGTGCCTCGAACCCCTCGTTGGTTACCCCAAGTGGAAGGTGTAAGATGCAGTAAGTAGAAGTGTTTTCCCTTAGCAAAGATGCCAAGGATCGAATCCCCAGAGACTCCTAGGTTCAACAAGTAGGTGTCAATTTCTACGGCGCCAGATTAGTAGCAATCAACGTGGACCTGCACACAGATACAAATAACTTTGCTCCCAACGAGTATAGAGAGGTTGTCAATCTCTCCGGCCTTGTAGTTCACAAAGGGTTAAAAGCAATGATAGTAGTGATAGATAGTTTTTGCAATAGTAAGTAAATAGCGGAAAGTAAATAGTGGATGTGATCAATGATGGTAATATGGACCGGAGTCTCATGATGTTCACTAGTGATGTCTCTCTCCCAAAAGACGATAAAACAGCTATGTGAGGTAAACGAATTACAGCTGGGCAATTGACAGGACCACGAACGCAAACCAATGCTGACTACATTGCAAGAAAGGTTGAGGTTCAAAGCATGGGCGGTACGCCAAAGTAAGTAGACCGAAATCCATCAATATCTACTACTAATCATCCACCTTGAGATATCTATCCAGAACATCTCGCTGGTATTAAGTTGCGAGTCCCACCCATAGTGTAAACTCAATGCAACAGACAACTGCATTAAAAGAACTTTGCGTAAAGTAAACAATCCTTGCACCCGCGGGCACAAGCACCATTGTTTTCCCCCTTGTGGCAACAACACATCCCCTAGACTCATGTTTCTGTCACTCAAGCTAGTCATCGAGGGGCATGAACCCACAATCGAGCATAACGTTCCCTCTTGGAGTCACTACCTATTACTCGGCCAAAGCAATAAATAACAACGGAGAACATGCAAGAATTACTTATGAACTAAAATATAAAAGAAGTGAATCAAATATATTACTCAAGATCAATCTGAACATAATCTCATAATCCATCGGATCCCAGCAAACTCAACATAGCAACAGCATAAGGATTACATAGGTGCCTCGATCATGTAGGGCAGCTCACGAGGACTAATTAGTGAAGCACAAGAACGGGAGGAGAACATCACATAGCTACTGGTCATGGACACATGGTCGAAGGGAGACTACTCACGAGTCATCCGGGAGGCGTCCATGGTGGTGGAGAAGCTCCCGGTGGTGATCCTCCCCTCCGGCAGGGTGCCGGGAAGAGTTCTCCTGGTGCTCCCGATCTTGGAAGCGGCGGCGGCGGCGGAACAGAGATGGGATCGCGAAAAGAGTTCTTGTTCTGAGGGTTACGGAGGGTCCTTTAAATATATGCCAAAGTAGGGCATCAGGGGAGTCTCGGGGGGCCCAGGCGCCCCCCCGGCGCGGCCCTAGGGGGGGCGCGCCGCCAGGGCGCCTGGAGCCCTGGTGCCCCCCCCAGGCTGCCCTTCGGACGCAGTGTTGTTTCCGGAACGCTGATTTTTTATATAATTTTTCTGGATTTTTCTGGGCAGTTCTCGAAACGTGAAAACCTGAAATACAAAAACAGCCGAAAACAGAAACTGGCACTGGGGTGCACTGGATTAATAAGTTAGTCCAAATATGATCAAAAGTGTATGGAAGTGTATGAATATCATAGCAATATCACCCAAAACTGGCATGGAGTAAGCAGAAATTATAGATACGTTTTGGACGTATCAACATCCCCAAGCTTAATTCCTGCTCGTCCTCGAGTAGGTAAATGATAACAAGAATAATTTCTGTGGTGACATGCTATTAACCATAAAGGACTTTTTTATAGTCATATGACAACATCTTACTGAGATAATGATTCTATAGTAATTAAGTTGCCTCAAGAGAAAATCACAAATGACTGAAAGTTTTACAACATGAAACTGAAACATCAAAAAGATTTGCAATGAACATGATGTGCAAATATGATAAAGTGATATCTAGCTTGCCCCCTTTAGTGATGCAAAACATAAATGCAGGGGCACCTTCAAGGTTTAAGTGATGACTAGATACAATCATTTCAGAATAAACAATATCACAATCATGCAAAAGACAATGCTACTTTGCGACAATGCACATTACACTCAGAATGACAATCATGCTCTCAGTAGTCGGTGCTTCAACATAAAGGTAAAAGAATGGTTATGTGCTAGAGCTTTTTATTTTGAAAACATGGAAGCAATTGTGTCAACGGTAGTAGTACTTCATATGTGTCATGCATAAAACATCCTATAAGTTGCAAGCCTCATGCATCGAATACCAATAGTGCTCGCTCCTTGTCCTAATTAGCTCGGATTCCCATGGGTTATCATTGCATTGCATATGTTTCAACCAAGTGTCACAAAGGGGTACCTCTATGCCACCTGTACAAAGGTCCAAGGAGATAGATCGCATTTGATTTCTCGTTTTTGATAGATCTCAACTTGAGGACATCCATACCGGGACAACATAGAAAATAGATGATGGACTCCTCTTTAATGCATAAGCATATTCTCATGAGAGATTGAGGATTAAGGTCCAAGCTAAAACTTCCACCATGATGCATGGCTTTGGTTGGCGGCCCAATGTTCTTCTCTAACAATATGCATATTAATTCAACCCACGGTAAATCACCCTTACTTCAGACAAGACAAACATGCATAGCAACTCACATGATATTCAACAAAAGTGTGACAGTTGATGGCGTCCCCAGAAACATGGTTACCGCTCAGCAAGCAACTTATAAGAAATAAGATACATAAGCAACATATTCTTTACCACAATAGTTTTTAGGCTACTTTCCCATGAGCTATGTATTGTATGGTTAGTTTGCTTAGTACAGGCGGAGGTTAGCAAAAGACTGGGAGCGACCAACTAAGAGAGCAATGACGGTCATAATCATGCAGAGCGACAAAGCAATATTGAATCAGGCATGGCAGTTATATCGCTACTCAGAAATAAAAGATCATCAAGGCTTGACAGACTTTCTTTACAGTCTTGAATATGCGTGAGCATAAGCCAAGTCAATCAAAGTAAATTCTCGAAGGAAGATATTACTAAACCATACCACATCATAGGCAAACAAACCAAGTTGGTACTCCAATAACACATTGGGAACCCCCCAGCTATTTGAGATTAACCATAAGAAAACCTGAACTACTAAGCACCATCATGCAAGTAGCATCTTTATCATAGACACATTAACCAATGCAACGGAAGCAAACTCTCTTAATAAGGTGAGCATGGTAATTGAAGAGAGTTCAAGCAACCAACTAAACAAAAGCTCTTTGAAAAGATAAGCATGAATACTAAGAGCAGAGCACGATAGTAGCTATTAAAAGACAAAGAACACACACAACATAGATAGACATGAAAATTCTATGTTATGTTCTAGGTAGAAGTGGAGCGTGTTTCTCTCCCACATAAAGGAATGCTGGGTTCCGACTCGTTATGAAAAACTAAAAAGAAAACTAAAAGCAAGACGCTCCAAGCATAGCACATAACACATGAAGTGATAAAAATATAGCGAAACGAAAGACGAACTGATAATGTTGATGGAGAAGGGGATGCACGGGGGCATCCCCAAGCTTAGACGCTTGAGTCTCCTTGAATATTTCTTGGGGGTGCATGGGGGCATCCCCAAGCTTGAGCGCTTGACACTCCTGAATCTTTTTATCATCTTCCCTCGCACACTTGAAAACTCCCTTCATACATAACTCATCATAATCTGATTAGAGAGGTTAGTACCCTTAATAAAATAATTATACCTTGCTGGAAATAAGGATATTCTTGAAGTTCTACTGTTTCTCAAGATTGCCAAAAGGTTTTTGCAAAGAAAAAACAAGTTCTTAATTTGCAAAGTGAAGGTAAGGCAAAACAGGACAGAATCTGTGAAAAACAGAACAGCAGGCAGTAATTGATCTGTTCGGGATACTTCTGCAACTCAAATCAAAAAACTCAGAACTTACGCACGAAAGAAAATTATATAGAGAACGCTGTCGAAAAAATTCAGACCAAAAAGATGATCTGGTGATTTTATACGAATTTTTCTATCCAAGGACAGAATCTGTTTCCTGGACAGCACCTCACAACTTTTGAACTTTCTAGCAATCAGAGGCTATACTTGGCACAAATATGAAAAGCAAAGATACAATGATGATGCTACAGCAGTAAAAAACATCAAGACACAACAAAAGCAAAAATTTTATTCATGTGGGCTGCCTCCCAAAAGCGCTTTCTTTTATGACTTTAAGCTAGGCATAATGCATAGATCAAGTTGTACCAAGAGTAAAAGAATAACTAGACCGTACAACGGACTCAAAAGGTAACTTGATCTTCTTACGAGGGAAATGTTCCATCCCTTTCTTGAGAGGAAACTGAAATTTTATATTACCCTCTTTCATGTCAATGACAGCACCAACGGTGCGCAAAAAGGGACGTCCCAAAATAATTGGACAAGAAGGATCACATTCAATATCCATAATAGTGAAATCAACGGGCACATAATTATCATTGACAACAATTAGAACATCGTCGATCCTCCCCAAAGGTTTCTTTATGGAAGAATCAACGAGACGAACACCAAAAGAACAAGAATCATAAGGTTTCAATTTAAGCATATCATATATCCTTTTGGGCATAACAGAGGTACTAGCACCAACATCACATAATGCATAACAAGAGAAGTCATTCAAATTAATTTTTATCATAGGATCCCAACCATCTTCTAGCTTTCTAGGTATGGAGGCTTCTACTCTAAGTTTCTCCTCCCTAGCTTTGATGAGAGCATTAGTGACATGCTCTGTGAAGGCAAGATTAAGCGTGCTAGTGTTGGGATCTTTAGCCATTCCTTGTAGAAAGGCGACATCTTCTGAAATACTACAATTATCAAAATCAATTTTATCATTAGTGGGCAGAATTGTAGTGTCATCCTCTTTGTTTAATTCGCTCTCTATTATAAGAGTTTGAACATCTTCCCAAGTTTGGGGAAGCTTAGGAGCAATTTTAAACTGAGGCTCATACTTTTTTCCTGGAAGACCATGCCATGGGCATAACTCTCCGTCAAAACTAGTATAATCACAAGGTTTATTACTTTTGTAAATCCTGACAGTGGTGATTGGGGTAATGGAAGAAGGGGTGTACTCCTCCCATTTAGTGTTTTTGGTAGAACCCATAATAGCAAGCAAGCAAGATAACTATTTTTGTGATTTTCGATAAAAGGAACTAAAGCAAAAATGAAAGGTAAACTAACAAGACTAAAAAGCAAAGGTAAAAGATAGCATGCAACTCCCCTATCCTGAAGAGTGGAGTCCCCGGCAACGGCGCTAGAAAATACTCCTTGATGGGCCTCGAACCCCTCGTTGGTTACCCCAAGTGGAAGGTGTAAGATGCAGTAAGTAGAAGTGTTTTCCCTTAGCAAAGATGCCAAGGATCGAATCCCCAGAGACTCCTAGGTTCAACAAGTAGGTGTCAATTGCTACGGCGCCAGATTAGTAGCAATCAACGTGGACCTGCACACATATACAAATAACTTTGCTCCCAACGAGTACAGAGAGGTTGTCAATCTTCCGGCCTTGTAGTTCACAAAGCGTTAAAAGCAATGATAGTAGTGATAGATAGTTTTTGCAATAGTAAGTAAATAGCGGAAAGTAAATAGTGGATGTGATCAATGATGGTAATATGGACCGGAGTCTCATGATGTTCACTAGTGATGTCTCTCTCCCAAAAGACGATAAAACAGCTATGTGAGGTAAACGAATTACAGCTGGGCAATTGACAGGACCACGAACGCAAACTAATGCTGACTACATTGCAAAAAAGGTTGAGGTTCAAAGCATGGGCGGTACGCCAAAGTAAGTAGACCGAAATCCATCAATATCTACTACTAATCATCCACCTTGAGATATCTATCCAGAACATCTCGCTGGTATTAAGTTGTGAGTCCCACCCATAGTGTAAACTCAATGCAACAGACAACTGCATTAAAAGAACTTTGCGTAAAGTAAACAATCCTTGCACCCGCGGGCACAAGCACCGTTGTTTTCCCCCTTGTGGCAACAGCACATCCCCTAGACTCATGTTTCTGTCACTCAAGCTAGTCATCGAGGGGCATGAACCCACAATCGAGCATAACGTTCCCTCTTGGAGTCACTACCTATTACTCGGCCAAAGCAATAAATAACAACGGAGAACATGCAAGAATTACTTATGAACTAAAATATAAAAGAAGTGAATCGAATATATTACTCAAGATCAATCTGAACATAATCTCATAATCCATCAGATCCCAGCAAACTCAACATAGCAACAGCATAAGGATTACATAGGTGCCTCGATCATGTAGGGCAGCTCACGAGGACTAATTAGTGAAGCACAAGAACGGGAGGAGAACATCACATAGCTACTGGTCATGGACTCATGGTCCAAGGGAGACTACTCACGAGTCATCCGGGAGGCGTCCATGGTGGTGGAGAAGCTCCCGGTGGTGATCCTCCCCTCCGGCAGGGTGCCGGGAAGAGTTCTCCTGGTGCTCCCGATCATGGAAGCGGCGGCGGCGGCGGAACAGAGATGGGATCGCGAAAAGAGTTCTTGTTCTTAGGGTTACAGAGGGTCCTTTAAATATATGCCAAAGTAGGGCATCGGGGGAGTCTCGGGGGGCCCAGGCGCCCCCCCGGCGCGGCCCAGGGGGGGGGGGGCGCCGCCAGGGCGCCTGGAGCCCTGGTGGCCCCCCAGGCTGCCCTTCGGACGCAGTGTTGTTTCCTGAACGCTGATTTTTTATATAATTTTTCTGGATTTTTCTGGGCAGTTCTCGAAACGTGAAAACCTGAAATACAAAAACAGCCGAAAACAGAAACTGGCACTGGGGTGCACTGGATTAATAAGTTAGTCCAAATATGATCAAAAGTGTATGGAAGTGTATGAATATCATAGCAATATCACCCAAAAGTGGCATGGAGCAAGCAGAAATTATAGATACGTTTTGGACATATCAGTACACGAAGTGCATCCAGTTTTTGCCGTGATGCTCTCTACTTTTTTGCACATGCCATGTGGGTGAAATGATGATACCATGCCAAGTTTCAACCTTTTCAGAGTTCATTTTGTAGTGCTTTTCAATTTCACGGTCATTAAGCTCTTTCAAAACAAATCAGTAAATGAATGGAAAATACCAAATGAATTTAGAAAGGGTTGATAATTGATGATGTGGATTTGAATGTTGCATTTTGAACAAACAAAAAGTCTGGAGTTCAAATAAGTTCAAAAAAATGCAATGTCTTTGTAATATATGAGTTTTCGTCCTAAACCATGATACCTCGAAAGAGATTGTCCATTTTGTACACGAAGTGCATCCAGTTTTTGCCGTGACCCTCTCTACTTTTTTGCACATGCCATGTGGGTGAAACAATGATACCATGCCAAGTTTCAACCTTTTCAGAGTTCATGTTGTAGTGCTTTTCAATATCACGGTCATTTAGCTCTCTCAAAACAAATCAGTAAAGGAATGGAAAATACCAAATGAATTCAGAAAGGGTTGATAATTAATTATGTTGATTTGAATGGCGCATTTTGAACACACAAAAAGTCTGGAGTTCAAATAAGTTCAAAAAAATGCAATGCCTTTGCAACATATGAGTTTTTGTCATAAACCCTGATACCTCAAAAGAGATTGTCCATTTTGTACACGAAGTGCATCCAGTTTTTGCAGTGACCCTCTAAACTTTTTTGCGCATGCCATCTGGGTGAAATGATGATACCATGCCTAGTTTCAACCTTTTCAGGGTTCATTTTATAGTGCTTTTCAATTTCACGGTCATTTAGCTCTCTCAAAACAAATTAGTAAATGAATGGAAAATACCAAATGAATTTAGAAAGGGTTGATAATTGATGATGTGGATTTGAATGGTGCATTTTGAACACAAAAAAAGTCTGCAGTTCAAATAAGTTCAAAAACTGCAATGCCTTTGTAATAGATGAGTTTTCGTCCTAAACCCTGATACCTCGAAAGAGATTGTCCATTTTGGACAAGAAGTGCATCCGGTTTTTGCCGTGACCCTCTCTATTTTTTTTCACATGCCATGTGGGTGAATTGATAATACCATGCCAAGTTTCAACCTTTTCAGGGTTCATTTTGTAGTGCTTTTCAATTTCACGGTCATTTAGCTCTGTCAAAACAAATCAGTAAATGAATGGAAAATACCAAATGATTTCATAAAGGGTTGATAATTGATGATGTGGATTTGATTAGTGCATTTTGAACACACAAAAAGTCTGGATTTCAAATGAGTTCAAAAAAATGCAATGCATTTGTAACATATGAGTTTTCGTCCTAAACCCTGATACCTCGAAAGAGATTGTCCATTTTGTACACGAAGTGCATCCAGTTTTTGCCGTGACCCTCTCTACTTTTTTGCACATGCGATGTGGGTGAAATGATGATACCATGCCAAGTTTCAACCTTTTCAGAGTTCATTTTGTAGTGCTTTTCAATTTCACGGTCATTCAGCTCCCTCAAAACAAATCATTTAATTAATGAAAAATACCAAATGAATTGTTAAAAGGTTGATAATTGATGATGTAGATTTTGTTGGTGCATTTTGAACACACAAAAAGTCTGGATTTCAAATGAGTTCAAAAAAATGCAATGCCTTTGTAACAGATGAGTTTTCGTCCTTAAGCCTGGTACCTCAAAAGAGATTGTCCATTTTGTACACGAAGTGCATCCAGTTTTTGCCGTGACCATCTCTACTTTTTTGCACATGCCATGTGGGTGATATGATGATACCATACCAAGTTTCAACCTTTTCAGAGTTCGTTTCGTAGTACTTTTGAATTTCACGGTCATTGAGCTCTCTCAAAACAAACCAGTAAATGAATGGAAAATACCAAATGAATTCAGAAAGGGTTGATAATTGATTATGTGGATTTGATTGGTGCGTTTTGAACACACAAAAAGTCTGGAGTTCAAATAAGTTCAAAAAAATGCAATGCCTTTGTAACATATGATTTTTCGTCCTAAACCCCAGTATCTCGAAAGAGAATGTCCATTTTGTACACGAAGTGCATCCAGTTTTTGCCGTAACTCTCTCTACTTTTTTGCACATGCCATGTGGGTGAAATGATGATACCATGCCAAGTTTCAACCTTTTCAGAGTTCATTTTGTAGTGCTTTTCAATTTCATGGTCATTTAGCTCTCTCAAAACAAACCAATAAATGAATGAAAAATACCAAATGAATTTAGAAAGGGTTGATAATTGATGATGTGGATTTTAATGGTGCATTTTGAACACACAAAAAGTCCGGAGTTCAAATAAGTTAAAAAAAAACGCAATGCCTTTGTAACATCTGACTTTTCGTCCTAAACCCTGATACCTCGAAAGAGATTGTCCATTTTCTACATGAAGTGCATCCAGTTTTTGCCATGACCCTCTCTACTTTTTTGCACATTCCATGTGGGTGAAATGATGATACCATGCCAAGTTTCAACCTTTTCAGAGTTCATTTTGTAGTGCTTTTCAATTT
>LR738711.1:45929070-45939112 GCA_902687465.1 Secale cereale | reverse complement strand
GTTCATTTTGTAGTGCTTTTCAATTTCACGGTCATTTAGCTCTCTCAAAACAAATCAGTAAATGAATGGAAAATACCAAATGAATTCAGAAAGGGTTGATAATTGATGATGTGGATTTGATTGGTGCATTTTGAACACACAAAAAGTCTGGATTTCAAATGAGTTAAAAAAAATGCAATGCCTTTGTAACATATGAGTTTTCGTCCTAAACCCTGATACCTTGAAAGAGATTGTCCATTTTGTACACGAACTGCATCCAGTTTTTGCCGTGACCCTCTCTACTTTTTTGCACATGCCATGTGGGTGAAATGATGATACCGTGCCAAGTTGCACCCTTTTCAAAGTTCATTTTGTAATGCTTTTCAATTTCACGGTCATTTAGCTCTCTCAAAACAAATCATTAAATGAATGAAAAATAATAACTAATTCAGAAAGGGTTGATAATTGATGATGTGGATTTGAATGGTGCATTTTGAACACACAAAAATTCTGGAGTTCAAATAAGTTCAAAAAATGCAATGCCTTTGTAACATATGAGTTTTCGTCCTAAACCCTGATACCTCAAAAGAGATTGTCCATTTTGTACATGGAGTGCATCCAATATTTGCCGTGACCATATCTACTTTTTTGCACATTCCATGCGGGTCAAATGATGATACCATGCCAAGTTTCAACCTTTTGAGAGTTCATTTTGTAGTGCTTTTCAATTTCACTGTCATTTAGCTCTCTCAAAACAAATCAGTAAATGAATGAAAAATACCAAATTAATTCAGAAAGGTTTGATAATTTACGATGTGGATTTGATTGGTGCATTTTGAACACACAAAAATCAGGAGTTGAAATGAGTTCAAAAAAATGCAATGCCTTTGTAACATATGAGTTTTCGTCCCAAACCCTGATACCTCGAAAGAGATTGTCCATTTTGTACACGAAGTGCATCCAGTTTTTTCCGTGACCCTCTCTACTTTTTTGCACATGCCATGTGGGTGAAATGATGATACAATGCCAAGTTTCAACCTTTTCAGAGTTCATTTTGTAGTGCTTTTCAATTTCGGGGTCATTTAGCTCTCTCAAAACAAATCATTAAATGAATGAAAAATAATAATTAATTCAGAAAGGGTTGATAATTGATGATGTGGATTTTAGTGGTGCATTTTGAACACACAAAAATTCTGGAGTTCAAATAAGTTCGAAAAAATGCAATGCCTTTGTAACATATGAGTTTTTATCCTAAACCCTGATACCTCGAAAGAGATTGTCCATTTTGTACACGAAGTGCATCCAGTTTTTGCCGTGACCATCTCTACTTTTTTGCACATTCCATGTGCGTGAAATGATGATACCATGCCAAGTTTCAACCTTTTCAGAGTTCATTTTGTAGTGCTTTTCAATTTCACTGTCATTTAGCTCTCTCAAAACAAATTAGTAAATGAATGAAGAATACCAAATTAATTCAGAAAGGTTTGATAATTGATGATGTGGATATGATTGGTGCATTTTTAACACACAAAAATTCTGGAGTTCAAATAAGTTCAAAAAAATGCAATGCCTTTGTAACATATGAGCTTTCGTCCTAAACCATGATACCTCGTAAGAGATTGTCCATTTTGTACACGAAGTGCATCCTGTTTTTGCCATGACCCTCTCTACTTTTTTGCACATGCCATGTGGCTGAAATGATGATACCATGCCAAGTTTCATCCTTTTCAGGGTTCATTTTGTAGTGCTTTTCAATTTCACAGTCATTTAGCTCTCTCAAAAAAATTTAGCAAATGAATGGAAAATAACAAATGAATTCAGAAAGGGTTGATAATTGATGATGTGGATTTGAATGGTGCATTTTCAACACACAAAAAGTCTGGAGTTCAAATAAGTTCAAAAAAATGCAATGCCTTTGTAACATATGAGTTTTCGTCCTTAACCCTGATCTCTCGAAAGAGATTGTCCATTTTGTACACGAAGTGCATCCAGTTTTTGCCGTGACCCTCTCTACTTTTTTGCACATGCCATGTGGGTGAAATGATGATACCATGCCAAGTTTCAACCTTTTCAGAGTTCATTTTGTAGTGCTTTTCAATTTCACGGTCATTTAGCTCTCTCAAAACAAATCAGTAAATGAATGAAAAATAATAATTAATTCACAAAGGGTTGATACTTGATCATGTGGATTTGATTGGTGCATTTTGAACACACAAAAAGTCTGGAGTTCAAATGAGTTCAAAAAAATACAATGCCTTTGTAACATATGAGTTTTCGTCCTAAACCGTGATACCTCGAAATAGATTGTCCATTTTGTACACGAAGTGCATCCAGTTTTTGCCATGACCCTCTCTAATTTTTTGCACATGCCATGTGGGTGAAATGATGATACCATGCCAAGTTTCAACCTTTTCAGAGTTCATTTTTTAGTGCTATTCAATTTCACGGTCATTTAACTCTCTCAAAACAAATCATTAAATGAATGAAAAATACCAAATGAATTCAGAAAGGGTTGATAATTGATGATGTGGATTTGAATGGTGCATTTTGAACACACAAAAACTGTGGAGTTGAAATAAGTTCAAAAAATTGCAATGCCTTTGTAACATATGAGTTTTCGTCCTAAACCCTCATACCACGAAAGAGATTGTCCATTTTGTACACGTAGTGCATCTAGTTTTTGCCATGACCCTCTCTACTTTTTTTCACATTCCATGTGGGTGAAATGATGATACCATGCCAAGTTTCAACCTTTTTAGAGTTCATTTTCTAGTGCTTTTCAATTTCACTGTCATTTAGCTCTCTCAAAACAAATCAGTAAATGAATGAAAAATACCAAATCAATTCAGAAAGGGTTGATAACTGATGATGTGGATTTGAATGGTGCATTTTGAACACACAAAAAGTCTGAGTTCAAATAAGTTTAAAAAATGCAATGCCTTTGTAACATATGAGTTTTCGTCCTAAACCCTGATACGTCGAAAGAGATTGTCCTTTTTGTACACGAAGTGCATCTAGTTTTTGCCGTGACCCTCTCTTCTTTTTTTCATATTACGTGTGGGTGAAATGATGATACCATGGCAAGTTGCAACCTTTTCAGGGTTCATTTTGTCGTGCTTTTCAATTTCACGGCCATTTAGCTCTCTCAAAACAAATCAGTAAATGAATGAAAAATACCAAATGAATTCAGAAAGTGTTGATAATTGATGATGTGGATTTGAATGGTGCATTTTGAACACACAAAAAGTCTGGAGTTCGAATAAGTTCAAAAAAAATGCAATGCCTTTGTAACATATGAGTTTTCGTCCTAAACCATGATACGTCAAAAGAGATTGTCCATTTTGTACACGAAGTGCATCCAGTTTTTGCCGTGACCCTCTCTACTTTTTTGCACATTCCATGTGGGTGAAATGATGATACCATGCCAAGTTTCAACCTTTTCAGAGTTCATTTTGTAGTGCTTTTCAATTTCACGGTCATTAAGCTCTCTCAAAACAAATCAGTAAATGAATGGAAAATACCAAATGAATTTAGAAAGGGTTGATAATTGATGATGTGGATTTGAATGTTGCATTTTGAACAAACAAAAATTCTGGAGTTCAAATAAGTTCCAAAAAATGCAATGCCTTTGTAACATATGAGTTTTCGTCATAAACCCTGATACCTCGAAAGAGATTGTCCATTTTCTACACAAAGTGCATCCAGTTTTCGCCGTGACCCTCTCTACTTTTTTGCACATGCCATGTGGGTGAAATGATGATACCATGCCAAGTTGCAACCTTTTTCAGGGTTCATTTTGTAGTGCTTTTCAATTTCACGGTCATTTAGCTCTCTCAAAAAAAATTAGTAAATGAATGGAAAATACCAAACTATTCAGAAAGGGTTGATAATTGATGATGTGGATTTGAATGGTGCACTTTGAACACACAAAAAGTCAGGAGTTCAAATAAGTTCAAAAAGTGCAATGCCTTTGTAACATATGAGTTTTCGTCCTAAACCCTGATACCTCGAAAGAGATTGTCCATTTTGTACACGAAGTGCATCCAGTTTTTGTCGTGACCCTCTCTACTTTTTTTCACATGCCATGTGGGTGAAATGATGATACCATGCCAAGTTTCAACCTTTTCAGGGTTCATTTTGTAGAGTTTTCAATTTCACGGTCATTTCGCTCTCTCAAAACAAATCAGTAAATGAATGGAAAATACCAAATGTTTTCAGAAAGGGTTGATAATTGATGATGTGAATTTGATTGGTGCATTTTGAACACACAAAAAGTCTGGATTTCAAATGAGTTCAAAAAATGCAATGCCTTTGTAACATATGAGTTTTCCTCGTAAACCCTGATACCTCGAAAGAGATTGTCCATTTTGTACACGAAGTGCATCCAGTTATTGTCATGACCCTCTCTACTTTTTTACACATGCCATGTGGGTGAAATGATGATACCATGCCAAGTTTCAACCTTTTCAGAGTTCATTTTGTAGTGCATTTCAATTTCACGGTCATTTAGCTCTCTCAAAACAAATCATTAAATGAATGAAAAATACCAAATGAATTCAGAAAGGGTTGATAATTGATGATGTCGATTTGATTGGTGCGTTTTGAACACACACAAATTCTGGATTTCAAATGAGTTCAAAAAAATGCAATGCCTTTGTTACATATGAGTTTTCGTCCTTCACCCTGGTACCTCAAAAGAGATTGTCCATTTTGTACACGAAGTGCATCCAGTTTTCGCCGTGACCCTCTCTACTTTTTTGCACATGCCATGTGGGTGAAATGATGATACCATGCCAAGTTTCAACCTTTTCAGAGTTCATTTTGTAGTGCTTTTCAATTTCACGGTCATTTAGCTCTCTCAAAACAAATCATTAAATGAATGAAAAATACCAAATGAATTCAGAAAGGGTTGATAATTGATGATGTGGATTTGATTGGTGCATTTTGAACACACACAAAAGTCTGGATTTCAAATGAGTTCAGAAAATATGCAATGCCTTTGTAACATATGAGTTTTCGTCCAAAACCCTGGTACCTCAAAAGAGATTGTCCATTTAGTACACGAAGTGCATCCAGTTTTTGTCGTGACCCGCTCTACTTTTTTGAACATGCCATGTGGGTGAAATGATGATACCATGCCAAGTTTCAACCTTTTCAGAGTTCATTTTGTAGTGCTTTTCAATTTCACGGTCATTTAGCTCTCTCAAAACAAATCATTGAATGAATGAAAAATACCAAATGAATTCAGAAAGGGTTGATAATTGATGATGTGGATTTGAATGGTGCATTTTGAACACACAAAAATTCTGGAGTTCAAATAAGTTCAAAAAAATGCAATGCCTTTGTAACATATGAGTTTTCGTCCTAAACCCTGATACCTCGAAAGAGAATGTCCATTTTGTACACGAAGTGCATCCAGTTTTTGCCGTGACCCTCTCTACTTTTTTAAACATGCCATGTGGGTGAAATGATGATACCATGCCAAGTTTCAACCTTTTCAGAGTTCATTTTGTAGTGCTTTTCAATTTCACGGTCATTTAGCTCTCTCAAAACAAATCAGTAAATGAATGGAAAATACCAAATGAATTCAGAAAGGGTTGATAATTGATGATGTGGATTTGATTGGTGCATTTTGAACACACAAAAAGTCTGGATTTCAAATGAGTTCAAAAAAATGCAATGCCTTTGTAACATATGAGTTTTCGTCCTAAACCCTGATACCTTGAAAGAGATTGTCCATTTTGTACATGAACTGCATCCAGTTTTTGCCGTGACCCTCTCTACTTTTTGCACATGCCATGTGGGTGAAATGATGATACCATGCCAAGTTGCACCCTTTTCAAAGTTCATTTTGTAGTGCTTTTCAATTTCACGGTCATTTAGCCCTCTCAAAACAAATCATTAAATGAATGAAAAATCTATACTTATACTAATTAGAGACTTCCTAAAAAATCCCACGTTAATTAGAAAATTAGAGCCGTTAATCTCGGGTGGGACCAAGTTATTACGGTCTAGATTAAGCCCTCTATTTTTCCATCTCTCATGTGTATATAAAAAATGTCTCACGTATCTAATCCCCCACGACTCAACCCTTTCAATCTTACACCTATCTTTCTTCTAGATCTCTCACGTTCTGGAAAA
Source organism: Secale cereale (assembly GCA_902687465.1). Classification (NCBI taxonomy): domain Eukaryota; kingdom Viridiplantae; phylum Streptophyta; class Magnoliopsida; order Poales; family Poaceae; genus Secale; species Secale cereale. Next base: position 45,932,992 of record LR738711.1, on the reverse strand, counting down.
AAATAATCTCACGTGCCTCTCTCCCAGGTATCTCTAAAATAAATATCTTCATGTATCTCTCTCAAACTCTCACGTCTCTCTTGGAAGAAGAAGCCCAACTTCCCCAATCTCTAACGTATCTCCCCAGCTCAATTATATTATTACTTTGGTTGACCCTCTTTTAGTAAGAAAAAAATCAACAGTTCTTTTCAGTAATTACTACTTTGGTTGACATGTAAGAAAAAACAATTATATTATTACTTTGGTTGACCCACGTATGCCATCAAAAGGATGTCCCTTCTTTTTCCCTAACCAAATCTCTTTTACTTGCACGCCCATCTCGCAAGACATATGCTCCCCGTCACCGCCGCCAAAAACACCACCCTAGCAATTGCCTTTGCTGCCGAGGACGACACGGGCAATTGGAGGATGTGGTGTAGCGGGAGCCAAGCGTTCCAGTGCCCCAACGACATCGAGCATCAGTGCCAGGCTGCGGCCCGCGGCCGGCCTCTCACGGCAGTGCGGGACGGCCGTGCGGACATTGGACAATGCGGGAGACATTGCAGCTGAAGCACACGGTAGCTTAGTTCGAGGTCAAGCTTACATTGTCTTTTTTTTCTCGAATACGCACGAGTCCCGTGCAATGTCCCTGCAGCAAGCCGGTCCTAGACGTCCATGCATGGCACATATAGTCAAGAAAACGTGCCCATGTATCAGGCCTTGCTGAGCTACTATGTGGTATGTTTATTTGTTTCATCCTTAATCGCTTGGAATCAGATAATGAATTAATTTGCAACGTAGACATAGTGAATTAGGGATAGGAGAGATAAGTACAGAAAGCTTCAGATTTTCTCAGTGGAATATAAACGAACGTGTAGTTTACTTGGACGCACCAATAGTGAATCGTGTCTTACTAACTAATTACTTTATATTACATTGTAACCTAAACAAGGATACCATGCCGATCACTCCACTAAACCATATATGGTGCTAATATTCCCCATTAATTAGCCTGCCAGGAAAATTCCAGCCTGTCAAAATTGAAGCGGACGAGGCAAAATTCCAGACCAAACCATGCATATCTCTCAGGAAGTCAGGCCCTAATCGCATCGACCTGAGCACATACTTTTTGCACGTGCATCACTATTAGAAACAAATCTATGTCTAGGGTGTGATCAAGCTAGAAGTGGCTAGCTTTTCCTTCACCTCTCCTAATATGCTTGGAGATCTATCAGTATTCAGTGGTCATCCCGGTGGAGAAAATTGGTTTCTTTACTAATATCATAAGATTAATTTCATAAATGGACATTCCAGCCATGATGTTAAGCATGGAGCGGCTGGAAGCCATTTCTCTTGCCATGTTAATAATTGGATCTTCTTTCTCGCTCCCTCAATAGAAAAAAAAACATTCCATCGTTGATTCAGCCAACCAACTTCTGCAAGAACACTTGAACCCCACAACTTCAAGTTTAATCATGAAGCATGCCTGCCATGACTGTTCCATCTATTCAGTAGCAGCAACGAGAGGGAGCTTCACCATCCACAGCTTCGACAAGGACGAAACTAACGTCCAGCTATGTTACTCTTCCCATCACAACTGAATGAGGTGTTTGCACTACGCCCCTGGTCGTTATGTTCATGAGGTATTGTGTGAACAAAACACCCATTGTTATGGTCAAGAGGCGTGAGACCGATATGTCAACCTGTAAGTATGTAAAGGAATGTAATTAGCAGTTTTAAACCAGAACATGCTAAACATATGACAATGCATTATCCTTCACCGGTGAGGGGTTTACCATGCTGAGGTTGTTCAAGCCATACATATATTTGCTCTTATTGGCCCATCCCTGTAGACATTAATCAAGACTGCAACCATAATGAATTAGATAATATGCATTCAGGCTTACTCTTTTATTTTTGTAGAAACTATCGATCGAGTTTGATCTTCTGTTTACAATTTAAGTCAGACAAGAAAACTATCTTACTTTTTATGGCAGAGAAAATTATCTTACTTGGTTGCTCACCAACACGTGCAGATATGCTTTGAACAGACACCATGTATGTGTGTTGCTTAACATGAGGTGAAAGGCTTGAATCCCGTGCTGTTAAATGCTGCTTAAAGAATTTTCTCCTTCAAAGTAGAAGTCTGATACAAAGTCTTCCCAGTCCACAACTCAGTAGAATGAGCTCAAAGCAGGAATAATGTACGTGTGTTGAGACTTAGCATGTGTTTCTATTATGCTGGATGATAATGAACTTCAACAACCAGCTTTTTTATAAAACTTAGTATATAGCTATTTGTTAACAGAAGATTATATAATAAACAAAGTAATTATTTCATATCTTTCTCTTCGAGGCCTGCCAGTGATGTTTAAGAAATTTTATATCGTTACAATATACTTGACGGACTGGACAGTAGTAGAAGTTGTGTGGTGCACATGTCTATAGGTTATTAGGCTAGATTTGCTGCAACACTTCATTCATTGTAGCCCTTATTTCTTTTCTATTCATATGAGGTCAACTAATTAATTAACAAATTAACAAATAAGAGATTCATCTATATACATGGTGTGACTCGAAACTTTATTTTTTGGGTACAAAATGATATTCCTTTTTGTGGATATGCATGCTAGACTCTGCATCACTTCAGCAATTAACTGAAATTATTGGTTACAAATGATTTTTCGTCTCAGTCGTACACACGAGCCTTCTTTTTACAAGTTTGTCGTAATGTTCAGATGTTCTACACTTCTGAATTACCCGCATCTAATCTTCTTGCTTTTAGGGACATGGTTGGATACCTAATATTTTTGTATGGCACTTTTGTTTTAGAGGAAGGCAACTACCTGTTGCATGGGTTGTCTAATGCTATGCTTTGTATGATAACAAGCCTGATATGATTTGGTGCTGCTTCATGTATCCATTAGACTTAGTTCTTTCAAAGATGGGCACACAGACAAGTTATGTTTATCTTCTACACGGCATAAAATATACCAAATTATGTCGTTGTTATTTTCATGTTCCAAGCATCAATATGGGATTGATGTTTCCTTCTTATTCCAGTGCTAATTTTAGTCATGTATGCTCTCTATGTTTGCCTTCATTTCTTTGGATGACCTCTCGATTGATGAGGCCATTGTATACATTAAACCATTAACGTGGCCATAAGACAAGATCGAACCATATATATTCTGATATACATTTTTGGAACTCTTGATTTGCTTAATCCCGTTAAATGAAATATCTTTTCAAACAATGCATCACATATTTTAAATATCTCCATATTTGATAGTATATGATAAGTTGAAATAGTAGCTGACACAACTAGCCCGTGCGACTGCATGGGTTGGCGACTAGTAATAACTAATTCAGAAAGGGTTGATAATTGATGATGTGGATTTGAATGGTGCATTTTGACCACACAAAAATTCCGGAGTTCAAATAAGTTCAAAAAATGCAATGCCTTTGTAACATATGAGTTTTCGTCCTAAACCGTGATACCTCAAAAGAGATTGTCCATTTTGTACATGGAGTGCATCCAATATTTGCCGTGACCATATCTACTTTTTTACACATTCCATGTGGGTCAAATGATGATACCATGCCAAGTTTCAACCTTTTGAGAGTTCATTTTGTAGTGCTTTTCAATTTCACTGTCATTTAGCTCTCTCAAAACAAATCAGTAAATGAATGAAAAATACCAAATTAATTCAGAAAGGTTTGATAATTTACGATGTGGATTTGATTGGTGCATTTTGAACACACAAAAAGTCCGGAGTTCAAATGAGTTCAAAAAAATGCAATGCCTTTGTAACATATGAGTTTTCGTCCCAAACCCTGATACCTCGAAAGAGATTGTCCATTTTGTACACGAAGTGCATCCAGTTTTTGCCGTGACCCTCTCTACTTTTTTGCACATGCCATGTGGGTGAAATGATGATAC
>LR738711.1:45904232-45923791 GCA_902687465.1 Secale cereale | reverse complement strand
CCCCCCCCCCACGACCTCCTATGCCCCCGATCTGGATCGGGAAAAGCGGCGCCCCGACCCCATCGCCTCGCCGGACCCCATTGCCGTCTTCCTCCCCTGCATCGCGTCGTCTCCCACCTCCTCCCCAAGCCCCACTGCCTTCTCCCTACGGCCATCGTGAGCCCCACTTTCCTCCTCTTCCCCTCACGTCGTGCCTTGGCGCGCGTATGCACGCTCGCCACGCTCCCGCGTGCCCCTGCCCTCGCGCACGCCCGCACAACCGCATCACCCTCCCCGCGCGACTCCGCTGCCGACCGCGGCGGCCACGTCTCTGCTTACACTTGGTCCCGCCCCCACTCACCGCTGCTGCTGTCGACGGCCTCGCCGGCGCCGTGGCTGCTGGCGCCGCCTCGCCCGTGCAGCTCCCTGTCGGCGCCCGCGTCCCTGGCCACCCACCTATGCGTCAGGTCGAGCCCCCCCACCTCGCGTGCACGTACACTGATGTGCTGCTGCCGCTGCTCTACGGAACCCCTCCCTCGCCCGCAACTGCCGTGGCTAGCTCCGGTTGTCGCGGCACCACTATGTCCCCATCCCTCCCGAACATCCCAGGCCGCCGGCGCCGTGGCCGCGCCCACTGCCGCTGCTGCAGCCAGCCACAGCCGCCGCTATCTCATCGCGACGCCGCCGCCCCGTGATGTGGCATTGTGCTCACCACCGCCTGTCGGGGGAAACTGTCCTCCCACGAGCACCTATGGGACCGAAGCCCCTTCTACGTTGCGGTAAGGGAGCGGAGGGAGCACGAAGAGCAGATCGAGGGGCACACGCGGGCAGTTTACCCAGGTTCGGGCCGCGCGGACGCGTAAAACCCTACTCCTGCTTAGGTTGTATTGAGCTCGGGAGCTTGAAGATCTACAGTACTAGCTACGTCGAGTGAGAGAGTTGTCTAGGTTTCGAACCCTCTCTACATTGTGCATGGGCCTCCTTTTATAGCTCAAAGGGGTCACCGACAGGTGTCAACGTAGAGGATGGTAAAAGTGTAATTTTGGTGGTAGTTGTAACAGTGCATGAACAGTGTATGAACAGTGGTCTTCACCTAACTTTGACAGTGGGGGACAAGGGCATTAAATGCCCGTCGCCGTCGACCCCAAAAGCGTCCGTCCATGCTTCTCAGTTCGCCACGGCGGTAGCCTCGTCACCGTGGCATGCCACCATGTGCCCCAGGCTGCACAGCCATCTGCCACGTGCCCCTGGAAGGGCCCCAGGGCGACGCGTGGGCCGATGAGCTGGAGCGCGGGCACACAGCGTAGGTTTCCCCGGCAAGCACCTTGCCGGGGGAGTAATCTTGCCGGGCCCGGAAGCTTGTCGCTCTCCGGGTCCTGCCGGGGCGCATGATGCGCCGAGGCATCTCTTGAGATATGTTTTCCTTGGCCTCCCTGGCAAGCTCCTCTTGCCAGGGTTTTGTGCTAAAGCGATAACCTTGAGCCTGGTGCGGCCTTCCCGGCAAGCTCCTCTTGCCGGGGCCTTGATCTTCTGCCTTGTATACTTTGTTCTTGAATGGCTTCATAAGGACCGGAAAAGGTACCCGGCGAGCACGTGGTAAGCCCTGCCACGGGAAGCTGCTACTGACCGTGCACAAGTTGGGGTACTTAGTACACCGACAGGAGCCCTCGGGCCTGGGCCACACATGGTGCCGAGCGCTGTTGGGCCAGGCCCAAAACAGTGCACGGGCACACGCGGCCCGCGGCAAGCCGTATCCCCTTCCGTATCCGCCGCATCCCTCCCTAACGGCACGCGTCGATTGCGGCGTCGTGGGAGAGATCGTGGCCTGTTCTTTAATGGGAAATGCGGAGTGTCCCCCACTTCCCCCTTAAAAGCAGAGGTAGCAGGGGCAGCTCCCTCCATCGTCTTCATTGCGTCTTGATTCTCCAGAAACCCCCGTCGCCCTCCGCCTCCCCAAAGTCGACAGAGAGCCCAGCTCCACTCCCTCCTCTGCCGCCTCCCACATCTGCGGCACCGTCGAGCTCCTCGCCTCTTCCCTCGCCGCCCTCGCCATGGCTCCGAAGAGCGACAAGGCGAAAGCAGACAAGGCCAAGAAGGAGAAGTCCGAGCAGGCGGCGAGGCTGGTAGCCCTGCGGAAGAAGCATGTGGTCTTCACGCCGAGGCTTGGTCCGAGGGAGCTGCGGGACAAATACTATCTGTTCTGGGCGAGGGAGACCACAGCTCATCCCCGCACCAGAGTCTTCCCCGCCGTCGCCAAAGATATGTTCCCCGACGGGTACTTTTTCTTCGCCGCATTCTTCCATTGTGGTCTGTGCCCTCCGTTCTCGGAGTTCTTTTGTGATATCATGTATACATACGGCCTCCACCTCCTAGATTTTACCCCCAACGCCATCCTTACGATGGCCGTTTTCGTACATCTGTGCGAAAACTATGTTGGGGTTCATCCAAGTGTAGCCCTTTTCCGCCACTTCTTCATGCCTAGAGTAGAGTCAGGTGCCCCCCTCTCCGGCGGCATCTCCTGGATCTTTAGGCTGAACAAGAAGGACTCGTACCTGAAGGGTGAGCTTCGCGGCAAGTGGGAGGAGTGGAGGGCCGATTGGTGCTGGGTGCTGGAAGATAAGCCTGAGCCCTTTACCGCGCCGCGCCAGACTGCCATAGTGCGCGGCAGGGATTGGAGCGAGTTGGCCCCGGAGGACAGCAAGCTTAATATTGCCCTCATTAGGATCATTCGCCTCCGGGTCGACAATCTGACTATCGGAGAAGTTGGAGCAGATTTCCTCCGCCGCCGCATCGCCCCTTTACAAGAAAGGAAGAGGCCCGCCTGGGAATTCGGCAATGCGGCAGACATCATGAGGCTGCGCCCTGGATTGAACTACAACTTCACCGCTTTGGAGTTGAAGGGGATGGTCAAGGAGCTCTTCAAGCATGACCCTGCCCATCCGGAGTGGTTCAGACCTTCCCGGGGAGTGGTGCTGCTGTGCAACAGTTCCGCCCGTGATTCCCTACGGGCGATGATGCCCGCGTGCGACTCCCACGGCGTCATCCCCACTTGGATAGAGCCTCCGCCGGATACCGTGCTGACCTTCTTCGACAACCTGGTCGAGACGCCCCTCAACGCCGAGGAGAAAAAGGGCCTCACCCGAGCCACTACTGAACGGGACATAGCCTACATCGCCTCCAGGATGGAAGAGGCCGCCGCAGCCGCGGCCGCGGGCCAATTTGGATATACTGTGGACGAGGCACCGGCCGCGGACGCAGTGAGTCAAGCAGAGGAGGCGGAAATCCTCAAGCTGTTGAAGCTCGCGCCCGAGGAGTTTGCCGGAGAGCCTTCCGTGAAGTTTGCCGGGACGAGCGAGGTTGCCGGGGGGAGCGAGGCCGCCGGGCACGGTGCTGAGTCCAGCGGGCCCGCCGAGGAGGAAGAGGACGTCGAGGCTGGAGATTCCGGTGGATCTCTGAATCTTGACGACGATGCCTGCTCATCCTCGGAGAACTCTCCGCCGCCGGCAAGCCCCCCGCAGCAACCGAAGAAGCGCCTCCGCAAGGCAACTGAGACGGCGAGGCCGCAGGCGCCTCGACAGCAGCCGGCGCGCCGTGCGACGCGCGCCACCAAGACGAGCGAAGTCGTCAAGGAGGCGCCCCGTTCTCAAGCGCCAAGCGGAGGGGGATCTTCCCGGAGCGGAACGGGTGCTCCTTCTGCCCCTCGGTCTTCGGCGACGACGGGGGCTGGGTCTTCGCAGCCCACAGCCCCGGAGACCGCCAAGCGCCCGAGGGAACCTTCTCCTCCAGCTCCTCGCGCGGGAGCACCTCAGGCGGATTTTGACTTCTCCGCCCTCAGCTCCGACGAAGAGGAAGAGGAGTAAGTACTTGCAATTCTTTTAGTTTCTTTGATCTTGTCTTGATTTTCCTTGCTTGGTTCTGATCTTGCTTTTGTTTTGCTTCACAGGACCTTGGCCCAGAGGATGGCGAAGAGAGCCAAGATCCCTGTGGTCAAGATTGAAGATGACTCGCCCGCCGCGACGACGGGAGACGTGCCAGCGGCAAACTTGCCGGATCAACCTGCTGCTCCGAGGAGCAGCCCCCAGCGCAGCCCCCAGCGTAAGTCTGGTATTTGTTTTTCTGCTTGAAGGTGCGCTCGAGGTTGTTGCTTGTACTGATATTTTGTTGCTTTGTGTAGAAGTGGAGCCGCAGCCGCAGGAGCGCCAGGAGGTCGCCCCCGAAGAGCCGCTTGCTCCACCCTCCCCGCCAAGGACGAACTCTCCGGCAAGGGAGAACGCTCCGCCAAGGACGGGCACTCCGCCAAGGGCGAGTACCCCGCCAAGGGTGAGCAGCCCGACAAGGGTGAGCACCCCGCCAAGGGAGGGCGCGGGTGGCCCTCCGCCAGCAGGGGCCACTGCTCCGCCGCCAAGGGAGAATTCCCCGGCGAGGGACCCTGTCATCGAAGAAGTCCGCGAAGGTAAATCTTGCAACTTCTTCTTCTTGGATTTGTCTTTTTGGGTATTTGCTTGACTTTTTCTTTTCTTTTTCTTCTGCTAGACCCTCCTGCCCCAGAGCCGATGGAGACGGAGGCCACCGCTGAGGAGGAGGTGCACGGCGACGGCGGCAACGCCACTACCGCCGAGGGGACGGCTGGAGCAGGCGAGCCGGTCGTCGAGGAGACTGCCCCGACCACCGACGCCACGGCCGGGGAAGGGACCGGCGACCATACTGCTGGCCCGGAGGCCGCAGGAGCGCCGGACGCTGCACCGACCGCCGACCCTTCCGCCTCCGCGGAGCGGTCGGGTGTCTACTTGAAGGCCGCCAACGGGGTCTTCATACAAGTCCCGTGGGCGTCCTCGTCTCGAGCACCCGCGGAGGGAGAGACCTTTGACGGAGAGGTCCTCGCCTCCGCCGGCTTGAAGATCGTCGAAGCGCCCGGCGACAGCGACAAGCCCGAAGAGGAGGGACTCCTTCGCCGGCTCCTGGCCTTGTATCGAGCCAGGCAGGCGAAGCTGGAGTCTCGGGAGGCCCTCGTCACCAAGGCTGGAGCAGACTTGGAGAAACGCGCCGCGGAGCACCGTGCCGCCAACCAGGCGGCCCTCCACAACTTGGCGGAGGAGCGGGAAGAGCTTGCCGGGGCGCAGCAAGCCTTCCTCCTGGAGAAGGCTGAGGCCGAGGAGCAGCAAAGACTGGCCACCGAGGAGCTGTCTCGGCGGGAAGGGGTGCTCAACCAGCGGAAGGTCGACCTCGACGCCCACGAGGACGACCTCACCGCCCGGGAGCAAGCCATTAGCGGGGCCTTGAAGGAGGCGAAGGCCGCGGCTGCTGCCGCGGAGACTGCTAAGAAGGATCTGGATGCCAGGGTGAAGCAGCTGGAGTTGTTATTGAAGGCCAGCGAGGACAGAGTCACTGCGCTCAATGTGGAGCGGGAGAAAGATGCCCACACCAACTCTGAGCTGCAGGTACGCCTCTCCGACAAGGGCCAGGAACTCTCTGACGCCAAGAACTCCATTGCTGACTTAGAGCTGAAGGTCTCCACCCTGACTGATTCGCTCGACGCCTCCCGGGACCGCGAGACGAAGCTAAAGGACGAACTCCGCAAGGAAAGGCTCTTGGTGGAGAGCGCCGCCGTCTCAACGAACAACTTCAACCGGGCAGTGGAGCAGTGGACTGATGAGCTGGTCACCTCCGCTGCAAATATTGACAAGGAGATGGTGGCGCTGAGGGCGGAGCATCTCGTGTACTCGCCGGACGAGAGTCTCCCCCACAACGCCAAGTTGAGTCTGTTCTTCAGGGGAATCGCGCTGGCGCTTGCGCGGCTGCGGGAGAGGATCCCCGTGCAGCTGGCCGACGAGGCGCGTCGGCTCTGCACGGGCACCATGGAGCGGTCTTGTCCAAGATCGTCTTCCGCAATCCCGGCATCAACCTCGTCAACGTCCTCCGCACCTTGCCGCCCGAAGCCGATCAGGAGGCGTGGAAAGCGCAGGTTGCCCACATTATCGCCAAGGTGAATAAGATCACAAGGCGTGAAGGCGACCGCGTAGATTAGATTCCTTTATTTCTGCGTCCTTTGCCGCTGCAAAGCATGTTATGGACATGAATCTATTAGTTATTGCGGCAAGTTATCTTTGTAATATACAATCTTAGTTTGAGCTATCCATGCAGTGTTATCTCCCTTGCTTTGGTCCCTTCACTTTGTATGCATTCCACCCTACGCTTTTAGGGGACTTGCCGGCAAGGGGCTCTTGCCGCGAGCGCTGAGTGCTAGACTCTTAGCAGCCTGCTGGCAATACCCTTACCGGCAAGAAACCTTGCCGCAGCTAGTCGCAGCACACTTAGATTGCTGAGCGAACTCGAAAACGAAGTAAGGGCGTGACACTTGTCGCAGCTCACTTAGGTCGTTGAGCGTGCTCGAAAAAAAGTAAGGGTGCGGCTAGCCACGGGTAGGTTCCTCCGCGCACAGGTTTTCCATACAAAGTGTAGTTGTTCAAGGAAGATAACTAAAAAATTTAAAAAGTTTGAAATATTCAAACTTGGGTAACTTAGCTTTCATGGGTTGCTTGCTCCCCGGCAAGGCTTCTCTTTCTTGAACAATACGTACTTGGTCCCTCCATCTCCTTTCCCCCCGGCAAACTTGTGCGCGAGGAGCACTCCTTCTGCTTTAGAGGAAAAAAAGAGAGGGAAAAACAAGCATGGTGCCTTATGGCTTGCTAGTGCTTACCGGGGATGTGCATTGCACAAGGTGTCAAATGATGCGTGCAAATAACAAAGAAAAGCATGGAAATGACAAACAGTGCGAGGCACAAAAGCTTTACTGATGCACGGGATCTGCGCCCGGCTTTGTACAAAGGTTTATATGCAACAGCGGCAAGACTCGTACAAAAGGTGGTTGCCGGAGCGGATCGCGGCAACCGCGCCTTATGGGTGAAACTTGCGAAGATGCTCTATGTTCCAGGAGTTGCTCACCGGTAAGCCTTCTTCGGTCTCAAGGCGGACAGCGCCGGGCCTTGTGACTTGTCTCACCCGATAAGGGCCTTCCCACTTCGGCGTCAACTTGTTGGAATTCTTGGCGGACTAAACACGCCGAAGAACAAGGTCGCCTTCCTCGAGACTCCTGGCCCTAACCTTGCAGCTATGATAGCGACGCAAGGCTTGCTGGTATCGAGCAGCTCGTACAGCAGCCTGGAGACGTTCCTCCTCAAGGAGCAATGCATCATCTTGTCGCAGTTGCTCTTGCTCGAGCTCATCATAAGCGAGCACTCGAGGAGATCCGTATACGAGTTCCGTGGGGAGAACTGCCTCTGCTCCATAGACAAGAGCAAAGGGTGTCTGTCCGGTGGCTCGATTTGGTGTCGTCCTGATCGACCAAAGAGCTGCCGGCAACTCTTCTATCCAGTTTCTTCCGCACTTGTGCAGCCTGTCAAAGGTTCTTGTCTTGAGTCCGCGCAGCACTTCAGCATTGGCCCTCTCCGCTTGACCATTGCTCCTCGGGTGAGCAACAGAAGCGAAGCAGACCTTGGCGCAAGGTCTTGGACGTACTGCATGAAGGTGCGACTTGTAAATTGAGTGCCGTTATCGGTGATGATCCTGTTAGGGATTCCGAAACGGTAAACAATCGATCTGAAGAACCTGACTGCTGACTGTGCTGTCACCTTTCTCACTGGTTCCACTTCTGGCCACTTTGTGAACTTGTCAATTGCAACGTACAAGTACTCAAAGCCCCCGACCGCGCGGGGAAAGGGGCCGAGGATGTCGAGCCCCCAGACCGAGAAGGGCCAGGACAAAGGGATCGTCTGGAGAGCTTGAGCTGGCTGGTGAATTTGCTTGGCATGGAACTGGCACGCTTCACACTTGGTTACTTGTGCAGTTGCGTCTTGGAGGGCTTCTGGCCAGAAGAACCCTTGCCGGAACGCCTTCCCGGCAAGTGCCCTTGCGCCAATGTGGTGGCCACATATGCCTCCGTGTATTTCTGCCAACAGCTTCTGTCCATCTTCCCAGGAAATGCACTTCAACCTGACACCATTGAGTCTTCTTCTGTACAGTTCATTGCCAACGAACTGATACATACTTGACTGCCTGGTTATCTTCTCTATCTCTTCTGGCTCGTCGGGAAGTTCTCCAGTTTGCAGAAAACGGACGATTTGTTGTGCCCATGCTGGAGCCTGAGGCTCAACAACAAGGACCAAAGGCATGAGTGCTGCTGCGGGAACCTCAGCTTCTACGGCGAGAACCTGCGGTTCTGCCGGAGCTGGTGGTCCCCCGGCAAGCCTGTCGGGGCAAGGCTTGTCGGGAACGCTTGCTTCAACTGTACAGTCCCTCGGGTCTGCAGGAGCAAACTGTTCCTCAGCGTCTTGGCTGTTGATCTTGGGGACTTTGGCGGCGGCTTCGGGAAGATCCGCCGGCAAGTAGTCGCCGGAGACCAACTTTCTTTTCTTGTTTTGCCCAACTGATGGTGTAATGGATGGCTGAGTTAACTTGAGTACGAAGGTCCCTGGTTCCACAGGTAACTTCATTGCAACACACTTTGAAAGGCCATCTGCAATATCATTCTGAGCTCTTGGGACGTGCTCCATTTGCAGACCTTCAAAGTGTTCTTCAAGCTTCCTCACTTCATCAACATAAGGTTCCATCAAAGGGCTCTGATAACTCTTGTTCACTTGTCGGACCACCAACTGAGAATCTCCCTGCACAATCAACTTCTTAATCCCAAGCTCGGCTGCAATTCTGAGGCCGGCAAGTAGACCTTCATACTCTGCAGTATTGTTTGTCGCTTGTTCCTTGGGAAAGTGCATCTGGACAACATACTTGAGGTGCTCTCCGGTGGGTGCTATGAGTACCACGCCGGCTCCGGCGCCTTGCAGCGAGAAAGCACCATCAAAGTACATTATCCATTCGTTGCTTGCTTCTTGGACGGGAACGCTTGTTACTGAAACTTCTTCATCTGGCGTTGGGGTCCATTCTGCTATGAATTCTGCCAAAGCTCTGCTCTGTATGGTTGAAGTACTCTCAAACTTGAGGCCAAAGCTTGACAGCTCTAGTGCCCACTCGACGATCCTGCCTGTTGCCTCGGGATTTTGCAATATCCTTTTCAACGGAAAGCGAGTGACCACCGTTATCTCGTGCGCTTGGAAATAATGGCGCAGCTTTCTTGAGGCCATGAGGAGGCCGAAAAGCAGCTTCTGCACCCCAGAGTATCTTGATCTAGCCCCCTGCAGAAGGGAACTTACGAAATACACTGGGCGCTGCACCATCTTCCTTCGCACTTCTCCTTGTTCCTGCGCAGACTTGTCCTTATCGGGGCCAGAGCTTGTCGGGGAAGCCCCCTGCTTGTCGCTGGATTCGCTTGTCGGGGATGTGGGTTCCTCATTCGCCTCTCTCTCCGCTACTAACGCAGCACTAACCACTTGATTGGTTGCCGCTAGGTACAGCAGCAACTTCTCTTGTGGCCTAGGTGCGACAAGTATCGGAGTGGAGGACAGGTATCCTTTCAAGTCCTGCAGCGCTGCCTCCGCTTCCGGAGTCCATTTCATAGGACCTGCCTTTTTCAAGATTTTGAAGAAAGGTAGGGCGCGTTCTGCAGACTTTGAAATGAACCTGCTGAGGGCAGCCACACAACCAGCAAGTCTCCTTACGTCCTTGACGCGCTTCGGGGCTTCAATCTGCTCAATGGCTTTTATCTTGTCGGGATTGGCTTCAATCCCTCTTTGGGACACAAAGAACCCAAGAAGCTTGCCGGAGGGAACTCCGAAGACGCACTTCTCGGGATTCAACTTGAGCTGTATCTTGCGCAGATTCTTAAAGGTTTCCTCTAAATCTTGGATCAGGGTATCTCTGCTCTTGCTCTTGACCACTATATCATCCATGTAGGCTTCTACGTTTCTGTGGGTCTGTGGCTCAAAAGCAGTGTGCACCACCCTCGCAAATGTCGAGCCTGCATTCTTCAACCCAAAGGGCATGCGTATGAAGCAATATGTGCCGCATGGAGTAATGAATGCAGTCTTCTCTTCATCTTCCTTGGCCATGAATATCTGGTGGTAACCTGAGTATGCATCAAGGAAGGAAAGCAGCTCACATCCGGCGGTGGAGTCAACAATCTGGGCAATACGCGGCAAGGGAAATGGATCCTTGGGACATGCTTTATTCACATGAGTGAAGTCTATACAGAGTCTCCACTTCCCATTGGCCTTGCGCACGACGACTGGATTGGCCAACCACGTAGGATGGATCACGCCTCTAACCAGGCCTGCTGCTTCTAGCTTCTTTATCTCTTCGGCGATGAATTCTTGGCGCTCCACGGCTTGCTTTCTGACCTTCTGCTTGACGGGCCACGCATGAGGGCAACAGCAAGCTTGTGCTCAATTACCTTCCTGGGAACGCCGGGGATGTCAGATGGTTGCCACGCAAACACATCGACATTTGCCCGCAGGAAGGCAACGAGCGCGCTTTCCTATTTTTTGTCGAGTGTAGCACTGATGGTGAAGGTACCACCAGTGCCGTCCTCCTTGGCGGACACCTTCTTGGTCGCCGGTGGAGCGGCCATCCCCTTCTTGCACTTGCCGGTGGAGCTCGATGGTGCGTCCTCGACGGCAGCGCAGCACTCCGAAGAGGTGCGTTTGCCGGAGTGGGCCCCAGAGCTCTTGCCGGACTTGGTCTTGTTCCTTCCCCCGGGAGCTTCAGCGGCAAGTGTGTTGCTTTCTGCTGCGGCTGCTGCATCCCGGTAGATCTTGTCGGCGCAGATAAGCGCGTCCTTCTTGTCGCCAGGGACAAAGATGACGCTTATCGGCCCCGGCATCTTGAGTACGTTGTAGGCATAGTGGGAAGCTGCCATGAACTTGGCGAGGGCAGGACGGCCAAGTATCCCGTTGTATGGCAATGGGATATCGGCAACGTCAAAGGTTATCCTCTCCGTCCTGAAGTTGAGCTCCCCGCCAAAGGTCACGGGCAGCGTAATCTTCCCCTTCGGCTTGCTCCTTCCCGGGTTGATTCCTTGGAACGACCCAGTTTCTTCGAGCTCGCCGTCAGGGATCTGTAGTTTCTTGATCACAGCTGAGGAGATCAAGTTCAGGCCGGCCCCGCCGTCTACCAACATCTTGGTGACCTTGAGGTTGCGGATAGTTGGTGAGACCAACATCGGCAAGCACCCGACCGCAGTTGTGCGGTCAGGGTGGTCCTCAAGGTCGAAGATGATGGGCGTGCTGGACCACTTCAGGAGCCTGCGTGACTCGACGGGCGGCTCAGCTGCATTCACTTCTCGCACCCACTGCTTGAGCTGGCGGTGGGAAGTGTGCAGAGAGGCGCCTCCATCGACACACAGGACCTCTATGGCCTTCTGGAACTCCTGCTCGCTGTTATCTCCTTCCTCCATGTCGTCGTCGTCGTCTTCTTCCTCATCCTTGTCGCGGCCCCGGGGAGGTCTATCACCTTGCCGCTGCTTGGCCTTGCCGCGGCGTCCTCCCCGGCAATTGAACGGCCGCTTCTTGCTGGGCTCTCCTCCGCCTCCTTGGGCCTTCTCCTTGTCGCGACGCTCGTATTCAGCCTTCTGCTGCTCTACGAGGTACTCGACCCTCTTGCAGTTCTGGAGATCGTGGCCCTTGGTGCGGTGGATCTTGCAGTACTGCTTGTCGGAGCCGTCCTGCTTGTCGGCTGCTGCCACAGGGGCGGGCTCCTTGCCGGAACCGCCTGCCTATGCCTTCTTGGCGGGAGCCTCCTTGCCGGACTTCTCGACGACCAGCACCTCCTTGCTCTTCTTCTTTCTGTTATTCCGCCGCCGGCTTTTCCTTGCCGGGGCGGCATCCTCGCTGTCGCTTCCTCCTGCGCCAGCATCCTCTCCGGGGAGTCTCCTCCCCTCTTCGGCGCGCGCGCACTTGTCAGCCAGAGCGTAAAGCTCGCTGACATCTCGGATCTTGGTCATGGCCATCTCCTCCCTCATCCGGCGGTTACGCACGTTCTGGTGAAACGCGCTGATAACCGCGGCAGGGTGGACGTCGGGAATGTTGTGCTGGACGCGGCTGAATCTCTGGATATACTTGCGCAGGGACTCTCCCTCCTTCTGGGCGAGGATGTGGAGATCGCTCTCCTGGCCGTGGGGTTTGTGGCCGCCCGTGAAGGCGCCAACAAACTGGTGGCACAGATCCGCCCATGAAGAGATGGAGCTCTCCGGCAAGTGCATAAGCCAAGACCGAATGTTCGGCTTAAGCACAAGCGGGAAATAGTTGGCTAAGATCTTCTCGTCGCGTCCCCCGGCAGCCTGCACCGCGATGGTGTAGATGCTGAGGAACTCCGAGGGGTGTGTCTTGCCGTCGTACTTCTCGGGTACGTCGGGCTTGAAGTTTTTCATGCTGGGCCACTGGACTTGCCGCAGCTCACGGGTGAACGCAGGGCAACCTGCCGCGTACGGCAAGTCGCCTGGTTCACCAGGCGCGTGCGCGTCGACAGCGGTCCCAGCGCGCTGGTCTGATTGTCTTCGGGCTTCTCGTCGACGCTCGATGCGAGTCCGAGCGTCCTCTTGCCGCCTGTCGTCGAGGACCTGGCGCTGGTCACGACGAGCCCGCGGATCCGACGACGCCGTGGAATCGTCGTCGACGTTGATCCGGCGGGGTGGCGTCTTCTGCTTCCGCGGCGGGGAGTGCACGGTGGTTGCACCCCCGGCGGTCTTGTCGCCATCGGCCTTCGTCTGGTCGACTTGCCGCGGCCGCGATGTCGCCGGCTGTTGTGGCGTGTCGTTGTTGGCGAAGGCGATGAGGCTCTGGATCGTCGCCCTCCAGCCTTCGGTTTTATCTGCCGCTGGAGGGAAGTCGAGGAGCAGCTGTGCTCTTGCTAGAGCTTCTGCTGGAGAGGAGGGGAGCGGCGGCGAGCGGTGCGAGGAGCGAGATATGCTCGGACTTCTAACAGGATTAGAAGGAGCAGTTTCTCGCCCCGGCGACCGCGCCTTGCTCGTACCAGCGTGCTGGCCTTGAGCATCCCGCGATCCTCCGGCTTGGCCACGTCCCAGCAAGCGTATGGTACCTCCTGTACCACGTCGCTGCGGGTCTTGCACCTCCTGGGAGGGACGTGGAGCGTGTACCGACGCCGAGGCTTTGGAGTTCGCTCGGTCGTCGGTCTTGTCCTTGGACTTGGTGGCGCCGTGAGTTTCCTCGCCGGCGACCACCCTTCCACCGACGTCTCCTCCACCAACCGTTGGTTCTGGTGGCAGTGGGATCGACGCAGACGGGCCTCCGACCTCCGAAGCCTTCTTATTCGGAGGCATGTTGTTGCTGTCGATGGAGCTGATGAAGCTGGCGAGGTTGATGAAGAATGCGCCCGCGTGAGCGCCGGATCAGGTTCGCACAACCTCGACGCCCCCTACCTGGCGCGCCAAAGATGTCGGGGGAAACTGTCCTCCCACGAGCACCTATGGGACCGGAGCCCCTTCTACGTTGCGGTAAGGGAGCGGAGGGAGCACGAAGAGCAGATCGAGGGGCACACGCGGGCAGTTTACCCAGGTTCGGGCCGCGCGGACGCGTAAAACCCTACTCCTGCTTAGGTTGTATTGAGCTCGGGAGCTTGAAGATCTACAGTACTAGCTACGCCGAGCGAGAGAGTTGTCTAGGTTTCGAACCCTCTCTACGTTGTGCGTGGGCCTCCTTTTATAGCTCAAAGGGGTCACCGACAGGTGTCAACGTAGAGGAGGGTAAAAGTGTAATTTTGGTGGTAGTTGTAACAGTGCATGAACAGTGTATGAACAGTGGTCTTCACCTAACTTTGACAGTGGGGGACAAGGGCATTAAATGCCCATCGCCGTCGACCCCAAAAGCGTCCGTCCATGCTTCTCCGTTCGCCACGGCGGTAGCCTCGTCACCGTGGCATGCCACCATGTGCCCCAGGTTGCACAGCCATCTGCCACGTGCCCCTGGAAGGGCCCCAGGGCGACGCGTGGGCCGATGAGCTGGAGCGCGGGCACACAGCGTAGGTTTCCCCGGCAAGCACCTTGCCGGGGGAGTAATCTTGCCAGGCCCGGAAGCTTGTCGCTCTCCGGGTCCTGCCGGGGCGCATGATGCGCCGAGGCATCTCTTGAGATATGTTTTCCTTGGCCTCCCTGGCAAGCTTCTCTTGCCAGGGTTTTGTGCTAAAGCGATAACCTTGAGCCTGGTGCGGCCTTCCCGGCAAGCTCCTCTTGCCGGGGCCTTGATCTTCTGCCTTGTATACTTTGTTCTTGAATGGCTTCGTAAGGACCGGAAAAGGTACCCGGCGAGCACGTGGTAAGCCCTGCCACGGGAAGCTGCTACTGCCCGTGCACAAGTTGGGGTACTTAGTACACCGACACCGCCCCCCTTCTTGCCGCCCGTCGCGGCCCTTCCACCGGCGCCCCCCTCCAGCGACTGCTCGTGCGCTCGCCGACGCTCGGGCTGCGGTCGCGCCCGCATCGCCCGAGCACAACGCCCGCTTCCCCCTGTCGGCCTGGGCGGGTGCCCAGCGCCCGCTCCAGGCGCCCGTTAGCCCCGACCCGTTAGGCCCCCCTGGCCCTATGACAAGGGGACCCCACCCCCAGAATGTTTTAAAAAAAGAAGAACAAAAAAAGAATTAATAATTAATTAATTAATTAATTAGTGAATTAATTAAGTTAACTAATCCAATTTAATTAATCTAATTAATTAGTTAGTTTAACTAAACAGTAATTACATTAGCTAAATCCTAATTAAACTAAACAGAGTATGACATGTGGACCCCGCACGTCAGTTTGACCAGTCAACACTCATGTTGACTGCTGACGTCATGATGACGTCAGCATACACTATTCTGGATAATGTTGATTTATTTAATAATTAATAAATTAGAAAATGATTTAAAACTTTAAAAATTAATATAAAATAATATGTAACTCGGATGAAAATACTTTATATATGAAAGTTGCTTAGAATTTTGACACGAATCCGAATACGCGGTCCGTTCGTCCACCACACATCTCTATCATACCGAACATGCAACATTCCCCTCCGTTTCATCTGCCCGAAAATGCCTAACACCGGGAATACTTTCCCGGGTGTTATTCCTCTTCGCCTGTATCACCGAGCACCGCGTTAGGTCACACCTAGCATCGCGTTTTGCCATGTTATGCCTTGTGTTGCAATGTTTGCTTTATATTTATTGTTTCTCCCCCCTCTTCTCTCCGATAGACACCAGGACTGAGACTGCTGATGGTGCCACTGTGATCGACTGCGTCGACGACGACCCCTCTTTCTTACCAGAGCAACAAGGCAAGCCCCCCCCCCCCTTGATCACCAGATATCGCCCATTCTCCTCTCTTATTCTTGCATTAGGTTTGCTACTGTTGTTGATTCGATAACTCCTATTCTGATGGATAGCCTGTCATTGTTGCTACCATTGTTGATACCTTTACCTGTTATCCTAATACTTAGTATAGGATGCTAGTATTCCATCAGTGGCCACACATCCTTATCCGTCCGCCATGCCTTACTATCGGGCCGTGATCACCTCGGGTGGTGATCACGGGTATATACTTTATACATACATTACATGACACATGATGTGACTAAAGTCGGGTCGGCTCATTGAGTACTCGCAAGTGATTCCGATATGGGGGCTGAAAGGACAGGTGGCTCCATCCAGGTAGTGGTGGGCCTGAGTTCCCGACGGCCCCCGAGTGGATCTTTGTGGCAGAGCGACAGGGCAGGTTGAGACACCCAGTGGAGAGGTGGCCTGGCCCTGGTCGTTGTCCGTCGTGATTTCATAATAACACGCTTAACGAGTTTGGATATTTGATCTGAGTCTGGCCGCTGGCCTATACGCTCTAACCAGCTACGTGGGAATAGTTATGGGCACTCGACGTCATGGTATCAGCCGAAGCCTTCTTGACGTCAGCGACTGAGCGGCGCGCGCCGGGTTGGAGCGCGTAACGTAATTTCCTTAGTAATGGAGGTTGCTAGGTCTGCTCACCGAACCCCTGCGCGCCTAGGACTTAGACCGGCGTGCTGACCTCTTTGTTGTGCTTAGGTAGGGCTGTGATGTGTTGATCTTCCGAGGCCGGGCATGACCCTGGAAAGTGTGTCCGGCCAAATGGGATCAAGCATGCTGGGTTATGTGGTGCACCCCTGCAGGGAAGTTAATCTATTCGAATAGTCGTGTCCCTCGGTAAAACGACGACCCAGAGTTGTATTCCGACCTCAGGACAACTAGAACCGGATACTTGATAAAACACACCCAGATGAGTTCCAGATATAACTCGATGGTTGCTATCTCACAGGGTGATGTGCGGGAGGATCACCGAGTAGGATTATGCTATTGGATGTTACTTGGTGAACTTACCATCTATTCTATTCTACTGCTGCAAGACGGAGGCTGCCAGAAGTTGGATACTTGTCACTATTCCATCTACTCTCTTCTACTGCTGCAAGATGAAGGATGCCAGAAGCGTAGTCTTTGATTTGATTAGCTATCCCCCTCTTATTCTGGCATTCTGCAGTTTATACCACAGATATTACCCCTTTACACATATATCATTGCATATGTAGTATAGATCCTTGCTTGCGAGTACTTTGGATGAGTACTCACGGTTGCTTTGCTCCCCCTTTTTCCCCCTCCTGTTCCTTCTTCTCGGATGACGCAACTAGATGATGGAGTCCAGGAGCCAGAGGATCCCGATGATGTTTCCACATGGAGTTCGGCTTCGAGGAGTAGTTAGGAGGTCCCAGGTAGGAGGCCTTGCCTTTTCGATAGTTGCTATATTTGTGCTAGCCTTCTTAAGGCAAACTTGTTTAACTTATGTTTGTACTCATATATTATTGCTTCCGCTGATTCTTGTGTTTTGAGCTTTTGTATTCGAGCCCTCGAGGCCCCTGGCTTGTAATATAAAGCTTGTATTGTTTTAATTGGTGTCTAGAGTTGTGTTGTGATATCTTCCAGTGAGTCCTCGATCTTGGTCGTACACATTTGCGTGCATGATTAGTGTACGGACAAATCGGGGGCGTCACACCGTGACCCTCTCTAATTTTTTGCACATGCCATGTGGGTGAAATGATGATACCATGCCTAGTTTCAACCTTTTTAGGGTTCATTTTGTAATGCTTTTCAATTTCACGGTCATTTAGCTCTCTCAAAAAAAATTAGCAAATGAATGGAAAAGACCAAATGAATTCAGAAAGGTTGATAATTGATGACGTGGATTTGAATGGTGCATTTTGAACACACAAAAAGTCTGGAGTTCAAATAAGTTCAAGAAAATGCAATGCCTTTGTAACATATGAGTTTTCGTCCTAAACCCTGATACATCGAAAGAGATTGCCCATTTTGTACACGAAGTGCATCCAGTTTTTGCCGTGACCCTCTCTACTTTTTTGCACATGCCATGTTGGTGAAATGATGATACCATGCCAAGTTTCAACCTTTTCAGAGTTCATTTTGTAGTTCTTTTTAATATCACGGTCATTTAGCTCTCTCAAAACAAATCAGTAAATGAATGAAAACTAATAATTAATTCAGATAGGGTTGATAATTGATGATGTGGATTTGATTGGTGCATTTTGAACACACAAAAAGTCTGGAGTTCAAATGAGTTCAAAAAATGCAATGCCTTTGTAACATATGAGTTTTCGTCCTAAACCCTGATACCTCGAAAGAGATTGTCCATTTTGTACACGAAGTGCATCCAGTTTTTGCCGTGACCCTCTCTACTTTTTTGCACATGCCATGTGGGTGAAATGATGATACCATGCCAAATTTCAACCTTTCCAGAGTTCATTTTGTAGTGCTTTTAAATTTCAGGGTCATTTAGCTCTCTCAAAAAAATCTATAAATGAATGAAAAATACCAAATGAATTCAGAAAGGGTTTATAATTGATGATGTGGATTTGAATGGTTCATTTTGAACACACAAAAAGTGTTGAGTTGAAATAAGTTCAAAAAATTGCAATACCTTTGTAACACATGAGTTTTCGTCCTAAACCCTCATACCTCGAAACATATTGTCCATTTTGTACACGAAGTGCATCCAGTTTTTGCCGTGACCCTCTCTACTTTTTTTCACATTCCATGTGGGAGAAATGATGATAGCATGCCAAGTTTCAACCTTTTTAGAGTTCATTTTGTAGTGCTTTTCAATTTCACTATCATTTAGCTCTCTCAAGAATGGAAAATACCAAATGAATTCAGAAAGGGTTGATAATTGATGACGTGGATTTGAATGGTGCATTTTGAACACACAAAAAGTCTGGAGTTCAAATTAGTTCAAAAAAATGCAATGCCTTTGTAACATATAAGTTTTCGTCCTAAACCCTGATACCTCGAAAGAGATTGTCCATTTTGTACACAAAGTGCATCCAGTGTTTGCCGTGACCCTCTCTACTTTTTTGCACATGCCATGTGGGTGAAATGATGATACCATGCCAAGTTGCAACCATTTCAGAGTTCATTTTGTAGTGCTTTTCAATTTCACGGTCATTTAGCTCTCTCAAAACAAATCAGTAAATGAATGGAAATACCAAATGAATTCAGAAAGTGTTGATTATTGATGATGTGGATTTGATTGGTGCATTTTGAACACACAAAAAGTCTGGAGTTCAAATGAGTTCAAAAAAATGCAATGCCTTTGTAACATATGAGTTTTCGTCCTAAACCCTCATACATTGAAAGAGATTGTCCATTTTGTACACGAAGTGCATCCAGTTTTTGCCGTGACCCTCTCTACTTTTTTGCACATGCCATGTGGGTGAAATGATGATTCCATGCCAAGTTTCAACCTTTTCAGAGTTCATTTTGTAGTGCTTTCAATTTCACGGTCATTTAGTTCTCTCAAAACAAATCATTAAATGAATGAAAAATACCAAATGAATTCAGAAAGGGTTGATAATTGAAGATGTGGATTTGAATGGTGTATTTTGAACACACAAAAAGTGTGGAGTTGAAATAAGTTCACAAAATTGCAATGCCTTTGTAACATATGAGTTTTCGGCCTAAACCCTCATACCTCGAAAGAGATTGTCCATTTTGTACACGAAGTGCATCTAGTTTTTGCCGTGACCCTCTCTACTTTTTTTCACATTCCATGTGGGTGAAATGATGATACCATGCCAAGTTTCAACCTTTTCAGAGTTTATTTTTTAGTGCTTTTCAATTTCACGGTCATTTAGCTCTCTCAAACCAAATCAGTAAATGAATGGAAAATACCAAATGAATTCAGAAATGGTTGATAATTGATGATGAGGATTTGATTGGTGCACTTTGAACACACAAAAAGTCTGGAGTTCAAATAAGTTCAAAAAAATGTAATGCCTTTGTAACATATGAGTTTTCGTCCTAAACCCTGATACCTCGAAAGAGATTGTCCATTTTGTACACAAAGCGCATCCAGTTTTTGCCGTGACCCTCTCTACTTTTTTGCACATGCCATGTGGGTGAAATGATGATACCATGCCAAGTTTCAACCTTTTCAGAGTTCTTTTTGTAGTGCTTTTCAATTTCACGGTCATTTAGCTCTCTCAAAACAAATCAGTAAATGAATGAAAAATACCAAATTAATTCAGAAAGGTTTTTAATTGATGATGTGGATTTGAATGGTGCATTTTGAACACACAAAAAGTCTGGAGTTGAAATGAGTTCAAAAAAAATGCAAT
>LR738711.1:45885382-45902392 GCA_902687465.1 Secale cereale | reverse complement strand
GCATTTTGAACGCACAAAAAGTCTGGAGTTCAAATAAGTTTAAAAAAATGCAATGCCTTTGTAACATATGGGTTTTCGTCCTAAACCATGATACCTCGAAAGAGATTATCCATTTTGTACACGAAGTGCATCCAGTTTTTGCCGTGACCCTCTCTACTTTTTTGCACATCCCATGTGGGTGAAATGATGATACCATGCCAAGTTTCAACCTTTTTAGAGTTCATTTTGTAGTGCTTTTTGAATTTAATGGTCATTTAGCTCTCTCAAAACAAATCAGTAAATGAATGGAAAATACCAAATGAATTCAGAAAGGGTTGATAATTGATGATTTGAATTTGAATGGTGCATTTTGAACACACAAAAAGTCTGGAGTTCAAATAAGTTGAAAAAATGCAATGCCTTTGTAACATATTAGTTTTCGTCCTAAACTCTGATACCTCGAAAGAGATTGTCCATTTTGTACACGAAGGGCATCCAGTTTTTGCCGTGACCCTCTCTACTTTTTTGCACATGCCATGTGGGTGAAATGATGATACCATGCATAGTTTCAACCTTTTCAGAGTTCATTTTGTAGTGCTTTTCAATTTCACGGTCATTTAGCTCTCTCAAAACAAATCAGTAAATGAATGAAAAATACCAAATGAATTAAGAAAGGGTTGATAATTGATGATGCGGATTTGAATGGTGCATTTTGAACACACAAAAAGTCTGGAGTTCAAATAATTTCAAAAAAATGCAATGCCTTTGTAACATATGAGTTTTCGTCCTAAGCCCTGATACCTCGAAAGAGATTGTCCATTTTGTACACGAAGTGCATCCAATATATGCGGTAACACCAGAAGTCCGAAGTTGTAATAAGTTATTAAAAATAAGAAAAGGCGCAATGCTCGTTAATTAGGTTCAAGCCTTCCGGAATAGTCTAGAAAGCACTGCACATAGCTTTGTGCAGTCTACACTATTCCTCAAGGCTTAAAGCTAAGCAACATGCAGGTGAGCATTACGCCTCTCCCACATTGTCTCTGCACTCCCGGCTTATAAACCGTTCCTAGTGCCTCTCTCTCTTCGCGAAGTGGGACTAAAAATCAGCTTACTAAGAAACTCTAGTACCGGTTCATGCCATGAACTGGTACTAAAGGTTCTTGTGGGGCCCCAGCCTGACCACAGCCTGACACAGACTCATTAGTATCGGTTCGTGGCATGAACCGGTACTAGAGGTTGCCCACAAACCGGTACTAATGATCTCCGCCCGCCTAGCCGTTGGAACCAGCACTAATGGTCACATTAGTGCCGGTTCTGTTACAAACCGGGACTAATGTGCTTCACATTACACCCTTTTTCTACTAGTGGGGGGGGGGGGCGAGCCCATGATACGTCCAAAACGTATCTATAATTTCTGCTTGCTCCATGCCTCTTTTGTGTGATATTGCTATGATATTTATGCACTTCCATACACTTTTGATCATATTTGGACTAACCTATTAACTCAGTGCACCACAGAGCCAGTTCCTGTTTTCTGCTGTTTTTCTATTTCAGGTTTCCGCCATATTAAAAGTGCCCTAAAAATTCCGGGAAAAATACAGGAAAAATCAGCGTATCGGGAGCTTCCGGAAAAACCAAGGCAGGGCCAGAGGGGAGCCGGGGATGGCCCAGGCGGCCACCCGGCGCGGCCCCACCCCTGGCCGCGCCAGGGGGGCGCCTGGGGCCCCACCTCCGCCTCCGGTGACCCCCTTTGGCATATATATTGCTCGCATCCCGAAACCCTCGAGGACGGAACCCTTTTTCACGATCTCATCTCTGTTCCGCCGCCGCCGCGCTTCCAAGATCGGGAGCACCAGGAGAACTCTTCCCGGCACCCTGCCGGAGGGGAGAACCACCACCGGGAGCTTCTCCACCACCATGGACGCCTCCCGGATGAGTTGTGAGTAGTCCCCCTTGGACCATGGGCCCATGACCAGTAGCTATGTGATGTTCTCCTCCCCTCTTTTTTCTTCATCGATTAGACCTCGTGATCTGCCCTACATGATCGAGGCACATATGTAATCTTTATGCTGTTGCTCTGCTGAGTTTGCTGGGATCCGGTGGATTATGAGATTATGTTCAGATTGTGTGTGAGTAATATATTTGATTCACCTCTTTTATATTTATGTTCTTGAGTAATTCTTGCATGTTCTCCGTTGCTATTTATTGCTTTGGCCGAGTAGTAGGTAGTAACTCCAAGAGGGAACGTTATGCTTGATTGTGGGTTCATGCCCCTTGATGACTAGCTTGAGTGACAGAAACATGAGTCTAGGGGATGTGTTGTTGCCACAAGGGGGAAAACAACGGTGCTTGTACATGCGGGTGCAAGGATTGTTTACTTTACGCAAAGTTCTTTTAATGAAGTTGTCTGTTGCTTTGAGTTTACACTTTGGGTGGGACTCGCAACTTAATACCAGCGAGATGTTCTGGATAGATATCTCAAGGTGGATGATTAGTAGTCGATGCAGATGGATTTCGGTCTACTTGCCTTGGCGTACCGCCCATGCTTTTGAGCCTCTACCTTTCTTTGCAGCATAGTTAGCATTGGTTTGCGCACATAATCCTGTCAATTGCCCAGCTGTAATTTGTTTACCTCGCTTAGCTGTTTTATCGTCTTTTGGGAGAGAGACATCACTAGTGAACACCATGGGACCCCGGTCCATATTACCATCACTGATCACACCCGCTATTTACTTCATGTTCTTATTTCATAGTTGCAGTCATACCTATCACTATTATCTCTTGCGTTTGATCCTTTGTAAACGACAAGGCCGGAGGGATTGACAACCTCTCTGTACTCGTTGGGAGCAAAGTTATTTGTATCTGTGTGCATGTCCTGTCAAGCAAAAGTTTCTGGCGCTATTGACACCTTCTTGTCGACCCTCGGAGTCTCACGGGATTCGATCCTTGGTATCTTTGCCAAGGGAAATTTGCCGCTACGCTACATCTCAAACCTTCCACTTGGGGTAACCAACGAGGGGCGAGAAGCCATCAAGCAAGTTTCTGGCGCCGTTGCAGGGGACTCCACTCTTCAAGATAGGGGAGTTGCACACTATCTTTTATCTTTGCTTTTTAGTCTTGATAGTTTACATTTCAGTTTTTGCTTTAGTTTCCTTTACCAAAAAAACACAAAAATAGTTATCTCGCTTTTATTTGGCATTATGTCTGATCCTTTTGCCTTTGGTGAGGCAGAAGTGCTCACCTTTAAATAAAGAGGTGGTGAAAGTCTAAAAGATGCTTGGTATAGAATTAATGATTCTCAAAAAAGAGCCACCAAGAAGCAATCTACTACTATCCTGCTTAGAAATTTTTATGTTGGAATTACTTCTTGGAATAGGTTTATTCTAGATTCTGCTATCAATGGAAATTTCCTAGAAGCCCCAATTTGGGAATCTCTTAGTATTATGGAAAATCTTGTTGGAAATCCCCCTGTTGTTAGCATTCAAGAGGACATTACCCTAGCTCACATTATGAAAAAACTTGAAAAGATAGAGCTAGAGATGCCAAGCATTAATAAGATAAATGAGTTGGACCGTAAGATCCAAGGGAATTTGAATAGGCTTGATAGCTCCATGCATAAAATTCTCAAAATTTTGGAGACCAACAAATCCCATGACTTGGATTCTTCTAGGATAGACAAGATTGAGGAAATCTTTGACACTTTAGGAACTACTTTCTCCTCAATCAAAACCAAAAAGGTAGAAACTCCGGCAAAGAAGGAGCCTAAGTTCGTTTACATTCCAAAGGCTCCTCGTTCCAAAAGTAATTCATCTATTGCCAAAGGGGTTGAAGCTGTGAAGACTTTGGAAGAAACACCTCTCTTTGATAAATTTATAAATGAATCTTCCATTGACTTTTTACCTTTTGGTCTTCTCCCTAGAAGTATCTCTATTAGGCCTTTATTTGAAAGTCCTCTTAAGACTAGTTGTACTATTGAAGAGCTTTTTGGTGATCTTGATGATGGTTCAATTGATACAACTTGATCCTTTTGCATTATGCCTAGCTTAAAGGCATAAAAGAAAGCGCTTTTGGGAGGCAGCCCACAACGAATAAAGTTTTATTTTGCTTTTGTTGTGTCTTGATGTTTGTTACTACAGTAGCATCATCATTGTATCTTTTATTTTCAGCTTTGTGCCAAGTTTAGCCTCTGATTGCAAGAAAGTTCAAAAGTTGTGACGTGTTGTCCAGGAAACAGATTCTGTCCTTGGACAGAAAAATTCGTATAAAATCACCAGATCATCTTTTTGGTCTGAATTTTTTTGAAAGCGTGCTCTATACAATTTTCTTTCGGGCGTCTGTTCTGAGTTTTTTGATTTGAGTTGCAGAAGTGCCCCGGAAAAATTATTTACTACCCGCTGGTCTGTTTTTCACAGATTCTGTCCTGTTTTGCCTTTTCTTCGTTTTGCATACCTTAAGCTTGCTTTTTCTTTGCAAAAACCTTTTGGCAATCTTGAGAAACAGTAGCTCTTTAAGATTATCCTTATTTCCAGCAGGGAAAAGTTATTTTATTATGGGTACTAACCTCGCTAATCAGATTATGATGAGTTATGTATGAAGGGAGTTTTCAAGTGTGCGAGGGAAGATGATAAAAGAAGATCCAGGAGGGTCAAACGCTCAAGCTTGGGGATGCCCCCGCGCACCCCAAGAAATATTCAAGAAGACTCAAGCGTCTAAGCTTGGGGATGCCCCCGTGCATCCCCTTCTCCATCAACAATTATCAGTTTGTCTTTCGTTCCACTATATTTTAATCACTTCATGCATTATGTGCTATGCTTGGAGCGTCTTGCTTTTAGTTTCCTTTTTAGTTTTCTTTAGCTTTGCTTGCTGTTCATAACGAGTTAGAACCCAGCTTTCTTTGTGTGGGAGAGAAACACGCTCCACTTCAACCTAGAAGACAACATAGGATTTTCATGCTTATCTTCGCTGTGTATGTTCTTTGTCTTTCCATAGCTATTGTCATGTTTAGCTCTTAGTTTTCATGATTTTCTTTTTAAAGAGCTTTTGTTTAGTTGGTTGCTGAACTCTCTTGAGTTTTCATGTTTATCTTGTTAAGAGAATTTGTCTGTTGCACTGAGTTGTGTGTTTTAACCTAAAGTAGGTAATTGAGGTTGCTATTTAATTTTAGTAGTAACTTGCAATAGTTTTGAGGTATTGCCATGAGTAATGTCTGAACTTTTGGCGTCAAGAGCTTTAGCCTATTAGTGATAGATGTCGTATTTTGGGCAATCCGTGTTTATTTTCGAAAACCTACAAAATAGTTGAGAACTTTAGCTACTAAATGGATCACTAATCTTTGGAGGGATCGAATATTAGAGTACACTCAGGTACCATGGGTCGAGGATGCGCAAGGGTAACCAAACCCCCATACACACCTCCTCGGGGTACTTGTCTCTTTGTGGACCTCCTAATTAGATTGAGAGTTACCGATAATAAGTGCATGAGTTCTTCGGACTAATGTGAGTATTCGAAGGTTGACACTTCCACCTATCCATATTTTTCTAGCCTCTTCGGTACCGTGCATTGCCCTTTCTCACCTCGAGAGTTGGCGCATACTTCGCCGGTGCATCCAAATCCTTGGCACGATACGCTCTGTCATCATAAGCCTCATTATATCCTTCCTCAAAAAAGCCACCATACCTACCTATCAAGGCATTTCCATAGCCTTTCCGAGATACATTGCCATGCAACATCCATCCTCTCATGACTTGATCTTCATGTCATACATGTTTTTTGCTTGATCGATGAGCCGCATGCTAGTTGGGCCTTGCCCTAATCATTGCTACATGACACGCTAGTATCATTGCATATCCTGCTACACTGGCAGAGGCATACATTTGCATACATCATGATAGTTTCATTTTCTTTATGTTGAGTACTTTTGTAAAGTGTGAAAGATCTTCTATACTTCTTGTAATAAATAGAGTGTTGCCCCTAAAGTGAGGAAAAGATCCCAAAGAGGACAAATCAAAAGATCCCAAAGAGGACAAAATCAAAAGATCCCAAAGAGGACAAATGAGAGATAAATAGAAAGAGCCATTGAGGCCACAAAAAATAAAAAAACGAGAAAAAAAGAGAAAAAGAAATTAAAAGAGAGAAGGGGGCACACTACTATTTCTTTTGAGAGATCCGAACTCGTACTCCATCTTATACCTTGTGCTCCATAGAGATTATCATTTATGCATATAGCTATGTGGGGTCCTTTACACTATAGAACTTGGCTTGTATATTCCAATGATGAGCCTCCTCAAAAGAGCTCTAGGTCTTCTTGAGCAAGCAAGTTGGATGCACCCCCACTAGTTCCATTGGAGAGCTTACCTTAGCTCATATGTGCATCTGTTGCATGGCAATCCCTACTCCTCGCATCATATCTATCATTTGGCTTTCTCTCGCCGATGATTGTCCTCATTGATGTGAGCCTTTCACACCTTTTTTGTCTTCCCCCTCTATCATTTCTCTCTTTGCCATCCTAAGTGTCGACTTTCTTGCTTACGCTCATCCATTGCATGAGTGCTCAAAATATCGAAAGGGAGTGGATCATTTTGACTTGTACCTGGCTGACGGTCTGGGGATGAATCAAGATAAGATTCCAAAGAAGACCACGTGTGAAACTTTAGTAGATTAAGTTCTCAACAATACAAAAACTATGTTTTACTCTCTCATATATCCCTATCCCCTTTCATGCACGCAAACACCATTTGGAGACATTCGAGTCACGGACAGCGAGAGCTCTTGCACCTTTATGTTCTTATGTTACTTGTTACAATGCTAATATAGACTCTTGCTTGTTATGACTTGAATTGGATTATGTGCCTTGATTGCTTTACTTAAAAGTTCTTATATGGTTGATAGCATGTCACCACAGAAATTATGCTTGTTATCATTTACCTACTCGAGGACGAGCAGGAATTAAGCTTGGGGATGTTGATACGTCCAAAACGTATCTATAATTTCTGCTTGCTCCATGCCTCTTTTGTGTGATATTGCTATGATATTTATGCACTTCCATACACTTTTGATCATATTTGGACTAACCTATTAACTCAGTGCACCACAGAGCCAGTTCCTGTTTTCTGCTGTTTTTCTATTTCAGGTTTCCCCCATATTAAAAGTGCCCTAAAAATTCCGGGAAAAATACAGGAAAAATCAGCATATCGGGAGCTTCCGGAAAAACCAAGGCAGGGCCAGAGGGGAGCCGGGGGTGGCCCAGGCGGCCACCCAGCGCGGCCCCACCCCTGGCCGCGCCAGGGGGGCGCCTGGGGCCCCACCTCCGCCTCTGGTGACCCCCTTTCGCATATATATTGCTCGCATCCCGAAACCCTCTAGGACGGAACCCTTTTTCGCGATCTCATCTCTGTTCCGCCGCCGCCGCGCTTCCAAGATCGGGAGCACCAGGAGAACTCTTCCCGGCACCCTGCCGGAGGGGAGAACCACCACCGGGAGCTTCTCCACCACCATGGACGCCTCCCGGATGAGTTGTGAGTAGTCCCCCTTGGACCATGGGTCCATGACCAGTAGCTATGTGATGTTCTCCTCCCCTCTTTGTTCTTCATCGGTTAGACCTCGTGAGCTGCCCTACATGATCGAGGCACATATGTAATCTTTATGCTGTTGCTCTGCTGAGTTTGCTGGGATCCGATGGATTATGAGATTATGTTCAGATTGTGTGTGAGTAATATATTTGATTCACCTCTTTTATATTTATGTTCTTGAGTAATTCTTGCATGTTCTTCGTTGCTATTTATTGCTTTGGCCGAGTAGTAGGTAGTAACTCCAAGAGGGAACGTTATGCTTGATTGTGGGTTCATGCCCCTCGATGACTAGCTTGAGTGACAGAAACATGAGTCTAGGGGATGTGTTGTTGCCACAAGGGGGAAAACAACGGTGCTTGTACTTGCGGGTGCAAGGATTGTTTACTTTACGCAAAGTTCTTTTAATGCAGTTGTCTGTTGCTTTGAGTTTACACTTTGGGTGGGACTCGCAACTTAATACCAGCGAGATGTTCTGGATAGATATCTCAAGGTGGATGATTAGTAGTAGATGCAGATGGATTTCGGTCTACTTGCCTTGGCGTACCGCCCATGCTTTTGAGCCTCTACCTTTCTTTGCAGCATAGTTAGCATTGGTTTGCGCACATAATCCTGTCAATTGCCCAGCTGTAATTTGTTTACCTCGCTTAGCTGTTTTATCGTCTTTTGGGAGAGAGACATCACTAGTGAACATCATGGGACCCCGGTCCATATTACCATCACTGATCACACCCGCTATTTACTTCATGTTCTTATTTCATAGTTGCAGTCATACCTATCACTATTATCTCTTGCGTTTGATCCTTTGTAAACGACAAGGCCGGAGGGATTGACAACCTCTCTGTACTCGTTGGGAGCAAAGTTATTTGTATATGTGTGCAGGTCCTGTCAAGCAAAAGTTTCTGGCGCTATTGACACCTTCTTGTCGACCCTCGGAGTCTCACAGGATTCGATCCTTGGTATCTTTGCCAAGAGAAATTTGCCGCTACGCTACATCTCAAACCTTCCACTTGGGGTAACCAACGAGGGGCGAGAAGCCATCAGCCCACCCTTAGTCCAATTCGGTTTGGGCAAGGTGAAGGCACATGCCACCTCCTATGGCCTGCCTCCTCTTCTCCACTAAGGCCCATGAGGTCCATTAACTTTCCGGGGGGTTCCGATAGCCTCTCGGTACTCCGATCAATCCCCGAACCTCTCCTGAACCATTCCGGTTTCCATGTACAACCTTCTCGACCATTTCTAGACTCCTCGTCATGTCCGTGATCTCATCCGGGAATCCGAACAAACTTCGGTCACCAAATCACATAACTCATAATACAAATCATCATTGAACATTAAGCGTGCGGACCCTACAGGTTCGAGAACTATGTATACATGACCGAGACACATCTCCGGTCAATAACCAATAGAGGAACCTAGATGCTCATATTGGCTCCTACATATTCTATGAAGATCTTTATCGGTCACAACGCATAACAATATACGTTGTTCCCTTTCTCAACTGTATGTTACTTGCCCAAGATTCGATCGTCGGTATCATCATACCTAGTTCAATCTCGTTACCGGCAAGTCTCTTTACTCATTCTGTAATGCATCATCCCGTAACTAACTCATTAGTCACATTGCTTGCAAGGCTTATAGTGATGTACATTACCGAGAAGGCCTAGAGATACCTCTCCGAAACATGGAGTGACAAATCCTAATCTCGATCTATGCACACTCAACAAACACCTTCGGAGACACCTGTAGAGTATCTTCATAATCACCCAGTTATGTTGTTACGTTTGATAGCACACAAGGTGTTTCTCCAGTATTCGGGAGATGCATAATCTCATAGTCAGAGGAACATGTATAAGTCATGAAGAAAGCAATAGCAATAAAAACTAAACGATCATTATGCTAAGCTGACAGATGGGTCTTGTCCATCACATCATTCTCTAATGATGTTATCTCGTTCATCAAATGACAACACATGTCTATGGTCAGGAAACTTAACCATCCTTGATTAACGAGCTAGTCAAGTAGAGGCAGACTAGGTACACTCTATATGTCTATGTATTCACACATGTACTAATTTCCGGTTAATACAATTCCAGCATGAATAATGAACATTTATCATGATATAAGGAAATATAAATAACAACTTTATTATTGCCTCTAGGGCATATTTCCTTGAGTCTCCCACTTTCACTAGAGTTAATAATCTAGATTACATAGTAATGATTCCAACACTCATGCAGTCTTCGTGCTGATCATGTTTTGCTCATGGAAGAGGCTTAGTCAACGGGTCTGCAACATTCAGATCCGTATGTATTTTGCAAATATCTATATCTCCCTCCTTGACTTGATCGTGGATAGAGTTGAAGCGTCTCCTGGTGTGCTTGGTTCTCTTGTGAAACCTGGATTCCTTCGCCAAGGCTATTGCTCCAATGCTGTCACAAAAGATTTTCATTGGACCCGATGCACTAGGTGTTACACCTAGATCGGATGTGAACTCCTTCATTTGCTGCTTCCGAATCAGC
The DNA here is from genome assembly GCA_902687465.1 of Secale cereale. Classification (NCBI taxonomy): domain Eukaryota; kingdom Viridiplantae; phylum Streptophyta; class Magnoliopsida; order Poales; family Poaceae; genus Secale; species Secale cereale. Next base: position 45,892,326 of record LR738711.1, on the reverse strand, counting down.
TATGTACTCCGCTTCACACGTAGATTCCGCCATGACGCTCTGCTTGGAACTACAACAACTGATAGCTCCATCGTTTAACAAAAATATGTATCCGGTTTGTGACTTAGAGTCATTCGGATCAGTGTCAAAGGTTGCATCGACGTAACCGTTTACGATGAGCTCTTTGTCACCTCCGTAAACGAGAAACATATCCTTCATCCTTTTTAGGTACTTCAGGATGTTGTTGACTGATGTCAAGTGATCCACTCCTGGATTACTTTGGTACCTCCCTGCTAGACTTATAGTAAGGCACACATCAGGTCTGGTACACAGCATTGCATACATGATAGAACCTATGGCTGAAGCATAGGGAATGACTTTCATTTTCTCTTTATCTTCTGCAGTGGTCGGGCATTGAGTCTGACTCAACTTCACACCTTGTAACACACGCAAGAACCCTTTCTTTGACTGATCCATTTTGAACTTCTTCAAAACTTTATCAGGGTATGTGCTTTGTGAAAGTCCAATTAAGCATCTTGATCTATCTCTATAGATCTTTATGCCCAATATATAAGCAGCTTCACTGAGGTCTTTGATTGAAAGATTCTTATTCAAGTATCCTTTTATGCTATCCAGAAATTCTACATCATTTCCAATCAACCATATGTCATCCACATTTAATATTAGAAATGCTACAGAGATCTCACTCACTTTCTTGTAAATATAGGCTTCTCCTAAAGTTTGTATAAAACCATATGCTTTGATCACCTCATGAAAGAGTGTATTTCAACTCCAAGATGCTTGCACCACTCCATAGATGGATCACTGTAGCTTGCACACTTTGTTAGCACATTTAGGATCGACAAAACCTTCTGGTTGCATCATATACAACTCTTCTTTGAGAAATCCATTAAGGAATGCAATTTTGACATCCATTTGCCAGATTTCATAGTCATAAAATGCGGCAATTGCTAACATGATTTGGACATACTTAAGCATCGCTACGGATGAGAAAGTCTCATCGTAGTCAACTCCTTAAGCTTGTCGAAAACCTTTTGCAACAAGTCGAGCTTTGTAGACAGTAACATTACCATCGGTGTCAGTCTTCTTCTTAAAGATCCATTTATTTTCGATGGCTTGCCGATCATCGGGCAAGTCAACCAAAGTCCACACTTTGTTCTCATACATGGATCAATCTCAGATTTTATGTCCTCAAGCAAATATGCGGAATCTGGGCTCATCATTGCTTCCTCATAGTTCGTACGTTCGTCATGACCTACAAGGTTCGGTAATAACTTGATTTGAAGTTTCATGATCATCATCATTAGCTTCCTCACTAATTGGCGTAGGAATCACTGGAACTGATTTCTATGATGAACTACTTTCCAAATCGAGAGAAGGTACGATTACCTCATCAAGTTCTACTATCCTCCAACTCACTTCTTTCGAGAGAAACTCCTTCTCTAGAAAGATTATGTTCTTAGCAATGAATATCTTGCCTTCGGATCTATGGTAGAAGGTGTACCCAACAGTTTCCTTTGGGTATCCTATGAAGACACATTTCTCCGATTTGGGTTCGAGCTTATCAGGTTGAAATTTTTTCACATAAGCATCGCAGCCCCAAACTTTAAGAAACGACAACTTTGGGTTTCTTGCCAAACCACAGTTCATAAGGTGTCGTCTCAACGGATTTAGATGGTGCCCTATTTAATGTGAACCCAGCTGTATGTAAAGCGTAACCCCAAAATGATGGTGGTAAATCAGTAAGAGACATCATAGATCGCACCATATCTAATGAAATACGGTCACGACATTCGGACACACCATTACGCTATGGTGTTCTAGGTGGCATGAGTTGTGAAACTATTCCACATTGTTTCAAATGAAGACCAAACTCGTAACTCAAATATTCACCTCCGCGATCAGATCGTAGAAAATTTATTTTCTTGTTACGATGATTATCTACTTCACTCTGAAATTCTTTGAAATTTTCAAATGTTTCAGACTTATGTTTCATTAAGTAGATATACCTATATCTACTCAAATCATTTGTGAAGCTCAGAATATAACGATACCCGCCGCGAACCTAAACACTCATCGGACCGCATACATCGGTATGTATTATTTCCAGTAAGTCAGTTGCTCACTCCATTGTTTCGCAGAACGGAGTCTTAGTCATCTTGCCCATGAGGCATGGTTCGCAAGTATCAGGTGATTCATAATTTAGTGATTCCAAAAGCCCATCAGCATGGAGTTTATTCATGCGCTTTACACCAATATGACCTAAACGGCGCTGCCACAAATAAGTTGCACTATTATTATTAACTTTGCGTCTTTTGGCTTCAATATTATGAATATGTGTATCACTACGATCAAGATTCAACAAAGATAGACCACTCATCAAGGGTGCATGACCATAAAAGATATTACTCATATAAATAGAACAACCATTATTATCTGATTTAAATGAATAACCGTCTCGCAACAAACAAGATCCAAATATAGTGTTCAGGCTCAACGCTGGCACCGAATAACAAATATTTAGGTCTAAAACTAATCTCGAAGGTAGATGTAGAGGTAGCGTTCCGACGGCCATCACATCAACTTTGGAACCATTTCCCACGCGCATCATCACCTCGTCCTTAGCCAATATTTGTTTAATCCGTAGCCCCTGTCTCGAGTTACAAATATGAGCAACCGAACCAGTATCAAATACCCAGGCGCTACTACGAGCATTAGTAAGGTACACATAAATAACATGTATATCAAATATACCTTTGTTCACTTTGCATCCTTCTTATCTGCCAAATATTTGGGGCAGTTCCGCTTCCAGTGACCACTCCCTTTGAAGTAGAAGCACTCAATTTCAGGCTTGGCTCCATACTTGGGTTCCTTCCCAGGAGTGGCAACTGGCTTGCTATTCTTCTTGAAGTTCCCCTTCTTTCCCTTGCCCTTTTTCTTGAAACTAGTGGTCTTGTTAACCATCAACACTTGATGCTCCTTTTTTATTTCTACCTCCGCAGCTTTGAGCATTGCGAAGAGCTCGGAAATTTTCTTCTGCATCCCTTGCATATTATAATTCATCACGAAGCCTTTATAGCTTGTGATAGTGATTGAAGAACTCTATCAATAACACTATTGTTGGGGATATACCCCGCGGCGTAACCCGTCTGGAAGTATAACCCGGCCGGACTTGGCGACTCACTAATGACCTGCCCTGACTGGACGACTCACTAAGTGACCCGCCCGAGCCTGGAGAATCATGGGTGACTCGGCGAGCGGGTCAGAGGAACGACAGGACCCGGTGGCCCAGAAGGCGGTTTATGGAAGGCCGTTTCATGTTATGGTGGGCCGGTTTATGAGGAAAGCACAAGGAATATTCTCCTACAAAGGAAGCAAGACTAGGACTCCACTTGTAATAGAGTAATCCTAATCCTACTAGGACTAGTCATGTAACCCGCCCCTTCAACATATATAAGGAGGGACAGGGCTCCCCAAAGAGGGACAAGTAAGAAAGAAACAATCTCTAGGGTTAGACACGATAAGGGGAGCTGGCTTATGCGGCGACTCCATGAGGGTCATAATGAGATCTAGCCTCAAACAACATGTAGGGCTTTACCGGATGATTTTTCCCGGGGCTCGAAGCTGTCTAAATCCTTGTCTTGTGTTGCGTCTCTCGATTCCGCTCAACCCCTCTCATGCTACCACATAGATGCGTTGGCCTCGCGACTAAGTCCTCACACTAAGGACATCCGCCCTGACAATTCCACGACAACTATCATCATCAACTTTAACTCCAAGCTTAGTCATGTGGTTACGGTACCCAGACATTCTGAGTAAGTGTTCACTGACAGAACTGTTCTCCTCCATCTTGTAGCTATAGAACTTGTTGGAGACTTCATATCTCTCAACTCAGGCATTTGCTTGAAATATTAACTTCAACTCTTGGAACATCTCATATGCTCCATGACGTTCAAAACGTCTTTGAAGTCCCGATTCTAAGCCGTAAAGCATGGCACACTGAACTATCAAGTAGTCATCAGGTCGAGCTTGCCAGACGTTCATAACGTCAGGAGTTGCTCCTACAGCAGGCCTTTCACCTAGCGGTGCTTCAAGGACATAATGTTTCTTTGCAGCAATGAGGATAATCCTGAAGTTATGAACCCAGTCCATGTAGTTGCTACCATCATCTTTCAACTTAGCTTTCTCTAGGAATGCATTAAAATTCAAGGGAGCGGTAGCATGGGCCATTGATCTACAACATAGATATACAAAAACTATCAGGACTAAGTTCATGATAAATTAAGTTCAATTAATCATATTACTAAAGAACTCCCACTTAGATAGACATCCATCAAGTCATCTAAATGATCACGTGATCCAAATCAACTAAACCATGTCCGATCATCAGGTGAGATGGAGTAGTTTTCCATGGTGAACATCTTATGTTGATCATATCTACTATATGATTCACGCTCGACCTTTGAGTCTCCAGTGTTCCGAGGCCATGTCTGTACATGCTAGGCTCGTCAAGTTTAACCCGAGTATTCTGCATGTGCAAAATTGTCTTACACCCGTTGTATGTGAACGTAGAGCTTATCACACCCGGTCATCATGTGGTACCTCAGCAGGACGGACTGTCGGAACGGTGCATACTTAGGGAGAACACTTGTACCTTGAAATTTTGTAAGGGGTCATCTTATAATGCTACCGTCGTTCTAAGCAAAATAAGATGCATAGAAAGATAAACATCACACATGCAATCATAATATGTGACATGATATGGCCATCGTCATCTTGTGCTTTTGATCTCCATCTCCAAAGCATCGTCATGATCTCCATCGTCACTGGCTTGACTCCATGATCTTCATCGTAGCGTCGTGGTTGTGTGGCCAACTATTGCTTCTACTACTATCGCTAGCTCATAGTGATAAAGTAAAGCAATTACACAACATTCGCAGTTCATACAATAAAGAGACAACCATAAGGCTCCTGCCGGTTGTTGATAATTTACAAAACATGATCATCTCATACAATAATGTATAACTCATCACGTCTTGACCATATCACATCACAACATGCCCTGCAAAAACAAGTTAGACGTCATCTACTTTGTAGTTACAAGTTTTACATGGCTACTACGGGCTTCTAGCAAGAACCGTTCTTACCTACGCATCAAAACCACAACGATTTTTCGTCAAGTGTGTTGTTTTAACCTTCAACAAGGACCGGCCGTAGTCAAACTCAATTCAACTAAAGTTGGAGATAAATACACCCGCCAGCCACCTGTGTGCAAAGCACGTTGGTAGAACCAATCTCATGAACGTGGTCGTGTAATGTCGGTCCGGGCCACTTCATCCAACAATACCGCCGAATCAAAGTAAGATGTTGGTGGTAAGCAGTATGACTATTATCGCCCACAACTCTTTATGTTATACTCATCATAGCATATACGCATAGACTTGGCCCATGATGCCACTGTTGGGAACGTAGCATGCAATTTAAAAAAATCCTACGCTCACACAAGATCTATCTACGAGATGCATATCAACGAGACAGGAAGAGTGTGTCTCCGTACCCTCGTAGACCGAAAGAAAAAGCGTTGTATTAACACGGTTGATGTAGTCGAACGTCTTCATGATTCAAATGATCCAAGTACCAAACGTACGGCACCTCCATTTTCAGCACACGTTCAGCTCGATGACGTCCCTCGAGATCTTGATCCATTAGAGCGCCGAGGGAGAGTTCCGTCAGCACGAAGGCGTGGCGATGCTACTTCTCGAGCTTGCGTTGTATTCCCTCAAAGAGGAAAGGGTGATGCAGCACAGTAGCGTAAGTATTTCCCTCAGTTTTGAGAACCAAGGTATCAATCCAGTAGGAGACCACGTGTGAGTCCCTCGCACCTGCACAAAGAAATAAGAACTTCGCAGCCAACGCGATAAGGGGTTGTCAATCCCTTTACGGTCAATTACAAAAGTGAGATCTGATAGATAGGATAGTATAATATATTTGGTATTTTTTGGTATCAGAACAGAAAGTAAATAAAGAAAAATAAGTGGATGGAAGATTAATATGTTGAGAATAGACCCGGGGGCCATAGGTTTCACTAGTGGCTTCTCTCATGATAGCAGAATTCTACGGTGGGTGAACAAATTACTGTCGAGCAATTGATAGAAAAGCGCATAGTTATGAGAATATCTAGGCATGATCATTGTATACAGGCATCACGTCCGAGACAAGTAGAGCGAAACGATTCTGCATCTACTACTATTACTCCACACATCGACCGCTATCCAACATGCATCTAGAGTATTAAGTTCATAAGAACAGAGTAATGCTTTAAGCAAGATGACATGATGTGGAGGGATAAACTCAAGCAATATGATATAAACCCCATCTTTTTATCCTCGATGGCAACAATACAATGCGTGCCTTGCTGCCCCTGATGTCACTGGGAAAGGACACCGCGAGATTGAACCCAAAGCCAAGCACTTCTCCCATTGTAAGAATTATAGATCTAGTAGGCTAAACCAAACCAATAATTCGAACAGACTTGCAAGGATATTATAATCATACATAAAAGATTTCAGAAAAGAATCAAATATTGTTGATAGATAATCTTGATCATAAGCCCACAATTCATCGGATCTCGACAAACACACCGCAAAAAGATTGCATCGAATAGATCTCCTTGAAGATCGAGGAGAACTTTGTATTGAGATCCAAAAAGAGAGAAGAAACCATCTAGCTAATAACTATGGATCTGAAGGTCTATGGTAAACTACTCACAACTCATTGGTGAGGCTATGGCGTTGATGTAGAAGCACTCCGTGGTGGATCCCCCCTCCAACGGAGCTCCGAAACAGGCCCCAAGATGGGATCTCATGGCAACAGAAGGTTGCGGCAATGGATTTAGGGTTTTCTCTGTTGCCTCGATGTTTTCAGGGTACATGGATATATATATA
>LR738711.1:45824409-45875009 GCA_902687465.1 Secale cereale | reverse complement strand
AGAAATGAAGGCTACGATTTAAATACAAACGATCTTAGCTAGCTAGCTATCTGTTCACAATCTTCTTGCCCTTCTTTTTCGCAAATGGAGTTCTTCTGTGGAACGGACGTCCTTTAGGTAGGGTGGTCCTGCTTCTTCTTGTGGTGTATGCTGCTACTTCATCATCGTCGTCATGTTCGATCCTCGGGTCGCCGTACTTGTCGAAGTCTTGCTCATTGGCTACTCCATCCATTCCGATGATCTTCCTTTTGCCTCTCCTCACGACAACACGACTGGGCTTTGACGGGTCGGTAATGAAGAAGCATTGGTCAACTTGGGAAGCCAGTACCCATGGCTCATTTTTCGCGGTGATGTTTGCGCCCGCGGTCTTGGATTTGGCTTCGGGTATAACCATGGTGGTGAAATACCGGTCTTCTTTTAGGACGCTCTTGGCCCATCTGACACGGAACATCGGGACCTTCTCTCCAGCATAGCTCAGCTCCCAGATCTCCTTGATCCTTCCGTAGTATCTGTCCTTGTCATTACCGGTGTAGGATTCCATCGTTACCCCGGAGTTCTGATAACCATCGCTCTTCATGTCCTTGGCCTCGGTGTAGAATGTGTAGCCGTTGATATCGTACGCCTCATAGGTCATCAGGTTGTGCTCGGCGCCCTGTGACAAGGCGAATATGAGTTGTTCTTCCGCGGAAGAATCATCATGTAAAGGGTACGATAGAAGCTTCTGCTTAAACCAACGCGTGAAACATGAGTTGTGCTCTTTGATTATATCTCCGTCCGTCCTCTGTTGGCCTCGGTCATTGTATGTCTTCTCAATAAAGGTTTTGTGCTGAACCACCCAAGGATCGACCACGTCTATGTGTTGTAGCGCGACTAGGTTTGCTCTTTCAAAGTCGGCGAGTCGACCCTCGAAGTCGACATGCATTTCGCGGTGACCCGATCCAGCGATCCTGCCGAGGTGCCTGTTGACGGGCATACCAACGGGGTTCTCGATGCCTAGATAATTCGTGCAGTACGAGATGCACTCTTCTGTCAGAAAGCCCCTGGCTATGCTTCCCTCTGGACGTGACATGTTGCGAACGTATCCTTTCATGACACCATTCATCCTTTCGAACGGCATCATGCTGTGCAGGAACGTTGGCCCGAGTTGGATGATATCGTCCACGATATGGACCAGCAGATGCACCATAACGTCGAAGAATGCGGGCGGGAAGTACATCTCAAGCTCGCATAGTATCACCACGATCTCTTCCTGTAGCCTTCTGAGTTGCCTCACGCCAACAGACTTCCGAGAGATGACGTCGAAAAAGTTGCATAGGCCAAATAGGGTTTCATGGACGTGCGCGTCCATGATACCACGGATTGCAACTGGAAGTATCTGCGTCATCAGCACGTGACAGTCGTGAGACTTCATCCCGCTGAACTTCAGCTTCGCCCGGTCTAGGTATCTGCTTATCTTCCCCGCGTAACCGTAAGGAAGTTGTACTCCTACGAGGCAGGTGAAAAACTGCTCGATCTCCTCCTGACTTAGAGTGAAGCACGCGGGAGGGTAGTCATTTCCGGTCTTCTTGGCCTTTTTGCCTTTGCGACGACTTTCCGTGTCCTGCTTCGCCTCATCATCATCATCATATATAGCGTGAAGCTCCTGCCTGATGCCCATTGATTTCAAGTCTGCCCTTGCTTTCGGCCCATCTTTGGTCCTCTCTGGCATGTTGAGCAGGGTACCAAGCAGACTCTCGCACACGTTCTTCGTGATATGCATTACATCAAGGCTGTGAGGCACACGGTGGATCTTCCAATACGGCAAGTCCCAGAAAACAGACCTCGTTTTCCATACCTTCAGCAGCGGCTCTGGCGCCTTTCGCTTCTTTCCCGGCTCTGGCGCCTTTTGCTTCTTTCCCGGCAGTGGGCAATCTTTCCAATTTTTCAACAGCTCGTCTATTTCCTCGCCGCTCCTCGTACGCGGGCGTCCTCGGGGTTCGGTTTCACCATCGAACAGATCCTTGCGTTTTCTCCACAGGTCATCGTCGCGAAGCCACCTTCGATGTCCCATGAACACGGTTTTCGAAGACCCAGGATCTCTATCTAGCTGGCGATACGTTGTGTCATCCATGCACCTGACGCATCCAGAAAATCCGTGGACCACCTGCCCCGCGACATATCCGTAACCGAGATAGTCGTGCACCGTCGTGAGCAGCGCGGCTCTCATAGGGAAATATTCTTTCTTTGCGGCGTCCCACGTATTGGCTGGCGTTTTCCACAGCGTGTCTAGCTCCTCTTTCAGCAGCCCCAGATATAGATTGATGTCGTTCCCTGGTTGTTTCGGTCTTTCAATTAGCATACTCATGTGAATGTACTTCCTCTTCATGCACAACCAGGGGGGAAGGTTGTACATCCACACAAACACAGGCCAGGTGCTATGTGTGCTTCTCTGGCTGCCAAACGGGTTGACTCCATCGGTGCTCGCGCCCAGCACGATGTTCCTTGGATCGTTCCCAAATTCTAGGTCTTCGAAGTTCAACGCTTGCCACTGGCTCGCATCCTTAGGGTGACTCAGCATCTTGTCTTTTTTATCTATCTCCGGATCATTTGCGTCATCTTCTCGCTTCTTCTCCTCCCTATCCGCGTGCCAACGCAGAAGCTTTGCTACCTTAGGGTCCGCGAAATACCGCTGCAGACGAGGAGTGATCGGAAAGTACCACACCACTTTTCGAGGAGCTTTCTTCCTCTTCTTGTATCGAGTGACGCCGCACACCGGACATATGGTAGACTCCGCGTGCTCGTCCTGATAAATGATGCAATTGTTCATGCACACATGGTATTTCACGTGCGGTAAATCCAGAGGACACACGATTTTCTTTGCCTCCTCCAAACTGGTGGGGCACTTGTTCCCCTTGGGAAGACGTTCGTGCCAGAATGACATGTTCTCGTCGAAGCATGCGTCGGTCATTTTGTGTTTTACCTTCATCTCCAGAGCCATGAGCGTTACTTTCAGGCGGGTATCCTCGGGCCTGCATCCTTCATACAATGGAGTAACCGCGTCTAACTCAAGTTGATCCATCTTGGCTTTCTCTCGGGCGGCAGCTCTTGCGTTATCGGTCTGCTTGAGAAGTAGCTCTTGAAAATGAGGGTCCTGCACCCAGCCCATCGATGGTTCAGCGTCGTCTGCTCCGCCGGCATCATCATCTTCATGATCATGCCCGTCGTCTGCTCCGGCATCTTCCTCATCATCATGTCCTGCATCTTCTACATGATGACTGTGTACAGCATCACCGTCGTGATCATCTCCTGGGGATTCTTCGTCTTCTCGCCCGCCTGAGCCGCGGTGGTTGTCTTGCTGCCCTTCCTCATTTCTTGCCCGGCCCCCATGGACGACTTCGTAGTCATCTTCATCACCTTGCCACCGATAGCCATCCATGAAACCACGCAAGAGGAGGTGGTCCCGCACCTGCCTGGAATCCGGGTCCGCAATAAGGCTCTTCAGCTTGCATCTTCGACACGGACATCTTATCTCCGTCTCGTTCTTTTGAAGCATCTCGGCCTTCGCGGACCTCAAAAACCTATTCACGATGCCTTCGGTCATCGTGCGCACCATGGTCGCCCTGCGGGGTAGAGCAAAACGATATTTTAGAACCAAGAAAAAATTTGCCATGACTTTCCCTAAAAATAGGACAAAAATGAATGCTTAATGCCAAAATTCTCACCGAAACGGAAATGAATCAACATTCCGGGAAAATATTGGCAACTATCGCATTTCAAATACCGGTACACCTCCAAACACAAACACATATGCAACACAACAAACCTATGCAACACCACAAACATACATAGATCTAGCTATAAGCCATAAAAGTGCATGTGCACATTGTTTGTATGGAGAACAACATAAATATAGCTTCCCCCCATACTTACCTACCAAAACAAGGTAATTTAACCACCTAATTTGAATGAATATATGGTGGAAATGAGGTGGAAAAGAGGAGGGACCCGAGAGGAGAGGAAGTGTGGAGAGAATGAAGAAGTGGGGGGGGGGGAAGTGAGTGGTAGAGAGGCTGTCCAACATATCTTGTTGCTGCCCGCATACTAATGGCGCACCAACTACAAATGCGCCATTAGTAATCAAGGTTACTAATGGCGCATTTATAGTTGGTGCGCCATTACAAGTTTTGCAAAAAAAAAACATACTAATGGCGCACTGCCGCACAGTGCGCCATTACTAGTTCAAACTAGTAATGGCGCACTCTGCGACAGTGCGCCATTAGTAGTTTTGTAAAAAACAGAATAAAAAATATCATAAAAAAAAGAGCATTAATGGCGCACTTTACTGCAGGTGCGCCATTACTATTTACAACTAGTAATGGCGCACTATTCACGGATGCGCCATTAGTATGTTTGGACAGGCGCGCTAGTTAAAAAAAAAACTTCTTGATACTAATGGCGCACTCCGGGGAAGGTGCGCCATTAGTACTTCGAACTCTAATGGCGTATCTGTTGCTGGTGCGCCATTACTATATACTAATGGCGCACTTCCTGTCTGGTGCGCCATTAGTATCAATTTCATCTATAGCCCTTTTCCTAGTAGTGAATAGCAAGAGCAAATGGTTCCAAGCAGTTAAAATGCTGCTCCTAATAGGTTGTAAGCACAAGAAATAAGTACAGAGCAATCATACGACCGGTAAGCCCATCCATCAAGCTAACGTGAAAGCAAGCAAATGCTTTTCATTGAAGCTGACAGGCCAAGATTACATCCTAAACAAACCAAAACTTAAAAAGTACTGGTAGTGTTATATTGTTGGCGTCGATCAAGCCGGAAATGTACCGACTATATATATTGTCCAGAGCGAATAAATTAGTGTGACAATCAGATGTACGGTTTCATTTCTCATTACTGCTAACATGTAAAAGTTGTCTCAACTGAACAAAATTCTTAAAGAATTATGGTTTCCCAAATGTCTTGCTTTACTAACTGAATTCTTACAGAACTGATCATGAATAAGAACATAGAGGCTACCTTCGTTCCAGGTTACCAATGTTGTCAACTAGTGTATGCTCGTATTGAACCAACTCTGAGAAAAAGAACGAGAATGAACATAAACTGACCTATGAAATACAAAACATTATGAAAAATGTAACATAACAAAACAAGAAATAAAATAAAATATATTGGCACATGCTAAAAATTACCAGTTAAAAGAACGAATGCGCCTACATCTCACATCCAAATCCTTTTGCACTTAGGAAGTAACACATCTCATATTACAATCACGGTAGGATATATGCAATATATTTAGCTCTGCAAAACTGTGCATAGTAGCCTTACCTTCAATAAATTACTACATTTCACTTCAATATATTTTGATGCTATTTCTTTGACCTCTTCAACGAATGCAAGAGTCATTGTTATCATTGTGTTTGTCCCTTTCATGAAACAATTCATCTCATAGCTTACACGGCAGCAACTATAGTTAAGGTTCAGTAGAATGTACTCAAAAATTAACGAGAAGCTTATTTGTGTGTCATACGTATAGATGCAAGTGACCAGCGGCAGAGGATGAAAAATAAATAAGGTGGGGTGAAACCTAAAGCCGAAAAAATGATTTGATGCAATATCAAAGTATCATGTACACACTAACAATACACTCTAATTTTTTTAGGTGATTCCAAACTGAATCATTAAATTAAATGAAATGCAAGCATATTTAAATAGGAAAATGGCCTGAAAACATACGGATAATGAAGCTTTAATGCTATCTAGATTGCCAAGATATTTTCTAAAACAATACATTATAAATTCACAACATGAAAATGTAGAAATATATAGCTCTGTGTGCTTCGGCGTGGTAGTGGTGTGTGCGCTGGATCAATTGGGATTGACTTTGACCGCTTTGGCAGTTCGGCTTAGGATGTACTGAAGCTGCACGAGCGGCTAGGCCCTCTCCCTTTTTCCATCAATCGTGACTCTCCACGCACAGAGACCCAGCCAGCGACAATGTATACATATACGTATACAAATATTTCTACCCAAAATCATGGTAGGGCAAGCCCCTTGCCTCGCGCTACCAGGTGCTCCGCCTGTGCAAGTGACTACACATGCATGTGCCATCCAGACTTGGGGGTAGAGAGGGAGAGAGGAAGCTCACCACGACCACGTCCAGGTTGCAGGTGTCGCGCGCCGAGGAGGAGGCAAATCCACGCACGTGAAGACGACCTGTACATCGCTAGATGGGAGCTGCTTCAGGGCGGGGGTTCCTGAGCTGTACTGGCGAGCGTCCTTGGTGATAGAGGACGGGAAGGACCATTGGCATTCGCCGCCACCATCGTCGAGCGGGACAAGGGCGTGGCGCCCACGAACTGTTGGTTGCGTCGAGCAAGCACATCCTGCGGGAGGAGGACCTCCGCGTTGCCCTCTTCCAGGAGCAACATCCAACATATGGTAGGCGACGGAGAGGATCCGCCGGAACCGCTCCGGCACCGAAACCATAGTCATGGGGATGGCTAGCGGGCGAGAGCTAGTGGCCGAGAGCAGTGGATCTAGCTAGAGGGGAGGAAGGGCATAGAGAGAGGAAGATGGGGGTGTGCGGCGCCCCAACCAAAGCTGCGGGAAGTCGCCGAAATTGGACGGCAACGACGAGGAGTCGTGTTGGGGAAGATAGGGAGGGCTCGCGAGAGGAAAGGCTGCGGAGGAGGGAGAGGGGGCGAGGAGGAACTTTTAGGGTTAGCATTATATACGGGAAATGGTTAAATGGGCTTGGGCGGGCTTCAGCAGGCTTGCGGGGCTGTAGCGGGCCGTCCATGACAGATTCCGAAATTGTCATGATGAATCCGTCATGGATTAATATATTTCTTGTAGTGGTATCAAGCATCCCCAAGCTTAATTCTTGCTCGTCCTCGAGTAGGTAAATGATAAAAACAGAATTTTTGATCTGGAATGTTTACTAACATAATTCTCAATGTAATTCTCTTTATTGTGGCATGAATGTTCAGATCCGAAAGATTAAAGACAAAAGTCTATGTTGACATAAGAAACAATAATACTTCAAGCATACTAACAAAGCAATAATGTCTTCTCAAAATAACATGGCCAAAGAAAGTTATCCCTACAAAATCATATAGTCTGGCTATGCTCCCGCTTCATCACACAAAATATTCATATCATGCACAACCCCGGTTTCAGCCAAGCATTTGTTTTCATACTCAAATTTTTTCAAACCTTTCAACTTTCACGCAATACATGAGCGTGAGCCATGGATATAGCACTATAGGTGGAATAGAGTCGTGGTTGTGGAGAAGACAAAAAGGAGGAAGATAGTCTCACATCAACTAGGCGTATCAATGGACTATGGAGATGCCCATCAATAGATATCAATGTGAGTGAGTAGGGATTGCCATGCAACGGATGCACTAGAGCAATAAGTGTATGAAAGCTCATCAAAAGAAACTAAGTGGGTGTGCATCCAACTTGCTTGCTCATGAAGACCTAGGTCATTTGAGGAAGCCCATCGTTGGAATATACAAGCCAAGTTCTATAATGAAAATTCCCACTAGTATATGAAAGTGACAAAACAAGAGACTCTCTATCATGAGGATCATGGTGCTACTTTGAAGCACAAGTGTGGAAAAGGATAGTAGCATTGTCCCTTCTCTCTTTTCTTTCATTTTTTTGGAGGGGCTTTCTCTCCTTTTTTTATTTAGCCCCTCTACATATTTTTTGGGCCATATCTTTTTTTATTTGGCCTTTCCTCACATGGGACAATGCTCTAATAATGAAGATCATCACACTTTATTGACTTACAACTCAAAGATTACAACCCGAAGCTATAACACAATATGACTCTATGTGAATGATGATGAAGCATGTCATATGAACGGAACGGTGAAAAGTTGCATGGCAATATATCTCAGAATGGCTATGGAAATGCCATGATAGGTAGGTATGGTGGTTGTTTTGAGGAAGGTATATGGTGGGTGTATGGCACCGGCGAGAGTTGCGCGGTAAAAGAGAGGCTAGCAAAGGTGGAAGGGTGAGAGTGCGTATAATCCATGGAATCAACATTAGTCATAAAGAACTCATATACTTATTGCAAAAATTTACGAGTCATCAAAACAAAGTAATCAATGCATGCTCCTAGGGGAATGGTTGGTAGGAGTTAACCATCGCGCGATCCCGACCTCCACACAAAGGATGACACTCAATAAATACATCATGCTCTAACTTCGTCACATAGCGGTTCACCATACGTGCATGCTACGGGAATCACAAACATTAACACAAGTATTTCTCAAATTAATAATTACTCCACTAGCATGACTCTAATATCACCATCCTCATATCTCAAAACAATCATCAAGTATCAAACTTCTCATCATATTCAATGCACTTTATATGAAAGTTTTTACTATATTCATCTTGGATGTCTGTCATATTAGGACTAGTTTTATAACCAAAGCACATTACCATGATGTTCTAAAAGACTCTCAAAAATATATAAGTGAAGCATGAGAGATCAATTATTTCTAGAAAATAAAACCACCAGCGTGCTCTAAAAGGTATAAGTGAAGCACTACAGTATAAATAACTAGCTCAAAAGATATAAGTAAAGCACATAGAGTATTCTAACAAATTCTAAATCATATTTATATCTCTCAAAAGGTGTGTCCAGCAAGGATGATTGTGGAAAACTAAAAAGCAAAGACTCAAATTATACATGACGCTCAAAGCAAAACATATATCATGTGGTGAATAAAAATATAGTCCCGAGTATAGTTATCGATAGATCAAGACGAAAGAGGGGATGCCTTCCTGGGGCATCCCCAAGCTTGGGCTTTTGGTTGTCCTTGAATTTTACCTTGGGGTGCCTTGGGCATCCCCAAGCTTAGGCTCTTGCCACTCTTTGTTCCATAGTCCATCAAAGCCATACTCAAAACTTGAAAACTTCACAACACAAATCTTAGCCAAAATTCTCGTGAGCTCCGTTAGTATAAGAAAACAAACCACTACTCAAAGGTACTGTAATTAACTTATTATTTGTTTATATTGGTGTTAAACCTAATGTATTCCAACTTCTCTATGATTCACATTCCCCAATACTACTCATAGATGCATCAAAATAAGCAAACAACACACGAAAAACAGAATCTGTCAAAAACAGAACAGTCTGTAGTAATCTGTAACTTTCGAATACTTTTGTAACTCCAAAAAAATTGAAATAAATTGGTAAACATGAGGAATTTGTCTATTAATCATCTGCAACAAGAATCAACTAAATAGCACTGTCCATCAAAATCTGGTGGCTAATCTCGTGAGCGCTAAAGTTTCTATTTTTTACAGCATGATCATATAAACTTCACACGAGTCTTCCCAGAGGTTCTACTTGGCACAAACACTAATTAAAACACAAAACAACATCTAAACAGAAGCTAGATGCAATATTTATTCCTAAACAGAAGCAAAAACAAAGAAAATAAAATTGGGTTGCCTCCCAACAAGCTCTTTCTTTATAGCCATTAAGATATGCTTGAGAATTCAATGATGCTCACATGAAAGATAAGAATTGAAGCACAAAGAGAGCATCATATAGCATGTGAAAATCACATCTAAGTCTAACATACTTCCTATGCATATGCATTTTATAGGAAAACAAATAAGCAAGACAAGCAAAATCTAGCATATGCAAGGAAGAAGAAAGAAACAATAGCAATCTCAACATAACGAGAGGTAATTTAGTAACATTAAAATTTCTACAATCATATTTTCCTCTCTCATAATAATTGCATGTAGGATCATAAGCGAATTCAACAGTATAGCTATCACATAACATATTCTCAACACGATCGACATGCATACGAAGTTGACACTCTTCCAAAATGGTGGGATCAACATTAACTAAAGTCATGACCTCTCCAAACCCACTTTTATCAAAAATACCATAAGATTGAACATTCTCCAAATATGTGGGATCTAAAGTTGACACTATTCCAAACCCACTTTCAATATTATTGCAAACATTATTATCAATCTCATATATATCATGGGGCTTAAATAAGGTTTCAAGATCGTAAGAAGCATCACCCCAATCATGATCATTGCAACAAGTAGTGGGCATAGAAAAACAAGCATCCTCAAGCTTACGGTTTTGCATATCATTAACACAATTGACATCAATAGAATTTATAATAACATCATTGCAATCATGCTTTATATTTAAGGAGCTATCATGAATCACTTTTTCTTTTAACAATTCCTCACAATTTTCAGATTCATGAATTTCAAGCAAAACCCCATAAAGATAATCTAGTGCACACAACTCACTAGAAATTGGTTCAACATAATTGGATCTTTTAAAAAGATTAGCAAGTGGATGAGGATCCATAGATAGATTTTTAGCAAGCGAAGATGCAAGCTAATACAGGGCACATGGCAACACAAGCAAACAGAAAGGCGAACGGAAAAAGGGTGAATAAAACGGCAAAGGTGAAGTGGGGGAGAGGAAAACGAGAGGCAAAAAAATGTAATGCGAAGGATAAGGGTTTGTGATAGGTACTTGGTATATGACTTTTGCGTAAGCCTCCTCGGCAACGGCGCCAGCAATTCTTCTTGCTACTTCTCGAGCTTGCGTTGTATTCCCTCGAAAAGGATAGGGTGATGCAGCATAGTAGCGTAAGTATTTCCCTCAGCTTTGAGAACCAAGGTATCAATCCAGTAGGAGACCACGCGCGAGTCCCTCGCACCTGCACAAACAAATAAGAACTTCGCAGCCAACGCGATAAGTGGTTGTCAATCCCTTTACGGTCACTTACGAAAGTGAGATATGATAGATAGGATAGTATAATATTTTAGGTATTTCTTTGGTATAAGAACATGAAGTAAATAAAGCAAAATAAGTGGATGGAAGATTAATATGTTGAAAATAGACTCGGGGGCCATAGGTTTCACTAGTGGCTTCTCTCATGATAGCAGAATTCTACGGTGGGTGAACAAATTACTGTCGAGCAATTGATAGAAAAGTGCATAGTTATGAGAATATCTAGGCATGATCATTGTATATAGGCATCACGTCCGTGACAAGTAGACCAAAACGATTCTGCATCTATTACTATTACTCCACACATCGACCGCTATCCAGCATGCATCTAGAGTATTAAGTTCATAAGAACAGAGTAATGCTTTAAGCAAGATGACATGATGTAGAGGGATGAACTCAAGCAATATGATTTAAACCCCGTCTTTTTATCCTCGATGGCAACAATACAATACGTGCCTTGCTGCCCCTGCTGTCACTGGGAAAGTACACCGTAAGATTGAACCCAAAGCCAAGCACTTCTCACATTGCAAGAACTATAGATCTAGTAGGCCAAACCAAACCAATAATTCGAAGAGACTTGCAAGGATATTATAATCATACATAAAAGATTTCAGAAAAGAATCAAATATTGTACATAGACAATCTTGATCATAAACCCACAATTCATCGGATCTCGACAAACACACCGCAAAAAGATTACATCGAATAGATTTCCTCGAAGATCGAGGAGAACTTTGTATTCAGATCCAAAAAGAGAGAAGAAGCCATCTAGCTAATAACTATGGACCCGAAGGTCTGTGGTAAACTACTCACAACTCATTGGTGAGGCTATGGCGTTGATGTAGAAGCACTCCGTTGTAGATCCCCCCTCCGGCGGAGCTCCGGAACAGACCCCAAGATGGGATCTCACGGGAACAGAAGGTTGCGGCGGTGGAATTAGGGTTTTCTCTGTTGCCTCGATGTTTTCATGGTACATGGATATATATAGGAGGAAGGAGGGCAACGGGGGAGCCATAGGGGGGCCACGAGGGTAGGGTGAAGGAAATATGCCCTAGAGGCAATAATAAAGATGTTATTTGTATTTCCTTATATCATGATAAATGTCTTTTATTCATGCTAGAATTGTATTAACCGGAAACTTAGTACATGTGTGAATACATAGACAAAACAGAGTGTCCCTAGTATGCCTCTACTAGACTAGCTCATTGATCAAAGATGGTTATGTTTCCTAGCCATAGACATGAGTTGTCATTTGATCAACGGGATCACATCATTAGGAGAATGATGTGATGGACAAGACCCATCCGTTAGCATAGCACTATGATCGTTTAGTTTTTCTGCTATTGCTTTCTTCATGACTTATACATGTTCCTATGACTATGAGATTATGCAACTCCCGAATACCGTAGGAACACCTTGTGTGCTATCAAACGTCACAACGTAACTGGGTGATCATAAAGATGCTCTACAGGTGTCTCCGAAAGTATTCGTGGTGTTGGCGTAGATCAAGATTAGGATTTGTCACTCCGAGTGTCGGAGAGGTATCTCTGGGCCCTCTCGGTAACACACATCACAATAAGCCTTGCAAGCAAAAGACTAATGAGTTAGTCATGGGATGATGTGTTACGGAACGAGTAAAGAGACTTGCCGGTAACGAGATTGAACTAGGTATAGAGATACCGACGATCGAATCTCGGGCAAGTAACATACCGTTGACAAAAGGAACAACGTATGTTGTTATGCGGTTCTGACCGATAAAAGATCTTCGTAGAATATGTAGGAGCCAATATGAACATCCAGGTTCCGCTATTGGTTATTGACCGGAGATGAGTCTCGGTCATGTCTACATAGTTCTCGAACCCGTAGGGTCCGCACGCTTAACGTTTGATGACGATCGGTATTATGAGTTTATCAGTATTGATGTACCGAAGGTAGTTCGGAGTCCCGGATGAGATCACGGACATGACGAGGAGTCTCGGAATGTCTGAGACATAAAGATTGATATATTGGACGACTATATTCGGACACCGGAAGTATACCGGAAAAGTTTTGGATTTAACGGGATTGCCGGAGGGGGTTACCGGAACCCCCTACGAGGGGGGATGGTCCATAGTGGGCCTTAAGGGAAAGAGAGAGGCAGCCCATAGGGCTGGCCGGCGCCCCACCTAGGGTTCCTAGTTGGACTAGGATTGGGGGGGGGGCGCCACCTCTCCTTTTTCCTATCCCTCTCTTCCTTCTTTTGGTGATTCCTACTAGGAATAAGATTGCAATCCTATTCCTAGTAGGATTGCAACCCTAGCCGCACCAAACAAGGGCCGGCCGGCCTTCCCCCTTGCTCCTTTATATACGGGGGCAGGGGGGCACCCAAAGACACACAAGTTGAATTGTTCCAGCCGTGTGCGGTGCCCCCCTCCACAGAAACACACCTCGGTCATACCGTCACGGTGCTTAGGCGAAGCCCTGCGCCGGTGAATACATCATATCCGTCACCACGCCGTCGTGCTGACGAAACTCTCCCGTGAAGCTCAACTAGATCAAGAGCTCGTGGGACGTCATCAAGCTGAACGTGTGCTGAACGCGGAGGTGCCGTACGTTCGGTGCTTGATCGGTTGAATCGCGAAGAAGTTCGACTACATCAACCGCGTCACTTGACGCTTCCGCTTCCGGTCTACGAGGGTACGTAGACACACTCTTCCCTCTCGTTGCTATGCATCTGGTAGATAGATCTTGCGTGATCGTAGGAAAATTTTAAAATACTACGTTCCCCAACAGTGGTATCAGAGCCAGGTCTATGCGTAGATGATATGCACGAGTAGAACACAATGAGTTGTGGGCGATACTAGTCATACTGCTTACCAGCATGTCATACTTTGCTTCGGCGGTATTGTGAGATGAAGCGGCCCGGACCGACATTACGCGTACGCTTACGCGAGACTGGTTTCACCGTTACGAGAACTCGTTGCTTAAAGGTGACTGGCGGGTGTCTGTCTCTCTCACTTTAGCTGAATCAAGTGTGGCTACGCCCGGTCCTTGTGAAGGTTAAAACAGCACATACTTGACGAAACATCGTTGTGGTTTTGTATGCGTAGGTAAGAACGGTTCTTGCTAAGCCCGTAGCAGCCACGTAAAACTTGCAACAACAAAGTAGAGGACGTCTAACTTGTTTTTGCAGGGCATGTTGTGATGTGATATGGTCAAGACATGATGAGTTATACGGTTTTGTATGAGATGATCATGTTTTGTAATGTTATCGGCAACTGGCAGGAGCCATATGGTTGTCACTTTATTGTATGAAATGCAATCGCCATGTAATTGCTTTACTTTATCACTAAGCGGTAGCGATAGTCGTAGAAGCAATAGTTGGTGAGACGACAACGATGCTACGATGGAGATCAAGGTGTCACGCCAGTGACGAAGGTGATCATGACGGTGCTTTGGAGATGGAGATCAAAAGCACAAGATGATGATGGCCATATCATGTCACATATTTTGATTGCATGTGATGTTTATCTTATTATGCTTCTTATTTTGCTTAGAACGACGGTAGCATTATAAGATGATCCCTTACTAAATTTCAAGGTATAAGTGTTCTCCCTGAGTATGCACCGTTGCGAAAGTTCGTCGTGCCGAGACACCACGTGATGATCGGGTGTGATAAGCTCTACGTTCAAATACAACGGGTGTAAGCCAGTTTTGCACACGCAGAATACTCGGGTTAAACTTGACGAGCCTAGCATATGCAGATATGGCCTCGGAACACTGGAGACCGAAAGGTCGAGCGTGAATCATATAGTAGATATGATCAACATAAGATATTCACCATTGAAACTACTCCATCTCACGTGATGATCGGACATGGTTTAGTTGATTTGGATCACGTGATCATTTAGATGACCGGAGGGATGTCTATCTAAGTGGGAGTTCTTTAAGTAATATGATTAATTGAACTTTAATTTATCATGAACTTAGTCCTGGTAGTATTAGCATATCTATGTTGTAGATCAATAGCTCGCGATGTTGCTCCCCGTTTATTTTTTATATGTTCCTAGAGAAAACCAATTTGAAAGATGTTAGTAGCAATGATGTGGAATTGTTACGTGATCTGAGGATTATCCTCATTGCTGCACAGAAGAATTATGTCCTTGATGCACCGCTAGGTGACAGACCTATTGCAGGAGCAGATGTAGACGTTATGAACGTTTTGACAAAAGCTCGATATGATGACTACTTGATAGTTTAGTGCACCATGCTTTACGGCTTATAACCGGGACTTCAAAAACGTTTTGAAACGCCACGGAGCATATGAGATGTTCCAAGAGTTGAAATTAGTATTTCATACTCATGCCCGTGTCGAGAGGTATAAGACCTCTGATAGTACTTTGCCTACAAGATGGAGGAGAATAGCTCAACCAGTGAGCATGTGCTCAGATTGTCTGGGTAGTACAATTGCTTGAATCAAGTGGGAGTTAATCTTCCAGATAAGATAGTAATTGACAAAGTTCTCTAGACACTATCACCAAGTTAGTAGAACTTCGTGATGAACTATAATATGCAAGGGATGACGAAAGTAATTCCCGAGCTCTTCACGATGCTGAAATCGGCGAAGGTAGAAATCAAGAAAGAGCATCAAGTGTTGATGGTTAACCAGACCACTTGTTTCAAGTAAATGGCAAAGGGATAGAAGGGGAACTTCAAGAAGAATGACAAGCAAGTTGTCACTCCCGTGAAGAAACCCAAAGCTAAACTCAAGCCTGAAACAAGTGCTTCTACTGCAAAGGAAATGGTCACTAGAAGTGGAACTGCCCTAGATATTTGGCGGATAAGAAGGATGGCAAAGTGAACAAAGGTATATTTGATATACAGATTATTGATGTGTATTTTACTAGTGTTCATAGCAACCCCTCGGTATTTGATATTGGTTCAGTTGCTAAAGAGTAGTAACTCGAAATGGGAGTTGCATAATGAACATAAACTAGTTAAAGGATGAAGTGACGATGTGTATTGGAAGTAGTTCCAAGATTGATATGATCATCATCGCACACTCCCTATACTTTTGGGATTAGTGTTGAACCTAAATAAGTGTTATTTGGTGTTGAGCATGAATATGATTTGATCATGTTTATTGCAATACGGTTATTCATGTAAGTTAAAGAATAATTGTTGTTCTGTTTACATGAATAAAATCTTCTATGGTCATACACCCAATGAAAATGGTTTGTTGGATCTCGATCGTGGTAATACACATATTCATAATATTGAAGCCAAAAGATGCAAGGTTAATAATGATAGTGCAACTTATTTGTGGCACTGCCGTTTAGGTCATATTGGTGTAAAGCGCATGAAGAAACTCCATAGTGATGGACTTTTGGAATCACTTGATTATGAATCACTTGGTGCTTGCGAACCATGCCTCATGGGCAAGATGACTAAAACTCCGTTCTCCGGAACTGTGGAGCGAGCAACAGATTTGTTGGAGATCATACATACAGATGTATGTGGACCAATAAGTGTTGAAGCTCGCGGCGGGTATCGTTATTTTCTGACCTTCACTGATGATTTGAGCAGATATGGGTATATCTACTTAATGAAGCACAAGTCTGAAACATTTGAAAAGTTCAAAAATTTCAGAGTGAAGTGGAGAATCATCGTAACAAGAAAATAAGAGTTTCTACGATATGATCGTACAGGTAAAATATTTGAGTTAGCGAGTTTGGCCTTCAGTAAAAACAATGTGAAATAGTTTCACTACTCACGCCACCTGGAACACCACAGTGTAATGGTGTGTCCAAACGTCATAACCGTACTTTATTAGATATGGTGCGATCGATGATGTCTCTTACCGATCTACCACTATCGCTTTTGGGGTTATGCATTATAGACAGCTACATTCACGTTAAATAGGGCACCATCTAAATCCGTAGAGATGACACCGTATGAACTATGGTTTGACGAGAAACCTAAGCTGTCATTTCTTTAAGTTTGGGACTACGATGCTTATGTGAAAAAGTTTCAACATGATAAGCTCGAACCCAAATCGGAGAAGTAAATCTTCATAGGATACCCAAAAGAAACTATTGGGTACACCTTCTATCACAGATCCGAAGGCAAGATCTTTGTTGCTAAGAGTGGATCCTTTCTAGAGAAAGAGTTTCTCTCGAAAGAAGTGAGTGGGAGGAAAGTAGAACTTGATGAGGTAATTGTACCTTCTCCTGAATTGGAAAGTAATACATCACAGAAAATTGTTCCAGTGATTCCTACACCAATCAGTGAGGAAGCTAATGATGATGATCATGAAACTTCGGATCAAGTTTCTGCTGAACGTCGTAGATCAACCAGAGTACGTTCCGCACCAGAGTGGTACGGCAACCCAGTTCTGGAAGTCATGTTACTAGACCATGATGAACCTACGAGCTATGAGGAAGCGATGATGAGCCCAGATTCCGCAAAATGGCTTGAGGCCATGAAATCTGAGATGGGATCCATGTATGAGAACAAAGTGTGGACTTTGGTTGACTTGCCCGATGATCGGCAGGCCATCGAAAATAAATGGATCTTCAAGAGGAAGACCGACGCTAACGGTAATGTTACTGTTTACAAAGCTTGACTTGTTGCGAAAGGTTTTCGACAAGTTCAAGGAGTTGACTACGATGAGACTTTCTCACCCGTAGCGATGCTTAAGTCTGTCCGGATCATGTTAGCAATTGCCGCATTTTATGAAATCTGGCAAATGGATAACAAAACTGCATTCTTTAATAGATTTATTAAAGAAAATTGTATATGATGCAACCCGAAGGTTTTGTCAATCCTAAAGGTGCTAACAAAATGTGCAAGCTCCAGCGATCCATCTATGGACTGGTGCAAGCATCTCGGAGTTGGAATATACGCTTTGATAAGTTGATCAAAGCATATAGATTTATACAGACTTACGGTGAAGCCTGTATTTACAAGAAGTGAGTGGGAGCACTACAACCTTTCTGATAAGTATATGTGAATGACATATTGTCGATCGGAAATGATGTAGAATTTTCTGGAAAGCATAAAGGAGTGTTTGAAAGGAGTTTTTCAAAGAAAGACCTTGGTGAAGCTGCTTACATATTGGGCATCAAGATCTATAGAGATAGATCAAGACGCTTGATAAGACTTTCGATGAGTACATACCTTAATAAGATTTTGAAGTAGTTCAAAATAGATCAGTCAAAGAAGGAGTTCTTGCCTGACTTGTAAGGTGTGAAGTTGAGTAAGACTCAAAGCCAGACCACGGCAGAAAAATATAGAGAGAATGAAAGTCATTCCCTATGCCTCAGCCATAGGTTCTATAAAGTATGCCATGCTGTGTACCAAACATGTTGTGTACCTTGCCATAAGTTTGTCAAGGGGGTACAATAGTGATCCAGGAGTAGATCACTGTACAGCGGTCAAAATTATCCTTAGTAACTGGATGACTAAGGAAATGTTTCTCGATTATGGAGGTGATAAAGAGTTCGTCGTAAAGGGTTACGCCGATGCAAGCTTTGACACTAAAATCCAGATGACTCTAAGTATCAATCTGGATGCGTATTGAAAGTGGGAGCAATTAGCTAGAGTAGCTCTATGCAGAGCATTGTAGACATAGAAATTTGCGAAATACATACGGATCTGAATGTGACAGACCCGTTGACTAAACTTCTCTCACAAGCAAAACATGATCACACCTTATTACTCTTGGGTATTAATCACATAGCGATGTGAACTAGATTATTGACTCTAGTAAACCCTTTGGGTGTTGGTCACATGGCGATGTGACCTAGATTATTGACTCTAGTGCAAGTGGGAGACTGAAGGAAATATGCCCTAGAGGCAATAATAAAGATGTTATTTGTATTTCCTTATATCATGATAAATGTCTTTTATTCATGCTAGAATTGTATTAACCGGAAACTTAGTACATGTGTGAATACATAGACAAAACAGAGTGTCCCTAGTATGCCTCTACTAGACTAGCTCATTGATCAAAGATGGTTATGTTTCCTAGCCATAGACATGAGTTGTCATTTGATCAACGGGATCACATCATTAGGAGAATGATATGATGGACAAGACCCATCCGTTAGCATAGCACTATGATCGTTTAGTTTTTCTGCTATTGCTTTCTTCATGACTTATACATGTTCCTATGACTATGAGATTATGCAACTCCCGAATACCGTAGGAACACCTTGTGTGCTATCAAACGTCACAACGTAACTGGGTGATCATAAAGATGCTCTATAGGTGTCTCCGAAAGTATTCGTGGTGTTGGCATAGATCAAGATTAGGATTTGTCACTCCGAGTGTCGGAGAGGTATCTCTGGGCCCTCTCGGTAACACACATCACAATAAGCCTTGCAAGCAAAAGACTAATGAGTTAGTCACGGGATGATGTGTTACGGAACGAGTAAAGAGACTTGCCGGTAACGAGATTGAACTAGGTATAGAGATACCGACGATCGAATCTCGGGCAAGTAACATACCGTTGACAAAAGGAACAACGTATGTTGTTATGCGGTTCTGACCGATAAAAGATCTTCGTAGAATATGTAGGAGCCAATATGAACATCCAGGTTCCGCTATTGGTTATTGACCTGAGATGAGTCTCGGTCATGTCTACATAGTTCTCGAACCCGTAGGGTCCGCACGCTTAACGTTTGATGACGATCGATATTATGAGTTTATGAGTATTGATGTACCGAAGGTAGTTCGGAGTCCCGGATGAGATCACGGACATGACGAGGAGTCTCGGAATGTCTGAGACATAAAGATTGATATATTGGACGACTATATTCGGACACCGGAAGTATACCGGAAAAGTTTCGGATTTAACGGGATTGCCGGAGGGGGTTACCGGAACCCCCTACGAGGGGGGATGGTCCATAGTGGGCCTTAAGGGAAAGAGAGAGGCAGCCCATAGGGCTGGCCGGCGCCCCACCTAGGGTTCCTAGTTGGACTAGGATTGGGGGGGCGCCACCTCTCCATTTTCCTTTCCCTCTCTTCCTTCTTTTGGTGATTCCTACTAGGAATAGGATTGCAATCCTATTCCTAGTAGGATTGCAACCCTAGCCGTACCAAACAAGGGCCGGCCGGCCTCCCCCCTTGCTCCTTTATATACGGGGGTAGGGGGGGCACCCAAAGACACACAAGTTGAATTGTTCCAGCCGTGTGCGGTGCCCCCCTCCACAGAAACACACCTCGGTCATACCGTCGCGGTGCTTAGGCGAAGCCCTGCGCCGGTGAATACATCATATCCGTCAACACGCCGTCGTGCTGACGAAACTCTCCCGTGAAGCTCAACTGGATCAAGAGCTCATGGGACGTCATCAAGCTGAACGTGTGCTGAACGCGGAGGTGCCGTACGTTCGGTGCTTGATCGGTTGAATCGCGAAGAAGTTCGACTACATCAACCGCGTCACTTGACGCTTCCGCTTCCGGTCTACGAGGGTACGTAGACACACTCTTCCCTCTCGTTGCTATGCATCTGGTAGATAGATCTTGCGTGATCGTAGGAAAATTTTAAAATACTATGTTCCCCAACATAGGGGGCGCGCCCGGGACACTCGTGGCCGCCTATCTCGTTCCTTCGCATGTACTCCAAGTCTTCTGGGTAGATACGGTTCCAAAAATAACTCTCTCGAAGGTTTCATTCCGTTTGGACTCCGTTTGATATCCCTTTTCTGCGAAACCCTGAAATAGGCAAAAAAACGGCAATTTGCACTGGGCCTTGGGTTAGTAGGTTAGTCCCAAAAATAATATAAAAGTGTATAATAAAGCCCATTAAACATACAAAACAGAATATATAATAGCATGCAATCAAAAATTATAGATATGTTGGAGACGTATCAGGCGACGGTGTTGGTGATGAGATCTACGCAGGTGTCGGTGTACTAGAGTAGGGGTACCATAGTATCCCGACTTGTGCACGGGCAGTGACAGCCTCCCGTGGTCTGGCTCACCACGTGCCCGCCAAAGCCCACTCTGGACCCCTTTGAAGCCATTCAAGAACAAAGTATTCAAGTTAAGAGACAAGACCCCGGCAAGAGGAGCTTGCCGGGAAGGCCGCACCAGGTTCAAGGACATCTTTTCAGCACAAGACCCTGGCAAGAGGTGCTTGCCAGGAAGGCCAAAGAACGGCGCCTTAAGAAGAGATATCGCGGTGCATCATGCGCCCCGGCAGGACCCGAAGCAAACTTACGGGTCCGGCAAGGTTGCGACCCCGGCAAGATGCTTGCCGGGGGAAGCCTACACTATGTGCCTGCGCTCCAGCTCATCGGGCCACGCGTCGCCCTGGGGCCCTTCCAGGGGCACGTGGCAGATGGCTGTGCAGCCTGAGGGACACGCTGGCGAGCCGCGGTGACGAAGCCATCGCCGTGGCGAACGGAGACACATGGACGGACGCTTTTGGGGGCGACGGCGACGGGCATTCAATGCCCTTGTCCCCCACCGTCAGAGTTAGGTGTAACCTCCTCTATGTTGACACCTGTCGGTGCCCCCTTTGAACTATAAAAGGAGGCCCATGCACAACGTAGAGGGGGTGGGATCCCAGAAACTTGAATCACTCCTACGCTCGGTGTAGCTGGCACTGTAGATCTTCAAGCTCCCGAGCCCAAGGACTCAATACCACCAAAGCAGGAGTAGGGTTTTACGCGTCCGCGCGGCCCGAACCTGGGTGCCCGCGTGTGTTCCTCGATCTGCTCTCCGTGCTCCCTCCGCTCCCTTACCGCAACGTAGAAGGGGCTCCGGTCCCATAGGTGTTCGTGGGTGGTCAGTTTCCCCGACATCTTTGGCGCGCCAGGTAGGGGGCGTCGAGGTTGTGCGAACCTGATCCGGCGCTCACGCGGGCGCATTCTTCATCAACTCTTCCAGCTTCATCAACTTCATTGACAACATCAGCATGCCTCCGAAGAAGAAGGCTTCGGAGGTCGGAGGCCCATCTGCGTCGATCCCGCCACCACCAGAACCCACGGTTGGTGGGGTAGACGCTGGCGGAAGGGTGGACGCCGGCGAAGACACTCGCGGCGCCGCCAAGTCCAAGGACAAGACGAACGACCGGGCGAACTCCAAGACCTCGGCGTCCGTGCACGCACCACGTCCCTCTCAGGAGGTGCCAGACCAGCAGCGACGCGGTACCGGGGGTACCATACGCTTGCTGGGACGCGGACAAGCCGGTGGGTCGCGAGATGCTCCAGGCCAGCGCGCTGGTACGAGCAAGGCGCGGTCGCCGGGGCGAGACCCTGCTCCTTCTAACCCTGTTAGAAGTCCGAGCATATCTCGCTCCTCGCACCGCTCGCCACCGCTTCCCTCCTCTCCAGCAGAGGCTCTTGCTAGAGCCCAACTGCTCCTCGACTTCCCTCCAGCGGCAGACAAGGCCGAAGACTGGAGGGCTACAATCCAGAGCCTCATCGCCTTCGCCAACAACGACACGCCGCAGCAGCCGGCGACATCACGCCCGCGGCAAGTCGACCAAGCGAAGGCCGATGGAGACAAGACCGCCGGGGGTGCAACTACTGTGCACTCCCCGCCGCGGAAGCAGAAATCGCCACCCCGCCGGATCAACGTCAACGACGACTCCACGGCGTCGTCGGATCCGCGGGCTCGCCGCGATCAGCGCCAAGTCCTCGACGACAGGTGGCAAGAGGACGCTCGGACTCGTATCGAGCGTCGAAGAGAAGCCCGGAGACAGTCCGATCAACGTGCTGGGACTGCTGTCGACATGCACGCGCCCAGTGAACCAGGCGACTTGCCGTACGCGGCAGGCTGCCCTGCGTTCACCCGAGAGCTGCGGCAAGTCCAGTGGCCCAGCATGAAGAACTTCAAGCCCGACGTACCCGAGAAGTACGACGGCAAGACGCACCCCTCGGAGTTCCTCAGCATCTACACCATTGCGGTGCAGGCTGCCGGGGGACGCGATGAGAAGATCTTAGCCAACTACTTCCCGCTCGTGCTTAAGCCAAACGTCAGGTCTTGGCTTATGCACTTGCCGGAGAACTCCATCTCTTCTTGGGAGGATTTGTGCCACCAGTTTGTCGGCACCTTCACGGGCGGCCACAAGCCCCACGGCCAGGAGAGCGATCTCCACATCCTTGCCCAGAAGGAGGGAGAGTCCCTGCGAAAGTATATCCAAAGGTTCAGCCGCGTTCAGCACAACATCCCCGATGTCCACCCTGCCGCGGTTATCAGCGCGTTCCACCAGAACGTGCGCAACCGCCGGATGAGGGAGGAGATGGCGATGACCAAGATCCGGGACGTCAGCGAGCTTTACGCTCTGGCTGACAAGTGCGCACGTGCTGAAGAGGGGAGGAGACTCCCCGGAGAGGATACTGGAGCAGGAGGAACAGACAGCAAGGATGCCGCCCCGGCAAGGAAAAACCGGCGGCGGAACAATAGAAAGAAGAAGAACAAGGAGGTACTGGTTGTCGAGAAGTCCGGCAAGGAGGCTCCCGCCAAGAAGACACAGGCTGGTGGCTCCGGCAAGGAATCCGCCCCTGTAGCGGCAGCTGACAAGCAGGACGGCTCCGACAAGCAGTACTGCAAGATCCACCGCACCAAGGGCCACGATCTCCAGAACTGCAAGAGGGTAGAGTACCTCGTAGAACAGCAGAAGGCTGAATACGAGCGACGCGACAAGGAAAAGGCCCAAGGAGGCGGAGGAGAGCCCAGCAAGAAGCGGCCGTTCGATGGCCGGGGAGGACGCCGCGGCAAGGCCAAGCAGCGGCAAGGAGACAGACCTCCCCGGGGCCGCGACAAGGATGAGGACGAAGACGATGATGAGGACATGGAAGATGGGGATAACAGCGAGCAGGAGTTCCAGAAGGCCACAGAAGTCCTGTGTGTCGACGGCGGTGCCTCTCTGCACACTTCCCACCGCCAACTCAAGCAATGGGTGCGGGAAGTGAATGCAGCTGAGCCACCCGTCGAATCACGCAGGCTGCTGAAATGGTCCGGCACGCCCATCATCTTCGACCTTGAGGACCACCCTGGCCGACAACAGCGGTCGGGTGTTTGCCGATGTTGGTTTCACCAACTATACGCAACCTCAAGGTCACCAAGATGTTGGTTGACGGCGGGGCCGGCCTCAACTTGATCTCCTCCGCTGTGATCAAGAAACTGCAGATTCCCGACAGCGAGCTCGAAGAAACCGGGTCGTTCCATGGGATCAACCCGGGAAGGAGCAAGCCGAAGGGGAAGATCACGCTGCAGGTGACCTTTGGCGGAGAGCTCAACTTCAGGACGGAGAGGATTACATTCGACGTTGCCGATATCCCATTGCCATACAATGGGATACTTGGCCATCCTGCGCTAGCCAAGTTCATGGCGGCTTCCCACTACGCGTACAACATACTCAAGATGCCGGGGCCGATAAGCGTTATCTCTGTCCCCGACGACAAGAAGGATGCGCTTATCTGCGCCGACAAGATCTACCGGGATGCAGCAGCCGTGGCAGACAGCAAGGCACTTGCCGCTGAAGCTCCCGGGGGGAAGACCAAGACCAAGTCCGGCAAGAGCTCTGGAGCCCACTCCGGCAAACGCACCTCCTCGGAGTGCTGCGCTGCCGTCGTGGACGCACCATCGAGCTCCACCGGCAAGTGCAAGAAAGGAATGGCAGCTCCACCGGCAACCAAGAAGGTGTCCGCCAAGGAGGACGGCACTAGTGGTATCTTCACCATCAGTGCTACGCTCGACCCCAAATAGGAAAGCGCGCTCGTTGCCTTCCTGCGGGCGAATGTCGACGTGTTCGCATGGCAACCGTCTGACATCCCCGGCGTTCCCAGGAAGGTAATTGAGCACAAGCTTGCTGTTTGTCCTCACGCGCGGCCCGTCAAGCAGAAGGTCAGGAAGCAAGCTGTGGAGCGCCAAGAGTTCATTGCCGAGGAGATAAGGAAGTTGGAAGCAGCCGGCCTGGTTAGAGGAGTACTCCATCCTACATGGTTGGCCAATCCAGTTGTCGTGCGAAAGGCTAATGGGAAATGGAGACTTTGTATAGACTTCACTGATGTGAATAAAGCTTGTCCCAAGGATCCTTTTCCCTTGCCGCGCATCGACCAGATTGTTGACTCCACGGCTGGATGTGAGTTGCTTTCATTTCTCGATGCATACTCAGGCTACCACCAAATATTCATGGCTGAGGAAGATGAAGAGAAGATTGCATTCATTACTCCATGTGGCACATACTGCTTCATACGCATGCCCTTTGGATTGAAGAATGCAGGCTCAACATTTGCAAGGGTGGTGCACACTGCTTTTGAGCCACAGATACACAGGAATGTAGAAGCCTACATGGATGATATAGTGGTCAAGAGCAAGAGCAAGGATACCTTGATTCAGGACCTAGAAGAAACCTTTGAGAATCTGCGCAAGATACAACTCAAGCTGAACCCCGAGAAGTGCGTCTTCGGGGTCCCCTCCGGCAAGCTTCTCGGGTTCTTCGTGTCCCAGAGGGGGATTGAAGCCAATCCCGACAAGATAAAAGCCATCGAGCAGATTGAAGCCCCGAAGCGCGTCAAGGACATAAGGAGACTTGCTGGTTGTGTGGCTGCCCTCAGCAGGTTCATTTCAAAGTCTGCAGAACGCGCCCTACCTTTCTTCAAAATCTTGAAAAAGGCAAGTCCTATGAAATGGACTCCGGAGGCGGAGGCAGCGCTGCAAGACTTGAAAGGATACCTGTCCTCCACTCCAATACTTGTCGCACCTAGGCCACAAGAGAAGTTGCTGCTGTACCTAGCGGCAACCAATCAAGTGGTTAGTGCTGCGTTAGTAGCGGAGAGGGAGGCAGATGAGGAACCCACATTCCCGGCAGGCGCATCCAGCGACAAGCTCTGACCCCGACAAGGACAAGTCTGCGCAGGAACAAGGAGAAGTGCGAAAGAAGATGGTGCAGCGCCCAGTTTATTTTGTAAGTTCCCTCTTGCAGGGGGCTAGATCAAGATACTCTGGGGTGCATAAGTTGCTTTTCGGCCTCCTCATGGCCTCAAGAAAGCTGCGCCATTACTTCCAAGCACACGAGATAACAGTGGTCACTCGCTTTCCGTTGAAAAGGATATTGCAAAATCCAGAAGCAACAGGCAGAATCGTCGAGTGGGCGCTGGAACTGTCAAGCTTTGGGCTCAAGTTTGAGAGTACTTCAACCATACAGAGCAGAGCTTTGGCAGAATTCATAGCAGAATGGACCCCAACACCAGATGAAGAAGTTCCTGATACAAGCGTCCCCGTCCAAGAAGCAAGCAAAGAGTGGATAATGTACTTTGATGGTGCTTTCTCGCTGCAAGGCGCCGGTGCTGGCGTGGTACTCATAGCGCCCACCGGAGAACACCTCAAGTACGTTATTCAGATGCACTTTCCCAAGGAGTAAGCGACGAACAATACTGCTGAGTATGAAGGTTTGCTCGCCGGTCTCAGGATCGCGGCCGAACTTGGGATCAAGAAGTTGATTGTGCGGGGAGATTCACAATTGGTGGTCCGACAAGTAAACAAGAGTTACCAGAGCCCTCTGATGGAAGCTTATGTCGATGAAGTGAGGAAGCTTGAAGAACACTTTGAAGGCCTGCAAATGGAGCACGTTCCAAGAGCTCAAAATGATATTGCTGACGGCCTGTCAAAGTGTGTTGCAATGAAGTTACCTGTGGAACCAGGGACCTTCGTGCTCAAGTTAACTCAACCATCCGTTACACCATCAGTTGGACAAAGCAAGAAGAGGAAGTTGGTCTCCGGCGACTACTTGCCGGCGGATCTTCCTGAAGCCGCCGCCAAGGTCCCCAAGATCAACAACCAAAATGTTGAGGAACAGTCTGCTCCTGCGGACCCAAGGGTCTGTACAGATGAAGCAGGCGTTCCCGACAAGCCTTGCCCTGGCAGGCTTGCCGGGGAACCCTCAGCTCCGGCAGAGCCGCAGGTTCTTGCCGTAGAAGCTGAGGTTCCCGCAGCAGCCCTCATGCCTTTAGTCCTTGTTGTTGAGCCTCAGGCTCCAGCATGGGCATAGCAAATCGTCCGTTTTCTTCAAACTGGAGAACTTCCCGAAGAACCAGAAGAGATAGAAAGAATAACCAGACAGTCAAGTATGTACCAGTTCGTTGGCAACGAACTGTACAGAAGAAGACTCAACGGTGTCAGGCTGAAATGCATTTCTCGGGAAGATGGACAGAAGCTGTTGGCAGAAATACACGGAGGCATATGTGGCCACCACATTGGCGCAAGAGCACTTGCCGGGAAGGCATTCCGGCAAGGATTCTTTTGGCCAGAAGCCCTCCAAGATGCAACTGCACAAGTAACCAAGTGTGAAGCGTGCCAGTTCCATGCCAAGCAAACACATCAGCCAGCTCAAGCTCTCCAGACGATCCCTTTGTCCTGGCCCTTCTCGGTCTGGGGGCTCGATATCCTCGGCCCCTTTCCCCGCGCCGTCGGGGCTTTGAATACTTGTACGTTGCAATCGACAAGTTCACAAAGTGGCCACAAGTGGAACCAGTGAGAAAGGTGACAGCACAGTCAGCAGTGAGGTTCTTCAGTTCAATTGTTTGCCGTTTCGGAATCCCTAACAGGATCATCACCGACAACGGCACACAGTTCACAAGTCGCACCTTCATGCAGTACGTCCAAGACCTTGGCGCCAAGGTCTGCTTTGCTTCTGTTGCTCACCCGAGGAGCAATGGTCAAGCAGAGAGGGCAAATGCTGAAGTGCTGCGCGGACTCAAGACAAGGACCTTCGACAGGCTGCACAAGTGCGGAAGAAACTGGATAGAGGAGTTGCCGGCTGCTCTTTGGTCAATCAGGACGACACCAAATCGAGCTACCGGACAGACACCCTTTGCTCTTGTCTATGGAGCAGAGGCAGTTCTCCGCACGGAACTCGTATACGGGTCTCCTCGAGTGCTCGCTTACGACGAGCTCGAGCAAGAGCAACTGCGGCAAGATGATGCATTGCTCCTCGAGGAGCAACGTCTCCAGGCTGCTGTACGAGCTGCTCGATACCAGCAAGCCTTGCGTCGCTATCATAGCCGCAAGGTTAAGGCCAGGAGTCTCGAGGAAGGCGACCTTGTTCTTCGGCCCGTTCAGTCCGCCAAGGGCTCCAACAAGTTGACGCCGAAGTGGGAAGGCCCTTATCGGGTGAGACAAGTCACAAGGCCCGGCGCTGTCCGCCTTGAGACCGAAGAAGGCTTACCGGTGAGCAACTCCTGGAACATAGAGCATCTTCGCAAGTTTCACCCATAAGGCGCAGTTGCCGTGATCTGCTCCGGCAACCACCTTTTGTACAAGTCTTGCCGCTGTTGCATGTAAACCTTTGTACAAAGCCGGGCGCAGACCCCGCGCATCAGTAAAACTTCTGTGCTTCACAGCGTTTGTCATTTCATGCTTTTCTTTTTTACTTGCATGCATCATCTGACACCTTGTGCAGCATGCATTCCCGGTAAGTAGTAACAAGCCGCAAGGCCCCATACTACTGTTTCCTCCTCTTTTCTTTCCTCTCTTAAGCAGAAGAAGTGTTCCTCGCGCACAAGTTTGCCGGGGGGAAGGAGATAGAGGTATGGACCAAGTGCTGTTCAAGAAAGAGAAGCCTTGCCGGGAAGCAAACAACCCATGAAAGCTAAGTTACCAAAGTTTGAGCATTCAAAATTTTTAAATTTCTTAGTTGTCTTCCTTGAACAGCCACACTTTGTATGGAAAACCTGTGCGCGGAGGAACCTACCCATGGCTAGCCGCGCCCTTATTTTGTTTCGAGCACACTCAACGGCTTAAGCGAGCTACGACAAGTGTCGCGCCCTTACTTCGTTTTCGAGTTCGCTCAACAATCTAAGTGTGATGCGACTAGCTGCGGCAAGGTTTCTTGCCGGCGAGGGCATTGCCAGCAGGCTGCTAAGAGTCCCGCACTCAGCGCTCGCGGCAAAGGTTCCTTTGCCGGCAAGTTCCCTAAAAAGCGAAGGGTGAAAAGCATACAAAGTGAAAGGACTAAAGCAAGGGAGATAACACTGCATTGATCATCCAGAATAAAGTTATATATAACAAGATAGCTTGCCGCTGTTCTAACCAACTACTACCTATGACTTAATTGACAGCGGCAAAGGAAGCAGAAAGAAAGAAGCCTAGTCTCTACGGTCTCCATCGACCCTCTGAATCTTTCCCGCCTTCGCCACGATGTGGGCGACTTGTGCCTTCAGCGCCTCCTGGTCGGCTTCGGGCGGCAGGGTCCGGAGGACGTTGACAAGGTTGATTCCAGGGTTGCGGTAGACGATCTTCGACAAGACCCGCTCCATAGTACCCATGCAAAGCCGGCGCGCCTCATCAGCCAGCTGCGTGGGGATCCTCTCCCGTAGCCGCGCGAGCGCCGGCGCCACTCCCCTGAAGAACAGACTCAGCTTGGCGCTGTGGGGGAGGCTCTCATCGGGGGAGTACACGAGGTGCTCCGCCCTCAACGCCACCATCTCCATGTCGATGCTGGCGGCGGAGGCGACGAGCTCCTCGGTCCATTGCTCCACCGTTCGCTGGAAGTTGTTTTGCGAGACGGCGGCGCTTTCCAGCAAGGCCCTTTCAGTGCGGAGATCCTCCTTCAGCTTTGTCTCACGATCCCGGGCAGCGTCGAGCGAGTCAGTAAGGGTGGAAACCTTCAGCTCCAAGTCGGCGATGGAGTCCTTGGCGTCATTGAGCTCTTTGCCCTTCTCGGAGAGGCGGATTTGCAGCTCCGAGTTGGTGTGAGCGTCCTTCTCCCGCGCCACGTTGAGCGCAGTGACCCTGTCTTCGCTCGCCTTCAAGTTCAGCTCCATCTGCGCCACCCTGGCCTCCAGATCCCTCTTGGCGGTCTCTGCGGCAGCGGCGGCATCCCTCGCCTCCTGCAGAGCCCCGCCAATGGCCTGCTCACGGGCGGTGAGGTCGTCCTCGTGGCTGTCGAGGTCGACCTTCCGCTGGTTGAGCTCTCCCTCCCGCCGAGACAGCTCCTCGGCGGCCAGTCGCTGCTGCTCCTCCACCTCGGCCTTCTCGAGGAGGAATGCTTGGTGTGCTCCGGCAAGCTCTTCGCGCTCCTCCGCCAAGTTTCGGAGGGCCGCCTGGTTAGCGGCGCGGAGCTCCGCAGCATGCTTCTCCAAATCAACGCCGGCCTTGGCAGCCAGAGCCTCTCAGGACTCCAGCTTGGCTTGCCTGGCCCGGTACAAACCCAGGAGTCGACGCAAGAGTTGCTCCTCTTCGGGCTCGTCGCTGCTGCCGGGCGCGTCGACAACCTTCAACCCGGCGGAGGCGAGAACTTCTCCGTCGAAGGTCTCCCCCTCCGCTGGTGCCCTTGATGAGGACGCCCACGGGACTTGTATGAAGACCCCGTTGGCGGCCTCCAGATATACGCCCGACCCACGTGCGGAGGCGGAGGGGTCGGCGGCCGGTGCAGCGTCCGGCGCTCCCGCGGCCTCCGGGCCCGCGGTATGGTCGCCGGTCCCTTCCCCAGCCGCGGCGTCGGCGGCTGGGGCAGTCTCCTCGGCGGCTGGCTCGTCGGCGCAGTCGTTGCTGCTCCTCCACCTCGGCCTTCTCGAGGAGGAATGCTTGGTGTGCTCCGGCAAGCTCTTCGCGCTCCTCCGCCAAGTTTCGGAGGGCCGCCTGGTTGGCGGCGCGGAGCTCCGCAGCACGCTTCTCCAAATCAACGCCGGCCTTGGCAGCCAGAGCCTCTCGGGACTCAAGCTTGGCTTGCCTGGCCCGGTACAAACCCAGGAGTCGACGCGGGAGTTGCTCCTCTTCGGGCTCGTCGCTGCTGCCGGGCGCGTCGACAACCTACAACCCGGCAGAGGCGAGAACTTCTCCGTCGAAGGTCTCCCCCTCCGCTGGTGCCCTTGATGAGGACGCCCACGGGACTTGTATGAAGACCCCGTTGGCGGCCTCCAGATATACGCCCGACCCAGGTGCGGAGGCAGAGGGGTCGGCGGCCGGTGCAGCGTCCGGCGCTCCCGCGGCCTCCGGGCCCGCGGTATGGTCGCCGGT
This sequence comes from Secale cereale, assembly GCA_902687465.1. Classification (NCBI taxonomy): domain Eukaryota; kingdom Viridiplantae; phylum Streptophyta; class Magnoliopsida; order Poales; family Poaceae; genus Secale; species Secale cereale. Next base: position 45,844,257 of record LR738711.1, on the reverse strand, counting down.
CCCTTCCCCAGCCACGGCGTCGGCGGCTGGGGCAGTCTCCTCGGCGGCTGGCTCGTCGGCGCCGGCCATTCCTTCCGCGGCGGTGCCGTCGCCAGTTTCGCCGCGCACCTCCTCCTCAGCGATGGTTTCCGTCTCCATCGGCTCCGGGGCGGGCGGGTCTAGCAACAGAAGAAAAAGAAAAGAAAGATTTGTCAAGCAAATATCCGAAAAAGAAGAATTCAAGAAGAAGAAAGTACAAGGGTTTACCTGCGCGGGCCTCTTCGATGACGAGGTCCCTCGCCGGGGGGCTCTCCCTTGGCGGCGTAGTAGTGGTTCCTGCTGGCGGAGGGCCGCTTGCGCCCTCCCTTGGCGGGGTGCTCACCCTTGTCGGGCTGCTCGCCCTTGGCGGGGTACTCGCCCTCGGCGGAGTACCCGTCCTTGGCGGAGCACTGTCCCTCGCCGGGGAGCTCATCCTTGGCGGGGAGGGTGGAGCAAGCGGCTCGTCGGGGGCGGCCTCCTGGTGCTCCTGCGGCTGCGGCTCCACTTCTGCACAAGACAACAAGATGTCAACAAGGATAACAACCTCAAGCGCGCCCGCCAAGCAGAAAAGTGAACACAAAGCTTACGCTGGGGGCTGCTCTCCGGAGCAGCAGGCTGGTCCGGCAAGCCTGTCGCTGGCGCGTCACCTGCCGCTGCGACGGGCTCGTCGTCCTCGATGTTAACCACAGGGATCTTGGCCCTCTTCGCCATCCGCTGGGTCAAGGTCCTGGACACCAAACAAGATCCGAATTAGAACCAAGCAAGAAAAATCAAGACAAAATCAAAAGAAATAAAAATCGCAAGTACTTACTCTTCCTCCTCTTTGTCGGAGCTGAGGGCGGAGAAGTCAAACTCCGCCTGGCGCGCTCCAGCGCGAGGAGCTGGAGGAGAAGGCTCCCTCGGGCGCTTGGCGGGCTCCGGGGCTGTGGGCTGTGAAAACCCGGCACCAGTCGTCGCCGAGGACCGAGGGGCAGAAGGGGCACCAGAGCCACTCCGGGAAGATCCCCCTCCGCTTGTCGCTCGGGCACGGGGCGCCTCCTTGACGACCTCGCTCGTCATGGTGGCGCGCGTCGCACGGCGCTTCGGCTGCTGTCGAGGCGCCTGTGGCCTCGTCGTCTCAGCGGCCTTGCGGAGGCGCTTCTTCTGTTGTTGCGGAGGGCTTGGTGGTGGCGGAGAGTTCTCCGAGGATGAGGAAGCGTCGTCGTCGAGGTTCAGTGACCCGCCCGAGTCTTCGTCGGAATCGCCCGATTCGGCGTCATCCTCGGCGGGCTCACTGGACTCGGAGCCTTGCCCGGCAGCCCCGCTCGTCCCGGCAGGCTTCCCGGCAGGCTCCCCGGCAAACTCCTCGGGCGCAATCTTCAGCAGCTTGAGGATTTCCGCCTCCTCGGCTTGGCTCACTGCGTCCGCTGCCTCTGCCTCGTCCACAGTATATCCAAATTCGCCCGCAGCCGCAGCTGCGGCGGCCTCCACCATTCTGGAGGCAATATATGCTGCATCCCGGTCAGTGGTCTCCCGGGTGAGGCCCTTCTTTTCCTCGGCGTTGCGTGGCTTTTCGACCAGGTTGTCGAAGAAGCCCTGCACGGTCTCCGCTGAGGGCACCAGCCAAGTGGGGACGACCCCGTGGGAGTTGCACTCAGGCATTGCCGCGTGAATGGCACTGAGGGCAGTATTGTTGCACAGAGGAACTACTCCCTGCGACGGTCTGAACCACTCCGGGTGCTTGGGGTCATGCTTAAACAGCTCCCGGACCATCCCCTTCAGCTCCAAGACGGTGAAATTATAGTTCAGCCCGGGGCGCAGCCTCATGCGATCTGCCGCGTTGCCGAACTCCCAGGCAGGCCTCTTCCTCTCCTGCAGGGGGCAATGCGGCGGTGGAGGAAATCGGCCCCGACTTCACCTACAGTCAGGTTGGCGGCCCGGAGGCGAAGGATTCTAGTAAGGGCAATCTGCAACTTGTCATCCTCCGGGGCCAAATCGCTCCAATCCTTGCCGCGCACTATTGCAGTCTGGCGCGGCGAGGTAAACGGCTCGGGCGCGTCTTCCAGAACCCAGCACCAATCGGCTCTCCACTCCTCCCACTTGCCGCGAAGCTCTCCTTTCAAGTACGCCTCCTTCTTGTTCAGCCTAAAGATCCAGGAGATACCGCCGGAGAGGGGGGATCCGGACTCTACTCTAGGCGTGAAGAAGTGGCGGAAGAGGGCTACATTTGGGCGGACCCCGACATAGTTTTCGCACAGATGTGCGAAAACGGCCAAGGTGAGAACGGCATTTGGGGTGAAATCTAAGAGGTGGAGTCCGTACGTGTTCATCACATCACAGAAGAACTCCGAATACGGAGGACAGAGACCGCAATGGAAGAATGCAGCGAAATAGTAGTAACCTCCCGGGAACATGTCGACGGCGACGGCGGGGAGGACTCTGGTGCGGGGATGAGCTTTCGTCTCCCTCGCCCAGAACAAGTAATACTTGTCCCGCAGCTCCCTCGCGCCGAGCCTCGGCGGGAAGACCACCCTCCTTCTCCGCATGGCTGCCAGCTTCGCCGCCTGCTCGGACTTCTCCTTCTTCGCCTTGTCGCTCTTCGCCTTGTTGCTTTTCGGAGCCATGGCGGGGGCGGCGAGGAGAGAGGCGAGGAGGTCGACGGCGCCGCGGATGCTGGGGGACGGCGGAGGAGAGGGTGGAGCTCAACTCTCTGTCGACCTTTGCGGAAGCAGAGGGCGACGGGGGTTTCTGGAGATTGAAGACACAATGAAGGCAATGGAGGGAAACTGCCCCTGCTTCCTCTGCTTTTAAGGGGGAAGTGGGGGACGTTTCGCATTTTTCATTAAAGAAGCAGGCCATGATCTCTCCCACGACGCCGCAATCGACGCGTGCCGTTAGGGAGAGATGCGGCAGATGCGGAGTGGGGAACGGCGCGCCGTGGGCCGCGTGTGCCCGTGCACTGTTCAGGGCCTGGCCCAACAGCGCTCGGCACCATGTGTGGCCCAGGCCCGGGGGCTCCTGTCGGTGTACTAGAGTAGGGGTACCATAGTATCCCGACTTGTGCACGGGCAGTGACAGCCTCCCGTGGTCTGGCTCACCACGTGCCCGCCAAAGCCCACTCTAGACCCCTTTGAAGCCATTCAAGAACAAAGTATTCAAGTTAAGAGACAAGACCCCGGCAAGAGGAGCTTGCCGGGAAGGCCGCACCAGGCTCAAGGACATCTTTTCAGCACAAGACCCTGGCAAGAGGTGCTTGCCAGGAAGGCCAAAGAACGGCGCCTTAAGAAGAGATATCGCGGCGCATCATGCGCCCCGGCAGGACCCGGAGCAAACTTATGGGTCCGGCAAGGTTGCGACCCCGGCAAGGTGCTTGCCGGGGGAAGCCTACACTGTGTGCCTGCGCTCCAGCTCATCGGGCCACGCGTCGCCCTGGGGCCCTTCCAGGGGCACGTGGCAGATGGCTGTGCAGCCTGAGGGACACGCTGGCGAGCCGCGGTGACGAAGCCATCGCCGTGGCGAACGGAGACGCATGGACGGACGCTTTTGGGGGCGACGGCGACGGGCATTCAATGCCCTTGTCCCCCACCGTCAGAGTTAGGTGAAGACCACTGTTCATACACTGTTCATGCACTGTTACAACTACCACCAAATTTACACTTTTACCCTCCTCTACGTTGACACTTGTCGGTGACCCCTTTGAACTATAAAAGGAGGCCCATGCACAACGTAGAGGGGGTGGGATCCCAGAAACTCGATCACTCCTATGCTCGGTGTAGCTGGCACTGTAGATCTTCAAGCTCCCGAGCCCAAGGACTCAATACCACCAAAGCAGGAGTAGGGTTTTACGCGTCCGCGCTGCCCGAACCTGGGTAAACTGCCCGCGTGTGTTCCTCGATCTGCTCTCCGTGCTCCCTCCGCTCCCTTACCGCAACATAGAAGGGGCTCCGGTCCCATAGGTGTTCGCGGGTGGTCAGTTTCCCCGACAGCAGGGCTTCGCCTAAGCACTACGGCGCTATGACCTGAGGAGTAAACTGTGGAGGGGGGCACCGCACACGGCTAAGACAAATCTTGGTGTGCCTTTGGGGTTGCCCCTTCCCACGCATATAAAGGAGGGGAGGAGGAGGAGGCCGGCCCTAGGGGTGGCACGCCATGGGGGGAGTCCTACTTGGACTCCGTTCCTAGTACGATTCCCCCCTTCCTTCCAATATACAGGGGAAAAGAGGAAAGGGGGAGAGGAGAAGGAAAGGGGGGCGCGCCCCCACCCCTAGTCCAATTCGGTTTGGGCAAGGGGGAGGCGCACGCCACCTCCTGTGGCCTGCCTCCTCTTCACCACTAAGGCCCATGAGGCCCATTAACTTTTACGGGGGGTTCCGATAGCCTCTCGGTACTTCGATAAATCCCCGAACCTCTCCGGAACCATTCCGGTGTCCATGTACAACCTTCCAATATATGAATATTTACTTCTCGACCATTTCAGGACACCTCGTCATGTCCGTGATCTCATCCGGGACTCCGAACAAACTTCGGTCACCAAAACACACAACTCATAATACAAATCGTCATTGAACGTTAAGCGTGCGGACCCTATGGGTTCAAGAACTATGTAGACATGACCGAGACAAATCTCCGGTCAATAACGAATAGTGGAACCTAGATGCTCATATTGGCTCCTACATATTCTATGAAGATCTTTATCGGTCACAACGCATAACAATATACGTTGTTCCCTTTCTCATCGGTATGTTACTTTCCCGAGATTCGATCATCAGTATCATCATACCTAGTTCAATCTCGTTACCGGCAAGTCTCTTTACTCATTCCGTAATGCATCATCCCGTAACTAAATCATTAGTCACATTGCTTGCAAGGCTTATAGTGATGTACGTTACCGAGAAGACCTAGAGATACCTCTCCGAAACATGGAGTGACAAATCCTAATCTCAATCTATGCACACTCAACAAACACCTTCGGAGACACCTGTAAGGCATCTTCATAATCACCCAGTTACGTTGTGACGGTTGATAGCACACAAGGTGTTCCTACGGTATTCGGGAGTTGCATAATCTCATAGTCAGAGGAACATGTATAAGTCATGAAGAAAGCAATAGCAATAAAACTAAACGATCATTATGCTAAGCTAAGGGATGGGTCTTGTCCATCACATCATTCTCTAATGATGTGATCTCGTTCATCAAATGACTACACATGTCTATGGTCAGGAAACTTAACCATCCTTGATTAACGAGCTAGTCAAGTAGAGGCATACTAGGGACACTCTGTTTGTCTATGTATTCACAAATGTACTAAGTTTCCGGTTAATACAATTCCAGCATGAATAATAAACATTTATCATGATATAAGGAAATATAAATAAAAACTTTATTATTGCCTCTAGGGCATATTTCCTTCATATCATCGGCTAACACAGATGGGGATGTGCGTTTGTGCCAGCTATTCTGCCATGACAACCGGTTGCTCCTTGCTTATACTGGCTCCTTACTTTCAGAGGAATAGACTGACTTTGGGAAAGCTTTGTTTGGCGCCCAATCACCTCGCTCAAATGTCGTGTCTTCCTGTACCTACCTCTTAGAGGAAAGATTAATAGAAGTGATAATGTGGTTCACAAGCAATGGATATCTACATCTCCTCACACTGGGTGTGACACTGACCGGTGCCCTGCACAAGAAATGGCTGATCATATCAAAAAATTTGCTCAGTCCGTTTCATGAGCTCGCAGCAGCCTCGGCCTCATTAACATCTTTCGCCTTGTCTCCTCTGGCTGCTGAACGAACCAGTCATTTTGGTATGGGATATGATATTTTCTTTGCCTGTGCGATGCAACCTTGGACTTTGGCACACTCGTGATGCCATGTCTTCAATAGTGAGATTTGGTCGCATGCTTTTTAATTCGGGCAAGAATGGCTGATGTGCTTCAGCTCTGGTGACACCGAGCTCTGGTAACAAGAATTCTCTAAAGGCGCATTGTATTCAAATGTTGCCATGTTTGTTTTTATTGTTTTATTTGGTTTTCCTATTTCCTAGCTTGTTGCACTTTTGCACATTGGTGCCATCTACGCTTCCAACTACCTTCATGTATTTTTTTAGGAAGCTACTTTCGTGTAATTGGCTCTGCCATCCTAGCTTTCCCCTATTTCAGCAGAAAAATAATCTCAAGGGCGATCAGTCGTTGTATCTTACATATTGCTTGTCGATGTTGTGGATATCTTCTATCTTGATGTTGCTAATGCCATCGTATTTTCCATACATAGGATGCACACAAGAAGGAGACCGCCATGAAAGAATTCTGCTTGGCATCCTCAAGTGCCTTGGCCCAGCACCGGAAAGCATAGTAGAGTGATGAGGGAAGCTGCAACAATATAACTTGATCAATGAAACCATCTAGGAGGACAAGGTGACATGACACGCGAGCACAATGACATGACAACCACACATGTTGCCATCTCTCCGGAGGTAAAGAATTAAGATATTGTATGATAAACTGCTTGAAATACCAACCGATTTACTTATCCATAAAATACTTATCTGTAACACCATTTCATTGAAATATAGTTTCAGTTTACAGCAACATCATTCCCTGGTTGAGTTTCTAGCATGGCCATGCTAGCATGAACAAAGTTGAGCATGCCAAAGAAATTAGCTAGGCAAGAGAAACTAAACAAATATTTGCATTCTTGCAGAGCCTGTCATATTCTCCCCCTTCACGGTCGCGCACCACAAAACATGTGAAGACGTAGATAGTTATTTTTGCTTTTTGCAGCTCAGAAATCATGGCGGTCATGGAACTACCTAATTTCCTTCAAGAACTAGAGCCAAGGCCGATCTTCTTGCATGACAAGAAATTCCTAATTTAATGGAACCCCCATCGGTGTTCAGGCGGATTCGCTGAAATACAGTTTCATTTTACTGAATAAGGCTTTTGCCCCGCTTTATATATAAAGCGAACCGCCCGCGCAACAAACATTCAACAACAAGGTTCATGCCACACACACATGTAGCAAACACAGAAAGTAAACCGAGGTTCTGTTGAGGGCACAACTTAAAAACCCCTAAAAGATAGACAAGGAGAGCAAAGTCACACCTGAATTATTTATTCCTGATGATTTCAAGCCATAGTCCACCATCCCCATTCGCGATCCGCTAGAGCCACCATGTCAGCAGGTCAATGTTCCACTGTGTAGAGCGGTTTTCATATGTCAGTCCAACGCACCATATGGTATTTTTGCTTGTCCTCATCTCTGGCCCAGAAGAATCTCACCCGATACTTGGCAATATCATGGTGGAGGGTCTCATGAAGGCTATAAAAAGCTCATGATGAACAAGAGGAGGCTGGATAGTGATGAGTTAATGAGAATGACCGAGCCACCTTCAAGATCCATCTACCCTGCCACGGTTCGACCTTGTGCTGGAGCTTGGTCACAGCAGGTCGCAAGTCCGCCATGGAAACCCGAGAGTCACTAATGGGAATCCCTAGGTAGGACGTTGGGAAGGATCCCAGTCGATAGTTCAGGCGGGTAGCCGATAATCATCACTTCACTCTTGTCGAAGTTGATCGTAAGGCCAGATATCTGTTGAAAGCACAGGAGGAGGAATTTCAGATTTGTGATGTCCTCGGTGGACCCCTCAACCATAATAGAGCAACATTATGCCACGTTGAGTTTCCAACTCTCAGAAACAATATTTTTTTCCTTCATGCTAAGAAATCATCATGGTCATTGAACTACATAATAGCCTTCAAGAACCAGGGCCACTGCTGGACATGGAGTATTTGAGTTTGAGCTCATTTGTGGCTGGATGAACAGTAAATTGGAAAAACAATTCAAAAAATTCTGATTTTTTGTGTGGTGAATTTTGACGAATGTTCCAAGTGTTTGAAAATTTTCATCATGAGGTCACATTCATGGAAAGCGTGACAAAAAAAGACAAAATGGATGCTCTGAAAATGCAACTTCCCAAAGCATTTGGAGGAATGATTTTATTTATTTGCCACACTTTTTACGAATGTGATCTCATATTGCAAATTGGCAAACAATTAGAACATTTGTCAAAGTATTCCACAAGAAAACAGAATTTTCTGTATTAATTTGATTTTTTCATATTTACTGTTCATCCGGGCTCAAATGAGCTGGAGCTCAAAAAGGTACTTCTGGCCACAACTGTTCTTCTTGCATGTCGGCTTCCGTCGTAGGCAGGAAAATAATCAACTGTAATTTAATGGAACCCTGTGCCATGTTGTAGTGGCTGCATATATGGACTTGATTTTCTATTACTTGCCAGCAATAGGAACAAAGGAACTTGCTAGTAATGAATCAACATGATCCAAGCGGACATGCCAGCTTGTCAGTGATAGGGATGAGCGACAGGAAAGAGGAGGCTGTATATACACAGACTAAAACAGTGGGAAAGCAACAACGACAAAAAATCACATTTTTTAGAACCATATTACAGCATCAATTATTCGCTTCAGTGTACTTAATTTCGCAGAAAGCATCAATATACGGGTCCAAGCTAGAACAATCCTGCCTGCCATGAATGCAAGCAAAACAATTTACAAGAGTTTCTTCACATGTACCAGAATTAAATTCAACATGCATATACATCATATTGCGGCTCACCCTAGGTGTCCACACTCCTTTTGGCTAGCTTCCAGTATACATCTGGTCCTTATTACTCATTTGGAAACGTCTTAATTCAAATTATATATGAATTGCCAATGCAGGGCCGCCGGTATTTTCTTGGATGTGTTTTTTTTGCTTGAGCCCCGTCCATGCTCTTAAAAGCACACTCCACAACATTCAGATATGCATCCTTGACTGCAATACAAGATATATATAAAGGGATGGTAGCGAGGCTGGTGAGGTGTTGGATGCCAAAATCAAAACCACTGGTGGAACATTTTTAACTTATGTAGGCTAAAAATGAGTTCAAGGTCCTTAAGTTCTAGTTAACAACAAATCTAGTGTGACAACGAGTTTGGCTAGCATAACAGTCATATGATGCCCAATACTAAACCTAACTTACCTCACATTTGCTAATGGATCAATTTATGCTCTAGGAGGTTCTATAAATATGATTATCTAATAATACAATAGAAAACATTATTAAAAAATTAGTTAGACAATACACTCTAAAGATCTCTATGATGATACTAAAATATACATGAACATATGCAAATACGCACAAATATAGACATATGCAATATATAGTTTATCCAATTTTCACAATTTTATTTGAATACATGCTTTTTAAAATCATATAAATTAAAATTTAGTGAAAACGTTTTTTGAGTGACAAACATTAATGTCAAAAACAAAGAATGATATGCTTAATTTTACACAACACTGTTATGTGGTTACATGTGCCACCTAAATAATACCAATTATACTCATAACTATGACATCCATCCCACAATGTAAGTAGCTTGCAAAAACGTCTCATATTATGGGATGTAGGGAGAACGTTATTATGGGAAAATAATTTTGTTAACAAAATTTAGTATAAAATACTTATTTTAATTCACGGCTGACGAATACCTTAACCCGCAACTTACAAGCAGTTAGAAGCATATAACATCGATTGTAGCTGCATAGTTACAATATATAATTGTGTCTCATGTAACTCATTTAACTAAAACTTAGTATTTGATTTGGCAAGCATACCATCTAGTAGTGGAATGAAAGGCCACAATAAGTCCTTAATATAATACAGTTTAGTGTTGTTAGTATGATCCCAAATATATGCATGGTAGATAATCTAGCTACAATATTGACACTTTACCTCTCCAACTCTTGTGTGTCGTTTCTCATTCCAATTCTAGATCAGTGGCCTTAACCTTGATACGTTCGAGATGTTGGAGTCCAACTGGTACACCCTGAACTTCTCGTAGTACCACGTCTGCATGACAATAAAAGAGGTTTAGAAACTTTGACATAATGTATTAGTACAAATTACCTGCAACAGTGGTAGGTTCCCCTCCAGGTTTGCTCCACCATTTACGAATTCCTCCATGACGGAAATAAAATGGTCATGCGTAAGTTGTCCAAGATAAGTTTCCTTTATCGTCTAAATGTTTTTAACAATCCCAAAGTATTTGTTATCGGCATATTGTTGTGTTATCAGGCATAGCTACTTGGCTATGGTATAGAAAAAAATGGTCTGACAAAATTAGGAGTGGTGCCATCCTTCATCTTGTCTAGCAATCCTATCGAATTTATTTTTGTGTCATTGAGATCTTTCAGTTCCTTCCACAACCCCATAGTATCATTGAGATTTGAAGGGACATGCTACCTCCCCAAGCCTGTTATATGCTCTACATATTATAGAGTGATCCTACAGGGTCTTCCACAACCCCATAGTATCATTAAGATTTGAAGGCGTCCTGCTCTAGATCCCGTATATGAATAAGTGATGTCCTAACATAGTAGATGTCTCATTTTCATGTTAGGTGTCATCAGAAGTTCACCTAGTCCTATCAAGATGACGTGCGTCCGTTGTTGCGTATTTAGTTCATTTATGAACTTCTCATATCTATAATACCTAAATAGTTCATCCCCACTATGATATTTCTCTCAACATGCAAGCTATCCACGTCAGCATCTATGCCATCTAAGCAAAAACTGATTCTATTTGCAGCCACATCATCACTGCCGCCCACGCAATTCAATCAAACAAATGATGGGACTCGGTTTTCCCTTAATACTTAACGATCTTGGTCACTGAAGCGACACGTCCTTTATTCACTGAACCAATCCGTCGTTTCTTTAGGATTTAGTTTTTACTTGACACGTTGCAGTCCTGGTCACTGACGCAACCCATCGTTTCCTATTCATAATGGACGACGCATCCCTGTCCTTCTATAACTGGAGGAAGAACCGAGATGCTTCGTCTCTCACATCCCGACGCATCTCATCTTCCCACCTGTTTCTTTTATTGAGTTGCGGCCGTCGGAACCGAGCTCCAGCGTGACCTCGATGCTAAGATGACCTTGGATGTTGCACCACTGCAACATGCCTGACGGAACGGTTGCATGCCCATAGTGCGTCGCTGGCTCTCGCACGGCCGGCCACCATCAACCGTCTGCCTGGGCTTAACTCGCCCTCGGCTGCCTACCACTTCGCACCGGCACCACCAAGAATCTTGCCGAGGCCTGCCGCCCGCCACCCACCCTACGCACAGGAGACTCCAGGTCTCGAGCCAATCACGTCAAAGGGTTGCTCAACATAGGCGGTGGTGCCCTCGCCATTCAGATAGAACATGTCATCGCCGTCCGACGAGCAGGCAAGGAACATGTCTTCACAGTCCTTGCTAGGTCGGCCATGTCTCTCTCGCTTAATGACGCGGTGATTGACTGGATGGAAGCCCGTCCATTTACTACAACGACCTCACGAGGAACCGGTTGTTTGATGTCATGTGGGCGTAGTTTCGCGATAGCTTGCCGTGCCAGTCCACACCAGGAGACTCAAGCACCCTATAGAGCCCGTGGTAGAACATCGGCTTTGTACCTCGGCCTGCCTGCATGTTTGGATCTTTTGGACATCGTGGGTTCATTCGTTTCACATGTTTGGATTCTTTGGACATCGGGTTCATTCGTTTCACAGGTGCTGCTGGTGCTAGAAGGCGCTGCCAATTACGTGATGTGGAGCCACTACTACAACATGGACTCTGGCTTTTGCGTGAAGCTGCGGAGCAACTTGCAAAATTGGAATAAACACACAAGGTACATTTTACTTTATAGGTTACAGAAACCAAATACCAAAATTTTAAATTAAAAAATTGTTGGTGGTTATTTGTTCTAATTTTAGGTCGGCACGTCCCATCTTTCAACAAGTTAATGTTTGTATGACAAAACTACAGGGAACGGCACATCCTCATAATACGAAAACAGAATATATATATAAGGGTACTTTTTTGTGAATAAGAATCTATAAGGTTTTACTCTTTTGTCCATTTTGATTATGTTTCCTTGCAGCAAGACTTACTCCATAGTCCATACAGTGATGGTCCATACACACCCTAACTCAAGAACAAGCTGGTATTTTCTTGACATTTTGTTTTGATGCATTTTGAACACCCAGTTGTTTATACAGAATTATATAGGTATAATAATAAAAAGTCATCGGTGACAACTTCCTGCTGCACCTACTTCTTACCACTGGCACATGCAGGCAACCCCATCAAGGTTCTGGCAAAAGCCATCTACGCGCGTGTTTTTCCAATACATATCATGGAAAAGCAACGCTATCTTTTTGGTGCCACCACCAGCATGTATTGTTAGTTCTGTCACCTCCAATCTTAGTAGTAGTGGTCTCTCTACATCTCAGCCAAATTGTATGCTTTCAACTTTCTCAAGCATTCAACCAAAGTGGAGATCAATATACAAACGCTGTCACTTCCTTTATTTGAAAAACGGGGTCTAGAACTACAGTGATCTGCTACCTTCTTCCCTTGGTCTGGATGTCAACTAGCATAATTGCTTGCTTTGATTTAACAACATGTGAACACATCTTTGCATTTTGCTGGTCTCCTTGTAGATTTTTTTATTTATCTTTCCTAAGGTGTTCATTGGATTTAATTTCTTTCGTCTGATAAATCATAAAGGAAAGAGAGAAATAAATCACTACACCTAATTCATCATAAAGCAAAGACTGAAATGAATCTCTACGGGTTGTTATCGCTCATAGTTGTGAACTATTTTTATCGGGAGTCTAAAAATATCACCGGTGGTCACTAATGGGATCAAGAAAATTTGGTTATCAAATAGTACTATTTATTTTATTCCAAACTCACACGATAGAATTAGTAGCTTCATTTGTTTCTCTTTGTGCCTGTTAGCAATAATATTTTTAAGTAATATTAAAGGGCTGGTCCATTGTCGAAAACTGATTTCATTGACTCACTGTGTATGCAATTTTGCACTATTTATTGAATGAAAACTTCAATCCTTTGTTGCATAATCTTCGACTTGCAAAATTAAATCACCTCTCCAAGATCTGCCTCTAACAGATACTCAAGTTTATCAAATCATCTTTAGTATTCATGTATATGAGAACTATCTTCAGTGCTATATGGCAATATGACTAATCTTCAAAGTAGTACATTGCAAAGCCCCTGTCTTTGTTAGTGTGTGTACTTAACCGAAATGCCAATTTGTTGCTAAGAGTGTTCCATTAGTAAAAAACAGCTTTTTAATGATTATTGAAACCACTCCATTTAATATTTAGAAGATTGCACAAGATGTCCCGCAGCAACGCGCGGGGTATTCATCTAGTTGCAACAAAGAAGCAACCTGAGTTCCCTGAATGTGCATATATTGTTATTAGATTCAGTTAGGTATATGTTTAACCACTGATAGAAATGACTGCACTAATCCTTTATAACACTAAGCTCCTTAATTTTAGAGGGCTCACAATCAATTGAGGTCTTCAATTGAAACTGGGTCACCTGATTTTGACCGGGTCAACAATCTCTCAAAGCTTACTCATTCAATTCTTTTATACTATATACCATGCTTCCTAATTTTTAAGGCCTCACATTTAATTGAGGTCTTCAGTTTAAATTGAGCCACTCAATTTTGATTGGGTCAACAATTGCTCAAGGAGCTCTCCCATTTAATTACTTAAGTAACTATTGTTCCCTAATTTTGAAGCTCTTCAATTCGATTGAGGTATTCAATTATGGAGCAAGTTATTTTTCTTATCCATCATCAGTAACTAGCCTGTAAAAACATTTCAATCTTGCACACAGTCCCACCACCTAGAAAAAAATGCCACCATGTGATACTATAGCACCAATATAGTACATGTAGCTACCGACGTAGGAATTTCCCCACATAAATATGTATTTCTCGGCGAATAAGCCAGAATCACATCGAGAAAGGCCCACCAAATCATCAAACTACAAAAAACACTATTGTTTTTCGGAAATACATATTCTTTTAACTTTCACCAAGTTCAGAGCCAAGAATGTTCGCATCCACAATATTAGACAAAAAATGAAAATTCATTTCAAGATGAATCTAATTATACCAATTTGGTATTATGGATTTTGATATATATTCTCTACGAATTTTATCAAACTTAAAAAGTTTGAATTCTTAAAAGTGTAATACATCTTATATTTTGAAATATAATGAGTAATGTTTTTACAAAACCCAACAACACCAACGGCGCAACAAAGCGCGCCCAGCCCTTCTAGTATATACCAATATAGAAATATCCAAAGAGGCAGATCCAAACCTTGCCGATCTATTGTTTTAGATAGTCCTAATGGTGAGCACCTGACCACGTGTAGCGCTCAAGAAAAAAGGAACTTGTACTCCAATCAAATTAATGCACCGATTTACTTCTCATCATTCTTATCAGGGAAAAATGATACTTGTATATGGTAAAAAAATAGCAGAAAACGTTAGGGAAAATCCCTACTGCATGCCATTTTCATTTTAAAATATTTGGGTAGTCTGTTACAATTGCAAATAAGAGAGTTACACATAATTGGAGAGTATTAGTAGATGAAACATAAATAAACGTATGCACTATCTATCCATGATCTCATTCCTTCCTTGATGCTAGCTAGGCTTAGCCCTAATCCTAGTCATGTGGAAGGTGCTTACGAAGTCTGCATTGCAAGAGTTGATTGAGCATTGAATGCCTTCAAATATCTTGCCATATCTTTGGTTCCATATAACCCAGCAGCCAGTAATTAGTATTTCCTTGAAGAAATCCATGTTGTATACTCACTTGGCATCAATGATCATATAGTGAATGTTTTCATCAGTGTTCCATTCCATTCCAATGCTCCACCAGAAACTTTGGCTGAATGAACATCCAAAGAATAAGTGCATTCTGTCATCCATGTTGCAGTCTTCACAAAATGTGCATTGGGTGCTGTCAACGAGGAAATTTTTCCTGGATAATAAATCACGGGTTTATTCTGCCACATAGAATGAGCCAACAGAAAAAATTGTGTATGGGAAGACAACATGATTTCTAGATCAAATTGATGGGTGGTGGATGATTTGTCTATGCATTAGGGCATTATTGATTTTTTAGTGTTATATGATGTATTACCCGAATGGGATTTCCAAAGGTCATGGTCATGGTTGTCCTTGATCCTATCCAATGAGTTGTCGAGCTGCATAAATTGATTGTGTGCAATACCAAATAGTGGCAACTGGAACATAGAGTAGTAGTTATCCAATCGTTCGGCACTGAATACATATACACATATCTATTTTCATTGGTTGCAAAAGAATGTAATTCAGGAAAAAAAATCAATCAATGGTTGGCCACTCCAATTGTCTTTCCGTAGCAAGATGGTGGCCCCAATGTTTGCAGTGATGTAGTGAGATTTCCATATATTTCAATTAAATTCATGCGGTCTCTCCACCAAAATGAACCTTTGTTTGTACATGCATGTGGCTTAACATTATCAGAATAGTGAGCTTGCCACATGAGATTTACCCAGGGGATATCAACATGAGTGTAACACTTGCGAATGTGTTTCAGAATCAAAGCAATGTTCTGGGTTTTGAGATTTAGAACTCCCAATCCACCCTGCTCCTTGGGTTTGAAGACCATTTGTCAGTTTGATGGACAGTTGCCCTGCTTGTTGATATCATTATCATGCCATAGAAATGATCTTCTGGATTTATTGACATGTTCTAATTCAACGATGTGGGCCCTTAATGTGCACATGGCAAAGATATGCATAGAAGCAATGACAGAGTTAACATATGCGAGTTTGAAAACATATGTCTTGAATGTAGCTATGCTAGATAACTTTCTGTTATTAATAGTGGCATTGTTAGTGTTGATTGGTATCATGGAGGATTTGCTGAAGTTTACAAAAGCCCAATGGATTGACTGAATAATGTGAGTAGGGTCTTGATATCATAACTTGTGTAAGCTCAGCTGGCATGATCATGAGAGCATCATCTGTATATTGTATAATGGCGTATTGTTGTCCATATGCAGAATCAACAGGTAGATACAATTCACCAATCATCCATGCTTCATTGATAATAGATTGAAGAAGGCCAGCAACAATCGCATAAAGGGGTGGGGAGAGTGGGTCACCTTGTCTAACACCACATTTGCAATGAATAATTTTGCAGCAATTCCATTAAATAAAACAAATGTAGTTGCAGATTCAAGTATTCTTGTTACCCAATTAATCCATTTGGGCCCAAATCCCTTAGCTTTAAGCATAGTAATGATTACACTGTGTTCAACTTTATCAAATGCATTTTCAAAGTCAATTTTCAATATAATATTAGGCTTCTTATAGATTGATGATAGATATGAAGATATTCAAATGCATAGCCAAGGAAGTCCTAAATATTTTTCCCTTTAATAACCCCATATTGGTTCTGATGCAGAATAAGAATAATATCTCTTTGAAGCCTGTTAGCCATCATTTTCATGAAGAATTTGAGTGGAAAATTTACAAGGGATATGGTCCTATAATCATTCATAGTTTGTGGGGACTGGTTTTTTGGGATCAGATCGTAGGCACTGTTAATGCTCTGGTATCCATATTTCCTTCAAAAAAGTCCCATATCACAGTAAATATACGGGCATTTTCTTTGGAGTAATCCATTGGATCCATCTGGGCCAAGTGCTCTGTCTACTTGGAATTCTTTAACAACAGTTTCAATTTCAACCATAGTGAATTGGTCATCTAAGTGGCCAAGGCTATGTGGTTGGATACTCTCTGTGACGCCCCCGATTTGACCGTACACTAATCATGCACGCAAATGTGTACGACCAAGATCAAGGACTCACTGGAAGATATCACAACACAACACTAGACACAAATTAAAATAATACAAGCTTTATATTACAAGCCAGGGGCCTCGAGGGCTCGAATACATAAGCTCGAAAACACAAGAGTCAACGGAAGCAAAATATCTGAGTACAGACATAAGTTAAACAAGTTTGCCTTAAGAAGGCTAGCACAAAAGTAGCAACGATCGAAAAGGCAAGGCCTCCTGCCTGGGACCTCCTAACTACTCCTCGAAGCCGATCTTCACGTAGAAACCTCCTCGGAATCTTCTGGGTCCGGGACTCCACCATCTGGATGCGTCATCTGAGAAGAAGGAACAAAAGGGGAAAAGGGGGAGAAAAGCAACCGTGAGTACTCATCCAAAGTACTCGCAAGCAAGGATCTACACTACATATGCCATGGTATCTGTGTAACGGGGTAATATATGTGGGTTAAACTGCAGAATGCCAGAATAAGAGGGGGATAGCTAATCCAATCGAAGACTACGCTTCTCGTAACCTCCATCTTGCAACAGAAGAAGAGAGTAGCTGGAAGTAATAAGTATCCTCGTTTCTGGCAGCCTCCGTCTTGCAGTAGTAGAATAGAATAGATGGTAAGTTCACCAAGTAACAACGCATAGCATAATCCTACTCGGCGATCCTCCCGCACATCACCCTGTGAGAGAGCAACCACCGAGTTATCTCTGGCACTTGTAAGGGTGTGTTTTATTAAGTATCTGGTTCTAGTTATCATGAGGTCGGAATACAACTCTGGGTCGTCCTTTTACCGAGGGACACGGCTATTCGAATAGATTAAACTTCCCTGCAGGGGTGCACCACATAACCCAGCACGCTTGATCCCATTTGGCCGGACACACTTTCCAGGGTCATGCCCGGCCTCGGAAGATCAACACGTCGCGGCCCTACCTAAGCACAGCAGAGAGGTCAGCACGCCGGTCTAAGTCCTAGGCGCGCAGGGGTCCGGGCCCATCGCCCAACGCACACCTGCACGTTGCGTACGTGGCCGGTAAGCAGACCTAGCCTCTCCTAATACCAGAGTAGGCTTTCCAGTCCAATCCGGCACGCGCCGCTAAGTCGCTGACGTCAAGAAGGCTTCGGCTGATACCACGACGTCGAGTACCCATAACTATTCCCACGTAGCTGGTTAGTGCGTATAGACCAAATGGCCAGACTCAGATCAAATATCCAAACTCGTTAAGCGTGTTATTATGAAATAACCGCGGACAACGACCAGGGCCAGGCCACCTATCTCCTAGGTGTCTCAACCTGCCCTGTCGCTCCGCCACAAGGATCCACACAGAGGGCCGTCGGGAAAGTATGTCCTTTCAGCCCCCAATCCGTGAATCAACCGCGGGTACTCAACGAGCCGACCCGACTTTAGTCACATCAAGTATCATGTATAAGCGTATGTAATATATACCCGTGATCACCCCCAAGTGATCACGGTCCGATAGAATAGCAGGGCAGACGGACAAGGGTGTAGGGCCACTGATGGAATACTAGCATCCTATACTAAGCATTTAGGATTGCAGGTAAAGTATCAACAGTGGTAGCAACAATGACAGGCTATGCAGCAGAATAGGATTATCGAAAGCAGTAACATGCTACACTACTCTAATGCAAGCAGTAGAGAGAAGAGTAGGCGATATCTGGTGATCAAAGGGGGGGCTTGCCTGGAAGCTCTGCAGACGAAAGGAATCTTCGGAATCATAGCCGTAGTCGAACACCGAAGCATCAACGGTCTCGGGGTCTATCACAGTATCGGAGTCTACCGAAAATAAGCAACGAAGGGGAAACAAATAAATAACAGAGCAAACAATAGCATCACAAAGCATAACATGGGAATACGCGGTGCTACGTGTGACCTAACGCAGTAGGAGGTGATACTGGCAAGGATGAAAAACATCCGGGAAAGTATTCCCGGTGTTTCGCGTTTTCGGGCAGACGAAACGGAGGGGGAATGTTGCACGTTCGGTATGATAGAGATGTGTGGCGGACGAACGGACCGCGTATTCGGGTTCGTCTCGTCGTTCTGAGCAACTTTCATATATAAATTATTTTCATCCGAGTTACGGTTTAAAAGATATGATTTTCTAAAGTTTTTATTAATTTCTGGAATTTAATTAATTAATTTAATAGAACATTATCCAGAATAGTGCATGCTGACGTCAGCATGACATCAGCAGTCAACAGGGGGTTGACTAGGTCAAATTGACGTGTGGGTCCCGCATGTCATACTCTGTTTAGTCTCACTAGGATTTAGCTAATCTAATTACTGTTTAATTAAACTAACTAGTTAATTAGATTAATTAAACAGGATTAATTAACTTAATTAATTCTCCAATAAATTAATTAATTAATTAATTGTATTTTATTTATTATCATTTATTTTTATAAATTCATTTTCTTTTTTTTCTTTTTTTTTCCTTTTTTTTGTGGGGCATGGGGCCCAAATGGGAGTGGCCCATCTGGCCTAACGGGCGCTGGGCGAGCGATGATGTGGGCGCCCGCAAGAACGGGCGCGCCCGGGACGAATCGGGGCGTCGGGCGCCATGGTCGCCGGCGGGTACGGGGTAGTGCGCTAGGGGCGGCGGTGCGGAGCCTGGTGCCGGACGGGGCGGGCGTGCAGGGGAGCCAGGGCGGCGGCGAGCTGCGCCGGTGGGCAGCACGGCGAGGTCGGGCCGGAGGCCGCGCCGGACCTGGCCAGGACGGGGAGGGGCGGTGCGCAGCCGCGGCCGGAGGCGGGCGGGGCTCCGGCGAGCCACCGGAGCGGCGGCAGCGGGCGCGATGGCGCAGGACGGCACAGGCGGGGCGAGAGGGCGCCGGCAACGGCGGACGCAGGCACGACGGGCAGGCGAGGTGGGCGCGGCGAGGATCGCTGGGAGGGGCGGTCGTCGTGCGGACGCAGCAGGGAGGCAGCGGAGGGGAGTCGACGCGCGCGACGTGCGGTGCCGATGTGAGCCGCGGGAGAGGCGTTGGGCGCGCGCGTCCACGGCGACCGCGGCCGGGAGGTGCGGGGAGGGGGGCAAGCGGAGAGAGGGGGGGGCGCTC
>LR738711.1:45793046-45816061 GCA_902687465.1 Secale cereale | reverse complement strand
AGCACCGGCGGCGTCGGGGCGTGGTTGCCGTCGGCGCGGCCAGGGGGCGACGGGATTGGGGGATCCCGATCCAGAACGAGGGAGGGAGGAGAGAGCGACGGGGTGGGTTAGGTTAGGGATCGGGTGGGTAATGGGATAAGTAGGTCGGGGCTCGGGGTGGGCCGGCCGGTGGCTAATAGCTGGGCCAACTGGCCCAGTGGGGGGGGGGTTCTTTGCTTTTGTTTTGTTTATTTATTTATTTTTGTATTTTCTTTTTCTTTTACTTATTTTTCTATTTCTGTTCTCTTTTATTTACAAGTTAAATTTTGTTTGGTATATTACAAAAGTTGTACCTAATTTAGTATTAGTAATTATTTCACTCCCACAAAAAGTTCCACCCCAAAATAATATAGTTTATTATTTTACCAATATAAATGGCATTTAATTATTTGCCTTAGCTACTGTTTTATTAATTTAGAGTATTAAAATATTTTATAAAAGTGTGGTTTATTCACCAATATTTTGTATGGTTTATTTGCCACAATCCGAACATCTTAGTTTTAATGTTTCAAAACTTTTGTTGTTTGACTTTATTTTAAATTTGAAATTTGAACGGGATTTGTATCATCGCAAGATTCGCAACAGTAATCGTGCTGACGTGGCACCATTAGCGAATGGTTACTGTAGCTTAACTATCCGGGCGTCACACTCTCATTCAAATTAAATAGCATGGTACTGTTGATTGAAGTACCCAGTCTTTGTTTATATGATTGCCGGATGATAGCAACCTTTTGATCATGATTCTGATAAATAGACCCATCAGGTGCAGTTATAGATGAGGTGTAGTTCCTTAACTTTGGGTAGCCATAGCGTGGAACAATTTTGAGTTTTCATCACCACACGTAAATTTTCTCAGTTTAAATCAGATTCTTTTAGCTTCTAGGAGCTTCAAATGTGCTTCTTCGGAATCTTTCTGAAATTACCTTCAATTATGCATATGGGCCTCTGATCTTCAATGTAATCTAGTATTGCGAATACATAGTTGCAATTCTCGATAAGGTTGTTGAACTTGGAGAGATTTTGGCTCCATTTCTTTAGTCCTTGCCTAAGGCATTTGAATCTAGCTTTATATCTTAAGAAGAATATTGGATATGATAGTTCTTGTTCCAATGTTGTAATACAGTTTCATAGAATCCATCAAATTCCAACCAGTAGTTTTCAAATCTAAAGAAGGATGCCTTAAGGATACTGATGCGGAGCATCCTTCGCTCATCCCCATGTACACCATTTGGACGCAAGGTGATCCCGTTCCTCGATGATTTCCCTTTCCTTTCTCGCGAGACATGGATGCTACTTTAAGCGTGGACCTTGTGCATGCTCAGGAACACCCAAGGAGACCATGGAGAGCCCAAGGACCAAGGCCAAGTGAGCGCGAGAGGGAAGGAAGAAGGGCCAGCACCTACAGGCCCCGGACATCCGGCGCCCCTTCACAGAAGCGAGCACCGCAAGCCCGGACATCCGGCCCCATGGCCCGGACATCCGGCTCCTCCCGAAGCCCTGGACATCCGGCCCTTTGCCGGAAATCCGGCCCCTCATCACAGAAGGCAACCGAAGCCGGCCACGCTTAGCCCGGACATCCGGCTCCTCGCGAGCCGCCGGACATCCGGCCCCCGGCCCGGACATCCGGCGCCTGCCTGCGCGCAGAGACGGGCCTGAGGCCCATGTATCCCTCTCCCACTTACCCCTTCGTGGACCTAGACTATATATACTCATCCACCTCCTCCTAGTTAGGGTTAGCTTAGGTTTAGCTCATTTGAGACAGAGCTTTGCTCATCCACTAGTGGTTCATCTCCTTGTGACTGACTACATCCCCTCCACGGAGAAGATCCACGCGGATTCAAGACCTCTGTGGATAAGATCCTACGGGATTCAAGGCCCCTAGCGGGAAGATCCTACGGGATATCATCAAGACCTCCTCATGGAGAAGAACCGGTTACCCTTTGTATCGTCCCTTGTTGATCATGGATCTTGTATCTCTTTGTGTTTCGAGGATCTAGCATATGTGTGACTTGTTCTTGTTGGTTTGAGTGATTCTCTCGTGTTTCCCCTCGTGTTCCCTCTCGTGTTCTTCGTGTTCTTCGTGGGATCCCCTCCATTTCATGAAAGATCGGCCATCTAGGGTTCGACCCTACACCATATGGTATCATGAGCCATGATTTCTCACAAATTTGGAGCCTCCCCACCGTTTTCTAGCTTGATTTTGTTGTGTTCTTCCCCAATTTTGAAAATCCCCACCAAAAATAGCCCCAATTTTTTTGTGATATGTTGGTTTGATGATGTTTTGTTGATTTTGATCCGTGGATTTGCTTGGTTTCAAGTGGATCTAGCATTTCCCCAAGTTTCCCCATCTTTCCTCCATAAAATCCGACAAATTTTGCCACCGAAATCATCAATTTCCGCCCCCAAACGAGTTGGGAAGTCCCAATCCCGATCTGGAATCGTCGGGCCGGACATTGTAACATCCCAAAATTTTAAATTTTCGAATGTTATATTAAACACATGATTATGATTGTTGTTGTGTGATTGATTGTGTGAAATTGAGTGGAATTTTAAATTTATTTTTGAAAGTTGAATGAGAGGGAATAAAAAGACTTTCCCAAACTTTCGCCGTTGCATTTTTGATTTGCATGAATTCAAATTCATTTCATCACCAAAACCTTAGAGTGAAGATAATATGACTTCTTCCCTCTAAAGAAAAGAAAAGGAATTTGAAAATGATTTGAATTTCATTTGAAATATTTCAAATTCAGAAACTTTAAGCAACTCAATGAGTTCATGAGAGAAGATAAAATGACTTCTTCAAATTTGAAGAAAGAGAGTTGGAAGTTTCAAAGAAATAATTTGAAATCCACTTTGAAGTTATTTCAATTTCCAAATTTCAAATCCTCTTGGGAGTTATTTAGTTTTTATTCAAATTATTTCTTCTCCCAAAATAAATAAATAAATGGAAATAAGGGTAAAATGATTCCCTTCAATGTAAAATTAGGAGAAAATAAATTTGAAATCATTTTGGTATTTTACAAATGACTTTTATTGGTTTTAAATGCAATGGTAGCACTGTTTGACTTTTCCGAATTTTTAGGGAATTTATTTGAACTTGAAAAATAGTTCATCTTATCCTTGGTAATGTTCTGAGCATTTTGGTATATAATATGGCTATGTAAATTTTCTAATTATTTTCTCTCTCTGTAATTTTTTTTCTTTCTTTTTCTTTCTGTCAAAAAAACACACCCACACACACCGCGGGCCAACTGACCGACCGGCCCAGCCAGCCAGCCAGCCAGGCCGCCCGAGCGCCCGAGGTCAGCGCTCACCTCGCTCGCCCGCCTCGTCTCCCCCTCGCTCGCACACCGCTGCCGCTGCCAGGCGGGACCCGCGCACCAGGTCGCCCCCAACCTCCCGCTCGCTCCGCTCGGATGAGCTCGCCGCCGCACTCCTGCAACCGCCGGGTGACGCCCTCGCGGATAACGCTTATCCCACAGCCCCGAGCACTCCTCTCCGCGCCTATATAAACCCCGGAGCCCCCTCTCTCCATTCTGCCACTCCGCATCGTCCCTCGCTCCTCGTAGCCGCCGCCCCGCCGCTTTGGATCTCGTCGGCCGGAGTTACCTCGCCGGTCCGTTCTGCCGTCCGTAAGGCCGCCTCGACCCCGTTCTTCTTCACCAAAGTACTGCCCGAGTTCGTGCGCATCCGGTTGACATTGTTTTTGCCCCTAGGAACCACCGGAGACGACGCCCCGACGACCTGCGCCGCCGCCCCGTCACCGCCCGATGCCAGCACCGCCGCCCTCGTCGTCGTCATCGAAGTGAGCGACCCGCTCCCTCGCTCATTCATTTTCTTTAGTAGATCGGTTTAGTTTAGTTTTTTTATTTAGATCAGTTTAGTATTAGATCAGTTAATCCGGTTTTAGTTAAACCAAATGGTTTGTTTAAAACCGATTATCGGTTTCCTTTAGTTTAACCTCAGTAGTTGTTTTTTTAATTAGTAGCCGTCGCCGTATAAGCTTCTGCAGCGAACGCTGCCAGCCACCCGCAGCCTGCCACGTGGCCAACGGCCTGTTCCCTGTAGATTCTTCAGTTTTTTTTCCTGCTTAGTCCCTAGAAATCACAAATTAGTCCTTGACCTTCGAGTAGTCACAACTTTTTAACCGTAACTCCAAATTGGTTGAAACCAACGGCCAAATGTTCGTCTCGGATAGCTTTATCCAGAGAACCAACTTTGAAAACTTTTGGCCAAATTCAAATTTGAATTTATTCAGGTTTGTATTCAAACTTCACCTGGCCATATCTCCTAAACCGTAGCTCCGATTGTTGTGATTCTTTTTGCACCATGTCACACACTAGGATTTGTCCATCAATATTTTCCTAGTATGCCTAGTATGCACTATAGTTCACATCACTTTTTGAAACATGTGTCGTATGTTGTGTTGCACTTAGGATGTTTTTTTGTGTGATAGTAAGTGTGTTGTATGTTCATTTGGTTTTTTTTTAGACTTTTTGCTTTGCATGTTCTTCTTGGTTCTCTACAATGATTGCTTATGTGAGTGCAATGTTTGATTTTATAGATTTTCATCGGAGAGTGACGAATAGTTCTACTAAGTAAATTTCTGAGAGCGATATAATCTTCATCAACTATTACCAGGCAAGTTCACATTTGACCATGTTTTTATTTCCTATGTTTTATATGCACTTAGTCCGTTGTAGTAGGAATGCATGGTAGAGAACTTTATGTTGGTTGGCTACGTTTTCACCTAGTAGTTCATTGAGGTAGGTCTGAACCATATACCTTTGTCACCACCGCGTAAGTTTAATTTTGCCTCGCCTATGTAGACGGGGATTGGGAAGTGTTCATGGTGAGAGATGAGTGACAAAGTAGCAAGTGGGACCAAGATAACTTAATGAACTACCTGGGCGGAGGTTTGATTTGAATGGTGGCGAAGTATAGTGGGGGCATGCATGGGAAATCCATGGTGGTGCACCACTAGTGGTCCGTCCGCCCAGGCTCGAAGAGATCAAACGTGTTTTCATGTCTAGAAGGTTACGTGTGCAGCCACAAGCCAATATGGGCTCTGGCTTAGTTGAGTAGTTAGTGTGACCTCTTCCGGGATGGGCTAGCAGATGTAGAATGAGTAGGTGTACCGGCCTATCCGTGGGTTAAGGGGAAATACTTTCGAAAGACTATGTCTCGATCATCCTATTCTCAAACACCAAGCAGTGCAAGAACTTCAAGGGAGGCGATCGAGTCTTGTGGGGAAAACTGCGCAAACCTCTGCAGAGTGTCAACCTAATCGATTAGCCGTGTCCCCGGTTACGGACATCTTGATCATCTAGTAGTGGAAATGCCGGGAGATATCATCACCCTTAATTTAATCAGTGGGTCTAAATAAACTTTGGGAATAGATTGAGTTGGGGTTGCCATCTCAATCTTATGCAATTTCTGTAACAGTAGCATAACTTATTTTATGATAGGAAAAAATTAGCTTTACGAAAAGTTAACCTTAGAGCCTCCACAACCTTATTGCATATAGAGATAGGATTAATTTCATCTGCCATTACCTATGATCTTGCCAATACATTCCATATACTCACCTACACGGCTGCAACTTATCATGTTGCAGATATTTCTACGACGGGTAAGAGTTACGATGCAGGGTTACGGTCTACACTCAACTTGCCGTCGGCGTTGATAGGACTCCACACCCATTTCTCTTTTTCCGCTGAGACATATGAGGTATATATTAGTTTTACGTTACTTATACATGTGATTGCACTTTGATATATACATTGATGTACTGTGTGTGCCAGCATACTGATCCAGGGATGGCACGGATACACAGAGGCTTGACCGTTTGAGGTCGGGTCGTTATAGACATCCGGGCCACTGGCCGGACATCCGGCTCCTGGAGGGCAAAATCCCGCACGGTTCTATACACGGCCCGCCGGAAATCTGTGCTCCACCCCGGACATCCGGCCCCTGACTTTTCAGCTTCACGCGTTTCACCGTTTTGTCCATAACTAATTCATCCGAACTCCGATTTCGACGTTCTTGAGCTCGTTTTGAAGCTCTTGACATACCCCTTCACACAAAAATACCACCTTAATCATTTGACTCAAATATATTTTGTGAATTTTGGCAAGTTTTCCTAGGCCCTCCACCATATCATCCGCATAGCCACCATAGCCTTTCGCAACCTAACCCATTTTGATACCCATAGCATTTGTGGTTGCTTGAGTAGTAATTTGAGTCTCCTAAGGTGTTTAGGCTACTTAGGGACAATCGCTTCTTGATCCACCACCACCACCACTTCCGCATAGCTTAGTCCACTATACATAGCCAACGAAACTTAACCCAATTTTTGTGTGAGCTTGTTTGAGTTGTGGCTTGTGTCTCCTAAGGTGTTTCGGCTACTTAGGGACCGTGACTTCAACTCCGACAACATGTGTAGCCCATCATTCCACTTCCGCAACCACCACCGCTTTTCCGCAACCACTATTTGACATTTGAGATTTTGAGTTCGCGGTTTTTCCGTTTCCTAAGGTGTTTCGGCTACTTAGGGACGAGTCTCCATCATCTTGGTATCTACATCAAGAACACCGCCACTCATCATCGCCACAGACGATAACCTCCATA
This sequence comes from Secale cereale, assembly GCA_902687465.1. NCBI lineage: Eukaryota > Viridiplantae > Streptophyta > Magnoliopsida > Poales > Poaceae > Secale > Secale cereale. Next base: position 45,809,392 of record LR738711.1, on the reverse strand, counting down.
TCATCTTGGTATTGTGGTATCCCTCATTTGTATATTCCCTTGCAATTGCATTGTTAACCCCTAGCCCATTTTTGCGTCAATTACCTATCGAGACTAGCCATTTGAGTATTGCCGGCAACGTGACTTGTGCACATTAGTGATCATACTTCCCATAGCATACATACCATATCACCGTGGTGCATATCTTGGTATTATCTCTTGTGACACAAGGTTGTCATCGCATATACTCAATTGCTATCTTGGTTCGCGAAGTTTTGCATAAGAAAAGAGCTCAAAAAAGAAAGAGCCAAACAAGCTTTTAAGCACAAAGAAAAAGATAAGCAAAGAGCTTTTAAGCAAGAACCATAGCATCATACTACATTAAGATTTTCATACTCGATCATCTTGGATCATACCACCGGAATACCATACATATAGCATACTTGGGATAGAAGTCGTTGCATTTTGCTTAGTGGTTGTGCATAAGTTCGTATCCGCCTATTGTGCAATCGCGCTAGCGTCTCTCTAGTGTTGTGCAACAAGAGCATTTTCGTGGATTCCACATTTTGGCTCACCCCTTGGTTGCATGACCCCACTTATCTATTTGCGGGTGTGTTTCCGTGTACCATATCTTGCTATTGGTCTACTTGTTGCATTTGCAAATTTGTGAATCTTTTTCAACATTATTGACTCTTGCTAATATTTCGCACCAAATTTTTGTGCCACTATCCTCACCGAGCTCCACCAAAAGCTTTACTTGTGTAGGTGTGAGAAACCGACAAGAATTGGTATCAATTGTGCTATTTCCTTGTTCCACATTTGAGTGATCATTGATCCATCTTCAACATCGGTCAAGGTAAATTTGGTATAGGTCTTCTCTTTCTCCCACTCATACTTGCTAGCATCTTGTGATGGATAGGCAAGGCATTTCATCTCCGGTCTTCGACATCGACGGTGCTAACAAGGACATCCACACGAAAACTATCGGACTACAACGAGCAATGCAAGAGCGCTTGGGCAACATCGCCATCGAACTACAACACTCCGAGACAAGGAGAATGGCTTCCTTCGACGACATGTGTGACTCCTTCAACAAACAAATGGTGGAGCTCAAACACTTGGTGCTCGATTACAAGTCTTCTTCCCCTTCGTCATCTTCTCGGCGGCGACGTTCAAGTCACAAGTCTTCGGAGCACAAACACGATGCAAGCGCAAGTCGTCCACGAGCTCAAGCACGACTACGACATCATCCTCATGAAGATGCTCGACAAGCGCATACATACAAGTCCGAAGAGGCTCTACTTCACGCCAAGGCCAAGCTTCAAGAGCAAAAGAGAAGACCGCGAGACAAGAACACCCAAGAAGGAGCTACGGCTACAACCACCACTTCGGCATCTTCGCCAAGTGCTATCAAGGCATCTTTGCCATCGGACGTACGACATCTTCGCCTACTTCCCATGAGTTCGCCTACATCGACATCTCCAACTACAAGGCGACCACCTACGAGCAAGGGCGACACTTCCATCTTCGGAAGCTCCCCACATCAAGAAGGCGACACGATGGTCGATCAAGGGCCATCCCCTTCGACTACGGCAACGAGCATGAACCTCTTCAACAACATGAAGACGGCGCCCAAATATGACGACTACTCCGAGTCAAGCTACGCGAGCGCACATGAGACATTTCCTTTTGTCTCGGAGGAGAGTGATGATTTGCCACACCCTACGGCATTCACCTTTGGAGGCGTTATGGATGAGGCGGTGAAAGGAGTTGAGTTTGGAGACGTTTGCACCTACATCTCTCCGACGCCCATATATCATGAGATGCCCCAATTTCCATGTGAGGAGAGACACCACCATATGAGTGACATGAGTGACTCCACCATATGTGAGATTGAGAGCATTTCTTTTGAGAGGACGAGAGTGATCACCACTAGCCCCACACATGAGAGCATGCCACACATCCTATGTGAGGTTGAGAGCCATTTGAGTGACTCTACCAACCATACGAGTGAGAGCATCCAAGAGGAAGTGAGTGAGCCACACCACTTAGTGAGTGAGGTAGTTGAGAGGGCATTTGAGGCCACTATGATTTCTAACGACTTAACCTCTACTCCGAGTGTGTGTTCTTTGATGCTAGGTCTCCTACAAGAGGGCATGCCTACCCTCGACGAGTCCGTCCCTCCAATGGACAACCCGATGGCCATGGTGGAAGAAGATGCACCACCCACATGGTTCCATCAAGATGAAGATGAAATTGATTGGATCTTCAACACCTCACCTACAACACATGAGCGACGCTCCAAAGGTAACATAGGTGATGGTGCTTCTCTCGTCCCACTAGTGGACTGTCTTGAGAATGATTGCTTGCATGATGTTGACCCACCTATCACCATGCATCATGCTAGTGCAACTTCTTTATGTCATGACTTACCCATTTATGAGGAATATGATGATGAGCATGTTGAGTTGCCTAGTTGTGATGCTATGCTCCATAGGATATCATGTGAAAATTATTTTGGTCACATCATGTTCGACAACCCTTTAAACTTGTCATATGCTATGAGTGAGATCTCCCATATTGCAACATTTCAATCTCAACATAGTAACTATGCATGCACCATTAAAGTAAATCCCATTTGCACTTGTGGCATAGATGACAAGATGATGGTCATTGGCTTTTGTTTTTCATGCGATGATATTGCCATGCTCCCTTTACATAATTTGCACAATTCATCTACTATGCCATCCCATGAACACATTGTTCCGGATATGCATTGTTTTGGATGTTGTCAATATTCTCCATGTGATATTTCCACTCATGCTCATGAGGAGACCCCCATTCTTTCCTCATACTTACTAGGAGATCTTGATGCATTCCATACTTTGCATAGTTCCCATAATTGTGTGCACCATATGCATTCCATGAATAGTAATGCCCTACATATTTGTCATGATGCATTACACAATTCGAGTCTCCATTATTCTATACTTAACAACAAACCTCTCATGATGGACGGCATGTTTCTGTATCACGCATCTCATTTGTTTGAGAATTGGATATTTTGTGCTAACCACCACACGCACGTGCGCATCATGATGGATGATGTGTATATATACCACGCACACACAATTTTCCCTTTGTCTTTGTTTTGTGTAGGTACTCATGAACATTTGTCAACCTCACAATCCCATGAGTTGACAAAACGAGCTCTTGAGAGCAACAACGATTTGGGATCCCGTGGATTGTCCCTACCACCGTTCTCTTTGCGCAACCACTACGCACATCTCTTTTACTTGGCTCTCACATGGCTATGGGCTATTTGTCACTTGTCACATTATGCCCATACTATCGTGTTCACTTTGCATGTTATGCCTCTTGCTATGACCTTGCCATGCAATTGTGACCCTTGCTTGCATTTACTCATGATTCACCATTATGATACTCCTATGTGTATTTGCATGCTTGGTGGAGATCCTAGTAGCTATTGCAATGATATCTTTGTGCCCCATGCTATTGATGCTTATTGTGTTGGGAGAGTCATGATGTTCCATTGCTATTTTCGTATGGCCTCTCATCAACACATTGATGCTATTTTGCTCATATCTTGCTTTCATGCTTGTGCTATGCCATGTGCATCACGTATGCTCACTATTTGCACACATGACATGCTTGCCATGATTACATCTAGTACGTTGCATCTTCGCACTACTAGCTTGTTTGACTTGATTACTATGATTGCTTGCTATGTTGCATCACCAATGTTCCACTATTACTTGCTTTCTTGGGTTGATGACATATATGTTCATGCCATTCACATGATTCACATTGATCATTGTCATTTGTCTCCACTAGTTGCATCTCTCATCACTTGTATTGAGTGCAGCAATGCTATGTTTGTTGATCTTGGAAACTTGGACACCATACTTGTGATGCATGCTTGCTTGTTTGAGCCTAATGCCTTTGGTTGTTATCACATCACATGCTTACATGCCATGCCACATTACCTTGTCCTTTCCTATGATAAGAATGATGCAAGCACTTGTTGGGTATTTTCCCTCACGAATGCTAGGTTTTGCATTCACGCTAACCTCATTTATTTTTCCGAGTGTTTGTCATGTTCTTTCATTTTGAAGGATTCACAAGGCGGTGCCATCATGCGACAACTTGGTCATGCGAAGGCATACATGATGTGCAACACCAACATTCGCGAGAATCTCCTAAAGGTGAACTCCTTCCCTTTGAGCCATCCTCACATATGCATATTGGATGGGTCCTTCTTTCATGGCTGTCTTTTTCTTATTGTCTACATGATACATCTATTGGAGAGAGGACCGACATTAGAGATGGACCTTCAAGAGGAGGAGCGCTCGGACTTATTGGATGCACCTTCGGACCTTCACTCATGCCATGACATCAAGCATGGGTATATCAAAACTCCTTTGGCACATTGCACCAAAACCTTCATATTTGTTGATTGTGTGCTCACATGCCATGCTCCATGGACATATCATTCCCATACCAAATTTGCATCTTATGCATGGATTGACTCGCATTATGATTGCCTTGTTGCATCATGTATTCCCATGTCATCCATGATATATGAGCTTGTGCATTTCCTTAGCAAATTTGTTGTGATCTTTCTTGATGGCATATTCACACATCATGATCATATTGTCCTCCATTAGTTGCATGATAACATACACATTGCCATGTTCATGCTCTTGATAAACCATCACACTATGACATCATTTTGCACAATGGTTGCATTGATCACATTCACAACACCTCTGTGTGCGCCACAAATGCATTTGATCACATGAATGCTTTACATCTCATACTATATCATCTTGCTAAGCTTCATGTACCTTGTCACACGGACACATTCTTACATGATGGACACTTTGTGTGCGCTAACCATTGTATTTCCAAGTGTACTTTGTGTTTGCTCATTTTGCATGTACCACATACCGGAGACACCTTGGAGTACTTGGATTGCAACATGCCCTCAACTTCGTCCAACTACAAGTCCGTTCACGACTACCATTTCCATGGTGATGAGGTTTTTGATCCGAGGTCGGATCTTTACCAAGGGAGGGGAGATGATGCGGAGCATCCCTCGCTCATCCCCATGTACACCATTTGGATGCAAGGTGATTCCGTTCCTCGATGCTTTCCCTTTCCTTTCTCGCGAGACATGGATGCTACTTTAAGCGCGGACCTTGTGCATGCTTAGGAACACCCAAGGAGACAATGGAGAGACCAAGGATCAAGGCCAAGTGAGCGCGAGAGGGAAGGAAGAAGGGCCAGCACCTACAGGCCCCAGATATCCGGCCCCTAGGCCCGGACATTCGACGCCCCTTCACAGAAGCGAGCACCGCAAGCCCGGACATCCGGCTCCTCCCGAAGCCCCGGACATCCGGCCCCTCATCACAGAAGGCAACCGAATCCGGCCACGCTCAGCCCGGACATCCGGCTCCTCGCGAGCCGCCGGACATCCGGCCCCCGGCCCAGACATCCGGCGCCTGCATGCGCGCAGATACGGGCCTGAGGCCCATGTATCCCTCTCCTACTTACCCCTTCGTGGACCTAGACTATATATACTCGTCCACCTCCTCCTAGTTAGGGTTAGCTTAGGTTTAGCTCATTTGAGACAGAGCTTTGCTCATCCACTAGTGGTTCATCTCCTTGTGAGTGACTACGGCCCCTCCACGAAGAAGATCCACACAGATTCAAGACCTCTGTGGAGAAGATCCTACGGGATTCAAGACCCCTCGCGGGAAGATCCTATGGGATATCATCAAGACCTCCTCACGGAGAAGAACCGGTTACCCTTTGTATCGTCCCTTGTTGATCATGGATCTTGTATCTCTTTGTGTTTCGAGGATCTAGCATATGTGTGACTTGTTCTTGTTGGTTTGATTCTCTCGTGTTTCCCCTCGTGTTCCCTCTCGTGTTCTTCGTGGGATCCCCTCCATTTCGTGAAAGATCGGCCATCTAGGGTTCCACCCTACACCAGATACCATTACCAATCTCGAAATAGGAGTATGATCATATGATACTATGGGTAATGGTAGAGCCATAGTATTTGGAAATTGTATGGTCTAGTTGGAGGAGGTAAATATCGAGTCTAGTTTTTCAAATAATGGATTGTCATTGTGCATTTGTGTGGGATCTCCACAAGATCAAGTGATTGAATAGCACTGTTGAATATTAAGATATTATCAACATATTATTGATATATGGTACTTCATAAAATCTCCACTAATTAACATTGTAATTATCACCTAATAAAGGAAACTGCTACACCAAATTGCTCCCATACAACGCCTAAAGGTACCTCTAATTATTTGTACGTGCACATAATGACTTAAAATTTCTATAAAAAATGTGTTCATATTGTGTACTTAAAAAGCTTATAATTTTTTAGTTAATTCAAATGCTAGTGTTCTAAGTACTTGTTATGTAAACAAACTTAATCATATGAACCAAGCAATAACGAATTTGAGTTTTGAGTACCTTGAAAAGATTAGAGCTCAGATTCCTATTTAGATGAACCTTAACAGCAAGTTCATTACTATACTACTTGTTTTCATTTTTCCTCTACTTATCTCTTTCACCGCCGATAGGTAGGGCCCGCATAGGCAGAGAGAAACTGAGTTGGACAGTTTGACCGGTCAACTAAATGGAATATGAAGCTATACGATATGGTAGGGACCGTATAATCATCGCAACGTGTATATAGTGGCTGTATTGATCGAGTATTCTTGAGTACAGTGACCAAAGTGAGCATACACGACGAGTTCAATGACCACTAATGCATTTTACTCATTTAATAAAGATGCTCTCTGTCTAATATCGCTAATGATAGCTCCATAGTTAGCTCTACTATTCCTTTATATGACATTTATAAGCTGTTTAGAGTCCAATGCAATAACCACGTTGTGGGTCATCAAATCCTCGGCCGAAGAAAGGCCTTCCCGACATGTGATCGCCTCGAGCGTAGCCACATCCATCATTCCATTTACCACCAACGATGAGCTTCCCATGTAATTTCCTGAAATATCACGGCAGACTGCTGCTGCAGCCCCTCTTTCCTGTGACCGCGCCAAGGCAGCATCTACATGTATCTTGGCGAAGCCAGGAGGAGGAGCTTTCAGTTTTGCCGTTGCTGCAGTGAGTGCTGGGGCCCTGTTTTTTTTTTTTTTTTGTTGACACTTACTGGAAGAAACCTCAAGGTCAGCTATCAAACGGTATATGAATTGATGTGTCGCTGATGGGCTTTGATAGACTTCCTCATGTATGACCTTTCTTCTTGCCCATCAAATTGCCCACAATGTCAACGCAAGCCTCGTGAAAGCAGCATGAGATCGCATATCAATCATACTGAAAATTCACTGCTTCGCATCTGGCTCGGTCGTCTCACATTAATGTTCGGCTAAATCTCCATCGACTAGGGCCCAAACACATCTAATCATTGAGCATTCTAGCAGAGAGTTGTGCCACGAGTCTTGTGCTCCATATAACCCACATGAACTTGTTGTGGACATCTTCCTATGTGCTCGGACGTCTTCGGCTTGTAAAGACTGTTTTGCTTGATGCCACAAGAACATCCGGATTTTACTATACTCACACAAAAAAAACATCCGGATTTTACTAGGAACCGTTGTTTTCCACCAGAGCTTCCATGGCTTTGCATCGCAGACCATGCTTGGTGATCCTGCCGTCCCATCCAGCCATGCATCTCGTCTTCTTTCGTTTCCACTAGAATATTATAAACTGACCAAACAGAGAAACGTCCACTCTTATCAAAATTCCATGTGCAAGTATCTCGGGTATCTACTGTACGTGCACAAAGGAATACATAAAATCGCCGGTGTTACAATTGGAAGGCAACCTCCTGTAGTCATGGTAGGTATATTAATAGGAAGGCTACGTACGATCAGGTGGTGCACGACGTGGATCCCCAGAAGCTCCCAGTGAGATTCGGCATGGTTTGTGTGGGGCTCGTCGGCGCTGACGGGCCCACCCACTATGGAGCATTTGACGAGACGTTCAAGGCTTGCCTGCCCAATATGGTCGTCATGGCCGCATCCGACGAGGCCGAGTTGTTGAACATGGTGGCCACTGCGGCGGCCATTGATCACTGCCCCTCATGCTTCTGCTATCCGAGAGGCAACGGCGTCCCATTGTCGGAAAACAACAAAGGCACTGCCATCGAGGTACATTAATTTTTCTGATCTAGAGTAGCTCGTAATAAGTCAATTAATCAACATAACTTGAGGAACAAACTACTTCATCCGAGATCTAAATTAATTGACGCAGCTTTAACACTCCCTCCGTCTCAAAATAGGTGACTCAACTTTATAATAATTTTAGTATAAAGTTAGTATAAATTTGAGTCACTTATTTTGTGACTGAGGGCGTACAATGTAAGCTTTAGTACAATGTACAGTAAAGCTGCGTCAATTAATTCGTACCAGAGGATTCAGGTCAGCAAAGGCAGGACTATGATCGAGCGTGAGAGGGTAACACTGCTGGGTTATGGGTCCGCGGTGCAGTACTGCATGGCGGTGGTGGCCATGGTGGAGCAGCATGGCCACGACCTCAGGGTCACTGTCGCGGATGCCAGGTTTTTGTAAGCCGTTGGCACATGCTCTCTCATCAGGAGCCTCGCCAAGTCCCACAAGGTGATCATCACCGTCGAGGAAGGGTCCATCGGCGGGTTCGGCTCTCACGTGGCTCAGTCCCTCTTAATACAAACCAAACCGGAGATGCACAAAATGTGTAGCAAACTGTCATCCTAGCATAAAGTTCACCATGGAATAGATATAAAATCATGCATGTTATACAATAACACAACAAAGATCACCTGTCAAGTAGCTAGTGAGGCAAAATCAAGAGCTACAACAAAAAAGAGGTGGGATTTCACAAACAAAGGTCTAACCAAGATATGCTGTCCGATGTTAATCAATCATTGGATATATATAGTCCTCCATACGTAAACATACCCAAGGCACCTCGCTTGTTAGCAACATGCCTACGGATCCTCCCAAATCCCCCCCTCGCCCCAGTCATTTCCCCACGAGTTCTTGAAGCACCAATACTTAAGACCGTCGGTATTTGTGCCATAACCGACAATCAGGACAGCATGCCATGTAGTTGTACTAGCAGAAGGTAGAGCTTCGTACTCCATGATGCCTCCTTTGTACTTAAAAAGATCAGGGGTACCCTATAGACGGACTCCACGGGCCGCTTCGCTACTGCTTCCTCGAGAGCATCCTCAGTCGAGTCGACGCACCAAAAGCCTAATATACGTGTTGCTCCTGCTACTGTCTTGTCCCTCTTGCAACCCGAAGCACTTCTCTTGGCCATGTATGGGTAGGATGATTCGCACGAGAGTCCATTATCATGTATGTACATGAAGGCATGTTGATAGTAGCCACCATTGCAAGTTGCAACCTTTGTTCTCTGTCTTGTAGTCAATAAGCTCCTGAACCGATAGGGAGATCGGTTGCAAGGTCTGCAGATAGTGTGCTCCTTCGACCGATGCTGTTGTAGCCATGGCCCAATAACAACCTGCAACATATGTGCAAGTTAAGGTTGGGGTGTATGCTAGCTATGTACAACCGAGTTGCGTAATTACGAACTCTTATTTGTGCGACCCTGCCCGCAGAGCTGGAAATAAACTAAGATCTACATGGATGCCAACAGCTGAGAAGACGCTTACCACGACCGTCCTGTTTCCTCACAACCGGAGAGACCGCGCCAGCTTCGACCTGGTCGATCTCTGATAGGTGGGTAGACTTCTCAGCATCCTCTCCAATCTTCTGCATATGCCAGATTCCAAGACCAAGAGCAATGTGTACGGTGCACCAGGCAGGGATCGCTATGACATGCATCTTGTGGTCCCTGGAAGAACGATGCAACAACATACTAGGTCAATCCAATCCCGCAGAGCAGGCGAAGGCCCTTAATGATGAGAAACCTATTGAATATATGAGCAAATTGCTACGAGATTTAATCCGGATAAACAGTAAATAAATCATGACGATAGTAACAGAGAACGAAGTATTATGAGAAACCTCATGAGCAATATGAATATAACCCCGTCATGTACATGATTGGATTAAGGGAAAGTTGTGGCTACTCTGGGGTGTAGGTACACCCGAGTTTGGAAAACTTTGAAAAATGCGATAAAACAAGGTCCAAAAAATCTGTAATTTCGAGACAACAAGCTTCATCAAGTGTTTGAACTTTTTGAAAAATTTCAGCTAAAAACAACATCCGAGGAGCTCTCACAAAAAAAAAAAATCAATGCTCAAACAGTGCACAAACATAAAGCATTGATTTTGTTTTTTTTTTCGAGACCTCCTCTGATGTTATTTTTCTGTGAATTTTTGCAGGAAGCTTGAACATTTGATGAAGTTTCATGTCCCCAAATTTCAGATTTTTTTGACATTGTTTGATCATGTTTTTCTATTTTTTTCCAAACTCGGGTGTACCTACACCCGAGAGTAGAAAAGCTGGTCTCTTGGATTAATGGAGGGACATGATGCATGTTTACATTGTGGCAACCATGCATATATTCTATCCCCCGCAAAAAAAAAAAAAAACCATGCATATATTCTAGGGTTCGCTCGCTGAGAAAACATGATGCATGTCAATGATGATGAAACTATAAGAGTCAGCCGCCGCCGCCCGTGGTTTAACAGATTTACTACTACGTATACCTTACAAAGAGCCCAAAGCGATGTGTTAGCGTACGTGTGTGTTCACGTCGTGCGCCTGTGCACGTACGTGCGTTAGTCATGGGTTAAGCCCAAGTGGCCCGAGTCTTAAGGCTGGCTTTGTGTGTATGGTTAGGCATGTACAGCTATATATGGTGTAATCTCCAAATCAATGAATACAGAGAGAATTGCACGAGTTTCCTTTCCCTACTGTCTTTCCAATCTCCCTGGACCGCAAGGACAAGGCGTACACGCTCTGGAGGTCCCTCCGCTCCCTCTTCCGCAGCAACCGGGATGCTCGCATCACCTACCTCCTCGACGAGTTCCATGGCTTCATCCAGGGCGAGCTCTCCGTCGTCGACTACACCTCCAAACTCAAGCAGATGGCGGACACTCTGCGGGATCTTGGGCATCGTGTTAAGGATCGGGATCTCGTCCACAACATCCTGCGCGGCCTCGACGACCGCTTCCAGCACGCCGTGCCTCACATGACCAGCGGGCGCCTTCCCACCTTCATCAAGCTCCGCGCCTTCCTTCAGCTCGAGGAGCAACGACTCGCCCGTCAGGCGCGCGTCGCTGCCCGCTCCGCCCTTCTGGCGCAGGCGCAGGCGTTCTACGTCGCTCGGCCGCCGCTGCCCGCTCCAGCACCGGCCCCCTCCTTCCACATGGCGCTGCCCGGTGTCCAACCGGCAGGTGCCGGCCCCTCCACTGGTTTGCCTGGGTCGCGCGGCCGCAAGAAGCGCAAGCACACCGCGTCACAGGGCGCCGGCTCCTCCTCCGGCGGGGGCGTGCCCGCCGTCGGTCACCACGGCGCTGGCTCGCGCCCTCCTGCTCCCACCACTGTTGCCGGGACGTTCCAGGGCATCCTCGGGGCGCGACCTGCTGCTCCCGCGACCAACCACGCGCTCCAGGCTACGTCCAGCCCGGCGCCGTCTCCGCAGTGGGACCAAGCGGCTCTCATCGCGGCGCTCCACCAGATGTCCGTACAGCCGCCCTCCACTCCCGGCGGCGATTGGGTGTTCGACAGCGGCGCGTCGTCCCACATGAGTTCAGGCGCTGGTATACCCTTCTCCTCTCCCACCCCATCTTCTCCCTCCTCCATTGTCGTAGGCGATGGTTCCACCCTCCCGATCGTAGGACTCGGTTCTGCCTCTCTTCCCACTCCCTCCCGTCCCCTCTCTCTTCTCAAAATTCTCATCTCCCCCTCCCTCGTCAAAAACTTAGTTTCTGTTCGAGCTTTTACTCGTGATAATTCTGTTTCGGTTGAATTTGATCCCTCTGGTTTCTCTATTAAGGATCTGGCTACCAAGATGGTGCTTCTCCGATGTGACTCCGCCGGCGACCTCTACACGTTCGCGCCTCCACGCCCCTGCCTCGCCGCCACCGTCACTGCCACCATATGGCACCAGCGCCTCGGACATCCCGGCGCCGCCGTCCTTGCCAAGGCTTCTTCCTACTTCAAGTTCACCAACAATAAAAGCTCCACGCCCTACTGCGATGCTTCTCGTCTAGGCAAACACACTAGGCTCCCATTTGTTTCTTCTACTTCGCAAACAACTTTTCCCTTTGAACTTTGTCATTGTGATGTATGGACAAGTCCCGTCTTGAGTGTATCCGGTTATCAATACTATTTAGTTATTCTTGATGATTTTACACATTATGTCTGGACCTTTCCCGTTCGTCGCAAGTCCGACGTTCATCGCCTACTCGTTCTCTTCTACGCCTATGTCCAAACACAATTTTCTCGCCCCATTCTTGCCTTTCAAACCGACAATGGCCGCGAATTCGACAACCACGCCAACCGCACTCTTTTCGCGTCCCACGGCACACTCCTACGCCTCACATGCCCATACACTTCTCAACAAAACGGCAAGACCGAGCGTATTCTCCGCACTCTTAACGATGGCGTTCGCACCCTTCTTCTTCATGCCTCCATGCCGCCACGTTGGTGGGCTGAAGCTCTAGCTACTTCTTCCTATCTCCTCAACCGGCGTCCATGCAAACCTCGCCTCATCACCACACCATTCGAGTTGCTTTTTGGCCGCCTACCAGAGTTCCGTCACTTACGCGTGTTCGGCTGTCTATGCTATCCCAATATCCTCGCTACGACACCTGATCCGTCTGAGTACCGTAGTCTTGCTGGAGGGCTTCAGTATCTTACTATGACGCGCCCTGACTTGGCCTATGCAGTTCAGCAGGCATGCCTACACATGCATGATCCTCGCGACTGCCATCTCGCCATCATCAAGCGCATCTTGCGGTATGTCCGTGGCACCTCCACCTATGGCCTCCTCCTGTCATCTTCAGCATCCACGGAGATCGTGGCTTACTCCGATGCGGATTGGGCCGGCTGCCCGGACACTCGACGCTCTACCTCGGGCTACTGCGTCTACCTCGGTGGTGCACTCGTGAGTTGGTCTTCCAAGAGGCAAACCACAGTCTCTCGCTCCAGCGCGGAAGCAGAGTATCGCGCCGTCGCCAACGCCGTTGCTGACTGCGTGTGGCTACGACAACTTCTTGATGAGCTTGGTTGTTCTCTCCCGAAGGCCACGATTGTGTTTTGTGATAACATCTCAGCGGTGTACATGTCCACCAATCCAGTGCATCACAAACGGACCAAACACATCGAGCTGGACATTCATTTTGTCCGGAAGAAGGTGGCTCTCGGCGACTTCCGGATTGTACATGTTCCCACCACTCAACAACTCGCAGATATTATGACCAAGGGCCTCCCTGCAGCAGCTTTTCAAGCTTTTCGTTCCAGTCTATGCGTCTTGCCAGGCGACGACGACTCGACTGCGGCGGGGTGTTAGCGTACGTGTGTGTTCACGTCGTGCGCCTGTGCACGTACGTGCGTTAGTCATGGGTTAAGCCCAAGTGGCCCGAGTCTTAAGGCTGGCTTTGTGTGTATGGTTAGGCATGTACAGCTATATATGGTGTAATCTCCAAATCAATGAATACAGAGAGAATTGCACGAGTTTCCTTTCCCTACTGTCTTTCCAACTCTAGCACGATGGACACTCCGAGACTGCAATTTGGTCACCAATGGTTGAAAGAGCGAATTATGCAAGGTCCGTAGGTGTGGCAGCCTAGCTCGGGATCGCCTCAACAGCGACCCGGCCGCCACTGCGGCCTGGCGGCGCCAGAGGATCCTGCCCACGGCACTGAATGCCCGACGAAACATGCCACCCTGCACCTGCTTGCTATCTCCATTGCCCGCTCCACAACGGATCCGATGAATATAGCTGATGAGGAGTGTTGGGCAAGAAAAGAGATTTATCAGCTGCTTTTTTTTAGATTACCTTCTAGATTATTAATCTGAGCGTACTCCTACTACCTTTCCACGTTAACAATAATAGTATAGAGTACTACTCGTGTCAAAAATCAAAGTACCTGGATGGACACTTCAAAACCTTGGATGAACGTGGATTTATGAAGCACAAACCCTTCAATATTGCTTTGAGATATGTGCTACACAACTAACTTACAACATGAAATTTTCTCTTTTATGTTTCATTAAAACAAAACAATATATGAACTTCAAACTTCCCAGGATAACAAAACATTCTTACTACAACGTGGGAAAAACCTTTCAGATTTTTTCGTCCAACATAAATATACAAATCAGATTTTTTTTTTTGAGTCCATAGGAACGTGCAACCCCAAAAGTGCATTAAAAGCCGTTGCTTTATATGATACCACGACAAGATCAACATCTAATGGCGCAGCCATCATCTCCACAACCATTGCAGCAGATCTCTTCTTGTGCTGAAGCCAGAGCAAGATCCTGATCAGGCGGCACAAATGTCCCAGCTGTTCTATCCTTGTCGAATGCTTCCATTGCACAGTCACATGGCAGTCATCATCATCTCGTCCTCCTCCTCCTCCGCTTCAGACAGCAACGATGTGCCCAGAGCAGCTGACGCCTACGCCGAGTCTAGCCTCCGAGACCCCAAGAGGAAGCATCCGACATGGAGGAAGTGGTGAAATCCTCTCCCCTTCCGGTTTTAGTTGATTTTCAGTACTATATAAGTGATAAACTTGGCCGACATCTTTTGTATTGGAGTATAGACTATGTTATCTATGCCGGATTTCTATGTTCCACGCTCAAGTACGTAGAAATACGTGCATGGTTTCATATGGATTTGGGGTAAGACATATGAGGGAAGCGGTTGTGGAACAGAATAAATGAGGTCCGCCCGGTCATCTTGAGTGGACGTGTCCGAAGGCATCCGCGGGCATATAGGGGTCAAATTAGGTGACCGTGGTTGTAGATGCTTTTAAATGGATGTGAATGGTAATTTGAGATCTACTGCTTCAGCGAAACAAAAAATCATGTAATGTTCATCTGATGTCTTCTTGGTATCTGAGATCTAGGTAATTGTTGAATTCCACCGAAGCACGGGCTCTCGGCAAAGTGTACCCATCGAAGTCGTCATCAAGCACTGACTGACTTGCCACATGCACCTCATTGCCGGGTGCTACTGTTTGGATCTCAGCATATGGCACAATTACCGAGTTCCTTTTACTTGTCTCTCGGCAACGGCCTGCCTTTGCCGTGTCCTACCTTTGGATGAGTGTGGCACTTGGCATACAATTTAAGTATTTGCCGAGACACCGATATTTAGCTCGCATTGTCGTCGTTTCCTTGCCCTGAGCCGGCAGTTGCCTTCCCCTTGGTTGTGTGTGTGCAAAAGGTCCCTAGCATCTCCTGGCTTGTAGCTTCATGTTGATCTGGTATCTAGCTGGTGGTGTCCTATGTGAGCTATCTCCCAGCGCCTTTGTATCTTTGCCTTTTTCTTTTTCTTTTTTTAGTGTGGTTCGTGGTTGTAATCTCTGTAATCCTGGCCGGTTGATGGCTTTGTTAATTCAAAGCCGGGCTCTTCTTGAGCCTTCGTTCCACAAAAAAAAATAGCTCTCGGCATAGCTAAAAGTATTAGAGTTGTGTCGAATATTATTGTACAAGGTAGATTACAGTTGGACTCTGAGTCATATGGTGTGTAGATAATATATGGAAACGTGTCCTAATAGGATAATGTATTCTAGGCCTTTTATATATTGAGAGGATAGACACACGATGTAACATATGTCAACATAATAGCACATGTACGCAGGAGAGCCGACGGCGTGTGCCGGCGCCCGGGTAACGGGGGTGCGGTATTGTATTGGTGTCATGAGGAAGAGCACCCGTGTCAGGTCCCGAGGATGCAGTCATATCGGTGAACCTCGTTAACAAATCTCGATGTTATGCTCGTATGATTACTTGTTTATGTTTTTTTAATCTAGCATATTTTCCTCTTTTAACCCGTATTTTGCTTTTAGCACGTAGGTAAAGATAGAAGATATAATAGATAGATAGATAATACTAGCGGGTAGTGCGTCGTGGCAATGCCACGTCACATGGATCAATTAGCTATTACCATATTTTTGGAACGGAGGCTGTTTGTTGGAAAAAAAATAAGACCAGGTCTCATATAATGCACGTGAGACTCATCATGATGGATGACACGTGGCATTCACAAATCACAAAACATTTAATCTCTCCCCCCTGAATTAGTTAGTTCCATCTTCCATGTCAGCAATCCTGACAGTGTGAAGGCGAAGAACATGCAGGCTGTATGGACATTTAGTTGTTTT
>LR738711.1:45773050-45783736 GCA_902687465.1 Secale cereale | reverse complement strand
GTCGGCATAGATTCATCTATGCCGACGGCTTTGCCGTAGGCATAGCCCCTCCACCAGGAGGCACCACGGGATGCCACGTGGCAGTGGTATGCCGACGGCTTGGCCGTCGGCATAGATTTCCACCTATGCCGACGGCTTGGCCGTCGGCATACCTCTGCCACGTGGCATCCCGTGTTTCGTCGCCGCTTTTGACGGCGCCGTCCGTTGCCGTCAGTCGAAAAACGATGCCGACGGCTAAACTATGCCGACGGCCGACTAATGGCCGTCGGCATAGGCCCCTATGCCGACGGCTAAACTACGCCGACGGTCTGACAAACTACGCTGACGTGATCTACGCTGACGGCCCTATGCCGACGGCTGCCGTCGGCATAGATCTATGCCGACGGCAAAAGACCTATGCCGACGGCCCCTGGCTGTAGGCATAGCCCTCGAGTCCCGTAGTGACCGAGCTTGTACATCCAGGTCACTGCCACCGTGCATTGCTACACTGCACATGTAGTCTAAAGAAGAGGCGCACGTCACCAAACACCTATCAGGAACTAAATGCCATGTGTAAAAAAATCCGTGTGATCAAATAATATAGTGATCCATAAGAAAAGCAAAAGCTGGCGACACGGCACTCTTCGTTTGATATTTGTTCGCTGATTTTTCATGGGTAGCTTTCCTGTGTAAACTTACTCTAGATGATAACCCACATGTTGTGTAAACACGTGCTAAAATAGATAAATCATGAGGATTAACCATGATGTGCTGTTATGCTTTTTTTTTTGAATATCAGTACAGACACAAGCGCTCATATACACGCGTAAACACTTATCCCTATGAACGCACACACGCATACCCTACCCTTACGAGCACCTTCGAAAAACTGAACCGACATATGAATTAACCATGATGTGATGTCATGTTGATGATGTGACAAACATGCAGAACTTATTATGGGATGAGTTGCATGGATAAAAATAATAGTTGCACTATTTAAAAAACGAAAAAGCTAACTTCAGGTCGACTGAAAGTTAGCAATAGGCGCGCACTCCTTCCGCTGAAATCGCTCCAGGCGTGCTCCCTACGCTCGCCCAATCAGCGAAAAGGGAAACTAGAAAAACTGTGTGAGCAGGATTCGAACCTGCGACTCTCCCATGCATGTGTTAAAGAACTCACGCGGTAGCCATTTGGTCCAAAAAAATCATTTTTGTACACTTGCTGGAAGTAATCCATTTTTACCTTAGTATATATGTTAAGAATAGAATAGTTGCCTTCAAAAAGAATAGAATAGTTGCTCTCTCAAAAAAGAATAGAATAGTTGCTTATTAATTAAGCTAATTAGGATTAAGTTAATTGTTAGATAGGTTGTTTGGTTCCCAAGCAACCATGTACTTTCTTGGCTCTCAAGGCAACTATGTAATTCTTTGGCTCTCAAGTAACTACGTGTTTACTTGACTGTCAAGCACCATGTGTACTTCCGCCTGGGTATAAATACCTCATTTCTATCATCAACAAAGACGGATGGATCATTTTTCATTCATTTCTCTTGTTCTTTACTTTTCACTTCAAACACGTTATCAGCACATAGACTCTGTCGAGAGCACTTGCGTCACCAGTGGCGTGGCCACAAGAGCAAAGACCGGACATCGGCGAGAAACAGGCCAGCGGTACCGCGTAGAGTCAACAACCGGAAGCACATGAGAAGCGCAGCGGCAACCCTACAGCCACAGAACATGGAGACGCATCATATCGCCTACGGAAACGAGGAGCATCCATATGCATACATGCATTCGTTGAAGAAATCAATCAGGAGATGGCCAGGAAGTCGGCCACGAGAATATTAGTAATTTCTTGTCTTCTTGTGATTAAAATCAACGATCTAATTATTGACCACTTTTGCATGTACGCCTTTATGAGTGAAACTCTCGCGCACATGAAGAAATGGACGGATCTTTGCTCCATTAGATTCGATTTCCGGAGACTACATGAGACATGACGGCCTCCGGCACATAGAGATGCCAGCAGTGGTGGCAATCCACGATGTGGCGCGGCTCGGCTTCGAACTCCGGACGCCCGGCGTCGTGGCGCCCTCTAGCGTTGCTACCTGCGGCCACGGCCTTCGACCGGTAATGCCGTCAGGCACACGCAGCGCGGCGCAGCGCCATCTTCAAGCAGCGACCCTAGTACTCCTGCTTACTGAAATTCACATGTTAGTTCCCCTAATGCATGTTCAGCCCACAGGCTGTACTGTACTTTACTCGTCTATATATTCCCTGAATTTCAGAAATACTAACTTTCAAGTGGTAACAAGTATAGAATGATCATCAGATTTTTAGTTCTTTAGTTTCTACACTAGCCCTCAGGCTTAACGTACTTTGCTGATTAGTATTCTGGTGCACTTAGGTTTACAGGATTATGGATTATAGCCTTAAATGCATCAGTGTACGAAATTACCTATGTATAAATCCTTAGATTTGTATTGCTGCAATTTAAGCCCTCTGGCTAATTTAGATCCTTAATTAGGTAACAATTGTGGCATATGACAACATTTAGTCCTCATTTATTGCATAAGCAGTGAATATAATTTTGCATTTGCATGTATTGCCACAGTAATACTAATGCAAAAGAATGTTTTGCTTACATTTGTTCCTTTGGATTTTAAGATATTTTATATGCCTTTGCCTCAAACATTTTCGAAGGCATGCATTTTAGGAGAACAACTATAATTTTTGCAACTGATTTCTTTTCTTGAAAATCTAATTGTAATTCAAACATGAATTATGAAGTGTCATACTCAATATGACTACCCGCATTTATTTGTGAAGCACAAGGTATTGGTGGCATCTACTGCACCATTTGCAGATTATCCACCATTAATGTGAGGTCTACGTCTTGTCATTTGATAAGACATTTACCTTCAAAGTGATCTTCCAAATATTAATATTAGATGTGACTATCTCAAGATATCATAAGGTAATATTGGCATCTACTGCAAATTTTGCAGACTATCCACTATTACTGCAAGGTCTACATCATGTCATTTTGACAAATGATTACTTTCAAAGTGATTTCATACATTTTGCATAACATAAGGTAATAGAATTACGAACATCTACTGACAAAAGTCAGACTATGTTTTCTATTACTGCGAGATCTACACCGCATCCGGTGACTATCTTCAAAGTGTTATCCTATATAAATTGAGGTCTACACATATGAGTGTACAACATCAGCTATCATAAACAAAAATTGCTCCTCTGAAGCAATTGTTGTTGTTCACTAAAATATTTTACTCTCATAGTAAATATCGTTCTTGCACACCTGTTATATGCCGAAATTGTATGTTTGTGCTAACATAAACTATTCAAGCCTCACTTTGCTTGAATATGTGATGGAAAACTATGCAAATATTTGCATATACCAGTGATTACCTTCTATTACATTGGTAAAATACATGGCAGAAGATCCTATGTCACCATCTCCAATTATAGTGTCGTCCATCCATCAAGATGGATACCATAATTTATAGCAAGTGTCTCAAACATTGTTGCAATGTCCACATTACATTGTGGTTACACTTCCATTGTGACTAACCAATGTCAAACATGCAATGTCTGTATGTTTTGGCGGTGACTCTAAAGTCACACATTTCCTCGAGAATGAAGTCCAAAACATTAGCCACAGCTTCATCACATGTGTTGTATTGAAGGATACACCCAGGTTCACCAAGGATCTCCTTGACCATGAATGTGCTTAAGAAAATCATTTCATCCATACACATCTTGTACTCCAAGAAGGATATTAAATAATCCATGAGCATTTCATGTAACACATGGCTGAGATTTTCAAATGCACATTACTTCACTTAGTTCTCAAACTAGCTAGGTACATTATGCATGAGTATTCACTTCAAATATTTTCTTTAAGAGAAACATGCTGCTATGAGCACATCGCGAATAATCACCCATTCGTTTTTCAAGACCTCAAGTCTATTGCATCTCACAATTCTATCACTTAGTCAACTTCAAGTTGAGATCTTGTGATCAAATATTTTCATATGTGGATCTAGTTGAAAGGATCTCAATACATTTTACATCCTCTTATGATGGTACTGCCATTTTCCGTGATTAGAAACATAGAATTTTTAAAATCATCAGATTCACCCAACAGGTGATATACCATTATTTGAAATATTTGCTAGTACTGAAAATACTATGCAAGTCAGTGGTCACAAAAATGAACCACGAGGAATTCAAAGTAAAGTGTAGGCTAAAGGAAAAAATTACTTATTCATAGGGAATATATCATTTTCAAATGATTACAACGACAACTCTCAAGTTTGTCTAATGTGTGGTGAAAGAAATATCGTATCTATTATTACCAAACCCTCAACATATGGTCAAACCACACCACAAAATTGGGATAAAATTTGAGAATTTGCAAACTTACTACTAGAAAATATTTTGGTAAATGATTGTTCTCAATTCTTCATCAAAAGGAGAACCAAAAATCTAGTGCAATAAAAGATGATGAATTACTTTGCACAAATTATATGTTTGCATAATACATTTTCATTAATGTTGGAGACCTCATGTAATCTCCTAATTATCCCAAATATCTTTACTTTATACTTGTACTACTACATGTAGTAAAATGTCCAATATCATATCCCTTAGATATAATATTTGATAAATTTGAATGTATGATTCACTTCATACTCAATATTGTTGCGTACATAATGATTTTCTAAGTATTAGTAAATTAAATTAGGCTTGATAGCCTTAGCCATCCTGGTTTGGAGATGATTAGAAAATTATTGACTATTCTATTGGTCACAACTTAACAAGTTGCAAAAAAAATCCCAAATCATCAGATTTAATGTGCACTTCATGTGTCATTAGGGAAATCAGTTTTAAGGCACTCTCACCTTAAAATTCTAAGCATGCCACTTATTCTTCCTTGAACACATTCAAAAGATATATGTGGATTGTTGAACCATTATTTGGGGAAATTTAGATACTTCATGGTACACATAGAAACATTATAAAATGATTTTCAAGTGTGTCTGTCATCACACACAACCATGCATTATCTTACTAAAGAAATTGCTCAACTTATCAAAGTAAGAGAATATTCTGCTGAAAACGGGATCTATAAACCCATTCGAATGAACAATGTTGTTGAAATCATTTGATGAGCATTTGTTTTTCTGCATACAATACTTTATGTACATATCCACAATGGTTTAACTAAATTTCTTATCAAAGATAGTCAAATGAATTACATGGCCACTTACAAAGAATTGTAAATTTACCAGCCTTTTGCTGGACACATACGGCCTTACACACTGTAAGTATGATCTAAATCATACCAACTGCATAGCATACTACTTTCCCCTTGTAGTAACTACGTGCAAATCAACAAAGTATTTCCCATCTGCGATAATTCGGTTACATACCGATATCACCACTCCAGGGTACATCAATGGGCACTCACAAAAAAAAATTAGGGATCTATGTGAGGAATAACAATTTATCCGTTAATCAAAATTATTCATAGCTCGTATGCTGATTGCATCAGCAATAAGGATATTTTCTGGCATTAGGGGGAGATAAGTACCACAAAGAATGCCGAGAAATAAATTCGAAATATTATTGACATTCAATCCTCATATCCACGTACTCAAAGAATCTGAACTAGAAGTTTAGAGAATCATATATTTGCAACACATTGCAAATCTGCCACATACATTTACTGATGACAAGGTGTCACTAAATTCTATATTCCTGCAGTAAAGTGTCGGAAAGAGTGGAGGTACCTGATAAACCACTCTTCTCCCCAAATGAGAGCAAGAGGGGGAGAAAATCTGATAAGATGAGATATAACTTCTCACATGCTTCCGCAGAAACAGAGGAATTCAAATCCTCAACCAGTAAATGTAATTCAACATCAAGTTGAAAGACATATCACTGGATGCTCATCATCCAAAGCCTGGCATAAATGTGCACAAATGTTTTGGTGCCGGGACATCGAAACACACTGATTCCATTTGTTGTAGGAAATCACAAGGAGTTAAAGAGGAATAAATATTTTATCCACAAACTTCAACGATTCCACCAGAATCATATAAACTAAAGACTACATTTGTCGACATATATTTCTTCTCAAATTGCTATAACCTTTTGGGCCCAAAACCAAAATCGATGGTAGAGTGCCTCTTGCATTCATATTGGTTCACATAAGAAGAAGCAAGTAATGAAGAATAGCACTCGCTCAACAAATGAGTGGTATTTACCGCAGTAATACCTACTCCTCATGAGTATCTTCCATATGGAATACTAAAAACTTCTCATTCATAGACAAAGTCAACGAGGTGGTGAGAAGTGAGGCTTGTAGCAAAAGGGTTCACGTAGAGACCCGGCATCAATTATGATGTAACATACCCTCTTGGTATGGGTGGATTTATGTTTCGATACTGAATATCATTGGCAATAAAATAATAGTAACATCCATGCAGTTAATGGATGCAGTGACTGCATACTCATATGAGTCGCTCATTTCGGAAATCTCAATTGAAGTCCCTGAAGGGCTTATACTTCCGAATCCAAAAGCAAATCGCAACAAGTTTTGTGTAATACTTCATAAGTCACTCTATGACTTGAAATAGTCAAAATCATATGGTACTACCGACTAAATGAGTTCCTTCTTCGAAAGGATTACTCGAATAATGATGATTATTTACATGTTTAATTAAGGAATTCCAAATTTTATTTCCTTTCATCACCCCCCAGTGTATATTGATGGCTTCATCATTAATGTCTATACAAGACCTAAACATGCATAAAATCATCTCAAGTTGGGAAATTTGGATTCAACCAAATTTAGCTTAAGTTTACAACTTGAGCATTCTCTCAAGAATACATATCAGTCTACATATATCCAAAACATATATGAGAAGTTCAATGTGGATATATCATACCAACAAAAGGTATATGGTCGATATAAGAAATATTAACTTATATCTCAAGCTCACAATAAATCTTGGGAAATTCCATCAGGAAAATCAAAATATGACCATGATATGATGAAATGATATTGGCTCTTTATTTGATCCCAACAATGCCACGTCAATGACTGAATTCACTGGAATAGTCTTCTCATGGAAGTCATCTAAACAGACTTTAACGACTACTTCCACTAATCATTCTAGCATAATTGCTTTATCTAAAATCATTGCCAAATATGCATGGCTCAGCAGAATGATTAACCACACTCAAAATCATGTGGTTGGGATTCATCGGAATCACATAACTTGATTTATCAAGATGCTTCCACTTGTGTTACTCAATACCTACAGGTTATATGAAGAGCAATATCATAAAGCGCATTGCTCAAAAATTACTTATCCTCGCGAATTATAGAAAAGTGAGGAAAGAACTTGCAAATAAAATAGTGTGAAAGTCCTACAGATTATTCATAGTTTCATGATCATATCAATGGAATTTGTATTACACATTCTCCAGGTTTGCAAAGTTCAGGGGGAGTAATCTCCTAAATCTATAACCTATTCACAATCCTAAGATTGCATATATTGTACTCTTTTTCCTTCATGAGTTTTTTCCCTAATGGTTTCTCATCAAGGTTTTTAACGAGACAATACAAACACAAGTGCCCATACATGTCATATCATTTTCTCCTTATATTTTTCCCACTGGGTTTTAAAGGAGTTCTCAATGGAATATCAGATCGCACTCTTTTCCTTATGAGTTTTCTTTCAAAGTTTCTCATAACGGTTTTTAATGAGGCAACATCTTCTCAAAGATCATATGTCATACTTTCTATTTTCCCTATCGAGGTTTTTAAAGAAAGTACTCAAGACATATTAATTGTTCTGTAAACTCACCAATGATTTTTCCCCTTCTTCAAAGGTTTTTCTCATATGAGTTATCAAGAGACAATAATCATTATATGTTGCATCATTTTCTCCTTATTATTTTTCCCACTGGGTTTAAAGGAGTTTTAGCAACATATCTGCACTATTCTCCTCATATTTTTCCCACAGGATTTTTGGAGGAGACACTCAAGATTATTCAAAGAATTTATCAAGATGATGGATGTACCCAAGAAGAGGCGTTGTACAAGGGGGAGTGTTCAGAATATAATAGTTGCTTATTAATTAAGCTAATTAGGATTAAGTTAATTGTTAGATAGGTTGCTTGGTTCAACCATGTACTTTCTTAGCTCTCAAGGTAACTATGTAATTCCTTGGCTCTCAAGTAACTATGTGTTTACTTGACCGCCAAGCACCATGTGTACTTCCGCCTGGGTATAAATACCCCACTTCTATCATCAATAAAGACGGATGGATCATATTTCATTCATTTCTCGTGTTCTTTACTTTTCACTTCAAATAGTATAAACATGAGATACTTTGTATATTTTTTCATGCGTTTGTATAGTGATCATCCCCGCAATGCATCATCAATCTTGCACGTCATGTGATGGGTATAAGAGCATCTACAACGCCCTCCCACATCCGTCTGGACCATGTAAGACACCTAATGCGGTCTTGAATAGGTCCACGACGTAGTTTGGGCGTACTTTCTCCTGTAAACCAGAGACAAACGTGGGGCTTTGCGGGAGTCCGGATCGCTCACACGCCCGCTTCTGACCACCCTGGCCAGACCAAAACCCCCACACGCCCCTCCCGCGCTTTCCTTCCGGTGCACGCATCGCTTACCGCGCCACATTCATGCCGTCCCAAAGCACAAAGCGTCCGGCATTAATGCCGCTCGACGTGACCGGGCGAAGGGCGGCACTAATCGGCACGACCTCTCGGCAGCCGCTGCTTCAATGCGAACGCAGCTTCCCGAAGAACCAACTCTGGCCACTACGCCGCATTGAAGCAGGCTGACCGTCCCTTCGCTTGGGCCTCCCCGCGACTATTTAAGATGTGTGCCAGCGATGCACAAAGCCGCACTCCCCCTCCCCCGTCTCCGTGCCCGAGCCCCTTCTCTTCTTCAACCCCAGCTGAGGTGATGCTGAAGTCGTGGTGCTCCCCGCCGGCAGGCGAAAACTCCTGCTCCAACAGTTCTTGGCGCCCTCGCCCATGCTCTCCCGCCCCATCGATGTGCACGACGGCCAGCTCCTCCACCAAGGAGGAGATCGTCATCTCCTCCAGTGATGAGGAGGAACAGGCGCCGCCGCATCAACCACCGCAATAGCCTCCTCGACTCCTCAAGGAGGCCGCTCTGACAAACGAAGATTTCATCCGTCAAATCTAGATAATGACGGAGTGGTCGCTCCGTTACATGGGCCTATCGTCGCCATCGCCGACGCGCGTGAAAAAGGAGTCGTTGTCCCCGCCACGCCACCGCATGAAACATGATTCGGCGTCCCCTCTCTGGCCTGTTAAGGAGGAGCCGGCCTCGGCCCGGCACAACCATGACGTCCAGGTCGGACGCCACATGAAGGAGAAGCCGTCCGCGCCCCCGTACCACTGTGGCGTCTAGATTGGACGTCAGGTCAAGGAGGATCCAGTATGGCCGCATGCACGCGCCACCGTCATCGTCGCACCGCCACCATCTTACCGTCAAGGAGGAGTTGCCGCCCGCGATCAAGATGGCGCGGGGCCACTCCCTCCACTTCCTCGGAGGAGGCGGGAGGGGGGTTCATGAAATATACTCCTGGTAACTTTCTTTTGAATAGCATGGTAACTTACACACCACAGACCTGATAACTTATGTACCCCTGTCCTGATTACTTCAGCAGGGGGTGGTTGATGAAATGTTCCCCAGGTAACTTTTATGTGAATAGCATGGTAACTCACATATTGCAGACCTAATAACTTATGTACCTCGGTCTTGATGACTTTGACATGGGGAGGAGTGGTTGATGAAATACCCCCCCAGGTAACTTTTGCATGAATAGCATGGTAACTCGCACATCACAGACCTGATAACCTATGTGCCTTGGTGCTGATAACTTTGGCGAGGGGGTGATAAAAATGTACCTAGGGTAAGTTTAATGTTAATAGCATGGTAACTCACTCATCGCAAACCTGATAACTTATGTACCCCGGTCCTGGTAACTTTGCCGACGGTGGGGGACAGGGGTGGTTGATGAAATATCCCCTGGTAACTTTTATGCAAATAGCATGGTAACTCACACATCACAGACCTGATAACTTATATGCCATGGTCCTAGTAACTTTGGCGAGGGAGGGGGATGATGAAATATCCACTTGATAACTTTTGAGTGAATAGCATGGTAACTCATACATCGCAGACCTGATAAACTTATGTGCCTCGGTCTTGATAACTTTGGCGAGGGGGTTGTTTAAAAACATACCTTGATAACATTTGTGTAAATAGTTTGGTACTATAGGCATTGTATACGTGATAACTCACGCACAAACACCGAGGTAACTTTAACCTGAGCTGGTAAGGAGGTTAGAGAAACCATGTTTATGCCTAGTAATATCTGTGTAAACAACATGGTAACATATGTAGGACATGCGTGATAAATTACTTAGCCCGTTAATGAAAACGTTTGATCCAAACCTCTTTGAAGAAGGGGTTTTTGAGCATCAGGTGAAGAGGGGTTTCTTCCTCCCGATCACACAACGAGCAGGCTTCTAATGGCAAGGTTGTCATTCATAAGAATTCTTCCTCATAGAAATAGCCAACCGAATTCCACAGG
>LR738711.1:45694207-45757618 GCA_902687465.1 Secale cereale | reverse complement strand
GGGGGGGGGGCTTCTCCCTTTTCAGTTTCTTTTTTTGTTTGCTCATTTTTCTTTTTCTTTTTAATTTCTTTTCTGTTTATTTTAGTTCCCCATTTATTTTAGTTTTGTAAATTATAAAGGCAGTCCCAAATTTAGTGTTAATAAGTATGCCACCACCATAATTAACTAGGTACCTAAAATAAAATAGATGGTAATCATTTATTATTTAAAAGCATTTGAACAATTGTTTTTGCTGTTGTTTTATTTATCTGATATTATTTAAACTTTTTATAAAGGTGTGGTTTGTCCACCATAATTTCCTATGCATTATTTGATTCACTTCGATCATTTTAGTTTTAATAATTGAAAACTTTTATGTTTTGCCTGATTTTGAATTTGAATATGAATCGGTTTCGAACTAGCTCGAGATTAGTAACTATAATCGAGGTGACGTGGCGTCATTAGCAGAGGGTTACTGTAGCTTAACTATCCGGGCGTCACACTTGGTCCTTGCTTACTTGAGGAACCACCTTGAAAGATTTTCCTATGCATTTTTTTCGAAAAATATCTGAAATTTTTAGTGACTCAAAATAAAATTGAACCAAACTCAACAAGATTGATAGCAACTACTCCTACAAGTGCCTAGAGACTATATCATGCATTAGAACTACTTGGAACCACATAAATTTGACATGCAAGCTCAAGAACAGGGTCACCTAAGCATCAAAAATTTGCAATAAATAAAGCACTAGAACAAAAACTAATTGGACCAATGGAGGAGTCACATACCAAAGAACAATCTTCCCAAACAGTTTTGTGAATGGAACTTTGAGCAAGGAGATCGAAAATGGCAGCAAGATGAGCTAGAAGTCGTGCTTGAGCTGGTTGGTGATTTTTTGGGAGGAAGGAGTGTGTGGGTGCTGGAGTAAGTGGAAAGGGGCCACGTGGGGCCCACGAGGTAGGGGTGCGCCCAGGGGAGTGGGCGCGCCCTGCACCCTCGTGGCCAGGTGCTGGCTCCCCCTGCTGTGTTCTCAGTGCCAAATATTCACAAATATTCTAGAAAAAAATTATATTTCATTTTCGGGGCATTTGGAGAACTTTTAATTTCGGGGTATTTTTTTATTGCAAAGATAACTCTGAAAATAGACAGAAAATACTATTTTTGCTCTATTTAATCTAATTAATAGAAAGTAAAAGGAGGGTACAGAAGGATGTGCTTTCTAAATTCAACCATCTCATGCTCATAAAAAGGAATCCATTAACAAGGTTGATCAGGTCTTGTTAATAAACTCTTTCCGAGTAACATGAAACCGGAGAATTTTTGAATAACACTAGGTTACCTCAATGGGGATATGTATGTTGTGACGCCCCAAGACCGATGCTCGAGAAGACTTCCATATGTTCCGGGTTTCACCGTATTTTTTTTTGCTTGCTCTATTTTATTTTCGCATTGAATCATGTCATTAATCTTTGCAATTCAACTAAATAAATGACATGGATCTTTGATCCATTTAAACCGAGGGAACTCATAGGGTGACTTCTCTTTATAACATATCCTCCCAATATTATTAGGGAGCTATGATAAATATTCCATTCTTTATGGAATCAACCAAAAACACACTTGCATCTTTCTCTTGCCACCAAATCCCTCATCAAGTGCACCGCCCCCACTAGCTTCTTCTTTTCAAGTCTTGTTTATTGGAAGTGACATTTTCCTATTCCAGAAAATGTTCAATATCTTCCTATAAATACTAGATCATGTCAAGACCACCTCCTCCAATTTTCAGGTCTTTTGGAAGTGTGTTGGTTGGGCTAAGGAATTATTCGAGTTTGGGTTATTTTCAAACTTGCTTAATTTTGCAGCCTCTAAAACTTGCCAAAGCATTTTATTAAAATAACCTGCAATTCCAGGGTTGTAGGGATATTTTTATCTCAGCGAAAACCCTCTCCAAACTCTCTGGGCATTTCTATCTTTTGTTCTATTTTTTATGGATAAGGAATGCCAGAAGAGAGTGAGAGAGAGGGAGAACCAGGCCCAGCCACAGCCGCCAACCTGCTAGGCCCGGCCGCCCCCACCAGCTCCTAACCCTAACCCTGAGCCCGATCCACATCTCCCCTCGATCCCGAGCCTCTCCCTCGTCTCCCATCCAGCGCCGCACTCCCGCACGCAGCGCTCCTCTCCTCTCGATCCCCTTCCTCCTCCCTACATCACCCGCACCCCGACCCTCCTTGACGCCCGACCCCGCCGTCCTTCTCCCCCGCACCAGGGCGCCCGATCCCCACTCGCACGACCTCGATCCCTCTCGATCCACCACAGCCACCTCGCCTCCATGGCCGCCGCGCCCCGCCGTCGGGCCTCGTTCCTCTCCCTCGCGAGCACCATCGAGGCTCCATCCCGCCGATGTCCGCAAGCCCGCCAAGTCCCACGCCATGGACAGGAGCTCGTCGCCGCCGTCCAGGAGCTCTGCCTCGCCTACCAACAGCCCCACCAGCGCCGTCCCTCACCAGACCAGCGCTGCGCTTGCCGCCGCTCCATCCCCGACCTCCATCCTTGTCCCGGCGCAAGGATGCCCGAGCTCTCCCTGAGCGCCGCCGGACCCCGTCGTTCGACGCCTTAAGCCACCGTTCCCGGTGCCCGTCCCTGCCATCTCCGCTGGATATGGACGAGTTCCTGCGGATCCTTCTACCTCGAGGTCTTCTCCATCTTCCCGCGCCAAGTCCAGATCATGGGACTCCTACTGCCATCATCGCTCATGTCCTACATACACGGCGACCCGCCAAGCACCTGTGACCGAAGACCCTCAATACCACAAGGACCTGAGTACAACTACAGTCGGTGTGTTTTTCGTCAAGTGCAACTACCGCCGACATGAACAACTACAAAACGTGTACCCCTATGTCAACGACGACCACGACGATCGTGTACCACTACCGTCGCAACAAACGAGATCGGCAAGTCCGATGACCTAAGTAGCACGACGACACTGAAGGGTTCTGATTCGAAAGTTCATCTTCAAAACGAGTACAACTACCGTCGCCGTGAACGACTACTTCCACTACCGGACCACGAGTACCACTACGTCCCTCGACGACCAATGAACGACTACGAAACGTGTACAACTACACCGCTCGAACTCGAACCCCTCCGGAAACGCACGCTTCAAAGGTATAACCGTGAGACGACACCCGTGAACGAATGCTTGTGTGACGTATGAGACGAACCGTGTGTTTGCACCGTGCCCGAATCATCTCTTGCAATGCCCCTCGTTTGCCTTGCCACCGGCCCAGGGTAACCCGGTTACTGGGATCACGCCACATCTTTTGCATGACACGATCGCCACCTTTTCTTTTGCGTCGGCATCTCAACGAGTCATCGGAACCGATTGTTGTCGTGGCACCATTTCGGTTATCGCCGCCGTGTCCCCTTTACTTCAACCACGGTGACAAGATACTCCATATCTGCTCATGTCAACTTTTAACTAAAAATTGCATAAAACTTGCATTTGACATCCGCATCATGATAACAACCTTTAACTGTTGAAATTGTTGTTTGCTTTAGTAATTGCTAAATATGCACATGGGGAGTTTCTGGAATTGTTGTTGTTATTTCCGGCCTCATTTAAAATGCCTAGATAGCTAGTTTATTTATGTTTCACCTCTTGCCATGTTGAAAAAACATTTAATATTGTTGGGTACCTAACCGAGATCAAACTAAATATGTGAATGTGGCGTTTTGTCAATATGCAACTCGTTGCATATTGAGCTCCACTTAATATGTAGTATTGTTTGAGCACTTTGCCATGCCATGCATAATTAAACTGGACATGCATCATACTTGGTTGTGCATCATATGCCATGTTTATGCTTGTGTGTTTACCGTGTTGTTTGCTTCTTTCCGGTTTGCTTCTATCATTAGCTTCGGTTTCACTCCGGAGTTGTGAGGATTCGTTCGACTACCTCTGTTTGTCTTCTTCATGGACTCGTTCTTCTTCCTAGCGGGATCCCAGGCAAGATGACCATTCCTCAATATCACCTCTATCTTTGCCTATGCTAGTTGTCTCGCTCTTTAGATATGCCTCGATGCCTATTCCTGTTTGCGAGCCTCCTATTGTTGCCATGAAACACTCTAACCGCCTTCCTAGCAAACCGTTGATTGGCTAAGTACGCTTTTGCTCAGCCCCTCTTATAGCATTGTTAGTTGCAGGTGAAGTTTTAAGATTGCTCCATGTTCGGACTTGTTTTATTGGGATAACACAATATGTATCTGTTATAAACTAATGCACCTATATATTGGCAATGGGTGGAAGGCTTGGCCTTCTGCTTGGTGTTTTGTTCCACTCATGCCACATTAGGACCCAATAAACCGGTGTTATGTTCCTTGATTTTGCGTACCTAACACGGTTGGGGTTTATGGGACCCCTTGATAATTCGCACTGCTTAAAGCTTTTCCAGCAAGGCCCAACATTGGTTTTAATTTGTCTCATAATAATAAAAACTTAATTAATTAATTTCATAGTGGGTCATGTCCCCGGGTTCTTAATTCTACATAACAGGTGGGGCCAGTGCTGATGGTGTTGGTCCCAAACGGGCAGACTGCGGGGCTGATACGTGTCTAACATACCTACTTTTCCAAACACTTTTGCCCTTGTTTTGGACTCTAACTTTCATGATTTGAATGGAACTAACCCGTACTGACGCCGTTTTCAGCAGAATTTCCATGGTGTTGTTTTTGTGCAGAAATAAAAAGTTCTCGGAATGATCTGAAAATCCACGGAGAATTATTTTGGAAAATATAAAAACTACTTGCAAGAAGATCCAGACCAGGGGACCTACACCCTATCCACGAGGATGGGGGCACCCCCCTAGGGCGCGCCCCAGCCTCGTGGGCCCCCTGGTGCTCCACCGACGCATCCCCGGACCCCATATATTCACTTTCGGGGAGAAAAATATCAGAGAGGAAGAATTATCACGTTTTACGATATGGAGCCGCCGCCAAGCCCTTATCTCTCTTGGGAGGGCTGATCTGGAGTCCGTTCGGGGCTCCGGAGAGTGGAGATCATCGCCATCGTCATCATCAACCTTCCTCCATCACCAATTCCATGATGCTCACCGCGTGCGTGAGTAATTCCATCGTAGGCTTGCTGGACGGTGATGGGTTGGATGGGATCTATCATATAATCGAGTTAGTTTTGTTAGGGTTCGATCCCTAGTATCCACTATGTTCTTAGATTGATGTTGCTATGACTTTGCTATGCTTAATGCTTGTCACTAGGGCCCGAGTGCCATGATTTCAGAT
This sequence comes from Secale cereale, assembly GCA_902687465.1. NCBI lineage: Eukaryota > Viridiplantae > Streptophyta > Magnoliopsida > Poales > Poaceae > Secale > Secale cereale. Next base: position 45,752,343 of record LR738711.1, on the reverse strand, counting down.
CTGAACCTATTATGTTTTCATGAATACATGTGTGTTCTTGATCCTATCTTGCAAGTCTATTGTCACCTACTATGTGTTATGATCCAGCAACCCCGAAGTGACAACAATCGGGACCACTCCCGGTGATGACCGTAGTTTGAGGAGTTCATGTATTCACTATGTGTTAATGCTTTGGTCCGGTACTCTATTAAAATGAGGCCTTAATATCCCTTAGTTTCCAATAGGACCCCGCTGCCACAGGAGGGTAGGATAAAAGATGTCATGCAAGTTCTTTTCCATAAGCATGTATGACTATATTCGGAATACATGCCTACATTACATTGATTAACTGGAGCTAGTTCTGTATCACCCTAGGTTAACTTTTACATGATGAATTGCATCCGACATAATTTCCCATCACCGATCCAATGCCTACGAGCTTTTCACATATTGCTTGTTGCTTATTAAATTTTCTGTTGCTACTATTACAAAAACTAAAAAAACGTTATCGTTACCTTTGTTACCGCTACCGCCACTATCATATTACTATGCTACTAAACCACCTTGCCGCAGATACTAAGTTTCCAGGTGTGGTTGAATTGACAACTCAGATGCTAATACTTAAGAGTATTCTTTGGATCCCCTTGTGCCGAATCAATAAATTTGGGTTGAATACTTTACCCTCAAAAACTGTTGCGATCCCCTATACTTGTGGGTTATCAAGACTATTTTCTGGTGCCGTTGCCGGGGAGCATAGCTATATTCTCTAAGTCACTTGGGATTTATATCTGTTGATCGCTATGATGAACTTGAAGGACTCAAAAACCAAGATCTTACCCTCAACTACGAGGGAAGGTAAGGAACTGCCATCTAGCTATGCACTTGATTCACCCTCTGTTATGAGTAAACTTGCGACTCCTACTCCTGCTATTGAATCTGATATGTCGTATGTTCTTGATGATGCCACTTCTGCTATGTATGATGAAACTACTTCTATGCCTGATACTGTGCCACTAGGTGAATTTCTACATGAACAAATTGCTAAGGTTATGGAGAATGCAAATATTGAAACTGATAATATTTATGAAAGTGATGATGAAGCTTCTCCCAATAAATATGAATTGCCTGTTGTTCCCGAGGGTTATGTTATGGATGAAGAAACTGCTAGAGAATTTCTTGCTTGCAACGATAGATACGATCTTAAGAAATTATTACCTAAGCTGAAAGAAAAGTCCTTGAATGCGAGAATGAAACATGACCCTGCTTTTGCTACTTCACCTATTTGTGTTACTGATAAGGATTATGAATTCTCTGTTGATCCTGAGTTAATTACTTTGGTTGAAACTGATCCTTTCCATGGCTATGAATCTGAAACTGTTGTGGCACATCTTACTAAGTTGAATGATATAGACACCTTGTTTACCAACGATGAAAATATTCGTTACTACTATATCCTTAAATTGTTTCCTTTCTCGTTAAAGGGTGATGCTAAGACTTGGTTTAATTCTCTTGATCCTGGTTGTGTGCGTAGTCCCCAGGATATGATGTATTACTTCTCTGCTAAATATTTTCCCGCTCATAAGAAACAAGCTGCCTTGCAGGAAATTCATAAATTTGTGCAAATTGAAGAAAAGAGTCTCCCACAAGCTTGGGGGAGGCTTCTCCAATTACTTAATGCTTTGCCTAATCATCCTATTGAGAGGAACGATATACTTGATGTCTTTTATAATGGACTAACCGATGCTTGCAAAGACCACCTGGATAGTTGTGCTGGTTGTGTTTTCAAGGAAAGAACAGTTGATCAAGCTGAATTACTATTGAATCATATGCTGGCCTGAAAATAATAGGACACTTCCTGAACCAGCCCCTAAGCCAACTCCAAAGAAAAGAGATGTTCTATTTCTCAGTCCTGAAGATATGCAATGGGCAAAGAAATCTATGAAAGAAAAAGGTATTAAAGCTGAACATGTTAAGAATTTACCACCTATTGAAGAAATACATGGTCTTGATAACCCGACACAGGTAGTAAAGGTAAATTCTTTTTATAGGTTTGATGAAGGTGATATTTCTCATTATAAGTCCGCTAGCCAATGCTTAGATGAGTTTGACAATTTTATTGTGAAGCAAGAAAACTTCAATGCTTATGTTGGTAGACAATTACAACACAATGCTTATATGATTAAACGCTTGTGTGATTATCTGTCTAGAGTTAAAGGTGAATTGAAACTTATTAGTATACATGCTTCTATGGTTACCACTCAAGTAGAACAAGTACTTAAGGCTCATAATGATTTGCTCAGTGAATTAAATGGTAAGAATAATGACTATGCTGTTAGAGTTGCAACAAGAGGTGGTAAAGTGACTCTGGAACCTTTGTATCCCGAGGGCCAGCCTAAGAGAATTGAGCAAGATTCTCAGAGAGCTAATTTAGATGCACCTAGTTCTTCTTAGAAGAAGAAAAAAATGATAGAACTTTGCATGCTTCTAGTGGACCTGTAGCTGACACACCTGAGAATCCCAATGATATATCTGTTTCTGATGCCGAGACACAATCTGGTAATGAACATGAACCTAGTGATAATATTAATGATGATGTTCATGATGATGCTCAACCTAGCAAGGATAATGATGTAGAGATTGAACCTGTTGTTGATCTTGATAACCCACAATCAAAGAATCAACGTTATGATAAGAGAGACTTTGTTGCTAGGAAGCACGGTAGGGAAAGAGAACCATGGGTTCATAAACCCATGCCTTTTCCTCCGAAACCATCCAAGAAAAAGGATGATGAGGATTTTGAGCGCTTTGCTGAAATAATTAGACCTATCTTTTTGCGTATGCATTTGACTGATGTGGTTAAAACAAACCCTTATGCTAAGTATATGAAGGATATTATTACCAACAAAATAAAAATACCTGAAATAGAAATTTCCACCATGCTTGCCAATTACACTTTTAAAGGTGAAATACCTAAGGAACTAGGATATCCAGGAGTACCTATTATACCTTGCTCCATTAAACGAAACTATGTTAAAACTGCTTTATGTGATCTTGGAGCCGGTGTTAGTGTTATGCCTCTCTCTTTATATCGTAGACTTGACTTGAGTAAGTTGACACCTACTGAAATATCTTTGCAAATGGTTGATAAATCAACTGCTATACATGTCGGTATCTGTGAGGATGTGCTTCTTGTAGTTGCAAATGTTACTATTCTGACGGACTTTGTTATACTTGATATTCCCGAGGACGATAGTATGTCTATTATCCTTGGTAGACCCTTTTTGAATATTGTAGGGGCTGTTATTGATCGCAACAAAGGCAATGTCACTTTTCATGTCAATGGTAATGAACATACGGTACACTTTCCGAGGAAACAACCTCAGGTCCACAGTATCAATTATATTGGAAAAATTTCAACTATTACTATTGGACGTTTTGAATTTCCACTTCCTACTATCAAGAAGACATATGATATTCTTATTGTTGGGGACAGACATATCCCCATTGAGGTAACCTAGTGTTATTCGAAAATTTTCCGGTTTCATGATTATTCGGAAAGAGTTTATTAACAAGACATGATCAACCTTGTTAATGGATTCATTTTGATGAGCATGAGATAGGTGAATCTAGATAGCACAACCTTATGTATCCTCCTTTTACTTTCTGTTAATTAGGATAAATAAAGCAAAAATAGTATTTTTTGTCTGTTTTCAGACTTATCCGTGTAATAAAAAATACCCCAAAAATAAAAGTTCTCCATGTGCCCTGAAAATTAAATATGATTTTTTTCTAGAATATTTGAGAATATATGGCACAGAACACACAACGAGGGGAGCCAGCACCTAGCCACGAGGGTCCAGGGCGCGCCCCCTGCCTCATGGGCCCCACGTGCCCCCCCTCCACTTATTCCTGCACCCATACTCTTCTTCTTCCTCCCCAAAAAAATCACCAACCATCTCAAGCACGAGTTCTAGCTCATTTTGCTGCCATTTTCGATCTCCTTGCTCAAAGCACCATTCACCAACTGTTAGGGGAGCTTGCTCCTTGGTATGTGACTCCTCCATTGGTCCAATTAGTTTTTGTTCTAGTGCTTTATTTATTGCAACTTTTTGCTGCTGTGGTGACCTTGTTCTTGAGCTTGCATGTCAAATTTCTTTGGTCCCAAGTAGTTCTAATGCATGATATAATCTCTAGGCACTTATAGGAGTTGTTGCTATCAATCTTGTTGAGTTTGGTTAACTTTTATTTTGAGTTGCAAAAATATTTCAGAAAATTTCAGAAAAATGCAAAGGAAAATCTTCCAAGGTGGTTCTTCAAGGAAGCAAGAACCGAGGCTCACGTTTCGTGAGCCGGACGATGAACTACCGAGGGATGCTAACATGCGGCCTTGTGAATGGCTGTCAGATGACTTTATGGATCAGGTTGGCATCAAGGACGAATTTTACGCATATGTGCGCAACGCTGACCTCGAGGGCTTCATACAAGATAAGTGCCCTCAATACCTTGGCTTAACTGATACCTTTGTGAGAAGGTTTAAATTTTCATCTTCACGTAATTCTCGCACTGTCCTGTTTGACCATTATGATAAATCTTACACCATGGACTTAGAGGATTTTAATTATGCTTGTAAGCTCCCACAGTGGGGTAGTATGGGTGACCCCCGCAAATCTGAATATAGAGATTTTCTTGCTAGTATCACTGTGGGGGAATATAGAGAAATCGCACATGTGATGACCCACAACCGTAAGGGATCTATTGCATCATTTTCGATAAGAGTGTCGAACCCAACGAGGAGCAGAAGGTATTGATAAGTGATTCTGAGCAAGGAATAACTGCAAGCACTGAAAGATAACTTTTTAGGGGTTTTCTTGATATAAGCAACAGGAAAGTAAAAGCGAGCAAAGTAAAAGGCACTGGAGAGTACAAGTGGCGAGCAAAGTAAAAGCGAGACTAAGGTGAGTGCACTCTTATGATTAAACACCTTGCAAGCATCCGCAAATACAAGATAGTATTTAAGGCAAAAGCCTAACCATGGCAATACGATCGATGATCCATTGTTCCCTTGTGCAAAAGCGTGCGAACTGGGGTTCAGGTTTCTATTACTCGGGCAACCCACCGTAAGCATTCTTTGTACACAATGTATTCCCCTAGGTCCTTAATAAGGCGAAGTGTTGAGTGTTTGACTCACACAACACCACTAGGAAAATAACAACACAACTTAAGTATCAAACAACACATATTACTTCAACATCATATGACTACTAACAACAAGACTTCTCCCATGTCCTCAAGAACTAAACTAACTACTCACAAGAGATAAAAGAGATCATGATCAGTGGAGATAGATGGATGATAAACAATCTGGACACAATGATATTTCTCCAACAAAACTCAATAGCATTCACCACAAAGTAGTAATCAACATCGATAGAGTAGAGAGGATAGATAGTACGGATTACAACACAAGTTGCAATTGTGAGATGAGATTGGATGAAGATGGAGATGGTGCTGATGTTGGGGATGATGTTGATGATGATCTTGATGATGCCTGTGACGATGGTGATGACGATAGCGATGATCTCCCCTTCCGGGAGGTGATCTCCCCGGCGGAATCTGCTCGCCGGAGATGGCTTTTCTTCTCTGTAGGTTTCCGCCACGGAGCGGCGGTGGAACTCCGTAAAATCTCCCCTTTTTAGGGTTTCTGGATGATGAGGAGTATATAGGCCAGAGGGGAGAGCCTGGAGTGGGCCAGGGGCTCCAGGCGCCCTCCCGGCGCGGCCAGGGTGGGGGCCGCGCCAGGTGGCCGCCTGGGCACCCTGTGGCCCCCCTCTGGTTGCTCTTTTGCGTATCCTCGTGATCCTTGTGGAAAATACCCTCCGTCGATTTTCAGGTAATTTGGAGGTATTCTTCTTCAGCAACTCAGCGTCCACTTTTTACCGCTGAATCCAGCGTATGCTGCTTCGGCACCGGAAAGTTGCAAACTGTGTAAAATAGGCCAAAACAACATAAGAACATCATCGTAATGTGAAATATATCAATGAATAAGGATGAATTACGATATAAAATAGTGATGCATTTTGGACGTATCAACACCCCCAAGCTTAGACCTCGCTTATCCCCAAGCGAATACTGAGCTCGGTAAACCTGTCCACAAGTTTAGAGGGTGAAGTGTCGATAAATAGAATACGGACAAGAAGCATCACAGTTTCTTCACCAAACTCAAATATCCTCAACATCAATCTTCAACTCATAAGGCCCTTATAAAAGAGTGGTAACACTTATAATCGAAAGTAGGGCTAAGGAAACTCATCAAATCATGGCAAACATGTCCTTTGGTCAAAGAACAACTAATAGCTTTTACTTTTGCTCTTTCTCTTTATGTTTTGGTGAGATTAATTTAAGCTTTTGAAAGAACATGTTATTAGGCAAGAAGTGAAAGTGTTAACACAAAGGAAGATGTTTGCTTTAGCTGGGCTTGACAAACAACTTACTTATCAAATGATAATGTCAACAAGGATATGATATGACAAATCTTAATGCAACTTTATATGAATGAATCCTCGTCAACATCAAATGTCTGCTCTCTTTAAGAATAGAAGGAAGTATGAATAACCGACTCAACCTAAAACTAAGAGATAGGCCCTGCTCTAGGGAAGTAGGGAAAACTCATGTGCTATCCTTAAATCAAACAGAATGAAAACAAGTTTTGAGGGGTGAATGATTTGTCAACGAATGCTAATAGATAACTCAATTACTTCTCAAACTGGACAAGATTCGAGGAACGGCTCCCGCACGGGGACGATCACATCCCCTTAATCTCCTTTGTTTATCACTGCCAAAGTTTTCTGGTTTCTCATGAACAAAGCGTGAAGGAGGGTTTGTTTGTTGTATTATCTTTTATGAGCCGGGCGCACTCATGCCAGTTCCTCCTCGTATTAGGGGTTTGCAGATTAGACATGCAATCCCGGGGTAAAACTTGTCCAACTTAAAAAGATCATGAATTAACTACTACTTCCTCGTGAGCTAAAACAGGGGCACAGAATAGAAGATTTTGAACATTTAAGGATAACACATAAATTCTATACTTTAGTAGGTGGTAGTGGAATACCACGAATAGGAAGGTATGGTGGACTCATATGGAAGGCATTGGTTTAAGGGTATGGATGCACAAGCAGAATTCCGCTTAGTACAGAGTTTAGGCTAGCAAAGGCTTTGAGATAACAGACAATTGATGATGACTAAGATGCAAAGCAATATAAAGCATAAACATTAAAATAAGCATAACACATCAAGTTGTCTTCCTTGCCAGCATAACACTTCAAGCATAATAACATAAAGGTTTTGGCTATGTCGCTACTTTAAGAAAATCATGCTTGTTGTTATGACCAAAGCTATGTTTGCCAAGATTAAATAAAGTTTTCAAAGCCATACCTGATATAAGGTCAATACTCCCCATAAGAATCATCATATAAGGTCGATTGCGTGAAGAGAATACCGAGTGTAGCAAAGGAACCAATAGACTTCTCATTAATATTCCATCGTAGACGACTCCACACTCACGGATACAATCTCTCCACAGAAGGAGTGATAGACCTCAATGCACACACCTATTTCATATAATAACCTCCCTGGACATGATACGACTCTACTTGACTCTAAAAGACAAAATATAAAGATAAAGATACCGGGCACTCCCCCAAGCTTGGAACAAGCCAAGGGGATGCCATTACCCAAGGAGATTTCACTCCTCATTCTTGTTGACGTTGATCACGTAGTCCTCGGCGAAGCGCTTCCATGGAAGGGGTTCTCCAGTCTCATATGAGAAGTTTGTCTCCTGAATCTGGCATGATGTCCTCCATAGGGACTTTCAAGCATTTGGTCGATGAACGGCAACGGGTAGTGATCCTTCCTGGTTGCCTTGTTTAGCTTCCTGTAATCAATACACATTCTATATCCAATAATAATTCTCTGAGGTATTAGTTCATTCTTATCATTAGGAACCACAGTTGTACCTCCTTTCTTAGGAACACAATGTACCGGGCTTACCCACTTACTATCAGCTATAGGGTAGATACTACCTGCGGCTAGAAGCTTGAGAATCTCAGTTCTTACAACATCCATCATCTTCAGGTTCAACCGTCGTTGATGATCAACAACTGGTTTAGCATCGGGCTCAAGGTTGATAGTATGTTGACAGATAGATGGACTAATCCCCTTAAGGTCATCAAGGGTATAGCCAATTGCACCTCGGTGTTTACGAAGTACTTCCAATAGTCGCTCTTCTTCATATCCTGAAAGGTTAGAGTTGATAATAACGTGATATACTTTCTTTTCATCTAAATAAGCATACTTGAGCGTATCGGGAAGAGGTTTAAGATCGAACACCGAGTCTTCTTTTGGTTTTGATAAAATTCCCAAAGGTTCAACCGAAAGGTTGTGCTTCAGGATAGCAGGTTGTCTCAAGAATATTTCATCTAGTTCATTTCTTTCCTGCATATGCAAATCATTCTCGTGGTCCTCCATATATTGCTGCAAAGGATCTTTAGGGGGAATAGCAATAGAAGCAATACTTTCAATAATTTTATCATCACTAGGTAAATCGGTACCACGAGGCTGCTTAGAGAACTTAGAAAAGTTAAATTCATATGGCTCACCATTGAATTCAACAGAAACATTTCTTGCAATCTATTATAGCTCCACAAGTTCTGAGAAAAGGTCTACCAAAAATAATAGGACAAAAATTGTCCCTCACTGAACCAAGTACTAGAAAGTCGGTAGGGTATTTTACCTTTCCACATAGGACTTCAACGTCTCTCACAATTCCGATAGGAGAGATAGTTGCTCTGTTTGCAAGATGAATGGTAACATCAACTTCTTCAAGTTCACAAGGTGAAATCTCACCGATGATCTCTTGATAAAGTGAATAGGGGATAGCACTAGCACTCGATCCCAAATCGCATAGCCCATAATAATTGTGATCTCCTATTTTAACAGATACTACTGGAGTACCTGAAATTGGACCTTTATTCTTAGCTGTGACAAGGTTAGTGGAAACAGCACAAAAATTTACATTGGAATCCAAAACATCATTAGTAACAAGGTCTTTAACCAATGCAACTTGAGGATCGACCTTGATCTGGTCCTCAGGCTCATCAATTCTTCTCTCACTTTTATTTATTATGCCTGTCACAAGAGAGTGCTCCATTATCCTTGCGGGAAAAGGAGGCTTTTCATATATAACTGCAGGCAAAATAGGGTCAGCAACATGAATATCAACAGGTAACTCTTTGAAAGGTTCATGATGGTGATCTCTCTTGTTTTTAAAAGAATCAACGCGAGAGGCAAAATCCTTACAGAAATCAATCATTAGATGGGAATCAAGACCAATCTTAGAGCAAAAGGTATTGAAGTAATCAGTTTTCACATAGCTCTCAATATAATCATGCTCATAATTTATAGCGGGTTCAATACCTTTACCGATTTCCCAATCTTCGGTATTCCTCTCGATCCTTTCAATGAGATCACACCTTTCTTCAACGCTCTTTGTCTGAAATACCCCACTAGAGGAGGCATCCAGCATCTCCTTATCCTGACGAGGAAGCTTGGCATAAAAATTTGTAAGTATAATTTTCTTGGGGAGCTCATGAATAGGACATTTGAGCATTAGGGACTTCAATCTCCCCCAAGCTTGAGCAATGCTTTCTCCGTCACGAGACCTAAAGTTATAGATATAGTTCATGTCTCGCTGAATTTCATGAAGAGGATAAAACTTGGTATAAAAGAGAGACATAAGCTCTTGCCAATCAAGCAAGTGTGAGTTATCGAGAAGCTTATACCAATCTGAAGCTTTATCTATAAGCGATACCGAGAACAATTTCCTCATGACAAACTCCATTGATACACCTGCAAGCTTAAATAATGAACATAGTTGTGACAGATATAGCAAGTGTTCACCGGGATGTCTGTCTCCTGCGTAATGATTAGCCAAAACATAATCGATAATACCAGCTGGTATTTTATAGGGCACAATTTCAGTAGGGGGAGGAGCAACCACCACAGATGTGGGGCGTCTTCCCACAAGCAGCCATCCAATAGCAAGGTTGTCTATAAGGACAAAGAGCAGCAACAGCAAAATAAAAACAGAAATATAAAAACTTCCTTACCAGCTTCACTTACCAATAGCGCTACACTCCCCGGCAACGGCGCCAGAAAACGGTACTTGATGACCCACAACCGTAAGGGATCTATTGCAGCGTTTTCGATAAGTAAGAGTGTCGAACCCAACGAGGAGCAGAAGGTATTGATAAGTGATTCTGAGCAAGGAATAACTGCAAGCACTGAAAGATAACTTTTTAGGGGTTTTCTTGATATAAGCAACAGGAAAGTAAAAGCGAGCAAAGTAAAAGGCACTGGAGAGTACAAGTGGCCCAATCCTTTTTGAGCAAAGGAGAGGCCTAGCAACTGAACTTATAAAGGCTAAAGTGTTCTTGAGGACACACGGGAGAGGTAGTCATGTGCTTTCGCCATATTCCGTATCGGTACTATGTGATGTGTTGATAAGTGTTGAGTGGGTGGATCTATGCTAGTACACCCTCTAGACTAAGATGAGTGCACTATTATGATTAAACACCTTGCAAGCATCCGCAAATACAAGATAGTATTTAAGGCAAAAGCCTAACCATGGCAATACGATCGATGATCCATTGTTCCCTTGTGCAAAAGCGTGCGAACTGGGGTTCAGGTTTCTGTCACTCCGGCAACCCACCGTATGCATTCTTTGTACACAATGTATTCCCCTAGGTCCTTAATAAGGCGAAGTGTTGAGTGTTCGACTCACACAACACCACTAGGAAAATAACAACACAACTTAAGTATCAAACAACACATATTACTTCAACATCATATGACTACTAACAACAAGACTTCTCCCATGTCCTCAAGAACTAAAGTAACTACTCACAAGACATAAAAGAGATCATGATCAGTGGAGATAGATGGATGATAAACAATCTGGACACAATGATATTTCTCCAACAAAACTCAATAGCATTCACCACAAAGTAGTAATCAACACCGATAGAGTAGAGAGGATAGATAGTACGGTTTACAACACAAGTTGCAATTGTGAGATGAGATTGGATGAAGATGGAGATGGTGCTGATGTTGGGGATGATGTTGATGATGATCTCGATGATGCCTGTGACGATGGTGATGACGGTAGCGATGATGTCCCCTTCCGGGAGGTGATCTCCCCGGCGGAATCTGCCCACCGGAGATGGCTTTTCTTCTCTGTAGGTTTCCGCCACGGAGCGGCGGCGGAACTCCGTAAACTCTCCCCTTTTAGGGTTTCTGGATGACGAGGAGTATATAGGCCAGAGGGGAGAGCCTGGAGTGGGCCAGGGGCTCCAGGCGCCCTCCCGGCGCGGCCAGGGTGGGGGCCGCGCCAGGTGGCCGCCTGGGCACCCTATGGCCCCCCTCTGGTTGCTCTTTTGCGTATCTTCGTGATCCTTCTGGAAAATACCCTCCGTCGATTTTCAGGTAATTTGGAGGTATTCTTCTTCAGCAACTCAGCGTCCACTTTTTACCGCTGAATCCTGCGTCTGCTGCTTCGGCACCGGAAAGTTGCAAACTGTGTAAAATAGGCCAAAAAAACATAAGAACATCATCGTAATGTGAAATATATAAATGAATAAGGATGAATTACGATATAAAATAGTGATGCATTTTGGACGTATCAACATGCTACCATAGGGAGCATTCATTTTCCTACTATCCATTACTTTGCTCTCTTTATCAGTAGATGCATAAATGGTAAGGATGAGGCTTGCCACATGTGTGTCCCTGATCTTAGTGTTCTCAAGAGTGATGTACTAGGTGATAGACAATATAACTTGGGATCCATTGTTGCACGTAGGCTACATCATAATGGTTTGCATGGAGATTTATTTGGTGGGATTTATGCCACTCACATAGCCCGCCATCTTGGTGTGCCTGTCCATGAAAATGATGAACCTTTACCACCTGCTCATTTGGATTACAATGCTATGACTAGTCACCAGTTTATAGAGAGGGATGAACAATCCCTCAAATATCGACTAATCTTTAACAGGCGTCATGCCATCCCTATTGTTCTTCCTACCCCTACTTTGTTTGACTTTCAGGCAAGAGGGAGATACACTATAACCATGGAGGAGGCAAATGAGTACCATAGGATGACGGAAGCAGCCCGCCTTCGAGCGGCAGCTCAGCAGGCAGTAGCTGCTGCATCCCAGTACAAGCCCAACAACGACTTTGGATATCCGTCAGGCCAATACTGGCCATAGACCAACTTAGGCCAAAAGCATAAGCTTGGGGGAGTATGTGTTTCTCACCAAATTTAAATTCATGCTCACACACTTATTCTAGTTGTCGGTGCTCACACTCTTTCATTGTACCATCCATGTTTAGTTTCCATTCTTTTTCTTAGTCTTTTTCTCATGTGCTAGAAAAATCTTAAGAAAAACAAAGAAAAATATTAGTTGTAGCTTCTAGCTAGTTTACTTTCCTTGCAGTAGTAACTAAAAGAAAACCCCAAAAGATTTCTTGTTCTTCTTTTGCTTGTTGGGAGCTTTCCCGTGTAAATAGTTTCTTTTCTTTTCTTTGGGGGACAACAGTAGAAGACCATGATTGAAAATGCTTAGTGGTTCTCATATGCTTTATTGTTGATTTAACCTTGAGCCATATTACCTTGTCTTCTCTCTTGTATTTAAATGCTCGCAGATTCCAGCTTAGTCCAATGCACCTGCACTATTATTATTATCCACACCGTTCGGTCGGGCGAGTGAAAGGCAATAAGGATGATATATGATGAACTAATTGAGATGAGAAGCTGGTATGAACTTGACCTCTCTTGTTTTTGTAAATATGATAGTTCATCGTTCCTAATTCAGCTTGTTATGAATGAAACATGCTTGCAATGACAATTAGAGATCATAGCTGCTTATGCCATGCTTAATTAGCTGAGAGTTTATAATGGTATATCCTGTGTGCCAACATGATATTAAAATGGTTGTGATGTGGTACGATGGGGTGGTATCCTCCTTTGAACGATTCAAGTGGTCTGACTTGGCACATGTTCATGCATGTGTTGAAACAAATCAACATAGCCTCCACGATATTTATGTTCATGGTGATTTATATCCTACTCATGCTTGCATTCATTGTTGATTAATTTTAATGCATGTTCATGACCGTTGTTGCTCTCTAGCTGGTCGCCTCCCAGTCTCTTTCTAGCCTTCACCTGTACTAAGCGGGAATACTGCTTGTGCATCCACTTCAAAAAACCCCAAAGTTATTCCACATGAGTCCACCATACCTTCCTATATGCGGTATTTACCCGTCGTTCTAAGTAAATTTGTATGTGCCAAACTCTAAACCTTCAAAAGAAATTTGTTTTGTATGCTCGAACAGCTCATGTATCAACTAGGGATGTCTGTATCTTCCATGCTATGTGGGTTATTCTCACAATGAGTGGACTCCGCTCATCATTCACGAGAAAATGGCTGGTAACCGGGATGCCCAGTCCCATGCTCAAAATCATAATAATTAAACAAAACTCCCCGAGGGCTGTTGTTGGTTTGGACGGTACCCGTTGTTTCAGGCTAGCCGTGGAGTGTGCTTGTTGGTGGTTGGGGAGTATAAACTTCACCATTCTGTTTGGGAACCACCTATAATGTGCGTAGCATGGGAGATATCGAGATTCTTGGTTGATATGTTGACAATGAAAGTATACCGCTCAAAATATTATTCATCTCTATTTAAAAATCGAGCTATGGCACCTCTACAAATCCCTGCTTCCCTCTGCGAAGGGCCTATCTATCTACTTTTATGCAGAGTCATCATCCTCTTATGAAAGAGCACCAGTAGGAGAGCACATCTGTCATTTGCATGTATTACTATTAATTTGCAACTAGCAAAGTGGCCCGCTCGATGCGCGGGCTAGGATTTTACGAAGTAAATGTTCATAATATATTGGTTGATTATTTAAAGAAAAATTGAAACCAAATGTGGTGACAGTTTTATATATAATGATTTTCCAAACTTAGCTTTATCTTTGGCAAGTTTGGGTTTTGATTGATACATAAATAAATGTGTTGTCCGGTAATTCTTTACTTTCTAATTATGCATGCCATACAAACTGTAGTATTATGATCGGCAACATTCTCAAATTTGTATTTGTATTTTTTTCTATCATTTTTATCACGTTGCTTACTTTTTTTATGTTAATAGAAATTTTATAGTTCTGATTGTTTTTGTGTTGTCATAGGTCAATTTTCTACGGGTATGCAAGGTTGGCATATTTATTCAGTATAATCTTGTATTGAAATTAATTTCGTCTTCATGTATAGTGTGTACATTTACATAAACTCTTTGTTGGTAGGTATTTGGTTCAATAGTCGTGGACTTGACAGAACCAAGGGTGGCTTGTATGCTGACATTATATAGTTTGCTTGACATACCAAACCCTTTTTCTTATATATTTCTTACATAGTTTTCAGCAGTACCAAGGGTGGACACTAAGAGAGCAAACATTTTCTTATTACTAACTAACCCTTGATATATTTGGCATAATGTGTACTGAAAGTGCCAAGGTGCATTTACAAAACGTCATTTTTTATGGACGCCTCAGCATGATTCTTCCCTTTCCCATTATGTAGTCTTGTTAACTTCTTGGTTCTTCTTTCCCCTACTCATACTTTAACACAATAAGAATGTTCATCTCCCCGAATCCCGTTCCCCTTTCTTAATTCTTTCTACTCACTGAATAAGTGTTGTTGTCGGATGCTTCGTTGCATTGAGGTTAGTTGTCTTTTAGAATCAAATATAACTATATCCCAATGCTCTCACTATTGGTTTGCATTTTCTTGCAATATTTCACAAAAAAATATATAATAGCAGAATATGAGAAATAGGTCTGATTGCATTATACATATGAAATATCACAATGTCTCAACGCTCCCTCTATTGGTTTGCATTAAATAATAAGCTTGTAGAATAAAGAATAACGATTGTTGATGTTTGGTAGTAGTGATGTATTTCCACCCGTTGATGCATGTTTGAAATACTTTCGCATGGTAGTACACCATATTCTACCTGCCATATCATGTTAGAATAGGTAACTCATATTGTATTTTCAGGCTATTTTACAGTGAACTAATTATATTTCTTATAAAATAGGAAGTGGCCTCCTTTAGTGAAAGAAACATCATGCTGAAATAATGTTATTTGTTCATTCCATTAGAATATTTTTGTATAAGCTATGTTCTTGAACACATCATCTTCATTGCGACATTCAACATTACCATTACCCGCGGTCCATCCATTTTTGTTACTCTAGAAAAAGCTACATATAACTATCCATGCGTGCAAACTTGTTCAGGTAGATATAGACCTGCCTTGTTTAGAGATTGGCCCTGGCTTTTGTTGATAGTCATAGCAAAGCAAAGTGAGATAGGATATTGTCTCCTTTTCAGAATAAATGGCAATGTTGATTTAGTTGGTGACATGATTATTCTTACAATATATGAGTTTCTTCCACATGCGTTTCAGTTATTATCTGTGTACTTCAATGAGTGTTCTTCCAAGTTGAAAATCGTCATGCATGTACCATTGCATAACCCAATACTTGGGTTGATATACAATGCCCAAGTGCCACTAAGTGTAGGAAGTTGACTCGAAGTGTTGTTTGCCGGAGTAACATGTTATAGATGTTGTATTATAAAATCTTGCATAGTTGAAAAAGAGGATTTTTGTACAATGGAGAGATATTCTGTTTGGAGAGATCCAGTCCCTATATATTATTAGTAGAGTTTGGATTTTTTTTCTAAGAGATTGCATCTATGTTTATCAGTGAGAAATTGTATTTGTTTGGAGAGGTTGTTGTAGAAGTTGTACTCTAAAATATTGCACGATAGAAAGATCTGGAGAGTTTGGACATGTTTGGTTGCCGAGAGATTTTATGCTCTATGTGTCTGTTTTTTTTATATATTTTGGATGGTCCAATTGCTTGTCGGATAGTACAACCTGTATGACTAAGTTTCTATTTTATTTTTTGGATGGCCTGATCGCTCAGATTTTTTTGGGATAGTCTGGTCACTTAGTTATTTTATGGTCTGATCGCTCATTCTTTTATCGCTCAGTTTTACATGTGCACCTATGATTTTTTTTGGGGCTGACCTAATAACTCAGTTTTTTGGGATAGACTGGTCGTTTAGATTTTTTTTGGGATTTGGTGTAATCGCTCATTTTTCTATTCCCCAGTTCTTTCATGTACGTCTAAGTTTTTACTTTTGGGATGGCCTAATCCCTCCGTTTTTTTGGATGGTCTAATCGCTCATTTTTTATTGCTTAACTTTTTTTTTGTGTGTGGGATGGTCTAATCGCTCTCCTTTTTTGTGGATGGTGGGATGGTCCAACCTTTTGTGATGGCCCCCACCTGGCTTACTAATATCTAACAGTTATATTTTATTGATGAATTAAAGGTCGGATGTTTCTAATTATTGTGAGATTTTATAAACTAATTAGCTTTGTTTTAGATACCGAACGAACGCGATGACATACACATGAACGGAAAGGCTGGATGCATACATCAGGTGGATTGCAATATGAGTTCCGTGACGTGATCGACCTGGAACGACCGATCGATCGACAATAGGTATGAACAAATCATGTTAGCGGCTGCCTACATCCTTATGTTTTTTCAGCCGTGCATGTGTCCTTATATTAAAAGATGAACCATGCATGCATATAAAAAGGTTAGCCCACGTCATACATGTAGTTTTTTTATGAGGAAAGCCCTAGACATGCATGCATATATGAAAAGAACAAAATCAGCCCATGTGGTGTACGCATGTAGTTTTTTTTCCTTTTCTTTTTGAGATGACATGTTGCTTGTTTTAGAAGTCACGTGAGCTATTTGGTGCAGGCAATGTGAATGAACAGTTTTTTTTTTCGTAATGGCAGTGGTGGGTAATTTTCTATCACTTAAAAATAAAATAGATCCAACGGCTATGATATTTTAGTCTATTAAATAAATGGTCGGATGTTTCTGATTTATAGGAGATTTTTTAGCATCTTTCTCTTTTTTCTGGTGAGCCCGTCAAGCACTGTTTATATATAATAGATGAGTATGATCATGACAGGATCTCTTTTACCATGAATTACAATGTCTAGTCAGTCCTTGATCTTTAAAGTTGCTCTGTGATAACCCACAAGTGTAGGGGATCGCAACAGTTTTCGAGGGTAAAGTATTCAACCCAAATTTGTTGATTCGACACAAGGGGAGCCAAAGAATAGTCTTAAGTATTAGCAGCTGAGTTGTCAATTCAACCACACCTGGAAACTTAATATCTACAGCAAGATAGTTTAGTAGCAAAGTAATATGATAGTGGTCGTAGCAGCAACAAAAGTAACGATAGTGTTTTGTAGTTTTTGTGATAGTAGCAACGGAAAAGTAAATAAACAGCTAGCAATATAGGTAAAGCTCGTAGGCATTGGATGGGTGATGGGAAATTATGTCGGATGCAATTCATCATGTATAAGTTATAACCTAGGGTGACAAAAAACTAGCTCCAGTTCATCAATGCAATGTAGGCATGTATTCCAAATATAGTCATACGTGCTTATGGAAAAGAACTTGCATGACATCTTTTGTCCTACCCTCCCGTGGCAGCGAGATCCTATTGGAAACAAAGGGATATTAAGGCCTCCTTTTAATAGAGTACCGGACCAAAGCATTAACACATAGTGAATACATGAACTCCTCAAACTATGGTCATCACCGGGAGTGGTCCCGATTATTGTCACTTCGGGGTTGCCGGATCATAACACATATTAGTTGACTATAGACTTGCAAGATAGGATCAAGAACACACATATATTCATGGAAACATAATAAGTTCAGATCTGAAATCATGGCACTCGGGCCCTAGTGACAAGCATTAAGCATAGCAAAGTCATAGCAATATCAATCTCAGAACATAGTGGATACTAGGGATCAAACCCGAACAAAACTAACTCGATTACAAGATAGATCCCATCCAACCCATCACCGTCTAGCAAGCCAACGATGGAATTACTCACACACGGCGGTGAGCATCATGGAATTGGTGATGGAGGAAGGTTGATAATGACGATGGCGACGATCTCCACTCTCCGGAGCCCCGAACGGACTCCAGATCAGCCCTCCCGAGAGATATTATGACTTGGCGGCGGCTCCGTCACGTGAAACGCGATAATTCCTTCTCTCCTATTTTTTCTCCCCGAAACGGAAGATATAGGATCTGGGGGTATGTCGGTGGAGCATCGGGGGGCCCACGAGGCAGGGGGCGCGCCCCCACCCTCGTGGACAGGGTGTGGGCCCCCCGGTGAGGATCTTCTTGCAGATATTTTTTATATTTTCTGAAATAATTCTCCGTTGATTTTCAGGCGATTCCGAGAACTTCTTATTCTGCACAAAAACAACACCATGGCAGTTCTGCTGAAAACAACGTCAGTCCGGGTTAGTTCCATTCAAATCATGCAAGTTAGAGTCCAAAACAAGGGCAAAAGGGTTTGGAAAAGTAGATACGTTGGAGACGTATAAACTCCCCCAAGCTTAAACCTTTGCTTGTCCTCAAGCAATTCAGTTGATAAACTGAAAGTGATAAAGAAAAACTTTGACAAACTCTCTTTGCTCTTGTTGTTGTAAATATGTAAGCTAGCATTCATGTTTTCAACAAGATCGTGAACTAACCACATCCACAATAACTTTCAGGTCTCAAGACTACTCACATCAATGGCATAATCAACTAGCGAGCAATAATAATAAACCTCGGATGACAACACTTTCTCAAAACAATCATGATATGATATAACAGGATGGTATCTCGCTAGCCCTTTCTGAGACCGCAAAACATAAATGCAGAACACCTTTAAAGATCAAGGACTGACTAGACATTGTAATTAATGGTAAAAGAGATCCAGTCATAATCATACTCAATGCAAATTAATAGTAACACATGCAACAACAGAGGTGCTCTCCTACTGGTGCTCTTTGATAAGAGGGTGATGACTCTACATAAAAGTAAATAGATAGGCCATTCGTAGAGGGAAGCAGGGATTTGTAGAGGTGCCAGAGCTTGATTTTTAAATAGAGATGAATAACATTTTGAGCAGTATACTTTCATTGTCAACATAACAACCAAGAATCTCGATATCTCCCATGCAACGCACATTATAGGCAGTTCCCAAACAGAATGGTAAAGTTTATACTCCCCCAACCACCAGCAAGCACACTCCATGGCTAGCCCGAAACAACGGGTACCGTCCAAACCAGCAACAGCCCTGGGGGAGTTTTGTTTAATTATTATGATTTTGAGCATGGGACTGGGCATCCCGATTACGAGCAATTTTCTCATGAATGATGAGCGGAGTCCACTCATCATGAGAATAACCCACCTAGCATGGAAGATATAGACAACCCTAGTTGATACATGAGCTGTTCGAGCATACAAAACAGAATTTCATTTGAAGGTTTAGAGTTTGGCACATACAAATTTACTTGGAACGGCAGGTAAATACCGCATATAGGAAGGTATGCTGGACTCATGTGGAATAACTTTGGGGTTTATGGAAGTGGATGCACAAGAAGTATTCCCGCTTAGTACAGGTGAAGGCTAGAAAGAGACTGGGAAGCGACCAGCTAGAGAGCAACAACGGTCATGAACATGCATTAAAATTAATCAACAATGAATGCAAGCATGAGTAGGATATAAATCACCATGAACATAAATATCGTGGAGGCTATGTTGATTTGGTTCAACTACATGCGTGAACATGTGCCAAGTCAAGTAACTTAAATCGTTCAAAGGAGGATACCACCCATCATACCACATCACAACCATTTTAATATCATGTTGGCATGCAAGATAGACCATTATAAACTCTCAGCTAATTAAGCATGGCATAAGCAGCTATGATCTCTAATTGTCATTGCAAACATGTTTCATTCATAACAAGCTGAATCAGGAACGACGAGCAATCAAATTTACAAAAAAAAGAGGTCGAGTTCATACCAGCTTTTCTTATCTCAATTAGTTCATCATATATCATCCTTATTGCTTTTCACTCGCACGACCGAACGGTGTGGATAATACTAATAGTGCACGTGCATTGGACTAACCTGGAATCTACAGACATTTAATACAAGAGAGAAGACAAGGTAACATGGCTCAATGTTAAATCTACAACAAAGCATATGAGAGCCACTAAGCATTTTAATCATGGTCTTCTACTCTCAACCCCTAAAGAAAAGAAAAGAAACTATTTACACGGGAAAGCTCCCAACAAGCAAAAGAAGAGCGGGAAATATTTTTGGGTTTTCATTTTTTTTAACTACTACAAGCAAAGAAAGTGAACTAGCTAGAAGCTACAACTAATATTTTTTTTGTTTTTCTGGGTTTTTCTAGCACACAAGAAAAAGACTAAGAAAACGAAATTGAAACTAAGCATGGATGGTACATTGAAAGAGTGTGAGCACCGACAACTAGAATAAGTGTGAACATGAATGTAAGTCATTGAGAAACACATACTCCCCCAAGCTTAGGATTTTGGCCTAAGTTGGTTTATGGCCATGGATCGAAGCCACTCCCTCTAGTGTACTGAGTTGTGTCCTCTGGATGCCACTAGTTGGCGAGCTCGTCCAGCTCCCACCCATAAATAGATTGTCGGGAAGGATCAAGCGGTGGTTCTGGCTCAGGATCTGAAGGTTGTGCCTGGCCTTGGTACTTGTAGAAGGCATCTGATGTGATGAGGAATACCCATGTAGACAGATCAAACAAAGAAGGTGCACGCAAGGTTACAATTTCATCAAGCCTTAATTTATAATTAAGCTGCATATTCTTGTCTTTAACAATAAAATCATGTGCTACCATGCTCTTGTAGTCTAGATAAACAGGGGCAAGCAATTTTCCTTCCTTCTCATTGTCGGGGAAACTGGTCGCCCACGAACACCTATGGGACCGGAGCCACTTTTCGGTACGGCAGGGGGGCGGAGGATGCACAAAGAGCGGATCGAGGCGAGCACACGAGCAGTTTACCCAGGTTCAGGCCGCACGGATGCGTAAAACCCTACTCATGCTTTGGTTGTTGTATTGAGTTCTTGACTCGGGAGCGAGGAGAGCTACAGTACACTCTAACCGCTAGCCAGACCGAGCATGAGAATGATCGATCCCCCTCTATGTTGCGCATGGGCCTCCTTTTATACGCTCAAGGGGTCACCAACAGATGGCAACGCAGTTGAGGGTAAAAGTGTAAAAAGGGTGGTAGTTGGAACAGTGCTTGTACAGTGTCCCGTACCTAACCCTGATGGCAGGGGATAAGGGCATTAAATGCCCGTCGCCGTCGCCCAAACAGTGCAAAAAGTGGCCGTCAGGGGCGCCACCGTCCGCCACGACGATGGCCTTGTCATCGCTGCTTGCCACCGTGTACCCCAGGCTGCACAGCCTTTCGCCACGTGCGCCTGGGATGGTCCCAGAGCGACACGTGGGTGGATGCGCTGGAGCGCGGGTACTGAGTGGAAGCTTGTCGCGGCAAGCGCCTTGCCGCGGTTGCTATCTTGTCGCTTCCGGGAGCTTGTCGCTCACCGGGCCTTGCCGCGACGCGTGGCGCGCCGCAGCAAGTTCCTTGAGATGCCTTTGATTGGCCTTCCCGGCAAGCTCCTCTTGCCAGGGTCTTGTGTCTTGAGTAGTTTTGTGCGTTGAGTGGCCATCCCGGCAAGCTCCTCTTGTCGGGGTCTTTTCTCTTTGACTTGAATACTTTGTTCTTGAATGGCTCCAAGGGAGCCCCGGAGGATCTTGGCGGTCGCCTGGCAAGCCTTGCCACGGGACGCTGCAACTGCCCGTGCACAAGTTCGGGATACTAAGGTACCCTACTTTAGTACACCGACAGGAGCCCCCGGGCCTAGGCCATACACGGTGCCGAGCGCTATTGGGCCAGGCCCAAAACAGTGCACGGGCACGCGCGGCCTGCGGCACGCCGTATCCCACTCCGTATCCACCGCGCCCTCCCTTAACGACACACGTTTAATGAGGCGTCGTGGGGGGGGGATCGTGGCCTGTTTCTTTAATTGGAAATGCGGAACGTCCGCCCCCGTCCCCCTTATAAGCAGGGGAAACAGGGGGCAGTTCGTCCATCTGCCCGTTGCTTCTTCAATCCTCAGAAACCTCCGCCGCTCCCCTCCTTCCCGAAGGCCGAAAGAGAGCAGCGCTCCGCCCTCCGTCGCCACCAGCACCACCAGCGCCGTCGCCTTCCTTCACCGCTTCCGCCATGGCTCCGAAAGGTGAGAAGGGAAAGACTAAGAAGTCGGTCGAGGCGCTGCGGCTCGCGGCGATGCGGAAGAAGAAGGTGGTCTTCCCCCCCAAGCTTGACGCGGAGGAGCTGAGGGATTCCTTCTACCTTTTCTGGTCGAGGGAGACGAAGGCGCATCCGCGCACCAAGGTACTCCCAGCCGTCGCCTGCAAGATGCTCCCGAATGGCTACGCATTCTTCGCTCTGTTCTTCTACTGCGGGCTCTGCCCGCCCTATTCTGTGTTCTTCTGCGACATCATGAACACCTACGGATTCCACCTCCTTGACTTCACCCCCAACGCCGTTCTCACCATGGCCGTTTTCGCACATCTGTGCAAAAACTTTGTCGGAGTCTTCCCAAATGTAGCTCTTTTCCGACACTACTTCACGCCTCGGGTTGAGAGAGGACAGCCGTTATCCGGTGGGGTCTCCTGGATCTCAAGGACGCACAAGAAGGAAGCATATCTGGAGGGGGAGCTCCGCGGCAAATGGAATGAATGGAGAGCCCATTGGTGTTGGATTGTAGAGGAGGACCCGCAGCCGTTCACCGCCCGGCGCTAGGCCCCAGTAGTACGCGGCAACGACTGGAGCGACCTGGCCCCGGAGGATAGCAGACTGAAGATCGCCACTACCCGGATCCTTCGCCTTAGGCTTGCCGGGCTGACTGTAGGCGCAGTTGGAGCAGACTTTCTCCGTCGCCGCATCGCCCCCCTGCAGGAGAGGAAGAGGCCCGCCTGGGAGTTCGAGAATGCGGCAGATATCATAAGGCTGCGCCCGGGCCTCAATTATAACTTCACTGTCCTGGAGCTCAACGCGATGCTCCAGGCGTTGTTCAAGTACGACTCCGACCACCCCGAGTGGTTCACGTTACCGAGGGGCGTAGTTCCGCTGTGCAACAACTCGTCGCTCAGCGGCATCCGCGCAGTGATGCCGTTGTGCGACTCCCACGGGATCGACCCCACTTGGCAGGAGCCTACCGACGAAGCTGTGCAGACGTTCTTCGACAACTTGGTGGAACTGTCAATCGACTCCGACGAGAAGAAAGGCCTCACCCGCGACACCACTGACCAGGAGATGGCATATATTGCCACCAGACTGGAAGAGGCAGCGGCAGCCGCGGCCGCGGGCGAGTTTGGGTACACAGTGGAGGAGGCGGAGGCAGCGGAGGCGACAAGCCTTGCCAAGCAGGAAGAGTTTCTCAAAGCGGGGAAGCTTGCCGGGAAAGTCGCCGAGACAAGTGAGCCCGTCGAGCAGGGCGTCGAGTCGAGCGGGCCCGCCGAGCAGGGCGCCGAGTCGAGCGGGCCCGTTGAGGACACGAGCGGCTCACTGGAGATCGGCTCCTCTTCTTCCTCGTCCTCAGGCAGCTCGCCGCCACCAGCAGAGCCCCCGGCTCCGCGAAGGCGCCTCCGCAAGGCCGGGGACGTGACGGAGCGGCAGACGGGCCAACAGCCGCAGCGCCGTGCGACACGCGCCACCGCGGCAAGCAGGGCTGCCACGGGAGCACCTCGTGCTTCCACGGCAACTGGAGCAGGGTCTTCCCGGACTGGTGCCTCTGCTCCCGCCGCCCCTCGTGCTTCGGCGGCAACCAGAGTGGGGTCTTCTCAAACCACCGTCCCTGCTCCCGCCAAGCGGCCAAGGGAGCCCACTCCTCCGCCTCCTCGCGCCGGGACGCGTGAGCTAGATTTTGACCTCTCCGCGCTTAGTTCCGACGAGGAGGAAGAAGAGTAAGACCTTGCAATTCTTGTATTTCTTCAATTTTTTTGTTGTTTCTTGTCTTGTATCTCTTTTGCCTAACTCTGAACCTGTTCTTTTTCAGAACTTTGGCCTAGAGGGCGGCGAAGAGGGCCAAGGTCCCGGTGATTGTCATCGAGGACGAGCCCGCCGCAACAACAGGGGGTGCGCCTGAGACAAGTTTGCCGGACCCGGCAACTGTTCCTCAGAGCAGCCCCCAGCACAGCCCCCAGCGTACGTGTAGTTCATCTTCTGCTGTCAGGCGCGCGTGGGCGCTACTTCTTTACTGACGTCTCCGCTCATTGATTTGTGTAGGAGCAGAGCAGCAGCACCAGGAGCGCCAGGAGGCCGCCCCCGACGTGCCGCATGCTACGACCACACCGCCAAGGGGAAGCTCTCCGGCAAGGGAGAGTCCTCCGCCAAGGACGGACACTCCGCCAAGGGCGAGCTCTCCGGTGAGGGATAGCACCAGCGGTCCTCCGCCGGCGGGGGCTACAACCACGCTGCTGAGGGAGAGCTCCCCGGCAAGGAACTTCACCGAGGAGCCGGCCCGCGCAGGTAACCCCTTTGCTTCATTCTTCCCTTGGACTTTTCTTCTTTGAATTCTTCTTTTTTTGGATATTTGCTTGATTGATTGTCTTTTCTTTTCCTCCGTCAGTCCCGTCCGTAGCTGAACCAATGGAGACGGAGGTCGTTGCTGACGACGCCGCCGTTGCCGAAGAAACGGTCGGCGCAGACGATCCCGCTGGCGCAAAGGCCGCCGAGGCTGCCGCGGCAGCAGCTGGCGAAGGGGCTGGTGGTCGTACTGACGGCCCTGAGGCCGCAGGAGCGCCAGGTGCTACACCGGCTGCCGAGCCCTTAGCTGCTGCCGTAGCCCCCAGCTCCAACGAGCCCGAGCCAGGCGCCTACATAAAGGCCGGCGACGACGTCTTCATCCAGCTCCCTTGGGCGTCCATGTCCAGGGCACCGGTCGAGGGAGAGATCTTCGACGGGGAGGTGCTTGCCTCCGCCGGGCTGAAACTTGTAGACGCGCCAAGCAGCAGCAGCGAGCCTGAGGAGGAGCGGCTGCTGCGCAAGTTGCTATCGCTTTACCGCGCCCAGCAGGCCAAGCTGGAGTCCTGCGAGGCTCTTGCCATGAAGGCGGGAGCCGATATCGAGAAGCGCGCGAAGGAGAACCAAGCGGCTCGCCGGTCCTTGGCGGAGGAGCGGGAGCAGCTTGCCGAGGCGCAGCAGGCCTTCATCCTCGAGAAGGCCGAAGTGGAGGAGCAGCAGCGGCTTGCCGCCGAGAAGCTGTCCACGCTGGAGGGCGAGCTGGCGCAGCGGAAGGTCAACCTTGATGGCCACGAGGATGAACTTGCCGCGTGCGAGCAGTCGCTTGGCGGGGCTCTCCAAGAAGCGAAGGATGCTGCCGCGGCCGCTGAGACTGCGAAGAGGGAGTTGGAGACGAGGGTGGCGCAGCTGGAGGCCAACCTCAGGACGAGCGGTGAGGAGGTTTCCGCACTCAAGCTCGAGCGAGAGAAGGACGCCCACAGCCACTCCGAGCTGCAGGTCCGCCTCTCCGAGAAGGGCAAAGAGCTCGCCGTCGCCAAGGACTCCATCGCCGACCTCGAGCTGAAGCTGGCCACCCTAACCTAGACGCTGGACGGCGCCAAGGAGCGGGAGGCGACCCTGAAGGAGGAGATCAGGGCCGAGAAGGCGCTGCTGGAGAGCGCCGCCGTTACCCAAAACATCTTCAAGGAAACCGTGGAGCATTGGACAGAAGGCCTTGTCAATGCTGCTGCGGATATCGATAAGGAGTTGGAGCAGCTAGGGGCGGAGTATCTCGGGTACTCCACCGATGAGAGCCTCCACCCCAGCGCCAAGCTCACTCTGTTCTTCAGAGGCGTGGCGACGGCCCTCCAGCAACTCCGGGAGAAGATCCCAAAGCAGCTGGCGGACGAGTCGCGCAGGCTCTGCGCGGGGGCCCTGTAGAAGGTGTTGGTGAAGGTGGCCTTCCGCAATCCAGGCCTCAACCTCACCAACGTCCTTAGGAGTTTGCCGCCGGACGCCGATCAAGAAGCGCTCAAGGCCCTTGTCGCACCCATTGTGGACAAGGTGGGTGGCATCAAGAGGGTCGAGGGCGACCGCGCGGACTAGTCTTGTCCACTTTCTTCTTTTCCTTGTCGCTATTAACCATGTTATGAAAACAGTCTATTAGAGCTGCGACAAGTTGCTTTGTAATATAACTTTATTTTGGGTAGTTATTGCAATGCTATTTCCTTTACTTGATTCCCTTCGCTTTGTATGTTTCTACCCTACGCTTTTTAGGAAACTTGCCGGCATAGGCACCCTTGCCGCGAGCGTTGAGTGCGGGACTTCAGCAGCCTGCTGGCGGTGCCGTTGCCGACAAGAAACCTTGTCACAACTAGTCGCGGCACACTTAAGTTGTTGAGCGAATTCGAAAACGAAGTAAGGGCACGACATTAGTCGCAGCACACTTAAGTCGTTGAGCGTGCTCGAAACAAGGTAAGGGCGCGGCTAGCCACGAGCTGGTTCCTCCGCGCACAGGTTTTCCATACAAAGCGCGGTCGTTCAAGGAAGATAACTTAAAAAATTCAAAAGATTTGATTGCTCAAACTTTGGCCACTTAGCTTTTGTGTTGTCTGCTTCCCGGCAAGGCAAGGCTTTCTTGAACGGCGCTTGGTCCATACCACTATCTTCCTCCCCCCCCCGGCAAACTTGTGCGCGAGGGAACCTTCTTCTCCTTGACAAAAAAGATAGAAGAGAGAATACATATATGGAGCCTTTGGGCCCGTTATTGCTTACCGGGGGTAGGTGCTGCACAAAGTGTCAGATAATACATGCAAGAAAAATAGAAATCATGAAATGACAAGTTGTGCGGGCACATAAGCTTTACTGATGCACGGGGTCTGCGACCGGCTTTGTACAAAGGATTACATGCAACAGCGGCAAGACTTGTACAAAAGGTGGTTGCCGGAGCGGATCACGGCAACCACGCCTTACGGATAAAACTTACGAAGATGCTCGATGTTCCAGGAGTTGCTCACCGGAAAGCCATCTTCGGTCTCTAGGCGGACAGCGCCGGGCCTAGTGACTCGTTTCACCCGATAAGGGCCTTCCCACTTCGGCGTCAACTTGTTGGAATTCTTGGCGGACTGAACGCGCCGAAGAACAAGGTCGCCTTCCTCGAGACTTCTGGCATTAACTTTGCGGCTATGGTAGCGGCGCAAAGCTTGCTGGTAGCGAGCAGCTCGCACAGCAGCCTGAAGACGGTCCTCCTCAAGGAGCAGCGCGTCATCTTGTCGCAGCTGCTCTTGCTCGAGCTCATCATAAGCGAGCACTCGAGGTGACCCGTATACGAGTTCCGTGGGGAGAACTGCCTCTGCTCCATAGACGAGAGCGAAAGGTGTCTGTCCAGTGGCTCGATTTGGCGTCGTCCTAATCGACCAAAGAACCACTGGCAGCTCCTCGATCCAGTTTCTTCCGCACTTGTGCAGCCTGTCGAAAGTCCTTGTCTTGAGTCCGGGCAGCACTTCAGCGTTTGCTCTCTCCGCTTGGTCGTTGCTCCTCGGGTGAGCAACCGAAGCGAAGAAGACCTTGGCGCCAAGGCCTTGAATGTACTGCATGAAGGTGCGACTTGTGAATTGTGTGCCGTTATCGGTGATGATCCTGTTAGGGATCCCGAAACGGTAAACAATCGACCTAAAGAACTTGACTGCTGACTGCGCGGTCACCTTTCTCATTGGCTCCACTTCCGGCCACTTTGTGAACTTGTCGATTGCAACGTATAAGTACTCAAAGCCCCCGGCTGTGCGGGGAAAGGGGCCGAGCATGTTGAGCCCCCAGACCGAAAATGGCCATGATAAAGGGATCGTCTGGAGAGCTTGAGTTGGCTGGTGTATCTGTTTGGAATGGAACTGGCACGCTTCACACTTGGTTACTTGTGCAGTTGCATCCTGGAGGGCTTCTGGCCAAAAGAAACCTTGTCGGAACGCCTTGCCGGCAAGTGCCCTTGCGCCAATGTGGTGGCCACATATGCCTCCATGTATCTCTACCAACAGCTTCTGCCCATCTTCCCGGGGAATACACTTCAATTTCACACCGTTGAGTCTTCTTCTGTATAGTGTGCTGTCGACAAACTGGTACATGCTTGACTGCCGGGCTACTCTTTCTGCTTCTTCTTGATCTTCGGGAAGTTCTCCTATCTGGAGGAAACGGACAATCTGCTGCGTCCATGCTGGAGCTTGCGGCTCGGCAGCAAGGACCAAAGGCACATCTGCTGCTGCGGGAACGTCTGCTTCTACGGCAAGAACCTGCGGCTCAGCCGGAGCTTGACTTTCCCCGGCAAGCTCGCCGGAGCAAAACTTGTCGGGAGCGTCTGCTTCAACTGCGCAAACCCTAGGGCTTGTAGGAGCAGACTCCTCCTCAGCATTTTCGGTGTTGATCTTGGGGACTTTCTTGGTGGCGGCATCGGGAAGCTCTGCCGGAAAATAGTCACCGGAAACCAACTTCCTCTTCTTGATTTGTCCAATTGATGGCGTTACGGATGGCTGAGTCAGCTTGAGCACAAAGATCCCTTGTTCCACAGGTAACTTAAGTGTGGCGCACTTTGACAGGCCATCTGCGATGTCGTTCTGAGCTCTTGGGATGTGCTCCATCTGTAGGCCGTCAAAGTGCTCTTTAAGCTTTCTCACTTCGTTGACGTAAGCTTCCATCAATGGGCTCTGATTGTTCTTGTTCACTTGGCGGACGACAAGCTGCGAGTCACCCCTTACAATCAGTTTCTTAATCACAAGGTCTGCCGCGATCCTGAGACCGGCAAGCAAACCCTCATACTCTGTAGTATTGTTTGTCGCTTGCTCCTTGGGAAAGTGCATTTGCACCACGTACTTGAGGTGTTCTCCGGTGGGTGCGACAAGCAGCGCACCAGCACCAGCGCCTTGCAGCGAGAAGGCACCATCAAAGTACATTATCCACTCTTTGCTCGCTTCCTTGACGGGGATGCTCGTCTCCGGGATTTCTTCATCTGGTGTTGGCGTCCACTCTGCTATAAACTCTGCCAATGCTCTGCTTTGGATAGTTGAAGTGCTCTCAAACTTGAGGCCAAAGCTTGACAGCTCCAGTGCCCACTCAACAATCCTGCCTCTTGCTTCTGGATTCTGCAGTATCCTCTTCAGCGGAAAACAAGTGACCATTGTTATCTCATGTGCTTGGAAGTAATGGCGCAGCTTCCTCGAGGTCATGAGAAGGCCGAAAAGCAACTTTTGCACACCAGAGTACCTAGATCTAGACCCCTGGAGAAGGGAACTGACAAAGTAAACTGGGCGCTGCACCATCTTCTTCCGTACCTTTTCTTGCATCTGCGCAGATCCATCCTTGCCGGGATCAGAGCTTGTCGGAGAAGCCGCCTGCTTGTCGCTGGACGTGCTTGCCGCGTCCGCTGGCTCATCGTCTGCCTCCCTCTCCACTACTAACGCAGCACTAACCACTTGATTGGTTGCCGCTAGGTACAGCAGCAACTTCTCTTGTGGTTTAGGTGCGACAAGTATTGGAGTAGAGGACAGGTACCTCTTCAAGTCTTGCAGCGCAGCCTCCGCTTCCGGAGTCCATTTCATTGGACCTGCCTTTTTCAAAATTTTGAAAAACGGCAGGGCGCGCTCGGCTGACTTAGAGATAAACCTGCTAAGAGCAGCCACGCAACCGGCAAGTCTTCGCACATCCTTGACGCGCTTGGGTGCTTCGATCTGCTCAATGGCCTTGATCTTGTCGGGATTGGCTTCAATCCCCCTCTGAGATACAAAGAACCCGAGAAGCTTGCCGGAAGGGACTCCAAACACACACTTCTCGGGCTTGAGCTTGAGCTAGATATTGCGTAGATTTGCAAAGGTCTCATCTAGATCTTGAACTAGGGTAGCCCTGTCTTTGCTCTTAACCACTATGTCATCCATGTATGCTTCTACATTCATGTGGATCTGTGGCTCAAAAGCTGTATGGACCACCCTTGCAAATGTTGAACCAGCATTCTTCAAACCAAAAGGCATCCGTATGAAACAGTATGTGCCACATGGAGTGATGAATGCGGTCTTCTCTTCATCTTCTTCAGCCATGAAGATCTGATGGTATCCTGAGTATGCGTCAAGAAATGAAAGCAGGTCACATCCGGCCGTGGAGTCAACAATCTGGTCAATACGCGGCAAGGGAAATGGGTCTTTGGGACAAGATTTATTCACATCGGTGAAGTCGATACAAAGCCTCCATTTCCCATTTGCCTTACGCACGACTACAGGATTGGCCAGCCACGTTGGATGGAGCACTCCTCTGACAAGGCCTGCTGCTTCCAGTTTCTTAATTTCTTCTGCTATGAACTCTTGGCGCTCCACAGCTTGCTTTCTAACCTTCTACTTGACGGGCCGCACGTGAGGACAAACGGAAAGCTTGTGCTCAATCACTTTCCTGGGAACACCGGGGATGTCAGACGGTTGCTATGCAAACACGTCGACATTCGCCCGCAGGAAAGCAACGAGCGCGCTTTCCTATTTAGGATCGAGCGTGGCACTGATGGTGAAAGTACCACCAGTGCCGTCCTCCTTGGCGGACACCTTCTTTGTCTCCGGTGGAGCTGCCATCGCCTTCTTGCACTTGCCGGTGGAGCTCGATGGTGCGTCCTCGACGGCAGCGCAGCACTCCGAAGAGGTGCGTTTGCCGGAGTGGGCCCCAGAGCTCTTGCCGGACTTGGTCTTGGTCTTCCCCCCGGGAGCTTCAGCGGCAAGTGTGTTGCTCTCTGCTACGGCTGCTGCATCCCGGTAGATCTTATCGGCGCAGATAAGCGCGTCCTTCTTGTCGCCGGGGACAGAGATGACGCTTATCGGGCCTGGCATCTTGAGCATGTTGTAGGCGTAGTGAGAGGCTGCCATGAACTTGGCGAGCGCTGGACGGCCAAGTATCCCATTGTAAGGCAATGGGAAATCGGCAACGTCGAACGTGACCCTCTCAGTCCTGAAGTTCAGCTCGCCGCCAAATGTTACTGGCAACGTGATCTTCCCCTTCGGCTTGCTCCTTCCCGGGTTGATTCCTTGGAAAGTGCCGGTCTCTTCGAGCTCGATGTCGGGGATCTTGAGTTTCTGGATCACAGTGGAGGAGATCAGGTTCAAGCCGGCCCCGCCGTCAACTAACATCTTCGTGACTTTGAGGTTGCGGATTGTTGATGAGACCAACATCGGCAAACACCCGACCGCAGTTGTGCGATCAGGGTGGTCCTCAATATTAAAAACAATAGGCGTGCTGGACCATTTCAGAAGTTTGCGCGATTCGACAGGTGGTTCTGCCGCATTGACTTCACGCACCCACTGCTTGAGTTGTCGGTGCGAAGTATGCAGAGAAGCACCGCCGTCAACGCACAAAACCTCTGTGGCTTTCTGAAACTGCTGCTCACTGGTTTCTCCATCATCCATGTCTTCATCTTCGTCGTCGTCTTCATCCTTGTCGCGGTCGCGGGAAGGTCTGTCTCCTTGTCGCTGCTTGGCCTTGCCGCGGCGTCCTCCCCGACCGTTGAATGGCCGCTTCTTGCCGGACCCCCCATCACCTCCTTGGGCCTTCTCCTTGTCGTGCCGCTCGTACTCGGCTTTCTGCTGCTCGACAAGCTGCTCGACTCTCTTGCAGTTCTGAAGATCATGGCCCTTGGTGCGGTGGATCTTGTAGTACTGCTTGTCGGTGCCGTCCTGCTTTTCGGCGGCTGCCACAGCCTGGCAGTTGGTGCATGCGGTAGTTTCCTTGCTAGAGCTACCAACTTGGGCCTTCTTGGCGCCAGCCTCCTTGCCGGACTGCTCAACGACTAGCACTTCCTTGTTCTTCTTTTTCCTGTTGTTCCACTGCCGGTTCTTCTTTGCCGGGGCGGCATCTTCACTGTCAGATCCCCCTGCTCCTGTATCCTCTCCGGGGAGTTTCCTTCCCTCTTCAGCACGGGCACACTTGTCGGCCAGGGCGTACAGCTCGCTGACGTCCCTGATCTTGCACATCGCCATCTCCTCCCTCATCCTGCGGTTACGCACGTTCTGGTGGAACTCGCTGATAACCACGGCAGGGTGGACGTCTGGGATGTTGTGTTGCACGCGGCTGAACCTCTGGATATACTTGCGCAGGGGCTCTCCTTCCTTCTGGGCGAGCAGGTGAAGGTCACTCTCCTGGCCATGTGGCTTGTGGCCGCCCGTGAAGGCGCCGACAAACTGATGGCACAGGTCACCCCAAGAAGAAATGGAGTCGTCCGGCAAGTGCATGAGCCAGGATCGGACGTTTGGCTTGAGCACCAGCGGAAAGTAGTTTGCGAGTATCTTCTCGTCTCGTCCCCCAGCAGCCTGCACCGCGATGGTGTAGATGCTGAGGAACTCCGACGGATGTGTTTTGCCGTCGTACTTCTCCGATACGTCGGGCTTGAAGTTCTTCATGCTGGGCCACTGGACTTGGCGCAGCTTACGAGTGAACGCAGGGCAACCTATTGCGTACGGCAAGTCGCCTGATTCCCCTGGCGCGTGCATGTCAACAGCGGGCCCAGCGCGCTGGTCGGATTGACGCCGCGGTTCTCTTCGGCGCTCGATGCGGGTCCGAGCGTCCTCTTGTTGTCGATCGTCGAGAACTTGGCGCTGATCGCGGCGAGCTCGCGGATCTGATGACGCAGTGGAGTCGTCGTCGATGTTGATCCGGCGAGTCGGCGATTTCGGCCTTCGGGGCGGGGAGTGCACGGTGGTTGCACCCCCAGCGGTTTTGTCACCATCGGCCCGCGCCTGGCTGACTTGCCGCGGCCGCGACGTGCTCGGCTGCTGCGGATTGTCACCGTTAGCGAAGGCGATGAGGCTTTGGATGGTGGCCCTCCAGTCGTCGGCTTTGTCTGCCGCTGGAGGGAAGTCTAGGAGCAGTTGGGCTCGTGCTAGAGCCTCTGCTGGAGTGGCGGGTAGCGGTGGCGAGCGGTGCGAGGAGCGGGATATGCTCGGACTTCTAACTACGTTAGAAGGAGCAGCATCCCGTCCCGATGATCGTGCCTTGCTCGTGCCAGCGTGTTGGTGCGCACGCTGGCCTTGAGCGATCCGAGATCCGCCAGCTTGACCTTGGCCCAGCAAGCGTATGGTACCTTGAGTACCACGACACTGCCGTTCCCGCACCTCCTGAGAGGGGCGCGGCGCATGTACGGACGCCGAGGCCTTGGAGTGCGTGTGGTCGTCCGCCTTGTCCTTGGACTTGGCGGCACTGTGAGTTCCCTCGTCGGTGTCCGTTCTTCCGCCGGCGTCTACCCCACCAGCCGTTGGCTCCGGCGGTGGTGGGATCGACGCGGACGGACCTGCTGCCTCCGAAGCCTTCTTCTTCGGCGGCATGCTGATGGAGTCTATGAAGTTGATGAAGTTGGTGAAGATCTAGCTCGTGTGGACGCCGGACCGGGTTCACGCAACCTCGACGCAATCCCCCATACCTGGCGCGCCAAAGATGTCGGGGAAACTGGTCGCCCACGAACACCTATGGGACCGGAGGCCCTTTTCGGTACGGCGGGGGGGCGGAGGATGCACAAAGAGAGGATCGAGGCGAGCACACGAGCAGTTTACCCAGGTTCGGGCTGCACGGATGCGTAAAACCCTACTCCTGCTTTGGTTGTTGTATTGAGTTCTTGACTCGGGAGCGAGGAGAGCTACAGTACACTCTAACCGCTAGCCAGACCGAGCATGAGAATGATCGATCCCCCTCTACGTTGCGCATGGGCCTCCTTTTATACGCTCAAGGGGTCACCGACAGATGGCAACGCAGTTGAGGGTAAAAGTGTAAAAAGGGTGGTAGTTGGAACAGTGCTTGTACAGTGTCCCATACCTAACCCTGACGGCAGGTGACAAGGGCATTAAATGCCCGTTGCCGTCGCCAAACAGTGCAAAAAGTGGCCGTCAGGGGCGCCACCGTCAGCCACGACGATGGCCTTGTCATTGCTGCTTGCCACCGTGTACCCCAGGCTGCACAGCCTTTCGCCACGTGCGCCCGGGATGGTCCCAGAGCGACACGTGGGTGGATGCGCTGGAGCGCGAGTACTGAGTGGAAGCTTGCCGCGGCAAGCACACCTTGCCGCGGTTGCTATCTTGTCACTTCCGGGAGCTTGTCGCTCACCGGGCCTTGCCGCGACGCGTGGCGCGCCGCGGCAAGTTCCTTGAGATGCCTTTGATTGGCCTTCCCGGCAAGCTCCTCTTGCCAAGGTCTTGTGTCTTGAGTAGTTTTGTGCCTTGAGTGGCCATCCCGGCAAGCTCCTCTTGTCGGGGTCTTGTCTCTTTGACTTGAATACTTTGTTCTTGAATGGCTCCAAGGGAGCCCCGGAGGATCTTGGCGGTCGCCTGGCAAGCCTTGCCGCGGGACGCTGCAACTGCCCATGCATAAGTTCGGGATACTAAGGTACCCCTACTTTAGTACACCGACACTCATGATGCCTAATAGGTATATTAAAATATTCAGCAAGGCAAGAAGCAAAGATGCCTCCAAGGACGGGCCCCTTTGAGCGGTTCAGACTCAATCGTTTGGCAACGACGGTGTCCAAGCTAAAAGTTGAATCTTGAAACAAAGCATGGCATAAAATGATAATATCAGGGGCACTAAGATTTCCACTATTCCCGCAACGAATTAAACATCTACTAGCAAATAAGGCAAAGTAGCGCAGAACAGGGAAGTGTATACTAGTGATTCTTGCCCCTGAAACTTGTCTAGTTTCCCCTACGGCTATCATATCAATAAATGCCTCAACGTCTTCACGACGTGGTTCATCAAGTCTACCTCCGAAGGGTACTTTGCATATTTCACAAAAATCTAAAAGTGATATCTCCTTAACCACATCATATAAGCGAAACTCCACAATAGGTGGTGTTTTCCTAGAATGAAAATGAAAACTTTGCGTGAAAATATTGGTGAGTAAGAGATATTGTTCTTTCTGGTCGTTGAGGAAGTCGGTGAGGCCTGCATTATTCGCCAACCAATAAAAGTCTTCGTAAATATCGGCGGACATCATGAAATTATTACAAGGCAATTCGCATGATCGAACTTCTGCCATGCGAGGAAGATGATACTTGGGCTTCTTATTTTCTTCTTTCTTCTTCTCCTCTGAGCTCTGGCTAGAGGAGCCCCTCAATAATATTTTTAACATTTTCCTTTTCTGAAAAATTCAGAAATTTTTAGTAACTTCAAAATAAAAGTTAATCAAACTCAACAAGATTGATAGCAACAACTCCTATAAGTGCATAGAGGCTATATCATGCATTAGAACTACTTGGGACCAAGAAAATTTGACATGCAAGCTCAAGAACAAGGTCACCACAGCAGCATAAATTTGCAACAAATAAAGAACTAGAACAAAAACTAATTGGACCAATGGAGGAGTCACATACCAAGGAACAATCTCCCCAAATAGTTTGGTGAACGGTGCTTTGAGCAAGGAGATCGAAAATGGCAGCAAGATGAGCTAGAACTCGGGTTTGAGCTGGTTGGGGATTTTTTTTGGGAGGAAGAAGAAGAGCATGGGTGCAAGGATAAGTGGAGGGGGGCACGTGGGGCCCATGAGGCAGGGGGCGCGCCCTGGGCAGGGGGCACGCCCTGGACCCTCGTGGCCACGTGTTGGCTCCCCTTGCTGTGTGTTCAGTGCCATATTTTCTTAAATATGCTAGAAAAAATCATATTTCATTTTCATGGCACTTGGAGAACTTTTATTTTTGGGATATTTTTTATTGCACGGATAAGTCTGGAAACAGACAAACAATGTTATTTTTCTTTTATTTAACCTAATTAACAGAAAGTAAAAGGAGGCTACAGGACGTTTGTGCTATCTAGATTCACATATCCCATGCTCATAAAAGGAATCCATTAACAAGGTTGATCAGGTCTTGTTAATAAACTCTTTCCGAGTAACATGAAACCAGAGAATTTTCGAATAACACTAGGTTACCTCAATGGCGATATGTATGTCCCCAACAATAAGTATGTCATATGTCTTCTTGATAGTAGGAATAGGAAACTCAAAACCTCCAATAGTGATAGTTGAAGTTTTTCCAATATAGTTGATACTATGGACCTGAGGTTGTTTCCTCGAAAAGTGTACCGTATGCTCATTACCGTTGACATGAAAAGTGACATTGCCTTTGTTGCAATCAATAACAGCCCCTGCAGTATTCAAAAAAAGGTCTTCCAAGAATAATAGACATACTATCGTCCTCGGGAATATCAAGGATAACAAAGTCCGTTAGAATAGTAACATTTGCAACTACAACAGGCACATCCTCACAAATACCAATAGGTATAGCAGTTGATTTATCAGCCATTTGCAAAGATATTTCAGTAGGTGTCAACTTACTCAAGTCAAGTCTACGATATAAAGAGAGAGGCATAACACTAACACCGGCTCCAAGATCACACAAAGCAGTTTTAACATAGTTTCTCTTAATGGAGCAAGGTATAGTAGGTACTCCTGGATCTCCTAATTTCTTAGGCATTCCACCCTCAAAACTGTAATTGGCAAGCATGGTGGAAATTTCTACTTCAGGTATCTTTCTTTTGTTGGTAATAATGTCTTTCATATACTTGGCATAAGGATTTGTTTTAAGCACATCAGTCAAACGCATACGCAAAAAGATAGGTCTAATCATTTCAGCAAAGCGCTCAAAATCGTCATCATCCTTTTTCTTGGATGGTTTCGGAGGAAAAAGCATGGGTTTCTGAACCCATGGTTCTCTTTCCCTATCGTGCTTCCTAGCAACAAAGTCTCTCTTATCATAACGTTGATTCTTTGATTGTGGGTTATCAAGATCAACAGCAGGTTCAATCTCTACATCATTATCATTGCTAGGTTGAGCATTGTCATGAACATCATCATTTATATTATCACTAGGCTCATGTTCATTACCAGATTGTGTCTCAGCATCAGAAACAGATATATCATTGGGATTCTCAGGTGTGTCAGCTACAGGTTCACTAGAAGCATGCGAAGTCCTATCATTTTTCTTTTTCTTCTTTTTGGAAGAACTAGGTGCATCTATATTAGCTCTCTGAGAATCTTGCTCAATTCTCTTAGGGTGGCCTTCAGGACAGAGAGGTTCCTGAGTCATTTTACCACCTCTAGTAGCAACTCTAACAGCATAGTTATTATTCTTACTATTTAATTCATTGAGCAAATCATTCTGAGCCTTGAGTACTTGTTCTACTTGAGTGGTGACCATAGAAGCATGTCTTTTAATTAGTTTCAGTTCACTTTAGCTCTAGATAGATAATCACTCAAGTGTTCAATCATATAAGCATTGTGTTGCAATTGTCTACCAACATAAGCATTGAAGTTTTCTTGTTTGACAATGAAATTGTCAAACTCATCTAAACATTGGCTAGCATACTTATAACGAGGAATATCACCTTCATAACATCTATAAAGAGAATTTACCTTTACTACTTGTGTCGGGTTATCAAGACCATGTATTTCTTCAATAGGCGGTAAATTCTTAACATCTTCAGCTTTAATACCTTTTCCTTTCATAGATTTCTTTGCCTCTTGCATGTCTTCAGGACTGAGAAATAGAACACCTCTTTTCTTCGGAGTTGGCTTAGGGGCTGGTTCAGGAAGTGTCCAATTATTTTCATTGGCTAGCATATTATTCAATAGTAGTTCAGCTTGTTCAACTGTTCTTTCCCTGAAACCGCAACCAGCACAACTATCCAGGTGGTCTCTGGAAGCATCGGTTAGTCCATTATAAAAGACATCAAGTATATCGTGCATCTCAAGAGGATGATCAGGCAAAGCATTAAGTAACTGGAGAAGCCTCCCCCAAGCTTGTGGGAGACTCTCTTCTTCAGTTTGAGCAAAGTTATATATTTCCTGTAAGGCAGCTTGTTTCTTATGAGCGGGAAAATATTTAGCAGAAAAGTAATACATCATATCCTGGGGACTACACACACAACCAGGATCAAGAGAATTAAACCAAGCCTTAGCATCACCCTTTAACGAGAACGGAAATAACTTAAGGATATAGTAATAACGAATCTTTTCATCGTTTGTAAACAGCGTGGCTATATCATTCAACGTAGTAAGATGTGCCACAACAGTTTCAGACTCATAGCCAAGGAAAGGATCAGATTCAACCAAAGTAATTAACTCAGGATGAACAGAGAATTCATAATCCTTATCAGTAACACATATAGGGTCATGTTTCATCATAGCATTCAAGGACTTTTCTTTCAGCTTAGCTAATAACTTCTTAAAATCATATCTATCATTGCAAGCAAGAAAGTCTCTAGCAGTTTCTTCATCCATAACATAACCCTCGGGCACAACAGGCAATTCATATCTATTGGGTGTAGTTTCATCATCACTTTCATAAATATCATCAACATTTGCACTCTCCCTAACCTTAGCAATTTGTTCATCTAGAAATTCACCTAGTGGCACAGCATCAGGCATAGAGATAGTTTCATCATACATAGCATAAGTAGCATCATCAAGAACATACGACATATCAGATTCAATAGCAGGAGTAGGTGCCGCAGGTTTACTCATAACAGAAGGAGAATCAAGTGTAGAGCAGATGGCAGTTCCTTACCTCCCCTCGTAGTTGAGGGTAAGATCTTGGTTTTTGAGTCCTTCAAATTTTTCATAGTGATAAGCAGATATAAATCCCAAGTGACTTAAAGAATAGAGCTATGCTCCCCGGCAACGGCCCCAGAAAATAGTCTTAATAACCCACAAGTGTAGGGGATCGCAATAGTTTTTGAGGGTAAAGTATTAAACCCAAATTTGTTGATTCGACACAAGAGGAGCCAAAGCATACTCTTAAGTATTCGCAGCTGAGTTGTCAATTCAACCACACCTGGAAACTTAGTATCTGCAGCAAGATAGTTTAGTAGTACAGTAATATGATAGTGGCAGTAGCAGCAATAAAAGTAAAGATAGTGTTTTTGTAGGTTTTGTGATAATAGCAACGAAAAAGTAAATAACAACTAGCAATATAGGTAAAGCTCGTAGGCATTGGATCGGTGATGGGAAATTACCTCGGATGCAATTCATCATGTAGAAGTTATAACCTAGGGTGACACAGAACTAGCTCCAGTTCATCAATGCAATGTAGGCATGTATTCCGAATATAGTCATACGTGCTTATGGAAAAGAACTTGCATGCCATCTTTTGTCCTACCCTCCCGTGGCAGCGGGGTCCTATTGGAAACTAAGGGATATTAAGGCCTCCTTTTAATAGAGTACCATACCAAAGCATTAACACATAGTGAATACATGAACTCCTCAAACTATGGTCATCACCGGGAGTGGTCCCGATTATTGTCACTTCGAGGTTGCCGGATCATAACACATAGTAGGTGACTATAGACTTGCAAGATAGGATCAAGAACACACATATATTCATGAAAACATAATAGGTTCAGATCTGAAATCATGGCACTCGGGCCCTAGTGACAAGCATTAAGCATAGCAAAGTCATAGCAACATCAATCTCAGAACATAGTGGATACTAGGAATCAAACCCTAACAAAACTAGCTCGATTACATGATAGATCCCATCCAACCCATCACCGTCCAGCAAGCCTACGATGGAATTACTCACTCACGGCGGTGAGCATCATGGAATTGGTGATGGAGGAAGGTTGATGATGACGATGGCGACGATCTCCACTCTCTGGAGCCCCGAACGGACTCCGGATCAGCCCTCCCGAGAGAGATTAGGGCTTGGCGGCGGCTCCGTCTTGTAAAACACGATAATTCTTTCTCTTTGATTTTTTTTCCCACGAAATGGAATATATAGGACCTGGGGATACGTCGGTGGAGCTTCGGGGGGCCCTCGAGGCAGGGGGCGTTCCCTGGGAAGGGGGCGCGCCCCCCACCCTCGAGGACAGCCCGTGGGCCCCCCGGTGTGGATCTTCTTGCAGGTATTTTTTTATGTTTTCTGAAATAAATTCTCCGTTGATTTTTACGCGATTCCGAGAACTTTTTATTCTGCACAAAAACAACACCATGGCAGTTCTGCTGAAAACTGCGTCAGTCTGGGTTAGTTCCATCCAAATCATGCAAGTTAGAGTCCAAAACAAGGGCAAAAGGGTTTGGAAAAGTAGATACGTTGGAGACGTATCACCCCTCGTAGTTGAGGGTAAGATCTTGGTTTTTGAGTCTTTCAAATTCTTCATAGTGATAAACAGATATAAATCCCAAGTGACTTAATGTAATGCCAAGGATGGGACTATACCTCCTACGTGTCGAGGCACGACTTAAAGGTATAAGCCCATTCTGGAATGATCTCAAGTTTGGTATCTTTGCACGACTCATGTAAAAATAGGGGTGGAATTGCACAATACATTACACAAGCAATCATCATCCAAAACATCACAACCCGACTATGGGCGAAGATCCAAGAGAAAGATACCAAAACATAATGCCACAGGTCCGAATCGCCCCTAGTAGAAACCAATACTGATCGTCGAAAACGTCACAAGCATACGGCCACGCTCTTCATCGGACTCCCGGTGAAGTTCTGACCCAGCTCCTGCATCATTCTCGGCTGAACCTGCATCTGGTGTTGTAGTATCTGTGAGCCACGAGGACTCAGCAATCCCATAACCATGGGTATCAAGACTAGCAAAGCTTTAAGGGTAGGAAGAGGTAAAGTGGTGAGGTTGCAGCAGCGGCTAAGCATAATATGGTGGCTAGCTTACGAGTACAAGAATAAGATGAGCATCTACGCAAACGGTCGCAAACTAGTAGTGATCGCTAAAGATCCTGAACTACCTACGAGTCAAACATAACCCCACCGTGTTCTCTTCTCAAAGTGAAAAGAGACAGTCACGGTTACTCACACAGTTGTGTGTTTTACTTCGGATCCTCTGTCAAGTTTTCTACAATCGGACATTAACAAATTCCAATCTGCCACATAACCGCGGGCACGGCTTTCGAAAGATCATAACCCTGCAGGGGTGTCCCAACTTAGCCCATCACAAGCTCTCACGATTAGCTGAAGTGATAAATATAATATCATCACCCCTTATCTTAGGGAAATCCGATCAGGCTCGGCATCCCGGTGCACAAGACATTTCGACAATGGTAAAACAAGTCCAGCAAGACCTCCCGGCGTGCCGACACCCTGATAGTAGCTCCGTGTATCTCGTCTCAGGCCACAACCGGATGGGCGATGCTACAGGTAAAACCAAACCTCGAGTTTCCCCGTGGTGGCCCCGCAGGACCCCCGTTTGGGACCAACACCATCAGCACTGGCCCCCCCTGCTATGTAGAAAAGAAACTCGAGGGTGCGACCCCCTATGCAATTTTAATTAATTAATTAAGTTATTATTATGAGGCAAATTAAAACCAATGTTGGGCCTTGTTGGAGGAGTTTTATTCCAAGTCGAAGTGTCAAGGGGTCCCCATATACCCATCGTGTAAGGAACGGAAAATCAAGGAACGTAATGCCGGTTTATCGGCGCCTAAGGTGGCATGAGTGGAACAAAACACCGAGCAAAAGGCCAAGCCTTCCACCCATGCCCAGTATATAGGTGTGTTAATAATAATAATAATAGATATTGTGATATTCCAACAACAAGTTCCCTCCTGGAACGATCTTCATCTTCACCTGCAACTAACAACGCTATAAGGGGGGCTGAGCAAGCGGGTAACATAGCCAAATAGTGGTTTTGCTAGGAAGGTGTCAAAAGGTTAGAGGTTTCATGGCAACAAGGAGAGGCTGACATAAAAATGGGTAGCGCGACATGTAACGATAGCATCGAGACAACTAAGCATGGCAATGGTAGTAAAGGTATCCAAGGGTATGATCATCTTGCCTGGGATTCCGCGAGGGAGAAGAACAAGTCCAAGCAGTAGTCGAACGGATCCTCACAACTCCGGAACGAACCCGAAGCTAACGAGGGAAGCAAACCGGAAAGAAACAAGCAACACTGTAAAGACACCACACGAGACATGACAATGAGCTCAAACAAGTATGATGCAACACAAGTCTACATAGGAAGCACAACAAGTCTATACAGGAAGCACAACATGGCAAGGTAGGAAGCACAGTAAAATAACACAAGTCTATATGATGCAATACATGGCAAGGTATGATGCATGACAAAACTACACAAGAAGCATTACATGGCAAGGTAGGAAGCACAGAAAAATAACACAAGCAACATGACAATATGCAATACATGGCAAGGTATGATGCATAAT
The DNA here is from genome assembly GCA_902687465.1 of Secale cereale. Taxonomy (NCBI): domain Eukaryota; kingdom Viridiplantae; phylum Streptophyta; class Magnoliopsida; order Poales; family Poaceae; genus Secale; species Secale cereale. The sequence goes on along the minus strand of LR738711.1, from coordinate 45,710,060 downwards.
AAAACTACACTATTTAGGCATTTTAAATGAGGCCGGAAACTACACCAACAATTCCGGAAAAATCCCCATGTGCATGTTTAGCAATTTTAAGCAAACAACAATTCACACATTTTAATGTTGTTAACATGATGCGGATGACATGATCAAGTTTTATGCAATTTTTAGTAAAAGTTAACATGAAGAGATATGAAGTATTGTCACCGTGGTGGAAGGAAAGGGTGCCACGGCAACGATCCGAAAATGATGCAACGGCAACATCTCGGTTCCGGTAACTCGTTGAGAGACTGGTGCAAAAGAAAAGGTGGCGTGAGCGAGTCGAACAAGATGAAAGGTGGGGTGATCCCGTCACCGGGTACCCACGGGTTGGCGACGAGGCAACCGAGGAGCATGACAAAAGACGAAACGGGCACGGTGCACACAAGGGAAACATCTCATACAACACATGCATTCCACGGGTCATCGTCTCGGGGTTATACCTTCGAACGTTCGTTTCGAGGAGGATCAAGATCGTAGGGGAAGTAGTGGTACTCGCGGGTCGTGGTACACGTTCGTAGAGGAAGTAGTCGTTCCGTTCAGAGAGGTACTTGACGAATCCATCATTTCCGGGGCGATGGTAGTCGTACACGTTTCCAAAGAGGTACTTGTCGTGGCATCGGACGTCTTCGGGGCGGCGGTAGGGGTACACGGTTCTTCGGCGACGGTCATCGTACACGTTTCGTAGAGGTACTTGTCGCGGCATCAGACGTAGGGGTACTTGACGCGTCGTCTTGTGTAGTCGTTCTCGTTTCGTAGATGTTTATGTCATCGGTAGGTGTACTTGGGGTCTTCGGACTTGCCGGTCTCGGGACTTGGCGACGGTAGTGGTACACTCGACCGTAGTCGAACTTGATGGAGAGGAACTTGGCGCATCCATGTACTCGGCATTCCGGTGTGGTAGTCGTTCGGGCATCGGGCCACGGCGTCGGGCGTCGAGGTACTTGGCATCCCTGGAACTTGCGGTCTTGACCTTTCCTATGAAGCGGTGCTCGCGTGCATGAAGCAGCAAGAGAAAGCGCAGCGGCTCCGGCCAAAGTAGGAACGCAGAAAGGCGAACCTGGAGACAGAGGAGGTGCACGGCGCAAGGGAAGGAAGCAGGGCACAGGTCGACACGCCAGGGAAAGCCGGCGAGGAGCAGGAGACGGCCGATGCGCCTTGGCGCAGCGGAGGCAGAGCAGACGAGGGGTCGCGGCGTGGGCGGGGCCCTGGAGAAAGCGAGGCGGAGGAGGGAGCACGCTGCCGCCATGGCGTTGCGGCGGCGCGACTGGACACACAGAGGACGGAGGAAGCAGGGAGGCGGGACGGCGATGGAGGTCGTCGGCTGCTGCAGGGGACGCGTAGAGGTGCGGATGCGGTGATGGAAGGGCGACAGGAGAAGAAGTGGCTGGCGCGGAGGAGGCCGTGCGCGAGGCCATCAGCGGCGGTCGTAGAGGAGGAGAAGGGGGCGCTTCCTTGACTCGCCGGTCGGAGCGGCGGCGGGGTCGCCAGGTCGCACAGGGACGAAGCATCAGGGCTCGGGCTCCTGGCGTCGGAGATGAGCGGGGGGAGGATCAGAGGGAGCGCTCGAGGGAGAGAGCACGGGGTCGGGGAAGAGAACGAGAGGAGGGAACAAGGAGTGGCGGCGGTGGAAAGGAACGAGGGAGAGGCTCGGCACTGAGGGAGATGAGGAGCGACGGGGGAATCGGCTAGGGTTGAGGGGCGGTTGGGCCAATGGGCTAGCTAGGAGGCCCAAGCTGGGCTGCTCTCTCTCTCTCTCTCTAATACTCCTTAGAAGAAAGAAAAGAAAGAGAAAAGAAAATAAGCGAAAAAAAGATAGATAGAAGAAAAGATGGAGAGGTTTAGTGAAAGAATTTGAGAAAGAGGGAAAATATCTTGGACTCACACAAAAATGTGTTGATGCAAGAAATTAGGAATGGCCAAGATTGAAAGATTAAATTCAAATTCCTTTGAATTTAATTCGAAAGGTTTGAACTAGGACATGTTTTTAAAGTGCCCAAAAATGTTGAGGTTTTTGGAGGAACCTCGATAAACGGGAAAAGAAATATAGGGAAGGTTTTGACAGTGAAACTTGAAGTAGAAAAGGCATGGAGAATATATGCAAGTGTGTTTGGGTTAATTCCAAACAAATGGAATATTTATTTATATAGCTCCCTAAATATTGGGAGGATATGTTTTAAAGAGAAATCACACTTCCCTCGATTTAAATGGACCAAAGGTCCACACAATTTATTTAGTTGAGTTGCAGAAATTAAAGACATGATGGCATGATGACATGATGCAAAGCAAAATAAATAACACAAGCACAAATGAAACACACGGGAGAACCTGGAACATCTGGAATCTTCTGGGGCATCGGTCTTCGGGCATCACAACTCTCCCACACTAACAGAGGATCTCGACCCGAGATCCTAGAGATAGCACCGGGTAGAAACGAAAAAGAAGAGGTAAAACAAAGTTGCTTCTTCGACAAACGAGTGAAACCACGAACCTTGAGAGGTTGAACAAGTTGAATAAAGAATACAATGGAGATGAACGAAGATGAAAACACTCCGTTAGAAAAGAGGAACAAGGAGCATTACGAGAACCTTGCAGGTGAAAGACATGAAACAAGAGCTCACGGACCAAAAGAATATGAAACTGCAAGGGTACAACCAAGGAATAAGAATGACATAATTTGGACAGCACTCCGACTGTAAATGGAAGGAATTAACATGAACTTGAGAAGATGGATGACCTTGATGAAATCAACACCACATTGCCTCCGAAACAATTGAAAGAATGGCACGAGGGGTAAGAAAGATTCAGACAGCACTCCGTTTGAAAAGAGAGGCGAAACTTGATAAGATGATTGAATTGAATGGAGAACACAACACTCCTGTTAAATGATAAGCAAGGGAAAGAACATGATCTCGATAAAACGAGATGATGGTTTGGAGAGAGCAACATCACAAAGCCTCCGGAATGAAAGAATAGAATATAGATCAATGAAAGAAATGAATGGAGAAAAAAGTATGACAACTTCTCTCAAAATTGAATTTGAAAGAGCATCCTTACGAAGAAGGGTTGAACAGAGTTGTTGGAAAATCAATCAACAAAAGAATAAGCTTGATGTGGGCTTATGGAAAACATCTCAAAATTATGAGGTGACAACCAGCCACTAACGGAAATATTTGATTGGATTGAGATCAACAAGGAGACGATAAACTTATCTCACCGGAATGATAAATGAAGAACTTGGGTCATTTATAAGCACCATAATTAGCAACAATCCTTAGGGAAAGCTTTTAGGTGAAATACAACCCAAGATTACTCCAACAAATAAATTAAATGGTTTGAAAGATCTCCTGAACAAAGAAAATGATGGGTTTTAAATATCTCATTCTTGATAACTCGTGAATCATAAAACATGAAGGAATTGACAAGAATGACATAACACCATCTGAAAAGATAAGGTAGAAAGAATTGCACTTCAAAATGCAAGAAGAAGAAATATTTGAGCTCCTCCAACAAGAATCTTGATGAAGACTTCGAGGATGAATTAAATCTTGATGAACCACCATGAAAACTCCGGTAATGAAAGCATGAGAAGTGAAAGATGAAAAGAATAAGATTCAAGGCCTGTGATGAATTAGATGGAGCTTTGAAATGATAATTGAAATAACTTGGAGCTCTAGAAAACAAGATGAACAACTTAGAACCGAGAATATGATATGATGAACAAGCTCTGGAAAAAGAGATTAATCACTTCGAGGAAATAAGAATAAGATTTACTGTGTGCTTATCCTTCACCAATTTAAATTGATGACAACCAAAGGATTTGGCATACTACTTATTCTCGTTGCAAAGAATTAAAGAGAGATCTAGCACAACCTCGGATAATTATTCAACAAAGCACCGGTAGGATTATGAAAAGAACAAATGAATTGATACGATAACAACGAAAGAGTAATGTTGAATGAACCATCTTAAGAATATGGAGACGAACGAAGAGACATCAATTAAGAATAGTTGGAGGACGAAGTTGAAAACTGAGAACGAAGAAATATTCTGAAATGATGGCCTTCGGAGGAACACAATGGAAAGAATTCGTGAAATTCTTAGGATGGGTATGAAAATAATTCCTCACAATCGAAACAATAATGAAGATGGCATGAAGCTAGAACCACGAATCTTCAAGAGAACGGGCCAAGATTTAAGAGAACTCTTCTTCGGATTCCAAATGTTGAGAATGAAGACGAGAAATGCCATGAAGAATTGTTGAGCACTCCGGAATGAAGAATTAAAAAGGTTGAAACAACGATGAAAAGAATTGAAAGCGGTCTTGGAGAAGTCATATGACTGATGGAATCCATACTTACGTCACAATTTGAAAGAATTTGAGTATAACTCCAGAAAAATAGAAGAGTCAGGTAAGATCCTGGGAAAAGACCTGTGGGTTAGGGCCCAGTAAAGAAATCACCGTTGAAAAAGATTGCTTAAGAGATATTGCACCGGTTGAATTAAATTGCTTGAATGAGCTAACAATCTCAAAATAGCTTGACAGGATTAAGAATGGAAACACGAATCTTCAGCACTCCGGATATGGATAGCAAGAGGAGAATGATTAATTGGTGCACCGGAATAAGAAAGCATTGTGAAATGAGGAAAAGGATAAGATCAACACCGAAATCTTGAATTACATCCACCGGCAGAATTTGAGAACAAAAGAATGATGAACTTGAAGCTCTTGAGCATCTTCATGATAAATCACTGGATAAGAACATTGAAGGAAATGAATGAAGAACCTCACATGAATAAAATGGATACTTCATCTGAGAATTTCTTGCTCCGAGAAGAAGAAGGGTGGGAGGGTGGGGAAACAAGACAACTTGGAATGAATGAAACAGACAAATCGTCAGATTTCTCAACGGTGTCCGTATGGAGTAACTTGAAGAGAAGGCACACCGGTTGAAAAGGATTAACATGAAGATCTCGATGGTCAAGAAGAATTAGCACTCCCATAGAAATATGAGAACATCGATTAGGAAAGGTATGGAATCAACATTTGACATCGAAGCAACTCGAATACCAGAATCAAATCAAAACAAAGGATAGATATGTTGCAACATAACTTCACAATATCATCCGAACAGAGAATTGAACGAATGAATTCCGTAGGTACATCAACTTATCGAGAAGCCACTTGGAAGAACAAAAGGTAAATAAAAAGCAACAAGGAGCAGATAGAACAAATACAAGATAGAAGTTTCATTCGACATATTCGTGCTGAAAGCTTATGGAACGTGCCACAAAAGGGTTTTGCAATCCCCGGATCAGCATAGCCAAGGACCCTTTAAGATGCAACTCCCGATCGGAACAAGCCCATAAAACCACTTCACTCAATGTAGAACCCCGAACTCCATATCCTGCATTCCTTGGAAGAATGCCTACGAGCTACAAGATGAACCCACCTATTAATTTCCGAAAGTTTCCAGTTATGCAATCAGGTGTTGGGGATACAGGGGAAGCACCGCGCACTCAACTCTAATCCTACATCCAGCTGTATCCATCCTTCAACACATAACCAGTTATTTCCAGAAACCGTTTACCTCGGACCTTCGAAACGCATCTACTATACAAGCTATGGCAATACTCCCGAACTACCTCCCCAGTACTGGGTGATGTCGGGGTTATCTTGCCACTAACCGCATAGAAGAGTTTTCGATGTCGGCCGTCTTAAGTATTCGAGAACTGCTGCGATATATTTGTGACGACAACACCTCGGAGCTCAACTCCCCGGGACACTGCCACAATCCCTAAATGACAGGACGCATCGAGAACAATGTTCTCGTCACAAAGACATCAGAACAATCCAAACAATACTCGCGTGATCCTAAAAAAAATTTGGTGCATTTTTTAGAGTAGAAGAGATAAGTAATCGTCAGGAGTCCTCACCAGAGTGAAAAGAGATGAGGAGCAAAAAGAAATCCTACTCTCCGATATATATATAGGACTCAAAACATTTTCACGTGCGTGCCTAGACTCAACCGTCAACGATTCGATCAATCAGTGGGGGCTTCTAGGTCGGAGAAGGCTCTGATACCAACTTGTAATTCCCAGGATGGGACTATACCTCCTACGTGTCGAGGCACAACTTAAAGGTATAAGCCCATTCTGGAATGATCTCAAGTTTGGTATCTTTGCACGACTCATGTAAAAATAGGGATGGAATTGCAAAAAAAGGATAGTTGGCTTACACTCGCCACGTCACACAATACATTACATAAGCAATCATCATCCAAAACATCACAACCCCACTACGGGCGAAGATCCAAAAGAAAGATACCAAAACATAAAGCCACGGGTCCGAATCGCCCCTAGTATAAACCACTACTGATCGTCGAAAACTTCACAAGCATACGGCCACGCTCTTCATCGGACTCCCGGTGAAGTTCTGACCCAGCTCCTGCATCATTCTCGGCTGAAACTGCATCTGCTGTTGTAGTATCTGTGAGCCACGAGGACTCAGCAATCCCATAACCATGGGTATCAAGACTAGCAAAGCTTTAAGGGTACGAAGAGGTAAAGTGGTGAGGTTGCAGCAGCGGCTAAGCATAATATGGTGGCTAGCTTACGAGTACAAGAATAAGATGAGCATCTACGCAAACGGTCGCAAACTAGTAGTGATCGCTAAAGATCCTGAACTACCTACGAGCCAAACATAACCCCACCATGTTCTCTTCTCAAAGTGAAAAGAGACAGTCACGGTTACTCACACAGTTGTGTGTTTTACTTCGGATCCTCTGTCAAGTTTTCTACAACCGGACATTAACAAATTCCAATCTGCCACATAACCGCGGGCACGGCTTTCGAAAGATCATAACCCTGCAGGGGTGTCCCAACTTAGCCCATCACAAGCTCTCACGATTAGCTGAAGTGATAAATATAATATCATCACCCCTTATCTTAGGGAAATCCGATCAGGCTCGGCATCCCGGTGCAGAAGACATTTCGACAATGGTAAAACAAGTCCAGCAAGACCTCCCGGCGTGCCGACACCCTGATAGTAGCCGCGCGTATCTCGTCTCAGGCCACAACCGGATGGGTGATGCTATAGGTAAAACCAAACCTCGAGTTTCCCCGTGGTGGCCCCGCAGGACCCCCGTTTGGGACCAACACCATCAGCACTGGCCCCCCTGCTATGTAGAAAAGAAACTCGAGGGTGCGACCCCCTATGCAATTTTAATTAATTAATTAAGTTATTATTATGAGGCAAATTAAAACCAACTAGTCGTCAACCCGTGCCTTCGCACGGGCTAGCCTATTTTACGTAGATGTATACAGGATGTACAGCTATTAACATTTTTTGGATGCAATAATTTTACAAATTTTAAAGTCGGAACTAATAATTCTATAATTATGAATTACCGCAACTAATAACATGCATAAAACCAATGCATGTTGGTTACTTATGATATGGATTATCTATTTTTCAATAGAATCCTAATTGGATAATTTACATATATCTAGGGTTTACCAATTATGTTATACCAATACATTATTGTCTTGTATTATTTGGACCGCTTGATACAGTTGTACTCACATATTAATGACAGGAAACATATTACACGCCAAAATGACAATGTTCTCTTTCTTTGTAAACTTAATTATTGAGTTTCCCCAAGCCATGTCTTAATCAATGAAAACAAATATGTAACATTCCTTGCTTTTAAATGATAAATATATTTATATCGCGATAAACATATCTTTCCTTTTGTTAGTACTGCGAGTAAAATCTTAGGTGCTTCCTAACCTAAGTGCCTCCTTTGAACACGATTGGAAAAAAAGAATGAAAAGTGCATTCGAAAGCTTGAGATTTTTTTACATGTAGAAGTATATGCCATAAGCTTAGATCTTCATTATGAAACGCATGTGAGGAGAAACACAAATGAGTGCGTCATGTTTATCTACTATTGAATATTATGCTACCATTTTTGCCTATGCTGATTTATATTGTTATTTTAGTCTTCTCTTAATTATTTCCTTCACTTGAAGATAACATACACACTTTAACATCTCTATATATGTTAAGAGGTAGCAATTGGCCAGCTACAAATATTGATCTGAAATATCACTGCTGAGAGTTTATAATGCAAGACATGTTCTACTCCAAATCGATTAATCGTCCGAACTGATTTATTCAGGAAACCAACTACTCCCTCCGTAAAGAAATATAAGAGCGTTTAGAACACTAAAGTAGTGATCTAAATGCTCTTATATTTCTTTACAGAGGGAGTAACAAATAGAAGGATCAGATAGATAATGATAACGTCTTTAAATAGGAGTACATCACACCATATGTACAGAAAAACTATACATAAATATGAGGCATGCTTGTAGAACGTGATTCCCAGTTTCATCCATAAACTGTAACAAATTTAAAATCATGTACTCCCTCCGTCCCATAATATAGGATGTTTTTTGACACTACCCTAGTGTCAAAAAGCGTCTTACATTATGGGACGGAGGGAGTATTTATTATTAGGAGATAGCATACCTGCAGCAAGTGTTCACCACTTCGACAGCCATGGATGATGCCATCGCCACTATCAGCCAGACAAAACAGTATTGTTGTTGCTGTTGAGGAACAAACTGTTGCTTGTCTCCGGCTCCTAGATGTGCTTGCCGCCTCTTCTACATTCCAATAAATTTGACTTTGCTCGTGCAATACTCAGCTGCGGGAAGGAAGCAGGAAGGAAGTCAGAAAGGGATGGATACATAAAGGAGGAAGTGGTTGTATTGGGCTAGGGCGTTGGCTTAAAGCTGATGTGCGCGACAGAAACTTGCAGAGAAAAGGATCTCATATATCATCTTCTAGAAAAATACTGCACACAACAGTGCTATTGTTATTTTGTTACCTCATAAATATAGAATAATCCTATGGACTCATTTTGCAGCCATGAAAATTTGCATGTACCATCTTGTGAGGGAAAAAACTGCACGCACAACAATAGCTACTATTACTGAGAGTGCATATCACGCCATGTACTCTATCCTAAATTTACTACTGTTAGAGTTGCTCCGACCCATTATATAATGTTAACTTCTACATAGAAATTGATCTTTTTTCAACTATAAATCTCCACAGAGATCTCATGAAAAGAAATAAACATTGCATAGGTATTCATAAAAATATTATCTCAAACATGGCAATCAGGTCCAAGTTCTAGCAGTTAGATGGAGGAGGGGTGATTCGAATTGGGTAAAGGAAAGGGCCTTGTTGGAGATGGCTATTCTGTTGTGCTGTATGGGGTAGCGAATGCACCTGTAAGTATATTCGGCCTTCATCAAGTCGTTGATAACAAAATCAGGTTGTTGTCGGCATATGCATGGCGAACCATGCGACATATCTTCCATTGGCATTAACACATCATAGTGAAGCTTCCTTCAATTCTGTTCTTGCAGGTCATGCTGGCGTATCCCCTTGCAACACAGTCCTACGCATTGATCAACCTGTATGATACATCTCCAAGATAGCCACCTTCTTCCTCCTCCCATCCTCCTTTCTGATACGATTCGTATCAGATTTTGTCTATGGACAGGTGCGGGTTGATGTGAGGCGACTGGTGGCTGATGATGCCATGCAATGCGGAAAGGAATCAGCATAGGCGAGTCTGATGAGGAGAAGAACATGGGGAGAGACGAATGCAGCAGGCATCGGTTTTAGGAAGAACAGAAAAGATGGTGGTTTCTGTGGCATTGGGAGCTGCCAACGGCAGCAGCGCAGGAGTAACAGGTTGGCCTAGGGAAGGACATCGCAAACCCTGGAAACCGGTTGCGCCTTTCTTGGCAAACAATGTTGAATACTTAATTTTCTTTCAGATACTTAGCTTAGCGGCCATTTGAGTTGGAGCAAATTCGGGAAAGAAATCTGGCAAGCCGGCGGAAGAGAAGAGAGGAGGTTGATATAACATGCGACCGTAGTGGAGCCTGCGGGAACCCAGGATATATGTGAGGTTCAATCATCTATGGAGAGGAAGAAGAGGGCATGCTTCAGGGGAAGAGGATAACATATGTTATACCCACGGGACTGTAAACATCGATGGAGCCATGTTTTTAGCGTTGGATTGAAACTATGTTGGACTGCAGATTGTATACCCATGGGACTCTAACCACAATCACTTATTTAATCTGAATCTTTGATTAAAAATCCAAAGGAAAGAGATAATTTTTTTCCTTTAATTAGAGTAGCAAGAGTAACGGTGGATGAGAAGTGGAATCATGTCTCACGGTAGCAAGAGTAACGGTGGATGAGAAGTGGAATCACGTCTCACGTGATTCTATTTTAATAACAAACGCTAACGATTGTGGGCCTCAAAGTTTTTTCTTCACAATTAAGAAAAATATTGACCGGGGATTATAGGGGCGATCTACACCGTAATAACTCGGTCCCACCAGATTAACGGCTCATAATTTCTGATTAACGTGGGAATTTCTAGGGAGTCTGTGATTAGTATAAGTATAGATGTTGGGCCTTGCTGGTGGAGTTTTATTCAAAGTTGAAGTGTCAAGGGGTCCCCATATACCCATCGTGTAAGGAACGCAAAATCAAGGAACATAATGCCGGTTTATCGGCGCCTAAGGTGGCATGAGTGGAACAAAACACCGAGCAAAAGGCCAAGCCTTCCACCCATGCCCAGTATATAGGTGTGTTAATAATAATAATAATAATAATAATAATAGATATTGTGATATTCCAACAACAAGTTCCCTCCTGGAACGATCTTCATCTTCACCTGCAACTAACAACGCTATAAGGGGGGCTGAGCAGGCGGGTAACATAGCCAAACAGTGGCTTTGCTAGGAAGGTGTCAAAAGGTTAGAGGTTTCATGGCAACAAGGAGAGGCTGACATAAAAATGGGTAGCGCGACATGTAACGATAGCATCGAGACAACTAAGCATGGCAATGGTAGTAAAGGTATCCAAGTGTATGATCATCTTGCCTGGGATTCCGCGAGGGAGAAGAACAAGTCCAAGCAGTAGTCGAACGGATCCTCACAACTCCGGAACGAACCCGAAGCTAACGAGGGAAGCAAACCGGAAAGAAACAAGCAACACGGTAAACACACCACACGAGACTTGACAATGAGCTCAAACAAGTATGATGCAACACAAGTCTACATAGGAAGCACAACAAGTCTATACAGGAAGCACAACATGGCAAGGTAGGAAGCACAGTAAAATAACACAAGTCTATATGATGCAATACATGGCAAGGTATGATGCATGACAAAACTACACAGGAAGCATTACATGGCAAGGTAGGAAGCACAGAAAAAATAACACAAGCAACATGACAATATGCAATACATGGCAAGGTATGATGCATAATAAAACTACACTATTTAGGCATTTTAAATGAGGCCGGAAACTACAACAACAATTCCGGAAAAATCCCCATGTGCATGTTTAGCAATTTTAAGCAAACAACAATTCACACATTTTAATGTTGTTAACATGATGCGGATGACATGATCAAGTTTTATGCAATTTTTAGTAAAAGTTAACATGAAGAGATATGAAGTATTGTCACCGTGGTGGAAGGAAAGGGTGCCACGGCAACGATCCGAAAATGATGCAACGGCAACATCTCGGTTCCGGTAACTCGTTGAGAGACCGGTGCAAAAGAAAAGGTGGCGTGAGCGAGTCGAACAAGATGAAAGGTGGGGTGATCCCGTCACCGGGTTCCCACGGGTTGGCGACGAGGCAGCCGAGGAGCATGACAAAAGACGAAACGGGCACGGTGCACACAAGGGAAACATCTCATACAACACATGATTCCACGGGTCATCGTCTCGGGGTTATACCTTCAGAACGTTCGTTTCGAGGAGGATCAAGATCGTAGGGGAAGTAGTGGTACTCGCGGGTCGTGGTACACGTTCGTAGAGGAAGTAGTCGTTCCGTTCGGAGAGGTACTTGATGAATCCATCATTTCCGGGGCGACGGTAGTCGTACACGTTTCCGAAGAGGTACTTGTCGCGGCATCGGACGTCTTCGGGGCGACGGTAGGGGTACACGGTTCTTCGGCGACGGTCGTCGTACACGTTCTGTAGAGGTACTTGTCGCGGCATCGGACGTAGGGGTACTTGACGCGTCGTCTTGTGTAGTCGTTCTCGTTTCGTAGATGTTCATGTCCTCGGTAGGTGTACTTGGGGTCTTCGGACTTGCCGGTCTCGGGACTTGGCGACGGTAGTGGTACACTCAACCGTAGTCGAACTTGACGGAGAGGAACTTGGCGCATCCATGTACTCGACATTCCGGTGTGGTAGTCGTTCGGGCATCGGGCCACGGCGTCGGGCGTCGAGGTACTTGGCATCCCTGGAACTTGGGGTCTTGACCTTTCCTATGAAGCGGTGCTCGCGTGCACGAAGCAGCAAGAGAAAGCGCAGCGGCTCCGGCCAAAGTAGGAACGCAGCAAGGCAAACCTGGAGACAGAGGAGGTGCACGGCGCAAGGGAAGGAAGCAGGGCACAGGTCGACACGCCAGGGAAAGCCGGCGAGGAGCAGGAGATGGCCGATGCGCCTAGGCGCAGCGGAGGCGGAGCAAACGAGGGGTCGCGGCGTGGGCGGGGCCCTGGAGAAAGCGAGGCGGAGGAGGGAGCACGCTGGCGCCATGGCGTGGCGGCGGCGCGACTGGACGCACGGAGGACGGAGGAAGCAGGGAGGCGGGACGGCGATGGAGGTCGTCGGCTGCTGCAGGGGACGCGTAGAGGTGCGGGTGCGGCGATGGAAGGGCGACAGGAGAAGCAGTGGCTGGCGCGGAGGAGGCCATGCGCGAGGCCATCGGTGGCGGTCGTAGAGGAGGAGAAGGGGGGCGCTGCCTTGACTCGCCGGTCGGAGCAACGGCGGGGTTGCCGGGTCGCACGAGGATGAAGCATCAGGGCTCAGGCTCCTCGCGTCGGAGATGAGCGGGGGGAGGATCAGAGGGAGCGCTCGAGGGAGAGAGCACGGGGTCGGGGAAGAGAACGAGAGGAGGGAACGAGGAGTGGCGGCGGTGGAAAGGAACGAGGGAGAGGCTCGGCACTGAGAGAGATGAGGAGCGATGGGGGAATCGGCTAGGGTTGAGGGGCGGTTGGGCCAATGGGCCAGCTAGGAGGCCCAAGCTGGGCTGCTCTCTCTCTCTCTCTAATACTCCTTAGAAGAAAGAAAAGAAAGAGAAAAGAAAATAAGCGAAAAAAAGATAGATGGAAGAAAAGATGGAGAGGTTTAGTGAAAGAATTTGAGCAAGAGGAAAAATATCTTGGACTCACACAAAAATGTGTTGATGCAAGAAATTAGGAATGGCCAAGATTGAAAGATTAAATTCAAATTCCTTTGAATTTAATTTGAAAGGTTTGAACTAGGACATGTTTTTAAAGTGCCCAAAAATGTTGAGGTTTTTGGAGGAACCTCGATAAACGGAAAAGAAATATAGGGAAGGTATTGACGGTGAAACTTGAAGTAGAAAAGGCATGGAGAATATATGCAAGTGTGTTTGGGTTAATTCCAAACAAATGGAATATATTTTTATATAGCTCCCTAAATATTGGGAGGATATGTTTTAAAGAGAAATCACACTTCCCTCGATTTAAATGGACCGAAGGTCCACAAAATTTATTCAGTTGAGTTGCAGAAATTAAAGACATGATGGCATGATGACATGATGCAAAGCAAAATAAATAACACAAGCACAAATGAAACACACGGGAGAACCCGGAACATCTGGAATCTTCTAGGGCGTCGGTCTTCGGGCGTCACACTTAAAGAACAGATCTATGCTCCCCGGCAACGGCGCTAGAAAATAGTCTTGATAAACCACAAGTGTAGGGGATCGCAACAGTTTTTGAGGGTAAAGTATTCAACCCAAATTTGTTGATTCGACACAAGGGGAGCCAAAGAATACTCTTAAGTATTAGCAGCTGACTTTTCAATTCAATTACACCTGGAAACTTAATATCTGCAACAAGATATTTTAGTAGCAAAGTAATATGATAGTGGTGGTAGCAGCAATAAAAGTAACGATAGTGTTTTTGTAGTTTTTGTGATAGTAGCAACGGAAAAGTAAATAAGCAACTAGCAATATAGGTAAAGCTCGTAGGCATTGGATCGGTGATGGGAAATTATGCCGGATGCAATTCATCATGTAGAAGTTATAAGCTAGGGTGACACAGAACTAACTCTAGTTCATCAATGAAATGTAGGCACATATTCCAAATATAGTCATACGTGCTTATGGAAAAGAACTTGCATGACATCTTTTGTCCTACCCTCCCGTGGCAGCAGGGTCCTATTGGAAACTAAGGGATATAAAGGCCTCCTTTTAATAGAGTACCGGACCAAAGCATTAACACATAGTGAATACATGAACTCCTCAAACTATGGTCATCACCGGGAGTGGTCCCGATTATTGTCACTTCGGGGTTGCCGGATCATAACACATAGTAGATGACAATAGACTTGCAAGATAGGATCAAGAACATACATATATTCATGGAAACATAATAGGTTCAGATCTGAAATCATGGCACTCGGGCCCGAGTGACAAGCATTAAGCATAGCAAAGTCATAGCAACATCAATCTCAGAACATAGTGGATACTAGGGATCAAACCCTAACAAAACTAACTCGATTACATGATAGATCCCATCCAACCCATCACCATCCAGCAAGCCTACGATGGAATTACTCACACACGGCGGTGAGCCTCATGGAATTGGTGATGGAGGAAGGTTGATGATGACGATGGTGACGATCTCCACTCTCCGGAGCCCCGAACGGACTCCAGATCAGCCCTCCCGAGAGAGATTAGGGCTTGGCGGTGGCTCCATCTCGTGAAACACGATAACTCCTTCTCTCCTATTTTTTTCTCCCCGAAACGGAAGATATAGGATCTGGGGGTACGTCGGTGGAGCATCAGGGGGCCCATGAGGCAGGGGGCGTGCCCTGGGCAGGGGGCGCGCCCCCACCCTCGTGGACAGGGTGTGGGCCCCCCAGTGAGGATCTTCTTGCAGATATTTTTTATATTTTCTGAAATAATTCTCCGTTGATTTTCAGGCGATTTCGAGAACTTTTTATTCTGCACAATAACAACACCATGGTAGTTCTGCTGAAAACAGCATCAGTCCAGGTTAGTTCCATTCAAATCATGCAAGTTAGAGTCCAAAACAAGGGCAAAAGGGTTTGGAAAAGTAGATAGGTTGGAGACGTATCACTCTGCATTTATGTTTTGCGGTCTCAGAAAGGGCTAGAGAGATACCATATTGTTATATCATATAATGATTGTTTTGAGAAAGTGTTGTCATCCGAGGTTAATTATTATTACTCGCTAGTTGATTATGCCATTGATGTGAGTAGATTTGAAACCTGAAAGTTATTGTGAATGTGGTTAGTTCATGATCTTGTTGAAAACCTGAATGCTGGCTTACATATTTACAACAACAAGAACAAACGGAGTTTGTCAAAGTTTTTCTTTATCACTTTTAGTTTATCAACTGAATTGCTTGAGGACAAGCAAAGGTTTAAGCTTGGGGGAGTTGATACGTCTCCAACGTATGTACTTTTCCAAACAATTTTGCCCTTGTTTTGGACTCTAACTTGCATGATTTGAATGGAACAAACCCGGAATGACGCTGTTTTCAGCAGAATTGCCATGGTGTTGTTTTTGTGCAGAAATAAAAAATTCTTGGAATGACCTAAAAATCCACGGAGAATTATTTTGGAAAATATAAAAAATACCCGCAAGAAGATCCAAACCAGAGGGGCACACCCTGTCCACGAGGGTGGGGGCGCCCCCCCCCCC
>LR738711.1:45671501-45694134 GCA_902687465.1 Secale cereale | reverse complement strand
CCCCCCCAGGGTGCGCCCCCTGCCTCGTGGCCCCCCTGGTGCTCCACCGATGTATCCTCGGATCCCATATATTCACTTTCGGGGAGAAAAAACTCAGAGAGGAAGAATTATCGCGTTTTACGATACAAAGCCACCGCCTAGCCCTAATCTCTCTCGGGAGGGCTGATCTGGAGTCCGTTCGGGGCTCCGGAGAGTGGAGATCGTCGCCATCGTCATCATCAACCTTCCTCCATCAACAATTCCATGATGCTCACCGCCGTGCGTGAGTAATTCCATCGTAGGCTTGCTGGACGGTGATGGGTTGGATGGGATCTATCATGTAATCGATTTAGTTTTGTTAGGGTTTGATCCCTAGTATCCACTATGTTCTGAGATTGATGTTGCTATGACTTTGCTATGATTAATGCTTGACACTAGGGCCCGAGTGCCATGATTTCAGATCTGAACCTATTATGTTTTCATGAATATATGTTTGTTCTTGATCCTATCTTGCAAGTCTATAGTCATCTACTATGTGTTATGATCCGGCAACCCCGAAGTGACAACAATCGGGACCACTCCCAATGATGACCGTAGTTTGAGGAGTTCATGTATTCACTATGTGTTAATGCTTTGGTTCGGTACTCTATTAAAAGGAGGCCTTAATATCCCTTAGTTTCCAATAGGACCCCGCTTCCACGGGAGGGTAGGACAAAAGATGTCATGCAAGTTCTTTTCCATAAGCACGTATGACTATATTCGGAATACATGCCTACATTACATTGAAGAACTGAAGCTAGTTCTGTGTCACCCTAGGTTATAACTTTTACATGATGAATTGCAGCCGACATAATTTCCCATCACTGATCCAATGCCTACGAGCTTTTCACATATTGCTTGTTGCTTATTTACTTTTCCGTTGCTACTATTACAAAAACTACAAAAACATTATCGTTACCTTTGTTACCGCTACCGCCACTATCATATTACTTTGCTACTAAACTACCTTGTTGCAGATACTAAGTTTCCAGGTGTGGTTGAATTGACAACTCAGCTGTTAATACTTAAGAGTATTCTTTGGCTCCCCTTGTGTCGAATCAATAAATTTGGGTTGAATACTTTACCCTCGAAAAGTATTGCGATCCCCTACACTTGTGAGTTATCAGGGGCCGCCACGGGGAAACTCGAGGTATATGGCTCCCGTAGGATTTCCCATTTGGTCGTGGCCTGAGACGAGATACGCGCGGCTACTATCAGGGTGTCTGCATGTAGGGAGGTCTTGCTGGATTAGTTTTAACTTTGTCCAAATATCTTGAGCGCGGAATTCCGAGAATACTCGGGTCTTCCCAACATGGAGTTGCGACTCCGCAGATCGTGAGCTTGTGATGGGCTAAGTTGGGACACCCCTGCAGGGTTTTGAACTTTCGAAAGCCGTGCCCGCGGTTATGTGGCAGATGGGAAATTGTTAATATCCGGTTGTAGATAACTTGACACCATATCCATAAGAATACACTACCGGTGTGAGTAACTATGACGGTCTCTTTCCAAAGGGCTTCGGGAAGTGAACACGGTGGGGTTATGTTTGACGTGAGTAGCTAGGATCACCTGTTGATCAACTTGGCGACCGTTGGCTCATATTCTCATCTCGCTCTGAACTCGTAAGCTAGTTGCTTAGTGCTTGCTGCAGACACTTTAATACCTGTTCCACACCTAAGGCTTTGGTAGTTTTGATACCCAGGAACGGGATTGCTGAGTCCTTGTGGCTCACAGTTTACTACACACACCAGATGCAGGTACAGCCGAGTACGATGCAGGAGATGGATCAGAACTTCACTAGGAGTTCGATGAAGAGCGTGGTCGTTACTGTGTATCGTATTCCGACGATCAGTAGTGGTTCCTACTAGGGGCGATCAGGCCTTGAGTTGTGGTATCTTTCTCGTTTGGATTTTGTCCGTAGTCGGCCCTGTGTTATTTTGATGAATGTATGTTATTGTATTCATTATGTGACATGGCGAGTGTAAGCCATCTATCTTTTACACTTTCATCCCTGAACTTTTACATGAGATGTGCAAAGATACCACGCTTGAGATCATTCCAAAATGCGCTTATGTCTCTAAGTCGTGCCTCGACACGTAGGAGATATAGTTGCATCCTGGGCATTACAAGTTGGTAATTAGAGCCTTCTCTGACCTAGGAGCCCGCTGATTGATCGAACCGCTGACGGTTGAGTCTAGGCACACACACAAAATGTTTTGAGTCCTATATATATATCGGAGAGTAGGATTTCTTTTTACTCCTCATCCCCTTCATCGCTCTGGTGAGGACTCGCGACGTTGTTCTATCTTCACTATTCTGAAAATTTCACCAAAATTTTTTTAGGATCACGCGGGTATTGTTTGGATTGTTCTGATATCTTTGTGACGAGAACATTGTTCTCGATGCCTCCTGTCATTTAGGGGTTGTGGCAGTCTCCCGGGGAGTTGAGCTCCGAGGTGTTGTCATCACAAATGTATCGTAGCGGTTCTAGAATGCCAGAGGCGGCCGACATCGAAAACTCTTCTATGCATGTCTGGTGGTGAGATAACCCCAACGTCACCCAGTACTAGCGGATCCGTTTCGAAGGTCCAAGGTAAACAGTTTCCGAAGGTGCCTGGTTATGTGTTGAGTGCGCGGTGCTTCCCCTGTATCCCCAACACCAGATTGCATAACCGAAAGGCTTCGGGAATTAATAGGTGGGTTTCAAGTAGCTCGTAGGTAATCTTCCAATGGGTGCATGATATGAGGTTTGGGGTTCAACATCTAGTGAAGAGGATTCATGCGCGCTGTTCCAATTGGGAGTTGCATCTTAAAGGATCCTTGGCTATGCTGATCCGGGGATTGCAAGGCCCTTTGTAACACGTGCCATGGGGCATTCAGCACGAACATGTGGGACGAAACCTCTATTATGTATTTGTTCCATCTGTACCTTGTTGTTTTATTCTATCATTTTGTTCTCCCAAGTGGCTTCTCGACAAGTTGTTGTACCATTAAGCTATGGAATTCATTCGTTCAATTCTCTGTTCGAATGATATTGTGAAGATTGTGTTGCAACATATCTAGCCTTTGTTTTTGTTTTGATTGTGGTACCCAAGTTGCTTCGATGTCAAATGTTGATTCCATACCTTTCCTAATCGATGTTCTCATATTTCTATGGGAGTGCTAATCCTTCTTGATCATCAATATTGTCATGTTAAATTCTTTTTCAACCGGTGCGTTTCTCTTCAAATTAACTCGATCCTTTCAATATGTGCAGACCAATTCTTAGTTTTTTCTCAACGGTGTCTATTTCATTCATCCCAAGTTGTCTTTGTTTTAACCACCCCCCCCCCCCTTTTTCTTCAAGGACTCGGAATTTTTAGTCAAGTATCCATTTTATTAATATGATGTTTCTTCATTCTTTTCGTTCAATTTCATTATCTGGTGATTTCTCAGGAGCTTCAAGTTTTTTCATTCTCCGTTCTCGTTTCTTCTCCGATGGATTTATTTCAAGCTTTGGTGTTGATTATATCCTTCCTCTTGTTTCACATGTTTTCCCATGTTGAATTTCTTATTCGAAGTCTCTCTTGTTTATTCAACTCTCTCTAACTCTTCTCCGGAGTGCAGAAGATATCTCGGAAGATTCGCATTTCCATTCTTAATCCGTTCAAGCTATTTTGAGGTTGTTATCTTATTCAAGCCATTTAATTCAACCGGTGCACTATCTCTCAAGCAATCTTTCCCGACGTTGTTTCTTTTCATTGGGCCTGACCCACAGGGTTTTTCCCAAGATCTTACCTGACTCTTCTAATTTTTCAGAGCTATACTCAAATTCTTTTCAAAGTGTGACGTAATAATAATTTCCATCAGTCACATGCTTTCTCTATGATCGCTTTCAAATTCCTTCCAACGTTGGTTCAACCTTTACATTCTTCATTCTTCCGGAGTATCTCAAAATTCTTCAAGGTGTTCCTCATCGTCATTCTCAGTTTGAAGACCGAAGAAGAATTTCTCCTAAATCTTGGTCTTTTTCCTTCAAGATTCATGGTTCTAGCTTCATGACATCCTCGTAGTTGTTTCAATCACGAGGAATCTTTTCATATCACCCGAAGCATTTCATGAATTCTTCCCATTGTGATCCTTCGAAGGCCATCATTTCAGAAGAATTCTTCGTTCAGTTTTCAACTTCGTCCTCCAACTATTCTTAATTGATGTCTCTTCGTTCGTCTCCATATTCTTACGGTGGTTCATTCAAGATTACTCTTCCGTTGTTATCGTATCAATTCATTTGTTCTTTTCATAATCCTATCGGTGGTTCATTTAAGATTACCCAAGTTTGTGCGAGATCTCTCTTTAATTCTTTGCAACGAGAATAAGTAGTATGCCAAATCCATTGGTTGTCATCAATTTAAAATGATGAAGGATAAGCATGACATAATTCTTATTCTTATTCCTTCAAGGTGATTTAATTCCTTTGTCTGGAGTTCGTTCATGATATCAAATTATTGGTTGTTCATCTTTTCTTTCCGGAGTTCCAAACTCTCTCAATTATCTTGTCACGAAGCTCTATCTGAATCATCGCAGGCCTTGAATCTTATTCTTTTCATCTTTCACTTCTCATCCTTTTATTACCGGAGTTCTTCATGGTGGTTCATCATGATTTAATTCATCCTCAAAGTCTTCATCAAGATTCTTGTTGGAGCTCAAGCATTCTTCTTCTTGCATTTCGAAGTGCAATTCGCACTCCCTGTTTCTATAGAGGTGGTGTTATGTCATTCTTGACAATTTCCTTCATGTTTCATGATTCACAAGTTATCAAGAATGAGATATTAAAACCGTCATTTCTCTTTCTTGAGGAGATCTTTCGACCCTTCAATCTCTATGTTGGACTAATCTTGGGTTGTATTTCTCCTAAAAGCTTTCCCTAAAGATTGTTGCTATTGTGGTGCTTATCAATGATCCAAGTTATCTCTTCATCATCTTGGTGGAAGAAAATTTTCATCTCTTTGGTGCTCTCAATCAAATCAATTGTTTAAGTTAGTGGCAGAATTTCACCTCAAGTTTTGAGATGTTTTCCATAAACCCACATCAAGCTTATTCTTTTCGTTGTTGAATTTCCAACAACTCCATTCAACCCTTCTTCGTAAGGATGATTTTCAAATTCATTCATGGGAGAAGTTGTCATTTTGTTCTCCGTTCTTTTCTTTCCAACGATCTAGCATATATTGTTTCATTCCGGAGGTATTGTGATGTTGCTCTCTCCAAACCATCATCTCGTTTTATCGAGATCATGTTCTTTCCTTTTCTTGTCCATTTAACAGGAGTGTTGTGACCTCCATTCAAGTTCTCTCATCTTTTCATGTTTTGCCTCTCTTTTCAACCGGAGTGCCGTCTAAATCTTTCTTACCCCTTGTGCCATTCTTTTAATTGTTTTGGAGGAAGTGTGTTGCTGATTTCATCAAGTATCACCCCATCTTCTCAAGTTCATGTTCAATTCCTTCCATTGATAGTCGGAATGTTGTCCAAATTATTTCGTTCTTATTCCTTCTCTAGCTTTATTCAACCAGATTTGTTTAAATTCTTCCATGATCCGTGAGCTCGTGTTTCATGCCTTTCAACCTACAAGGTTCTCGTAATGTTCCTTGTTCCTTTTTTCTAACGGAGTGTTTTCATCTTTGTTCATCTCCGTTGTATTCTTCTTTCAATTTGATCAACCTCTCAAGTTCATGGTTTCACTCGTTTGGCAAAGAAGCAACTTTGTTTTACCTCTTCCTTTATCCTCTTCTATCCGGTGCCATCTCTAGGATCTCGGGTCGAGATCCTCTGTTAGTGTGGGAGAGTTGTGACGCCCCAAGACCGATGCTCGAGAAGACTTCCATATGTTCCGGCTTTCACCGTGTGTTTTTTTTTGCTTGCTCTATTTTATTTTCGCATTGCATCATGTCATCATGCCATCATGTCATTAATCTTTGCAACTCAACTAAATAAATCGCATGGATCTTCGATCCATTTAAACCGAGGGAACTCATAGGGTGACTTCTCTTTATAACATATCCTCCCAATATTATTAGGGAGCTATGATAAATATTCCATCCTTTATGGAATCAACCAAAAACACACTTGCATCATTCTCTTGCCACCAAATCCCTCATCAAGTGCACCGCCCCCACTAGCTTCTTCTTTTCAAGTCTTGTTTATTGCAAGTGACATTTTCCTGTTCCAAAAAATGTTCAATATCTTCCTATAAATACTAGATCATGTCAAGACCACCTCCTCCAATTTTCAGGTCTTTTGGAAGTGTGTTGGTTGGGCTAAGGAATTATTCGAGTTTGGGTTATTTTCAAACTTGCTTAATTTTGCAGCCTCTAAACTTGCCAAAGCATTTTATTAAAATAGCCCGCAATTCCAGGGTTGTAGGGATATTTTTATCTTGGCCAAAACCCTCTCCAAACTCTCTGGGCATTTCTATCTTTTGTTCTATTTTTTTATGGATAAGGAATGCCAGAAGAGAGTGAGAGAAAGGGAGAACCAGGCCCAGCCACAGCCGCCCCCACCAGCTCCTAACCCTAACCCTCAGCCTGATCCACATCTCCCCTCGACCCCGAGCCTCTCCCTCGTCTCCCATCAAGCGCCGCACTCTCGCACACAACGCTCCTCTCCTCTCGATCCCCCGCCTCCTCCCTACATCGCCCGCACCCCGACCATCCTTGACACTCGACCCCGCCATCCTTCTCCCCCGCACCAGGGCGCCCAATCCCACTCGCATGACCCCGCTCCCTCCCAATCCACCACAGCCACCTCGCCTCCATGGTCGCCGCGCCCCGCCGCCGGGCCTCGTTCCTCTCCCTCGCGAGCACCACCGGGGCTCCATCCCGCCGACGTCCGCAAGCCCGCCAAGTCCCGCGCCATGGACAGGAGCTCGTCGCCGCTGTCTAGGAGCTCTGCCTCGCCTACCACCAGCCCCACCAGCGCCGTCCCTCACCGGACCAGCGCCGCGCTTGCCGCCGCTCCGTCCCCGACCTCCGCCCTTGTCCCAGCGCTGGGACGCCCAAGCTCATCATGTGCGCCGCCGGACCCCATCGTTCGACGCCTCAAGCCACCGTTGCCGGCGCTCGTCCCTGCCATCTCCGCCGGATCTGGACGAGTTCCTGCGGATCCTTCTGCCTCGAGGTCTTCTTCGTCTTCCCGCGCCAACTCCAGCTCGTGGGACTCCTGCTGTCGCCATCGCTCGTGTCCTACAAATCGACGACCCGCCAAGAACCTGTGACCGAAGACCCTCAAGACCACAAGGACCCGAGTACAACTACAGTCGGTGTGTTTTTCGTCAAGTGCGACTACCGCCGACATGAACACCTACAAAACGTGTACCCCTATGTCAACGACGACCACGACGATCGTGTACCACTACCATCGCAAAAAACGAGACCGGCAAGTCCGATGACCCAAGTACCACGACGACGCCAAAGGGTTCCGATTCGAAAGTTCATCTTCAAAACGAGTACAACTACCGTCGCCGTGAACGACTACTTCCACTACCGGACCATGAGTACACTACGTCCCTCGACGACCAATGAACGACTACGGAACGTGTACAATTACACCGCTCGAACTCGAACCCCTCCGGAAACGCACGCTTCAAAGGAATAACCGCGAGACGACACCCGTGACCGAATGCTTGTGTGATGTATGAGATGAACCGTGTGTTTGCACCATGCCCGAATCATCTCTTGCGATGCCCCTCGTTTGCCTTGCCACCGACCCGGGGGAACCCGGTTACCGGGATCACCCCACATATTTTGCATGACACGATCGCCACCTTTTCTTTTGCGCCGGCATCTCATTCAGTTACCGGAACCGATTTGTTGCCGTGGCACGATTTCGGTTATCGCCGTCGTGGCTCCTTTCCTTCCACCACGGTGATGAGATACTCCATATCTGCTCATGTCAACTTTTAACTAAAAATTGCATAAAACTTGCATTTGACATCCGCATCATGATAACAACCTTTAAATGTTTAAATTGTTGTTTGCCTTAATAATTGCTAAATATGCACATGGGGAGTTTCCGGAATTGTTGTTGTTATTTCTGGCCTCATTTAAAATGCCTAGATAGCTAGTTTACTTATGTTTCACCTCTTGCCATGTTAAAAAAACATTTAATATTGTTGGGTACCTAACCAAGATCAAACTAAATATGTGAATGTGGTGTTTTGTCAATATGCAACTCGTTGCATATTGAGCTCCACTTAATTTGTAGTATTGTTTGAGCACTTTGTCATGCCATGCATAATTAAACCGGACATGCATCATACTTGGTTGTGCATCATATGCCATGTTTATGCTTGTGTGTTTACCGTGTTGTTTGCTTCTTTCCGGTTTGATTCTATCGTTAGCTTCGGTTTCGCTCCGGAGTTGTGAGGATTCGTTCGAGTACCTCTGTTTGTCTTCTTCATGGACTCGTTCTTCTTCCTAGCGGGATCCCAGGCAAGATGACCATTCCCCGATATCACCTCTATCTTTGCCTATGCTAGTTATCTCGCTCTTTAGATATGCCTCGATGCCTATTCCTGTTTGCCAGCCTCCTATTGTTGCCATGAAACACTCTAACCGCCTTCCTAGCAAACCGTTGATTGGCTAAGTACACTTTTGCTCAGCCCCTCTTATAGCATTGTTAGTTGCAGGTGAAGTTTTAAGATTGCTCCATGTTCAGACTTGTTTAATGGGGATAACACAATATGTATCTGTTATAAACTAATGCACCTATATATTGGCAATGGGTGGAAGGCTTGGCCTTCTGCTTGGTGTTTTGTTCCACTCATGCCACCTTAGGACCCGATAAACCGGTGTTATGTTCCTTGATTTTGCGTTCCTAACACGGTTGGGGTTTATGGGCCCCCCTTGATAATTCGCACTGCTTAAAGCTTTTCCAGCAAGGCCCAACATTGGTTTTAATTTGCCTCATAATAAAAAAACTTAATTAGTTAATTGCATAGGAGGTCATGTCCCCGGGTTCTTAATACTACATAACAGGGGGGCCAGTGCTGATGGTGTTGGTCCCAAACTGGCAAACTGCGGGGCCGCCACGGGGAAACTCGAGGTATCTGGCTCCCGTAGGCTTTCCCATCCGGCCGTGGCCTGAGACGAGATACGCGCGGCTACTATCAGGATGTCGGCACCCCGGGAAGTCTTGCTGGATTAGTTTTACCTTTGTCGAAATATCTTGAGCACGGGATTCCGAGAATACTCGGGTCTTCCCAACATGGAGTTGAGACTCCGCAGATCGTGAGCTTGTGATGGGCTAAGTTGGGACACCCCTGCAGGGTTTTGAACTTTCAAAAGCTGTGCCCGCAGTTATGTGGAAGATGGGAATTTGTTAATATCCGGTTGTAGATAACTTGACACCATATCCATAAGAATACACTACCGATGTGAGTAACCGTGACGGTCTCTTTCCGAAGGGCTTCGGGAAGTGAACTCAGTGGGGTTATGTTTGACGTGAGTAGCTAGGATCACCTCTTGATCAACTTGGCGACCGTTGGCACATATTCTCATCTCGCTCTGAACTCGTAAGCTAGTTGCTTAGTGCTTGCTGCAGACACTTTAATACATGTTCCACACCTAAGGCTTTAGTGGTTTTGATACCCGGGAATGGGATTGCTGAGTCCTTGTGGCTCACAGTTTACTACACACACCAGATGCAGGTACAACTAAGTACGATGCAGGAGATGGATCTGAACTTCACTCGAAGTTCGATGAAGAGCGTGGTCGTTACTATGTATCGTATCCCGATGATCAGTAGTTGTTCCTACTAGGGGCGATCAGGCCTTGTGTTGTGGTATCTTCCTCGTTTGGATTTCGTCAGTAGTCGGATCCTGTGTTATTTGGATGAATGTATGTTATTGTATTCATTGTGTGACATGGCGAGTGTAAGCCATCTATCTTTTACACTTTCATCCCTGAACATTTACATGAGATGTGCAAAGATACCACGCTTGAGATCATTCCAGAATGCGCTTATGTCTCTAAGTCGTGCCTCAACATGTAGGAGATATAGTCGCATCCTGGGCATTACATATGTCCCCAAGAATAAGAATATCATATTTCTTCTTGACAGTAGGACGAGGGAATTCAAAACCTCCAATAGTAATCGTTGAAATTTTTTCAATAGAATTGATACTGTGGACCTGAGGTTGTTTCCTCGGAAAGTGTACCGTATGCTCATTACCATTAACATGAAAAGTGACATTGCCTTTGTTGCAATCAATAACAGCCCCTGCAGTATTCAAAAAGGGTCTACCAAGGATAATAGACATACTATCATCCTCAGGAATATCAAGGATAACAAAGTCCGTTAAAATAGTAACATTTGCAACCACAACAGGCACATCCTCACAAATACTGACAGGGATAGTAGTTGATTTATTGGCCATTTGCAAAGATATTTCAGTAGGTGTCAACTTATTCAAATCAAGTCTACGATATAAAGGGAGAGGCATAACACTAACACCGGCTCCAAGATCACATAAAGTAGTTTTAACATAGTTTCTTTTGATGGAGCAAGGTATAGTGGGTACTCCTGGATCTCCTAGTTTCTTTGGTATTCCACCTTTAAAAGTATAATTGGCAAGCATGGTGGAAATTTCAACTCCATGTATCTATATTTTATTGGTAATAATGTCTTTCATATACTTAGCATAAGGATTTGTTTTAAGCATATCGGTCAAACGCATACGCAAAAAGATAGGTCTAATAATTTCAGCAAAGCGCTCAAAATCCTCATCATCCTTTTTCTTGGATGGCTTAGGAGGAAAAGGCATGGGTTTCTGAACCCATGGTTCTCTTTCCTTACCGTGTTTCCTAGCAACAAAGTATCTCTTCTCATAACGTTAATTCTTTGATTGTGGGTTATCAAGATCAACAACAGGTTCAATCTCTACATCATTGTCATTGCTAGGTTGAGCATCATCATGAACATCATCATTAACATTATCACTTGGTTCTTGTTCATTACCAAATTGTGTTTCAGCATCCGAGATAGAGATATCATTGGGATTCTCAGGTGTGTCAGCTACAGGTTCACTAGAAGCATGCAAAGTCCTATCATTTTTCTTTTTCTTCTTCTTAGAAGAACTAGGTGCATCTACATTGGCTCTCTCAGAATCTTGCTCAATTCACATAGGGTGGCCTTCAGGATACAGAGGTTACTGAGTCATTTTACCACCTCTAGTCATAACTCTAACAGCATTATCATTTTTCTTACTATTTAATTCATTGAGCAAATCATTTTGTGCTTTAAGTACTTGTTCTACTTGAGTGGTGACCATAGAAGCATGTTTACTAATGAGTTTCAGTTCAGCTTTAACTCTAGACATATATTTACCTAATAATAAAGCACGGAACGAGTTTGTCGGGTTCACCGTCATAATACGCTTCTTTCCTTGAATTTACGCTTTCAGTTTGAATTTAAACATATAAGCGAGGTGGTACTAATGGAACGTTGATTTTCGTCCGTTTGGTCCATCCATCGTTGTTACCTCGTTCGTACGTCAGTTTGGATGTTACGCACCGAGACAGCGAGGCAAATGAACCAGCCCATGAGTTGGCCCATCAAATAAGGCCCACCTATCTCAGATTAAGGTTTTTGGCAGCCCAGAGGCAAAAAAAACTTCCTGCGAGGGAAATTGAACTCGACACCTCACGTTCAATACGTATATTGACAAACCAACTGATCTAGGTTGCGCTACGTGCTAAATAGTCCCACCTCGCTTTTTTATATTCGATCTATCTCATTTATATACGTCTTTAATTTCTAGATGTCAGGAAGATTTCTCGGAGATCATAAGAGATAAATGACCAAAGAAAGAGAGTCTAATTATTAGACCAGAAGGAAAGAGATAAAAGAAGGAAAGAGGCGTTAATTACACCAGAAATAGAGAAGGAAAGAGGCGTTAATTGTACTCCAAGTGCATGGCGGCAGCGTTCCTCGACGGTTCCGAACGAGATGGCGAGCTCCGGTGGGATTTCTCCACGGAGAAGGTGGGGCTAAGAGATAAAGGTGAGGGGAGAGATAGAAAGGAAGGAGGAGAGGCAGGCGAGGGGCGGCGGGGAGGTCCTGGTGGTGCCCCTGCGAGCGGCCAAAAGAGGGAGAGATGAGAAAGAGCCGGAAGGAAGAAGGAAAGGAAGGAGTCTTGAGGACCGGTGGTATCTTGCTCCGGTGGTGCTATTGCTGCTGTTGGGTGACCCGGGCTCCCGTCCGCGAGCATGTCCTTCCCTCCCCGAGCAGGACGGCAACTACGATGTGCCGTGCTCGAGCACGACGGTGAGCACGAGATCCCGTCCCTGACGACCTCGCCTCCGATGACCTCCACATGCAGTTCTCCGACGAACAGAGCCGCCAACTGCCGCCAACTGCCTACAACCCTCCCTTTCGTCCGCCCGTGAAAGAAGTCGAGCACCACGCCAAAGGAATGGCTAACGCACACGCCTGTCCCGGTTGCCGCGCGCATCAGCTGGCCGTGCGCGCCTCCTAGCGCTCTCCATGCGCCTCCAGTCGGCGTGGGTATCCACAGCCGCCCCCGTACACCTCCGCGCCTGCCTTTCTTCCTGCGCAGCTCCCCTGCCAGTGGCTCCGGTGTGTTGTCCTGCTGGTTCGCTGCCTACCGCATAAAAGCACAATAGTTGCCTAGCACACAGCTCTCCAATGTGCTGCCCAGCCTACTTTGTAGCTACCGAAATTACAGTACAGTTGCTCTTATATAGAGCTTATAAAGAGATGATTGGTTTCAATTTTTAATTGAAAAGCACAGTACAGTTGATCTTATACAGCTTATAAAAAGCAATTACAAGTAAGAAGAGTGGTGTGTTTTCCTTCAAACGAAATTGCGGAAGTTTTTTTTGGCAGGGTAACAAAATTGGAGGAGTTCACTATTTAAATTTTAGTAGTTCACTATTCAAATTCAGCCCACTTTAAAAGTTTAAAGTGATTCGCTGTTATAGCTTATAACATAAAACAACATACAAATTGTTTTTGGAAGCTTCAAAGGTTCACTGGAAAAAAATCACTATCACTATCTCGACCTATAGAATACTGAAGGAAAGACTGCTTATTCTCTTTTTTTGTCCGCCAGTCACACAGACCTGATGATGGAGGGCGAGCACCGGATGTGCATAACAACACCAATGCCGATCAATTCAGCGGCGAACGCCATGTGGTGGTGCACCGTAAGATGAGCTTTCTCATCTGTTTTGCCTTCAACATCTCGCTTGGACCATTTTGGAAAAAAACCGTTAAAAAATATCTCTCTCGGATGATTGTGGGGGCACAACTTTGTGTTGTAGATGCATTACGGTGGTGGATGGGACACTGGCTTGGCGCTTGTGCTGCTCATGGCTCTGGTCGGGATAGTTGTTGTGCTTACCCACCTGTTTTGTTAGGACACATGTTTTTAATGTCGTTGTTGTTTGATGTGCATGAGAATCCTAAAGATATATATTTGACATGATTATTGTTGAACCCCTAATATAAAATTAATGTATCCGTTGCAACGCACGGGCCTTTTGCTAGTAATCACTCAAGCGTTCAATCATATAAGCATTACGTTGCATTTGTCTACTGCTACTTCTCGAGCTTGCGTTGTATTCCCTCGAAGAGGAAAGGGTGATGCAGCACAGTAACATAAGTATTTCCCTCAGTTTTTGAGAACCAAGGTATCAATCCAGTAGGAGACCACGCGCAAGTCCCTCACACCTGCACAAACAAATAAGAACTTCGCAGCCAACGTGATAAGGGGTTGTCAATCCCTTTACGGTCACTTACGAAAGTGAGATCTGATAGATAGGATAGTTTGATATTTTTGGTATTTTTGATATAAGAACAGAAAGTAAAAACAACAAAGTAAAGTAGATTGTAGATTGATATGTTGAGAATAGACCCGGGAGCCATAGGTTTCACTAGTGGCTTGTCTCATGATAGCAGATTTCTATAGTGGGTGAACGAATTACTGTCGAGCAATTGATAGAAAAGCGAATAATTATGAGAATGTCTAGGCATGATCATTATATATAGGCATCATGTCCATGACAAGTAGACCGAAATGATTCTGCATCTACTACTATTACTCCACACATCGACCGCTATCCAGCATGCATCTAGAGTATTAAGTTCATGAGAACGAAGTAATGCGTTAAGCAAGATGAAATGATGTAGAGGGATAAACTCAAGCAATATGATATAAACCCCATCTTTTTATCCTCGATGGCAACAATACTATACGTGCCTTGCTGCCCCTGTTGTCACTGGGAAAGGACACCGCAAGATTGAACCCAAAGCCAAGCACTTCTCCCATTGCAAGAACTATAGATCTAGTAGGCCAAACCAAACAAATAATTCGAAGAGACTTGCAAGGATATTGTAATCATACATAAAAGAATTCAGAAAAGAACCAAATATTTCTCATAGATAATCTTGATCATAAACCCACAATTCATCAGATCTCGACAAACACGCCGCAAAAAGATTACATCGAATAGATCTCCTCGAAGACCGAGGAGAACTTGGTATTGATATCCAAAAAGAGAGAAGAAGCCATCTAGGTACTAACTATGGACCCGAAGGTCTGTGGTAAACTACTCACAACTCATGGTGAGGCGATGGTGTTGATGTAGAAGCACTCCGTGGAAGATCGCCCCTCCGGCGGAGCTCCGGAACAGGCCCCAAGATGGGATCTCACGCGAACAGAAGGTTGCGGCGGTGGAATTAGGGTTTTCTCTATTGCTTCGATGTTTTCAGGGTACATGGGTATATATAGGAGGAAGGAGGGCATCGGGAGAGCAACGTGGGGCCCATGAGGCAGGGGGCGCGCCCAGGGGGAGGGGGCGTGCCCCCCACCCTCGTGGACACCACGTGTCCCCTCTGCCGTGGTTCTCAAGTCTCTTGTGAAGATATCGTTCCAAAAATATATCTCCCGAAGGTTTCATTCCGTTTGGACTCCGTTTGATATTCCTTTTCTGCGAAACCCTGAAATAGGCAAAAAAAACAACAATCTGGACTGGGCCTTTGGGTTAATAGGTTGTCCCAAAAATAATGTAAAAGTGTATAATAAATCCCATTAAACATCCAAAACATCATATATAATAGCATGAAACAATAAAAAATTATAGATACGTTGGAAACGTATCAAGCATCCCCAAGCTTAATTCCTGCTCGTCCTCGAGTAGGTAAATGATAAAAATAGAATTTTTGATGTGGAATGCTAACCAACATAATTTTCAATGTAATTCTGTTTATTGTGGCATGAATGTTCAGATCCGAAAGATTCAAGACAAAAGTCTATATTGACATAAGAAATAATAATACTTCAAGCATACTAACAAAACAATCATGTCTTCTCAAAATAACATGGCCAAAGAAAGTTATCCCTACAAAATCGTATAGTCTGGCTATGCTCCCTCTTCATCACACAAAATATTCATATCATGCACAACCCCAGATTCAGCTAAGCACTTGTTTTCATAATCAGTTTTTTCAAACCTTTCAATTTTCACGCAATACATGAGCGTGAGCCATGGATATAGCACTATAGGTGGAATAGAGTGGTGGTTGTGGAGAAGACAAAAAGGAGGAAGATAGTCTCACATCGACTAGGCATATCAACGGGCTATGGAGATATCAATGTGAGTGAGTAGGGATTGCCATGCAACGGATGCACTAGAACTAAAAAATGTATGAAAGCTCAACAAAAGAAACTAAGTGGGTGTGCATCCAACTTGCTTGCTCACGAAGACCTAGGGCATTTGAGGAAGCCCATCGTTGCAATATACCAGCCAAGTTCTATAATGAAAATTCCCACTAGTATATGAAAGTGACTAAACATGAGACTCTCTATCATGAAGAACATGGTGCTACTTTGAAGCACAAGTGTGGAAAAAGATAGTAGCATTGTCCCTTTATTTTTCTTTTTTTCTTTTTTTTTGGGCCTTTCTTTTTATTGGCCTTTCCTTTTCTTTTCTTTTTCTTTTTCTTTTTTCTTTTTGGGATAATGCTCTAATAATGATGATCATCACACTTCTATTGATTTACAACTCGATATTACAACTCGATACTAGAACAAAGTATGATTCTATATGAATTCCTCTGGCAGTGTACCAGGATGTGCAATGAATCAAGAGTGACATGTATGAAAAATTATGCATGGTGGCTTTGCCACAAATACGATGTCAACTACATGATCATGCATGGCAATATGACAATATGAAGCGTGTCATATGAACGGAACGGTGGAAAGTTGCATGGCAATATATCTCGGAATGGCTATGGAAATGCCATGATAGGTAGGTATGGTGGCTGTTTTGAGGAAGGTATATGGTGGCTATTTTGAGGAAGGTATATAGTGGGTGTATGATACCGGCGAAAGTTGCGCGGTATAAGAGAGGCTAGCAATGGTGGAAGGGTGAGAGTGCGTATAATCCATGGACTCATCATTAGTCATAAAGAACTCATATACTTATTGAAAAAATTTACGAGTCATCAAAACAAAGCAATCAACGCATGCTCCTAGGGGGGAGGTTGGTAGGAGTTAACCATCGCAAGCCCCCGACCTCCACACAAAGGATGACACTCTACAAATACCTCATGCTCTAACTTCGTCAAATAGCGGTTCACCATATGTGCATGCTACGGGAATCACAAACTTTAACACAAGTATTTCTCAATTTCATAATAACTCCACTAGCATGACTCTAATATCACTATCCTCATATCTCAAAACAATCATCAAGTATCAAACTTCTCATCATATTCAACGCACTTTGTATGAAAGTTTTTACTACATTCATCTTGGATTCCTATCATATTAGGACTAGTTTTATAACCAAAGCACATTACCATGCTGTTCTAAAAGACTCTCAAAAGGATATAAGTGAAGCATGAGAGATCAACAATTTCTACAAAATAAAATCACCATTGTGCTCTAAAAGATATAAGTGAAGCACTAGAGCAAAACTATTTAGCTCAAAAGATATAAGTGAAGCACATAGAGTGTTCTAACAAATTCTAGGACATATTTATCTCTCTCGATAATGTGTGTCCAGCAAGGATGATTGTGGAAAACTAACAAGCAAAGACTCAAATCATACATGACGCTCCAAGTAAAACACATATCATGTGGTGAATAAAAATATAGTCCCGAGTATAGTTACCGATAGATGAAGAGGAAAGAGGGGATGCCTTCCCGGGGCATCCCCAAGCTTAGGCTTTTGTTTGTCCTTTAATTTTACCTTAGGGTGCGTTGGGCATCCCCAAGATTAGGCTCTTTCCACTCTTTGTTCCATAGTCCATCAAAGTCATACTCAAAACTTGAAAACTTCACAACACAAAACTTAGCCAAAAATCTCGTGAGCTCCGTTAGTATAAGAAAACAAACCACCACTCAAAGGTACTGTAATGAACTCATTCTTTGTTTATATTGGTGTTAAACCTACTTTATTCCAACTTCTCTATGATTTATAGCCTCCAATACTACTCATAGATTCATCAAAATAAGCAAACAACACAAGAAAAACAGAATCTGTCAAAAACAGAACAGTCTGTAGTAATCTATAACTTTCGCATACTTCTGTAACTCCAAAAAAATGAAATAAATTGTTAACATGAGGAATTTGTCTATTAATCATCTGAAAAAAGAATCAACTAAATAGCACTCTCCAGTAAAATCTGGTGACTATTCTAGTGAGCTCTAACGTTTCTGTTTTTTACAGCAAGATCATATAAACTTCACACAAGTCTTCACAAAGGTTCTACTTGGCACAAACACTAACTAAAACACAAAACCACATCTAAACAGAAGCTAGATGCAATATTTATTCCTAAACAGAAGCAAAAAAACAAAGAAAATAAAATTGGGTTGCCTCCCAACAAGCGCTATCGTTTAACGCCCCTAGTTAGGCACGATACAAGGATAGATCTAGGTATTGCCATCTTTGGAAGGCAATCCATAGGTGGCTCTCATAATATATTCATATGGTAATTTAATTTTCTTTCTAGGAAAGTTTTCCATGCCTTTCCTTAATGGAAATTGGAATCTAATATTTCCTTCCTTCATATCAATAATTGCACCAATCGTTCTAAGGAAAGGTCTACCAAGAATAATAGGACATGAAGGATTGCAATCTATATCGAGAACAATGAAATCTATGGGCACATAATTACTATTGGCAACAATAAGAACATCATTAATCCTTCACATAGGTTTCTTAATAGTAGAATCTGCAAGATGCAAATTTAAAAAACAATCATCAAGCTCATGGAAACCTAACAAATCACACAAAGTTTTTGGGATAGTGGAAACACGTGCACCCAAATCACACAAAGAATTTTAATTTTAATAGTAGGTTCCCATTCATCATAAAGCTTTCTAGAGATAGAAACTTCTAGTTCAAGTTTTTCTTCATAAGATTGCATCAAAGCATCAACTATGTGTTTGGTAAAAGCTTTATTTTGACCATAAGCAAGCGGAGAATTTAGTACAGATTGCAACAAGGAAATACAATCAATCAAACAAGAATTATCATAATTGAATACCTTGAAATCCAAAGTAGTGGGTTCATCACTATGCAAAGTTTTAATCTCTTCAATCCCACTTTTAACAATTTTAGCATCAAGATCTAAAAACTCCGAATCACTGGGATGCCTTTTAATTAAAGTAGACTCATCTCCAGTCCCATCTTCAGCAAGATTCATACTAGAAAACAAGGATCTAATAGGAGACACATCAATAACTTTCAGATCTTCATCTTTATTTTCATGATAACTAGAAGAACACGCTTTTATAAAACTCTCTTTTTAGCACGCATCCTAGCGGTTCCTTCTTTGCATTCATCAATGGAAATTCTCATGGCTTTGAGAGACTCATTGATATCATGCTTAGGTGGAATAGATCTAAGTTTCAAAGAATCAACATCAAGAGTAATTCTATCCATTCTTCTAGCCAATTCATCAATCTTAAGCATTTTTTCTTCAAGCAAAGCATTGAAATTCTTTTGCGAATTCATAAACTATTTAACACTAGTTTCAAATTCAGAAGACATCTTTCCATAAGAGTTATTGTAGGAATTACCATAATTATTAGAGGAATTACTAGAAAAAGGCCTAGGATTAAAGTTTCCTCTATAAGCATTGTTACCAAAATTATTCCTACCAACAAAATTCACATCAAAAGATTCATTATTATTTTCAATCAACGTGGATAAAGGAATATCATTAGGATCAGAAGAAGCACTCTTAGCAGCAAATAATTTCATAAGTTCATCCATCTTTCCACTCAAAACACTAATCTCTTCAATAGCATGCACTTTTTTACTAGTAGATCTTTCGGTGTGCCATTGAGAATAATTAACCATAATATTATCTAGGAGTTTGGTAGCTTCTCCTAAGGTAGTTTCCATGAAAGTGCCTCCTGCGGCCGAATCTAAAAGATTTCTAGAAGCAAAATTCAAGCCAGCATAAAAGTTCTGTATAATCATCCATAAGTTCAAACATGTGTAGGGCAATTACGTGTCATTAATTTCATTCTCTCCCAAGCTTGTGCAACATGCTCATGATCTAGTTGCTTAAAATTCATAATATCGTTTCTAAGAGAGATAATCTTAACAGGGGGAAAATACTTAGAGATAAAAGCATCTTTGCACTTATTCCACAAATCAACACTATTTCTAGGCAAAGAGGAAAACCAAGTTTTAGCACGATCTCTAAGTGAAAACAGAAATAACTTCAATTTAACAATATCATTATCCCTATCCCTCTTCTTTTTCATATCACACAAATCAACAAAGTTGTTTAGATGGGTAGCGGCATCTTCACTAGGAAGGCCGAAAAATTGATCTTTCATGACAAGATTCAATAGAGTAGCATTGATCTCACAAGATTCGGCATCGGTAATAGGAGCAATCGGAGTGCTAATAAAATCATTATTGTTGGTATTGGAGAAGTCACACAATTTGGTATTGTTTTGAGCCATAGTGACAAGCAAGCAATCCAACACACAAGCAAACAAGAAGCAAGTGAACGGTAAACACACGGCAAAAAGAAGGGCAAATAAAACGGCAAGGGTGAAGTGGGGTAGAGGAAAACGAGAGGAAAATAAATGTAATGCGAAGGATAAGGGTTTGTGATAGGTACTTGGTATATGACTTTTGCTTTACTACCTATGTCGGGTTATCAAGACCATGTATTACTTCAATAGGCTATAAATTCTTAACAT
Organism: Secale cereale; assembly: GCA_902687465.1. NCBI lineage: Eukaryota > Viridiplantae > Streptophyta > Magnoliopsida > Poales > Poaceae > Secale > Secale cereale. Next base: position 45,673,886 of record LR738711.1, on the reverse strand, counting down.
CTTTAGCTTTAATACATTTTTCTTTCATAGATTTCTTTGCCTCTTGCATATCATCAGGACTAAGAAATAGAACACACCTTTTCTTCGGAGTTGGCTTAGGGGCTGGTTCAGGAAGTGTCCAATTATTTTTGTTGGTCAACATATTATTCAATAGTAATCCAGCTTGATCAACTGTTCTTTCCCTGAAAACACAACCATCACAACTATCCAGGTGGTCTCTGGAAGCATCGGTTAGTCCATTATAAAAGACATCAAGTATTTCATTCCTCTGAAGAGGATGATCAGGCAAAGCATTAAGTAATTGAAGAAGCCTCCCCCAAGCTTGTGGGAGACTCTCTTCTTCAATTTTCTCAAAATTAAATACTTCTCGTAAGGCAGCTTGTTTCTTATGAGCAGGAAAATATTTAGCAGAGAAGTAATAAATCATATCCTGGGGACTACGCACACAACCAGGATCAAGAGAATTGAACCATGTCTTAGCATCACCCTTTAACAAGAACGGAAATAACTTAAGGATATAGTAATAACGAATTTTCTCCTTGTCGGTGAATAGGGTGGCTATATCATTCAACTTAGTAAGATGTGCCACAACAGTTTCAGATTCATAACCATGGAACGGATCAGATTCAACCAAAGTAATTAACTCAGGATCGACAGAGAAATCATAATCCTTATCAGTAACAAAGATATGTGAAGTACAAAAGTAGGGTCATATTTCATTCTAGCATCCAAAGATTTTTCTTTCAGCTTAGCTAATAATTTCTTAAGATCATATCTATCATTGCAAGCAAGAAAGTTTCTAGCAGTTTCTTCATCCATAACATAACCCTCAGGAATAATAGGCAATTCATATCTAGGGGAGAATCCTCATCATCACTTTCATCTATATTATCAGTTTCAATATTTGCATTCTTCCTAACCTTAGCAATTTGTTCATCAAGAAATTCACCTAGTGGCACAGTATTATCAAGCATAGAAGTAGTTTCATCATACATAGCAGAAGTGGCATCATCAAGAACATGCGACATATCAGATTCAATAGCAGGAGCAGGTGTCGCAAGTTTACTCATAACAGAGGGTGAATCAAGTGCATAGCTAGATGGCAGTTCCTTACCTGCCCTCGTAGTTGATGGATAAATCTTAGTTTTTGAGTCTTTCAAGTTCTTCATAATGATCAACGGATATAAATCCCAAGTGACTTAAAAGAATATAGCTATGCTCCCGGGCAATGGCGCCAAAATATAGTCTTGATAACCCACAAGTGTAGGGGATCGCAACAGCTTTCGAGGGTAAAGTATTCAACCCAAATTTATTGATTCGACACAAGGGGAGCCAAAGAATACTTTCAAGTATTAGCAGCTGAGTTGTCAATTCAACCGCACCTGGAAAACTTAGTATCTGCAGCAAGGTAATTTAGTAGCAAGGTAATATGGAAGTAACGGTAACGCTAGCAAAAGTAGCGATAGTAGTTTTGTAGTGATTGTAACAGTAGCAACGGAAAAGTAAATAAGCAACAAGCAATATGTGAAAAGCTCGTAGGCATTGGATCAGCGATGGATAATTATGTCGGATGCGATTCCTCATGTAATAGTTATAACATAGGGTGACACAGAACTAGCTCCAGTTCCTCAATGTAATGTAGGCATGTATTCCGAATATAGTCATACGTGCTTATGGGAAAGAACTTGCATGACATCTTTTCTCCTACCCTCCCGTGGCAGCGGGGTCCTAGTGGAAACTAAGGGATATTAAGGCCTCCTTTTAATAGAGTACCGGAACAAAGCATTAACACATAGTGAATACATGAACTCCTCAAACTACGATCATTAACCGGAGTGGTCCCGATTATTGTCACTTCGGGGTTGCCGGATCATAACACATAGTAGGTGACTATTGACTTGCAAGATAGGATCAAGAACACACATATATTCATGAAAACATAATAGGTTCAGATCTGAAATCATGGCACTCGGGCCCTAGTGATAAGCATTAAGCATAGGAAAGTCATAGCAACATCAATCTTAGAACATAGTGGATACTAGGGATCAAACCCTAACAAAACTAACTCGATTACATGGTAAATCTCATCCAACCCATCACCGTACAGCAAGCCTACGATGGGATTACTCACGCACAGCGGTGAGCATCATGGAATTGGTGATGGAAGAAGGTTGATTATGACGACGGCGACGATCTCCCCTCTCCGGAGCCCCGAACGGACTCTAGATCAGCCCTCCCGAGAGAGATTAGGGCTTGGTGGCGGCTCCGTATCGTAAAACGCGATAATTCCTTCTCTCTCATTTTTTTCTCCCCGAAAGTGAATATATGGAGTCGGGGGAGATGTCGGTGGAGCAACAGGGGGCTCACGAGGCAGGGGCACGCCCC
>LR738711.1:45605807-45671418 GCA_902687465.1 Secale cereale | reverse complement strand
CCCCCCCCCCACCCTCGTGGACAGGGTGTGGGCCCCCTGGTATGTTTCTTTTCGTAGATATTTTTTATATATTCCAAAATAAATCTCCGTTGAATTTCAGGTCATTCCGAGAACTTTTATTTCTGCACAAAAACAACACCATGGCAGTTCTGCTGAAAACAGCGTCAGTCCGGGTTAGTTCCATTCAAATCATGCAAGTTAGAGTCCAAAACAAGGGCAAAAGTGTTTGAAAAAGTAGATACGTCGGAGACGTATCACCTCTCCCGGTCCCTAGCACCCCGTCCCCTTCCCCTCCTCTCGCCGCCGCCGGCCTACGCCACCGGGCCCTGCCCGCGTGCTGTTGGCGGCGGCGGCAACCTTTCCTTCCCCGCGCGCGGTGCCATGGCTCGGGTGGTGGCGTCTCGCAGCGGTGCTCCTTGGTCGACGGTGGTTCCTGCGGCAGCGGCTGCTCAAGGCTGCGCAGCTTCGGGTGGCCTAGAGGCGGCGGCGCGACCACTTGGCGGCGGGCTGGCGCGGTGGATAGTGGCGGTGCCCTACCGGCTCAGATCTTGACCCTTTTGGGAACCATCTGGGTTTGGGCGGGCCTGACTCGGTCTCGCCTGCGGCGGCTCCGGCGGAGGCAGTGATGGCGCGGCTTGTGCGGGGGGTTTCGGAGACGGTGGCACGTCTACTGCAGGGCGGCGACGGGTGCTTCACGAGCCCCTTTTTAGCTCGGCCGGGCCTCGAGGGCGTAGTACGCTCCCCTCGCCGTGTCCGGTCGGTGACCGTCGATGGCGGTGGAGGTTGTCTCCTCTGGCGTTGCTGATGTCCCTGTCGCTCCTCGTTTCCGGTTGCTCCCTCTCGACCTTGTTGGTCTCGCTTCGATGACAATGGTGAGGCGATGGTGATGATGCTAGACTGTGGTGGCGGACGTTCGTGGGTGGCATGTCTGGTGGAGCGCGTCGGACCGTTTGAGGATGTGGGTGTTTGGCGAATGGGAGAAATCCATGCCGGATCGCCGGCACCGACGCGGTGATGCCCGTGGGAGCCATCGTTTCTTCCTGAAGGATGTCAGGTATTCCCTTCCCCATGCCCCTCCGTGTACCGGGGGAAACCCTAGGACCTGTCCTGGCAGCAGCGCCGTCATCGTCGTGTTCCTTCCTGAAGGTGTTTCTTGGTATGCAGAGGTTCGAGGTGCTTGGAGCGAGGTGGTATATCTCCGGTGGGCATAGCGGTTTCGGGTTATTATCGTTTTCGTCGATCCGACAATGTTAACATTATTTTCTCTGTTCTTTCTCTTTTGTTTCTTTTGGGAATGCTTGTGCTGTTTGCCCCAACATTGGACCCTTTGTTGTATCGGATGGTTGCTATATCTATATAGCGGGGCGAAAGCCTATTTCATAAGAGCCAACCGAAAAACTTGCATTTATCCTCTACTTTATATTTCCAAAGATTCATGAAGTTAGTAGAGCAATAAGAACCACTGAACTAGGCAAGCTAAGCCGAATTGGCTGAGTATATTTTATTCAAAGAGCAATTCCAAATGACTGAATCTTGGGTTTCAAGGTCAGGCTGAATTTGCTAAATCATGGACCATAGCTTGGTGAATTGGCGGATCTGATCCCTGGAGTTTATGCGCTGGAGCCCTGCCATCCACTTGTTACTGACCAAACCATGCGCCACCATGACCTTTTTGCGCGAGCTCAAAGGGAACATAAATGGAGCAAGGAAGATTGGTGCTTCATCCTTAATCCATCGGTTAAACCAAAACTTTGTTAACTGGTCATTACCCAGTTGGATGGATGTGACCGTGCTGAAGAGAGCATCATCAATTTTGTCACATTGGAGCCGCCGCTCCAGATCCGGTGTTCCCCACCCAGAAGCAGGGCAACCGAGGCCTCGCCGCCACCATCCTTGGCGCCCCGGGCTTGCCCGGCGGCTGCCTTAGGCGGCAGCGAGGAAGGGAGGAGGGGTTGGTGAGGAGGCGACGGCGGCTAGGGTTGGGAGGAGGAGGACGACGATTTTTCTTGGAATAGAACCAATTAAAGCAGCCGGCTCAGTGATGTCTTTTTCCCTTCATGACATATGCAAATTATCTAGATATAAATTAGGTACATGTTCTCTATCTAAATGTGCATCAATTAGTAACATCATACAAGAAGCACCATGCATCTATCTAAATATGCAGCAGTCAAAGCCGCTCATGGGGGGGGCACGGGGGCCTCCCGATGGCGGCGGTGCAGCTCGGCCGGCTGCAGTGTGGCTCAGCGGCGGGATTCCGGTGGGCTACGAGGTCCTTGGTGCGGCGCGCGGCCATTGGCCGCGGGGCAGCGCCCGCACGGCCCAAATCTGGGCCCTCTCGGGCTCCATCTGGGCTAGGGCGGGCCGGCGACTCGGTGCGCGGCAACGCTGCTCCCTGGTTGGTGGAGAGGAGGTGGTGGTCCGCGGGTGGTGGCGGCTTCGTCGGCCGGCGAGCTGCAGCGTGATGGCAGGGGTTGTCCGGACCGTTTTGGGTTCGGCTGGGCCTCGACGCCTGGCAGGCCCTTGTCCGTGCGTCCAGTCGGCTCCACGGCGGGGTTGGTGGTTGTCCCCTCATGTCGACGATGTTGTGGATGCCCCGAGGCCGCTATCTCTTCTCACGCCCTCCATGTCTTGTGTGGATGACCTCAGGGAGACGGCGAAGTTGATTCGGTGACCGTGGTGGCACATGTTGGTGGGCAGCATGATGGGCGGTGCACTATGATTCGTCTGGGGTGGTGGTGGTAGTTTGGGTTGGGATAAATCTCTGGCGGCTCGTCCGGCCCCGACGCGGCGACGCCTGTGGGTGCCGCCGGATCTTCCTAAAGGGTGTCGGGTACACCTTGCCCCCACTGCCCCCCGTGAACCGGGGGAAACCCTAGGACCAGTCTGGGCAACAGCGGCGTCTTCGTCGCCTCCTTCTTGAAGGTGTTGCTTGGTACGCGGCGCTTCGGAGTGCTAGGAGCGTGGTGGTACTTCTCCGAAGGGTGCAGCGGTCGCCGGTCATCTTCGTTTCGTTGATCTGCCGTTGTTGGCATTTGTTTCCATTTCTTTTTTCTTTGTTTTACTTTGGGCTTATTTGTGTTGCGGCCCCAACACTTATCATTGGATGTATCGATGGTTGCTTTGTAATACAAGGCGAGGGAACCTCTATCTCTCTCTGATCTCTTTATTTCACATCTCTCTGCTCTCACTCTTCATCGCCAATCTCTATTTTATTTCATCCAACTGTTGGTCCCTGTAAAACAATGCAAAACATTAGGAGTTGCCAAAAATAAATACATGAAATAAAAACTGTTTGTGAACTTTGAGGAATTGGTGAGGAAGTGATTTCCCATGAGAACAAATCAGGTTAGGAAGGAGCGTGCGTGCCCATAAGGCATCCAATCATGTGGGTACTCGCGGACCAGTGTGCCCATCTCGAGCGAGCGACGTAACCCACCCGGGGCCGATGGACACTAACAGGCAAACCCAACCTCCCTGTTGCGCGTGGGGCAACACGTGGTGCGGCACATGTGGGCGCGACGACTGCCTCGAGGGACAAAGATGACGACAGGTGGGTCTGGCCTCCCGCCGCACACGAAGGAATGCGCGAAAGGCTCTCGCGGGCGCAACCAAAGAGGCCAAATGATGGTGGCCCCGCCCTCGCCCGTGCTCCACCCTTCATGGACCGCCGAGGAAAGGTCACCCGGGTGCGCGTCATCAGGGCAGGTTAGATGGCGTGGAGAGCCCCCAAGAGGCCCCCGCGGCACGCCACCGTGAAACAGGCGGCACAGAGAGCACTCTCGGCCCCGAAGCCCCCAGGAGGCAGGTACTCCAGCATCCTTTATAAGAGTAATGTGGCAAGTGGCAATGTTTGTGTTGTTGGTGGCATCTAGATGAGATTGTGTGATTAATTGGAAAATTTCTCACCGAGCGCGATGTTGGTTATTGTTGGTCAGTTTAGATTGAACGGCGAAATTGGACATCCATAATGCACGGTTCAAGTGGTTCTTCACCTGAACGGATTCTCCTTGTCGATGCGGTCGTGATGGGCTGATGGCATGACTCATGAGGGCTTCAGCGTGAGGAGTTCTTGTTTTATAGGGAATGTCCATGTTTTTTTAGGATCCAGGGGAATGTCCATGTGTGTGGCTGCACGGCGGTTGCCCACTCTTCTTCCATACCAGGAACAAAGAGGGCCTCTTCGGCCCAGTAGAGGATGAAAAGTAGCTCTTTGGCCCACACGAGGATAACTGGGTCGCTAAAAAAAACACGAGGATGACTGGGTCATACTTTTGTAAAAAGAAATAGCAGTATAGATATGAGGCTTCGAAAAAAAATCTTTAAAAAAAAAAATCTGCACTACGAGCTGATGTTGCACTGTAACTGGCAATGGATTGTCAACAAGTACAGTTACATCATTATTCGTCACTCAAGACAATACGGTGAAGCTAGGACGCTTAATTTCTGTCTATATTGGCCTTGAACAGAGCATGGGTCACCTGGAAAACCGTTGCAGAAGAGCGACATGTTCAGCTGACTGAACCATGCTCCTTGGACTCTTCACTGGAAGGATACTGCAATGTTGGTCGCACAAGTAACCCTCACGCAGTGTGTCATCAGGCATTTTCATGCAGAGCTTGTTCAGGTTGTCGATGTCCAGTTACTGCAAGGCCTCTGCTCTAGATGCATCTTGGACAATGCATTTCTTGTGCGCTTATCTGAGCAGGGGTTTGCTCTGTAACAGCGGCTCCCATGACCGGGATCCGGGAATGACAAATGCACAATGTGGTCGTGATGCTGGAGAAGATCAAAGCCGAGTACACCACCAAACGAACAGCAACGGTGTCGTGCACCGCTGCACATTGATCGATCTCCTTGCCCGCATCCATCTCATCCATAACTATGTATGGATGCATCTGTTCTTCTGCAGTTAGAACAGCCACATGCCTTCTGCTCCTAGGATGGGCAGGACTGAATCAGGCTATACACCGGGCCTGTTTAGATTTCGATCATGGTTTTCTTCTCTCCGACTACAGAGTAACCTCCGTTTTAGGTTATACATACGTTAGAGCACACGAAACAATACCAGTAATCATGTCCCCTAAGGAAGCATCATATATACTCGATACTTGCAAAGCAAAGTACATTTGTGCAGATGCACAGATGCAACGGCGTGTCTTGCTGACATCGCTTGCGTTAGATATACTCGATGCAGTTTCCAACAGTGTCGAGCTTGGCTAGTTGGCTTCTCCAACCTCATTCCTCGAAGTTTCCGAGATTATTATTACAAGAACAATATCTTTCGCAAGAATGAATAGAATAGTGCTACCGATCTACAAGGGAGCAGACTGAGATATAGTGCTCTGTTTTGCGAGAACAGGGGTGCCCTGCTGTTGCTGAAGGGCAGAAGAATGGACATGCTGGACGCGCTCGAGATACAGCGGGGTCTGCATTTCTATGAGCCGGGATATCTGCCAAACAACAATACGAGTCGACAGTTGAAATCAGATACATCATACAGCAGGCCCAGACAGTAATGTCAGTGATTCGAAATCATTACATGCGTTGGAAGTTTATAACATTATAAGAAACTAAAACCCAGAATTTAGCAAAATGAAATATCTCGAGCGAGCAACAAATAGTATGTAGGTACAAGAGGTGCTATATTAGTTGCTTACCGCCCTTCGGAACGCGAACATCTCTTCTTGACCAGACAGCATTGACACTAGACCTCTTGTAGAGGGCCCTACACCAACATTGCCTTCTGCGGAAACATCCCTCCTTAACTTTGACCCTTCGGCTTCAGTTTCAAACTGGAAACTGCATAATAACCTCTCATGTTAATAATAAATCCCTGTTGTCGATTCTTTAGATTCAAAAATGCTTTGCATTAAAAAATATTACAGATGGATAAAAACATAATTTATAACAAAGCTCGCCAATCCAAGACATATTTATTCAGGATTTTTTTTTTGTTTTCGAAATCGGTAGCCCCTGACTAAATTTTGATTCAGAATACAGGATTGTTGTTATTTCTGTTGTTTCGTACAAGATTATTAAGTGCCATATTCAAAAGTAGCAATGCCCAAGATTATTAAGTGCCACATTCAAAAGTTTGATCCTGCAAAGATGAAGATTTCAGAAGACCTACATGGTAGCTATCATATTACCACTGAATATAAAAGTACAACCTCCACGTGTCGCATTGAAATATGCACAATTACAATTTCACAGGACGAGAAAAATTTAACTGCAGTTCACTAATGTGGTTAGAGGATCATGCATCCAACTATCCAAGTATAAATGTAGATGTTCTCTGAAAATCATCAATACTTTACATGATCAGGTAAGCGCTCTGCAGTTAACCAATGAGTTCAGAGGGTCACGAGTATAAATGCAAATGTTACCTCTCTAAATCAAAAAGTGGCCCTTCCTCAGTTCCTTGAAATAGATTGTCAATGGGTAAGGTAGCTAGACATATAAGGCGACAGTGATGATTGTACATCTCATCAACAAGGGTGATGAATCTTCTTGCCTAAATGAGGAATAATATTAGAAAAAACTTAACACTTCATTCGACATCAAAGAATTATTAAGTACTTGATGAAGTCAGAGGATAACGAAAAGCAACAGATGAAGGAGTACCTTGTCACGGATCTTCATACTCATAGCTGGAATGTCTGATATGAAAATTGTATGGTAGTTCTTGGCTATTGCTATATAATCTGCAGCTCCGACCTGAGTATTGGAATAAGGAATACAAGTAAATAAATAACATAACCAAAGCAAGTCTTATTGGGTTCATTCAAAACATCTTTCCCTGCATAGAATTAGAATTCAGTTCCAAATTCATACAGTTGAAAGGAAGAAAGATACTACTCCATATATACTTTCTTCAAGCCAACAGTGCCATGATCATGAATAACATTTTGATTATCGAGAAATTTAAATTCAAAGAGTGGGATATTACTGGGCGTCCACATAAATACTCGAAGTCAAACCTTGCCACACCGCTACAACTTTGAGGAATCTCAATAGACCTGTTCATGTGTAATATTAAAGTTAATACAGTTGAGGCTTATGTATATTGGTATAGAGATGATTTTTAGGACACACCTTCCAAACATTACAGGAATAGTTACTGCAGTAATATTTCCTCCTGTCTGGTTAGTTATGTCATGCCACATAGCCTCAAACATACTCCTTGTGTCAGGATTGGTAGGCCAATAATAGTGAATCTGCATACAAATATGCAAATTAGTTGTTACATGAAAAAATACCAGATAACGGATATGACATCCAAGAATAAGATAATAAATACAGGCAGAATAAATATCAAATTTCCAAGCAAAACGAGAGTAAGCATGCAGTGTATTCACAAAAGGATACACCTTACTGGTTTCATATTAGAGTTATCATAGGGATAAAAAAATGTAACTTAAAGGTATATTTGACTTGACATGTACAAGTAGATGCTTGAATCTCTGTCCTAATAACCAAATCGATAACTACAACTTTAGTGAGTGTCACCAAAGATGAATATATTTTTACAGGCCCTGTTAATTTATTAACCTCAAGGTAGTAAAGGGAGTTTTTTTTTTATAAAAGGTAGTAAAGGGAGTTGATGTTTTCTTGTTTATGCACTACCCTGAATAACTACACGACAAACCCCTATCAAACTTCAACAATGAGATTAAGTCTATTTAACTACAGTGGATCAAGACAGAAGATTTCGAGAGAACGCTGAGTGGAAGATTTTGCAAATTAAATTAAGATCTTCAAATAATGTGATTTAATCACCTGAACTTGTCAGTCCAGTAACTGATTTCTAGACAGTTTAAGAATCTGTACACAGTGGATCACAATATTATAGGGAACTACTTATTTTCAACCTGCTAACACTGCTATCATCTAGTAGGCACCATGTTTATCTCCAGAACATGTAACGCAGATGTTTTATGCGGTCCTAAGACCAAGCGTCATAAATTCCTATGTCATTACAAGTCAACCTGAGTTGAGCCATCCGTAGGAATAAGGCGGCGATAATCCTTTTCAGTTCCAACAAGAATCTTATTGCAGGTCTCGTCTAGCTTAGATAACAACTCAAGGAAGATTTCTCGTTGCATCCCATCCTACAAAACCAACAGAGAAGAGTGAAAAGATCAAAACAAGTACAGAGTTATTTTAACTCAAAGGTACTTATTATCCATTCAGGTACCAATGCTGTCATTCTTATGTCATATAAAAAATCCAGAAGATACAAAACTAAGCTCCAGAAAGCTCCAGCAATAAGCTCTAGTTTAGCTCCCCTACACATTCTCCACATTGTTATTCATCCATAACATGATAGCAACCTGGTGTTTTGCCACTTTAGCTTCTTTCAATTGTATGTTAAAATTGTGAGAAGTCATTCCTGTTTGTGGGAAAAAGTTTCAGGTAGTGTAGTTCAAATGAATATTCCCAGCAGGTCAGAATGTGGTTATGCCTTTCACTCTGATATTCTTTTGGTGAAATGTAAGTGTTTACTACTCCCTCCGTCCCATAATATAAGAGTGTTTTTAACACTACACTCTTATATTATGGGACGGAAGGAGTATATTTAAAAAAAAAAGAGCAATAATCACAAAAGGGTGTACCTGATTCAGATCTTCCGGTGCTTTATTGCTGGTAGCAACAAGCACAGTCCCAGTGCTTAATAGTCTGCTCAGAATACCAGACAGGGCAACAATAGCGAATACATCAATAGTCTGCACAGATGCAGTTTCTTAGTACATTTCAAAACTATAGGCTGCAGAGTTTATTGTATTTACATATTGACAGCTAAATATTTCTTAGTAACAGCACGCATACCATGGTAGACAGAGTGAAGTAGCAGGAGGTGTTTATAAGAGTTTTTCTAAGTGGATATCTGACATTAAGGCATAAGGTTGACATTGTCTTTCAGCTGTATTAGCCTCATGGAATCTTACTCAAAAGTTAAGTTAGAATTATGCTAAGTCATGTGCGTACCAGTGTCCATTCTAATTTACTATCAACAATATTAACTGTCACTTCTTTTTACAAATGTACTATATACGGTACTAACTATTGAAGGTATGAGCTGAATAGGGAAAATAAATTTCAGAACAATTTCCTACAAGACTATACTTGATGTAATCGCATTGGATTGATATAAACTACAGCAGTAATCTGATAAGCATGATGTCAAGTGTGATATAGAAATGGCAGTTTCCTCAATAAGTTGGAAATGCACACCATAGAAGTGTTAATTACAGGTACCTGTATCTCGTCAAAGCATAGAATGCTTGCACCACATTTATTTGCTTGTCTATCGACAAGGAACTTGTCAGCAACAGCTAACAGGATATGTTTTTGATGTTTATCTTGTTTGTACTTTTCCTCCCCGATCAGCCATTCCTTAATTTTTGCATCAAAAGGGAGGCCTGATATCCAACTGAAAGCACTTGATTCCATAGACTTGTCATCATCACGTCTCTTCCACACATCATGCATATGGTCGTGTATTTCAAGCATAGCCTGCATGAAAAGGCGTAATTCAATTTTATTCAAATGCTAGACAACAGGATCCTGACTGAAATATGATAGTCAACAAGTTAATTAACATAACTCTTGCCAAGCCACACATACACTCTGTTTTGTCAGCTTGCCAAGCCACGCGTACATGAGTTTTGCATAATTTACCTCATGAAAGTGAAACCTCCTCCTGTGTTTGATGACACCTTCTGTGGCCCCATAAAACATGTCCATCAACATTGTCTTGCCTGTGTTACAAGTTGCTCCCTAAAGTTAGCATAACAATTGCAGATAGCTAAATAATATTATCATCATCTCGGTAAAAAAATATCATCATAAACAGTATTTAGTTACTACTGTATGTAGATACTGTTAAGACATTATTATATACTTGCAGGCCACTAACTCAATGCTTGCAGGCCGGCTGAATCTATTACAGTACTTAAATAGCTTACCACTTCCAACATTCCCATAAAGGTATAATCCTTTTGGAGCAACAGGTGCAACTGGTTTCTGGCCAACCAAATTATCTAGTTTCCTCTCTCTGTTCAAATATGAAACCCATCTTCCAACTCCAGGTTCTATGTTAGCTCTTCTTTTCCTGGTTTAATCAGCAAAAGACAAGTCAAACAACAACTTTCAATGCGGCGCAACACAACAGTTATAGGTTGCAGATCTGCTTAGTTACGCTCTTCTTGGAATATATGTACAAGAGATTTCTAATATCTAAACAAGAAAATTTCTACAGAGTATGCAAAATGTTCCACATAATTTTTACTCTTTTTTATCTTCTACCAAGTTTCGATGTTCTTAACGGGGTGGGAAGCCAATAACAAACTTAGTAAATAAAGGATGACAACTTCATCTATCTGCACGAACACCTTACTAAACGGTTATCAGTAGGCAAAATTTATATCATTTGGGAGAGGAACAGTGGCACTGCAAAGTTAAAACACAAAACTCTTGATATCAAGGGATTGATGGTTATACAGTAAATGAATCGAGGCAGGAGAACGAATGTTACCGTGACATCAACTTATCGAGAAATCCCCTTTTCTCATCTATCCACACCCCATCGTGCTGCTTATCCTCGGCTTCTTCGAGGAGAAGCCTCCGGCGTTCTTTCTCCCTGGTACCGTCCCACACAGACAGCCTTGTCTGCACTTCACGCAAATACATTCACTCAGACGCCACGAAACAATCTCCCTGAATAAACACAAAATGCACCTACTACTACTACTACTACTCGGACTCAATGAACAGAGAGCCGTCGGCAACTCACATGGTAATCCTCCATCTCCATCTCATACCGCTCGAGCCTCCCGAGCAGGCTGTCCAACTCGGAGGCAACGTTTTCCTGGTACACGTCATGCCGCAGCTTCCCTCGGCTCACTAGGTCCCTGTAGAGCGCAAGAGGACCCCCTTCAGGTGCAGAACAGAACAGAGCACAACAGTATGAGAAATTACCAAGAGTAAACTGTCATGAAATTTCAAAAAAAAAAAAATACAGGCATCATAAATTACAAGCACATATAGATTGGCACGGATGAAACTTCGCGTCACTCGGCCGGTGGCGAACGGTGGGGAGAGATGGAATTAAAATAAAATCATGGAGTGATCGGCAGAGGCGCGGAGCATTGGGCCACGACGTGCTACTGCGCGGCCACTCTTGATCATGTGGGTGGGAGGTAAGGGGGAGATCGCGCCGGTACCTGGTTTTGGGCGGTGATCGGCGGCGTCGTGGAGGCGACGGGGGAGGGGGAGCGCGGCGGGGGGCGCGGGAGAATCGCCGCGGGGGGCGGCGGCGAGGAGGGCCGCGGATCGGCGGTAGACGCCGACGCGTAGCCGGAGCAGCATCGCCGGGGGAGGTGGGGTGGTGGCGAGGCGGACGGCGAGGTGGTGGTGGCTTAACTCCCCACCGCGCCCATGTAGGGGGTGACGCGGCCGCTCTTCTCACCGCACGCCGTGGGCTCGACCGCTTTTCGCTGGGCTACCTACTACCACCGAGCAGAAGCTGGCCATATGGGCCGTGCCAGCACGCGGCACCCCGGGGCCGAGCTTCGGCTGCTAGGCTGGGCACGCGGGCCGGCACGGCATGGCCCATTTATCTTTTATATTTTTGCTGATTTTTTTTAGATAAATAAGGGTCTGCTACGCGTCTGCCGGCGGATCTTTTTCCGCTGCCTCGCGAGCCGTCGGATATGATAAAATCAAGGGGCTGAACGTCTTCCTCTGCTTTGCAACAATGATCTTGTTGCGGAAACACTTGTAACCGAGATTGCATCATAGATTGTGTTGCAGGATTTGTTTTCCTAGTCTTCACTTTTTTTTGCGACAAAAGTATTGTTGCGGAAAAACTTTGCAGCTGAGGTGATGTTGCAGATTTTTTTTTTCTTTGTCTTCACCTCTATGTGGTGTAACGGAAGAAAGTTTTGCACATGACTCATATTGTAGAAAAATTTGTTACAACAGATTGAATGTTGCAAAAGAAAACACCACCGTCGTTCGTAGCGACCCCGCCAGATGATGATGAGGGAGGAGAGGCGAGTGTCGAACCTCCAACCTGGTCACCTTGTTGCCATCCTCCTCTTTGGGAAGGTGAATGCCATTGATTCCGCTGAGGCACTTGCATACATGAGAGAGGTTGAGGAAGAGATAAGATAAGACAGAAAGACGTGTGTGGTCCAATAAGCCACGTGTCGATCGAAGGAGGCGATGGATGCCCCACACTAGATCCGCTGGCTGAAGGGAAGCTTTTTCCTATAAATATGGCCTAATAGCAGCCCAGTAGGTAAAAAAATTCCCAAAAAACACCTAGGGCGTGCCTGGGCTAGAGGTTGCATCACGCGGGCCGACATGACACAACCGGTTATTAAATATGCAACGGCGGGTCGTGCCTTGCCAAGCACGATGGCGATGGGTTGGGTTGTGTCATGCCGTGTTGGCCCATTTGGCCAGCTCTGCCACTGAGAGGCGAGAAAGCCCATACGGGCCAGGCCCGGTTTTTCTTGACAAAGACATGCCCATTCTAATGATAGGCCATCACATGTGGGCTGACATGGTGCAGAAATGCTATGTCTCGCCCATACAGATTTCTATTACTAGAAATCGCCTACGGGCGGACTAGAATTGGGCCGGCCATTTACATGTTTTTCATTCGTTCCATTCGCACGTCCTCCCTCAATCGACAGGTTTGGTCTGGTTTCTTTGTCTTTTTTCCTTTTTGTTGTTCTTTTTTTCTTCTTTTTGTTCTTTTCACAATTCTTTGGTATTATTTTTTCCTTCTTTTATGCTTCGGTTTTCCTTGTTTTCTTCTTTATGCTTTTGTTATTTTGCTTCTTTGTTTTTTGTTTCTTCGCTTTTCTTTTTGTTTCTTTTGTCGGTTTTCATTGGGTTTGTTTTTTCAATACATGTCCAGTTTCTTTCATACATTTTTTATATATATTTAAAACGGAGTTTTATACCCATTTAACATATTTTAAATACATGTTCAACAATATTTACAAAAACAGAATTTGATTTATTTTTTCAGATATGTGTTAATTTTTTCCAAATACATGTTGAAACCTTTTTCAAATTATAAAAACATTTGTTTGAACTATGCAAATAGATTTTTACACTGTGAAAAGTTTTTTAAAATATTGCATACACATTTTTCAAACATTTAAGTTTTTTTAAATGCAATGTACATTTGTTAATTTGAAAAATATTTTTATTTAATTACATTCACATTTTCTACATTATAAATATATTTGCCAAATGTCACGTAAATTTCTTTGAAATGTTTGACATTTTATAATTGTCGCAAACAATTTGTATACATGTGATTAACTTTTTCATGTATGTAATTAGCATTTTCAAAATTTTACATTCGCATCTATAAAGTTTTTGTATATAACAGAAACATTTTTTCTATATAAGTTTACATTTTTTGAACGCAAGATTAATTTAAAAAAATTATGTTTTTTGCCATGTATATATTTCAAATATTTCAAGAAAACTAAAAAAATGTGTAGAAAAAAACGAAAAACACGCATGACATTATCATGTCATCAGTAATGACATCAGCACAATGCGTCAACTGGTTACTAGGTCAGCCCGGTTATAGCTCCCTGCAGGCGAGCCAGAACTGGGCATCGCAGCGGGCAGCACATAGGCGCGCACGACATATTGGGTGTAATGAATGAACTTTTTGTTCCTTCGTTCCGATACTACTCATTGTTTGTGATTCATCATCCCTTATGTCCGTTCTTTAGTTATTGTTGATCTTAGGTTTTTTATTTTTTGTAACAACATCGATGAGACGATGGCGATGATGACATATTGAAATAAGGTCTCTTCCCTCATGAAAAAGAAAGAGAAATAAATTTTCTTCAACCTCTTTTTACCTTGACGACGACCAATCCGGTGGCAACAAACGGTTTGTGAAGGTGTGTGTCATCACATTTGTTGCCTCTCTTCATATCTTGGTGGTTGATGTGTCTATTAAGGAAAACAGTTGGTTGGATCTTGGTGCGACGATTTTGACTTATTCTTTCAAGTTGTTATGTGCCATGGCTTGGTTTCTCCAACCCTCCGAACAAGTGGTGGAGGATTACAAGCCTGCATTTGTGCGAGGTGGTCTCCCAACCAATACTTCTTCGACATCTCCTATATCTCACTTATAGTGGCAAGTGACTATTGTGGTCTTCAAAGTTTGCTATGGTAAGGGCAGTCTATTTGCCTTATTGTTGGTTCAATGCATTTTTTAAACTTTGCCGACATGTATACAACTGAAAAAGAAGATGGTCATTATAATTTTTGGATGTAATATTTTTTTTGCTGGTCGTTTTGTGTTTCATTATCCATGAATTGTATTGTCCATTGTTTTCCTTGATAAGTGTCAGTTATAAAATTTATTTTGATTTCTAAAAAGAAATAAACTAGCAACCATGCTAGAGTTGTTTAATATTCAGTTCTCCACACACCTTTAGAACCATCAGTTACACGAGATTTGGTCATCAGTGTATATCTAGACATGTTTTCATGTGACCACATGATATGTTGTTGATGTTTAAGTTATTAAGTTGTGGTGAGCACTCTAATCTCTAGATTGTGATAGAACAACAATTGATAAATTGCTTTATGCTCTACCCGCAAAGGTTTGGACTTTACATCGACTGATAGCATGAAGATTAATATGGAGATATAATTTCAAGAAATACTAGAAAAATTATTCTTTTCAACATAACTGAGGTCGCTTAGTACATTGGTTTTATCTTTAGTCTTTTAGCTTTAATATTTGATATATTTCAAAATATTAATACCGAATATCATATCATATATATATATATATATATATATATATATATATATATATATATATATCATATTGTTGAATGAGAGTATGTTTTATTTATATGTGTTCATTATAATTATTTGAGTTTTTAAACTTAGAGGCCAACTTTGCAATTCTTCTTGGGGCCTTAATGGAGACAGCCTCACTCGACGCCTGCGCACCGGAGGCTGCCCCAGCCAGCCACCTCCTTCAACCATGCTAAATACATACTGGATTGATGTGCTGTAAGTCAAGATTCATTCATCGGCTGGTGTGAGCCGAGTGGGCAAAATGTCGTAGCATTTTGCCTGGTTTCTAATGGATGAATTTACTGACATCTTCATCTCTCTCATTTTTTAATTGACATCGTTATCTTTGTATAAGAGCAAAACGAATCGGTCAGGGGAGTGCGGATTTTCATAGGACAGGCTCCTTGGAGCCCCTTATTTTTCAAAAAAAATAATCTAAAATCATATTTAAAAGTTTCAAAAATATCAGAAAAAATTCATGGAAACTTATATGTATTCCACATGAACGTGTGAAAAAATCTTTGAAAATATTAAGGTTTGTAGGCTGTGCAAAACAATAAAAAAATTCCAGCCCAGTACAAAAAAGTTTGGCCCATTTCAAAAATACATATTTGCCTTTTTTCTGTAATCCACCTGTGAAATTATATTGTTATGAAAATTTGCACATATGTACAATACATGTGTATGTATGTTCCCAAAAAATCAATTTTTTTCGTGTTGTAGAAAATTATATTTTGAAAATGCCCGGCCTCCATTGGCATTTTCCGTCAGTCGGTGTGCATTTTATTCTTCTTTCTTGCATAAGAAAAAATAGTGTGCGTTTTAGTCTTTATGCAAGAAACTTCGTAAAGACAGCTACTCATGAAATGTACTCTGTATAAGTTACTCCCTTAATTGAGCTATGCGGGCCGTTCATGTCATAAAAAAGGAAAAAAAAACTATGGGCCGTTGCAATGCCCACGAGTCCGTGTTTATTTCTTCAAGCGCGTGCGTTATTTTTCTTGTGGATGTCGATGGAGTCCCGTCCCCGTTTCAACCGTCAGCATCACACACACACACGGTGGTCGCTCGTCCTCCACGCGTGTGGATACATCAGCAGTTCAGCACAGGGACTTTGTTTGTGGTCGACTTTGCTTGACCCATTCCAATAATAATGGCACCAAAAGCACTATCATAAAAGTAGGCTAATCATAGTGAGAGTAAGAGCATCTCCGGCCGTTGGCCTCCCCGGAGGCTTAAAAACCACCGCCTGGGGGCGAGCTGGCGCTAAATCGATGCTGGGGCAATTGGATTCCCAACCGCCGCCCTCAGACCGCCCCCAAACGGCATTTTTTTAAAACAAACTTCAAAAACATTCGGCCAAATGTTTGGCAAACACGACATATATTCGGCGATATTTATGTGTTTTATACGTTTTTACATATAGAAAACATGAAATTCTACTTTAATAAAATAAAATACTAAGTGCCTACACGCCAAAGATCTGGCTGAACGCGGCGTAGTCACCGTCGTCGTCACCGCCGTTGTCGTCCTCCTTCTTGACCCTGCTGTTGGACCACTGTCCGGGGTCGCCCTGTCGGACTGGTTTGGCCGGCGGCGGCGCGTCGTCGTCGATGTCCTCGAGCACGATGACGCCTCCCTCCTCGCGGCCACGGCGGCGCGCGGCGCTGGCGGTCCATCTCCAGCCGAGCCCAGTCTTCCCGCGCCCACTTCATGGCGGCCTACTCGTCGATCGGCTCGCTCTTCACGGCGGCGAGTCCAGGCTCCGTCTTCGGCTTGACGAGGCGGGGCGGGGCCGAGGAGGAGGCGTGGCCGCCCTCATTGATGACGATGCTGGCGCTGCGGGTGCGCTTCCCGAGCGGCGTTTCCGCTGACTCCACCTTGACAGAGACGAGCGCCGACTACTCAGAGGAGTGGGAGGAGAACCGAGAGGAGGAGGAGGAGGAGGAGGACCCGCCCAGCATCCTCCTCGACAGCCACAAACCACCGCTTCGGCCGCCACTCCGGCAGACGACCGGGGCCGCCGGGTACTCGAGCGGCGGATCGTTGCCGCCCTCGAGGCGCTCAAGGACGGCGTGAAGCGTGCGACCGGGGGTGCCCAACCACAGGTCGCGGTCGTCGCTGTTGTTGCGCCCCTGCACCACCGGCGCGTTGTTAGTGAAGGCGAGCCGCTTCACATGCCGGCGTTCGAAGTACGCCGCCCACGCCTCATGGTTGCCGACGACGTACTCCGGGAGGGCTCGTTCCTCCTCCGACAGGGAGGCCCGCACGCGCTCGATCTCAGCGTGGAAGTAGGCGGGATGCTCGACGACGGGCAGAGGAGGGACGGGTACGCCCCGGCGCTGAGCCTCCACTGTCCCGGCGCGCGCACGTCTGGGAGCGTAGGGTAGTTTGAAGGAAATATGCCCTACAGGCAATAATAAAGTTATTATTTATTTCCTTATATCATGATAAATGTTTATTATTCATGCTAGAATTGTATTAACCGGAAACTTAGTACATGTGTGAATACATAGACAAAACAAAGTGTCCCTAGTATGCCTCTACTAGACTAGCTCATTGATCAAAGATGGTTATGTTTCCTAACCATAGACATGAGTTGTCATTTGATCAATGGGATCACATCATTAGGAGAATGATGTGATGGACTAGACCCATCCGTTAGCTTAGCACTATGATCGTTTAGTTTTACTGCTATTGCTTTCTTCATGACTTATACATGTTCCTATGACTATGAGATTAGGCAACTCCCGAATACCGGAGGAACACCTTGTGCGCTATCAAACGTCACAAC
This sequence comes from Secale cereale, assembly GCA_902687465.1. Taxonomy (NCBI): domain Eukaryota; kingdom Viridiplantae; phylum Streptophyta; class Magnoliopsida; order Poales; family Poaceae; genus Secale; species Secale cereale. Next base: position 45,653,762 of record LR738711.1, on the reverse strand, counting down.
GTAACTGGGTGATTATAAAGATGCTCTACAGTGTCTTCGAAAGTGTTTGTGGTGTTGGCATAGATCAAGAATAGGATTTGTCACTCCATGTGTCGGAGAGGTATCTCTAGGCCCTCTCAGTAATGCACATCATAATAAGCCTTGCAAGCAAATGACTAATGAGTTAGTCACGAGATGATGTATTACGGAACGAGTAAAGAGACTTGCCGGTAACGAGATTGAACTAGGTATTGAGATACCGACGATCGAATCTCGGGCAAGTAACATACCGATGACAAAGGGAACAACATATGTTGTTATGCGGTTTGACCGATAAAGATCTTCATAGTATATGTAGGAGCCAATATGAGCATCCAGGTTCCGCTATTGGTTATTGACCGGAGATGACTCTCCGTCATGTCCACATAGTTCTCGAACCCATAGGGTCCGCACGCTTAACGTTTGATGACAATCGATATTATGAGTTTATGAGTTTTGATGTACTGAAGGTAGTTCGTAGTCCCGTATGAGATCACGGACATGACGAGGAGCCTCGGAATGTCAGAGACATAAAGATCGATATATTGGAAGGCTATATTCGGACATCGGAAAGATTCCGAGTGGTTCGGGCATTTTTCCGGAGTACCGGGAGGTTACCGGAACCCCCGGGAGAAGTTATGGGCCTTATGGGCCATAAGAAGGAAGCACACCAGCCCAGAAGGGGCTGTTGCGCCCCCCTTGGGCAGGAGGCCGAATTGGAAAAGGTTTGGGGGGTGGCGCCCCCCCTTTCCTTCTCTCATACTCCTCCTTCCTTTCCTCTCCTACTCCAACTAGGGAAGGGGGGGGATCCTACTCCTGGTGGGAGTAGGACTCCTCCTAGGTGCGCCATAGAGGGCCGGCCTCTCCCCCTCCTCCACTCCTTTATATACGGGGGTGTGGGGCACCCCATAGACACACAAGTTGATCTCTCACAGATGTGTGCGGTGCCCCCCTCCACGGAAACACACCTCGGTCATATCGTTGTAGTGCTTAGGCGAAGCCCTGCGACGGTAACTTCATCATCTCCGTCACCACGCCGTCGTGCTGACGAAACTCTCCCACGAGGTTCTACTGGATCAAGAGCTCGTGGGACGTCGTCAAGCTGAACGTGTGCTGAACGCGGAGGCTCCGTACGTTCGGTGCTTGATCGGTTGGATCGCGAAGAAGTTCGACTACATCAACCGCGTCACTAGACGCTTCCGCTCCCGGTCTACGAGGGTACATGGACACACTCTCCCCTCTCGTTTCTATGCTTCTAGTAGATAGATCTTGCGTGATCGTAGGATTTTTTTTGAAATACTACGTTCCCCAACAGTGGCATCATGAGCCAGGTCTATGCGTAGATGATATGCGCGAGTAGAACACAAGTGAGTTGTGGACGATACTAGTCATACTGCGTAATGCTATCTCTTGAGCTTGCGTTGTATTCCCTCGAAGAGGAAAGGGAGATGCAGCACAGTAGCGTAAGTATTTCCCTCAGTTTTTGAGAACCAAGGTATCAATCCAGTAGGAGACCACGCATGAGTCCCTCGCACCTGCACAAACAAATAAGAACTTCGCAGACAACGTGATAAGGGGTTGTCAATCCCTTTACGGTCACTTACGAGAGTGAGATCTGATAGAGATGATAGTATATATTTTTGGTATTTTTTTGTTTAATAAAACAACAAATAAAAGCGGTAAAATAAAGTAGATGTAGATTGATATGTTGAGAATAGACCCGGGGGCCATAGTTTTCTCTAGTGGCTTCTCTCATGATAGCGATATTCTACGGCGGGTAAACAAATTACTGTCGAGCAATTGATAGAAAAGTGAATAATTATGAGACTATCTAGGCATGATCATTGTATATAGGCATCACGTCCGAGACAAGTAGACCGACTCATGCCTGCATCTACTACTATTAATCCACACATCGACCGCTATCCAGCATGCATCTAGTGTATTGAGTTCATACGAACAGAGTAACGCCTTAAGCAAGATGACATGATGTAGAGGGATAAACTCAAGCAATATGATATAAACCCCATCTTTTTATCCTCGATGGCAACAATACAATACGTGCCTTGCCGCCCCTACTGTCACTGGGAAAGGACACCGCAAGATTGAACCCAAAGCCAAGCACTTCTCCCATTGCAAGAACTATAGATCTAGTAGGCCAAACCAAACCAATAATTCGAAGAGACTTGCAAGGATATTATGAGCACACATAAAAAGTTCAGAAGAACCAAATATCTTTCATAGATAACCTTGATCATAAACTCACAATTCATCGGATCTCGACAAACACACCGCAAAAAGAGATTACACCGAATAGATCTCCTCGAAGACCGAGGAGAACTTTGTATTGAGATCCAGAGAGAGAGAAGAAGCCATCTAGATACTAGCTATGGACCCGAAGGTCTGTGGTAAACTACTCACAACTCATGGTGAGGGCGATCATGATGATGATGAAGGCCTCTGTGATGGATCCCCCTCCGGTGGAGCTCCGGAACAGGCTCCAAGATGGGATCTCCACGGGAACAGAAGCTACGGCGGTGTAATTAGGGTTTTCTCTCTGTATACGGAGTTTCTGGGGTACGTGGACTTATATAGGAACAAGGAGGGCACCGGGGGCCACTTGAGGGGGCCTCGAGGCAGGGGGGCGCGCCCCCCCACCCTTGAGGGCCACCTCTCTGTCCCCTGACTTGGTCCTCAAGCTTCGCGTGCGTGATTTTCTCCGAAAATATCTCTCGCGAAGGTTTCATTCCGTTTGGACTCCGTTTGATATTCCTTTTCTGCAAAACCCTGAAATAGGCAAAAAAAAAAGCAGCAATCTGGACTGGGCCTTTGGGTTAGTAGGTTAGTCCCAAAAATGATATAAAAGTGAATGATAAAGCCCATTAAACATCCAAGACTTCATAAATAATAGCATGGAACAATAAAAAATTATAGATACGTTGGAGACGTATCAAGCATCCCCAAGCTTAATTCCTGCTCGTCCTTGAGTAGGTGAATGATAAAGAAAGAATTTTTGATGTGGAATGCTAACCAATATAGTTTTTCAATGTAATTCTCTTAATTGTGGCATGAATGTTCAGATCTGAAAGATTCGAGATAAAAATTTATATTGACATAAGAAATACCAATACTTCAAGTAATACTAACAAAGCAATCATGTCTTCTCAAAATACTAGGGCTAAAGAAAGTTATCCCTACAAAATCATATAGTCTGGCTATGCTCCCTCTTCATCACACAAAATATTCATATCATGCACAACCCCGATTTCAGCCAAGCATTTGTTTTCATACTCTATCTTTTCAAACCTTTCAACTTTCACGCAATACATGAGCGTGAGCCATGGATATAGCACTATGGGTGGAATAGAGGTGGTTGTGGAGAAGACAAAAAGGAGGGAGATAGTCTTACATCGACTAGGCGTATCAACGGGCTATGGAGATGCCCATCAATAGATATCAATGTGAGTGAGTAAGGATTGACATGCAACGGATGAACTAGAGCTAAATATGAATGAAAGATCAACAAAAGAAACTAGTGGGTGTGCATCCAACTTGCTTGCTCACGAAGACCTAGGGCATTTGAGGAAGCCCATCGTTGGAATATACAAGCCAAGTTCTATAATGAAAATTCCCACTAGTATATGAAAGTGACTAAACATGAGACTCTCTACAATGAAGAACATGGTGCTATTTTGAAGCACAAGTGTGGGAAAAAGATAGTAGCAATTGTCCCTTCTCTCTTTTCTCTCATTTTCTTTTGGAGGGGCTATCTCTCTTTTTTTATTAGCCCCTCTCTATTTTTTGGGCCATCTCTTTTTTTATTGGCCTTTCCTCACATGGGACAATGCTCTAATAATGATGATCATCACACTGTTTATTACAGCTCGTTATTACAACTCGATACCACAACAAGTATGACTCTATATGAATGCCTCCGACGGTGTACCGGGATATGCAATGAGTCAAGAGTGACATATATGAAAAATTATGCATGGTGGCTTTGCCACAACTACGATGTCAACTACATGATCATGCATGGCAATATGATGCGTGTCATATAAACGGAACGGTGGAAAGTTGCATGGCAATATATCTCGGAATGGCTATGGAAATGCCATGATAGGTAGGTATGGTGGCTGTTTTGAGGAACAATATGGTGGCTGTTTTGAGGAAGGATATATATTGGGTTTATGGCACCGGCGAAAGTTGCGCGGTACAAGAGAGGCTAGCAATGGTGGAAGGGTGAGAGTCCGTATAATCCATGGACTCAACATTAGTCATAAGAACTCATATACTTATTGCAAAAATCTACGAGTCATCAAAACAAAGCAATCAACACATGCTCCTAGGGGGGAGGTTGGTAGGAGTTAACCATCGCGCGCCCCCGACCTCCACACAAAGGTTGGCACTCTACAAATACCTCATGCTCTAACTTCGTCACATAGCGGTTCACCATACGTGCATGATATGGGAATCACTAACCTTAACACAAGTATTTCTCAGTTTCATAATAATTCCACTAGCATGACTCTAATATCACTTGAAAGGATCGAGATGGACCTAGAGGAGGGGGGGTGAATAGGTACAATTACAAATTTTAATTGTTACTTAGCAATTTTAGGCAATTGTGCGAAATAGGAAAGTGAGCCTAACAATTGCAAGTAAGATGCTTATAAAGCTAAGCTAATAACACTAGTAGGTAAGTATGGTAACATAATAAGATATAAGTAAGAACTTAAAGACAAGTAACCACAAGTAGAAAGTTAAGGTTAGGAATAACCGAAACTTCGAGAGACGAGGATGTATGCCGATGTTCACTTCCTTGGAGGGAAGCTACGTCACCGTTTAGAGAGGTGGGAGTTACCACGAAGGCACACCAACGCCATGAAGGCTCACCCTATTCTCTCTTTGAGATATCACCACGAAGGCGATTCCCAACCACTAGTGGTAGGTCTTTAGGTGACCTCCAAACCCTCACAAACTTTCCGGGGGTAATCACTGTTGGAAATATGCCCTAGAGGCAATAATAAAAGAGTTATTATTATATTTCCTTGTTCATGATAATCGTTTATTATCCATGCTACAACTGTATTGATTGGAAACTCAAATACACGTGTGGATGAATAGACAGACTTTGTGTCCCTAGTGAGCCTCTACAGGACTAGCTCGTTGATCAAAGATGACCGCGGTTTCCAGGTCATAGACATGAGTTGTCATTTGATAACGGGATCACATCATTAGGAGAATGATGTGATGGACGAGACCCAAACGTAAACATAGCTTTTGATCGTGTCAGTTATCGCTATAGTTTTCTGCGTGTCAAGTATAAGTTCCTATGACCATGAGATCATGTAACTCACTGACACCGTAGGAGTGCTTTGTGTGTGCCAAACGTCACAACGTAACTGGGTGACTATAAAGGTACTCTACAGGTATCTCCGAGGGTGTCTGTTGAGTTGACATGGATCGAGACTGGGATTTGTCACTCCGTGTGACGGAGAGGTATCTCCGGGCCCACTCGGTAATACGTCATCTCAATGAGCTCAAAGTGACTAAGTGGTTAGTCACGGGATTATGTATTACGGTAACGAGTAAAGAGACTTGCCGGTAACGAGATTGAACTAGGTATAGAGATACCGACGATCGAATCTCGGGCAAGTAACATACCGACGAGACAAAGGGAACTGTATACGGGATTGCCTGAATCCTTGACATCGTGGTTCATCCGATGAGATCATCGAGAAACATGTGGGAACCAATATGGGTATCCAGATCCCGCTATTGGTTATTGACCTGGGAGTGTCTCGGTCATGTCTACATGGTTTCCGAACCCGCAGGGTCTACACACTTAACGTTCGGTGACGCCAGGGTTGTTAGTGAGAAGAGTGCATGGTTACCGAAGGTTGTTCGGAGTCCCGGATGAGATCCCGGACATGACGAGGGTCTCCGGAATGGTCCGGAGACGAAGATTGATATATAGGATGAAAGGTTTCGGAGTACCGGAAGTGTTCCGGGGAGCATCGGGAAATCGGCGGAGTACCGGAAGGGATTTCGGGGGGGTCCGGAAGTTGTTCTGGGCCTATTGGGCCACAAGGGGGGACACCACAGCCCTCAGGGGGCTGTGCGCCCCCCCTGGGCCCTCTCCCCATGCGGCTAAGGGGGTGGGACCCCCTAGGGCTGGCCGCACCCCTTGGCCTTGGGGGGCAAGGCACCTAGGGGGGGAAACCCTAGGGCCTGGCCGCCCCCCCTTTCCCTGGCCGCCGCCCCCTCCCCTTGCCCTGGCCGCCGGCCCCTAGGGGGAAACCCTAGGGCGCCCTAACCTCTCCACCCCCCCTATATATAGTGGGGCAAAGGGAGGGCAGCCAACACAGTTTGTTCCTCGGTGCTGCCCTCCCTCTCCCGTTACATCTTCCTCTCCCGCGGTGCTTAGGCGAAGCCCTGCTGGAGTTCTTCTCCACCATCACCACCACGCCGTCGTGCTGCCGGTTCTCCATCAACCTCTCCTCCACCCCTTGCTGGATCAAGAAGGAGGAGACGTCCCCGAGCCGTACGTGTGAAGAACGCGGAGGCACCGTTGCTTCGGTGCTAGGTCTTCGGCGATCTGAATCGCGACGAGTACGACTCCATCATCCGCGTTCATAGCGCTTCCGCTTAGCGATCTACAAGGGTACGTAGATCACACTCTCCCCTCGTAGTTGCATCTACTAGATTGATCTTGGTGAACGGTAGGAAAATTTTTGTTTCCCATGCAACGTTCCCCAACAATCACAATGTTTGATTCCTCTCCGAAGAACTCCTACCGCCTGGAGTCTCCAACCTCCAAGAGTAACAAGAACGATGGGAAAAGCACAAGACTTGCTGATAACCCTCAACCGTAAGGGATCGAGATAGTCTTCGCGGGTAAGAATAACCCAATTTATTGATTCGACACACGGGGAGCCAAAGAGTATTTATAAGCTTTGACAGTTGAGTTGTCAATTCAACCGCACCTGAAATATACTTACTTGCAACAAAAGATAAATGGTAACAGTGATATGATAGCGATGATGGTGATAGTAAAAGTAAACAGCAAAAGTAAATAGTAAAGGTAAATGGCAAAAGTAGTAACTAGTAACCAACAGGATTTAAAACACTGTAGGCTAGGGAGATGGATGGTTGGGCGCTGCATGGATGAGATATATCATGATTCTAACTTGGGGCACGGCACACGGAAAAGTAATGATCATCTAGGCAAATATCAAACATTAGGTATGTATCCCGTAGGTAGTTGTGCATGCTTGCAATAAGAACTTGCACAACATCTTTTGTCCTACCATCCCGCTACGAACGGGGCCAAAAGGAACTTATGGAGATTAAGGTGCTCCTGTCAAAGAGCACCGGAACAAAGCAATGAACTCAATGGATACATGTAATCCTCAAACTACGGACCATCCCCTTTGGTGTCCCAAGCTGTCACTTTTGGGATCGCCGGTTCCGAACCGTAACAAGTGCAAACAAATCATAGGTAGGATCAAGAACACAAATATATTCATGCAAACACATATGGTTCAGATCTGAAATCATGGCACTCGGGCCCTAAGTCTCAAGCATTAAGAATAACAAGTTGAAGCAAAGATGATAAACACCATAGTAGATGATAGGCAACATGCCCCCAACGATCTGACAAACTATTACATGATCTAACTCATCCAATCCCTACCATCCCCTTCGCCTACAGCAGGGGAATTACTCACACATGGAAGGAGAAGTCATGAAGGGATGATGGAGTGGTGATGATGATGACGATGGCGACGATCTCCCCTCTCTGGAGGCCAATTCAGCCTCCAGATCAGCCCTCCCGAAGAAGAACAGAGGGTGACGGCGGCTCCGCGACGAAAACTGCGAAAAGAACTTCTGATCTGGGGTTTTCTCATCACGGGTAAAAATACGAGTCGAAGTAGGGCACTAGGGGGCGTGGGGCCCACCCAGGCGACCCCCCGGCGCGGCCAGGGGCTGGGCCGCGCCACCAGGGCGCCTGGGCCCCCCTGGTCCCCCTCTGGTCCCCCTTCTGGCTCCTGGTTCCTTCGGGTGTGTGGATTTTCTGTTATTTTTCGTGGATTTTTCTGAGATACCTAAAAATCCGTTTTCCTGCACACAATAAAACCATACAAGCAGCTCTGCTGAAAACAGCGTCAGTCCGGGTTAGTTTAGTTCAAATCATGCAAGAATGAGGTCAAAACAATATCAAAAGTGTTTGGAAAAGTAGATACGTTTGAGACGTATCAACTCCCTCAAGCTTAGCATATTGCTTGTCCTCAAGCAATTCAGTTCAACGAACTGGACGCGACAAAGAAAACTTTGACAAACTCTTTTGCTTCATTAGATGTATATAAGCATGTACTACGAAAAGAGTCTGGCAAGTATTGAAACAATGCTATGAGGACAATGCACGGAGCAATCCTTCTTTCAAGTGACCAATCACAAATACCTAAAAGTAAATAATATACTGCTGAAAAATCAAGACAAGATTACATTGCACATAGCTTGAGCATATTAGGGTGGTATCTCGCTAGCCTCCATGAGTGAAGCAAAACATAAATGCAGAAACTCCTCCAGAGTTTTAAAGGAGACTAGAACTAAGAATTTCAGAATAAATAATACCACAAGCATGCAGAAGACAATGTAATACTTTGGGACAATGCACATTACACTCAGAATGACAATTATGCTCTCCTAGTTGGTGCTTTGAAGAAAGAAGGTGGAAACTCTCGAACCGTGGAATTTGATGGCGAGGTTGAAAACCCGTGGTCGGAAAAAAAAACTAAACATGTACCAGAGCTCTTGGTTTTTAAAAACAGAGGTAAAAATGTTTTTGAGAGGTGCATATTTCGTCAACGAATGCTAGTAGATAACCCAATTACTTCTTGAGCTGGACAAGTTTCGAGGAACGGTTCCCGCACGGGGACGATCACATCCCCTTAATCTCCTTTGTTTATCACTGCCAAAGTTTTTTGATTTCTCATGAACAAAGCGTGAAGGAGGGTTTGTTTGTTGTATTATCTTTTATGAGCCGGGCGCACTCTATGCCAGTTCCTTCTCGTATTAGGGGTTTACAGATTAGACATGCAATCCCGGGGTGAAACTTGTCCAACTTAAAAAGATCATGAATTAACTACTACTTCCTCATGAGCTAAAACAGAGGCACAAAAGAGAAATGCTTTTGATTAATTTCGAGATGGTACACGAAAGTCTTCGTTAGGAATGGCAGGTAAATACCATGTATAGGAAGGTATGGTGGACTCATATGGCATAACTGGTTTTAAGGATTTTGGATGCACAAGCAGTCAGTCCACTTAGTACAGGTGGAGGTTAGCAAAAGACTGGGAAGCGACCAACTAGAGAGCAATAACGGTCATAATCATGCAGAGCGACAAAGCAACATTGAATCGGGCATGGAAGTGATATAACTATTCTAAAACTCAAAGATCATCAAGGCAGAGCAGACTTTTTAGTCTTAAACATGTGTAAACATGTGCCAAGTCAATCCAAAAATTCTCCAAAGGGAAATACCACCTTAGTATACCAAACTATGAACAGTGCAATGCATGTAAATCATTTCAATAACACATTATATACTCTAGCTATTCGAGACTAGCCACAAGGAAAGCATGAACCATTGGAAGAGCATTGTAAACATAGCACTATGTCGCTACAAGCTGGTCTCTAGATCATAAGTACAGGCATATGTACAAAAGTAGAAACAAGAAGAGTTCATACCGGTCTTCCTTGTTGCTTCCCTTCAGTCGATCTTCGTCATTACTGCCTCGTCACTTGCACGATCGAACATAGGAAATATAATTAAATGCCATCACGGACTCGAGCTGAACTCTGGAAACAAAGCAAACTAAAGAGAGAAAGGAAATCTTTTTGGATTATTTCAAAGGTTGAACGAAAGCAAAAGAAAGAGAAAATCTTTTTGTTGTTTTTGCAAAGAGAGAAATAAAGAAGAACGGGCAAAAACTTCGAAAAGATCAAAGCGAACAAAACGGATAATACAATGGAAAAGTGAGAGGGGCACGTACTCCCCCAAGCTTAGGCTTTTGGCCTAAGTTGGTAGCAGCTACTGCCCCCAGGAGCGTCCTGCTCCGGGGCTATGGTGGTGAGACCAAGGGTCGTAGAAGGATGCTGGCGCGTGATACGTCCAAAACGTATCTATAATTTCTGCTTGCTCCATGCCTCTTTTGGGTGATATTGCTATGATATTTATACACTTTCATACACTTTTGATCATATTTGGACTAACCTATTAACTCAGTGCACCCCAGTGCCAGTTTCTGTTTTTGGCTGTTTTTGTATTTCAGGTTTTCACGTTACGAGAACTGCCAGGAAAAATCCAGAAAAATTATATAAAAAATCAGCGTTCCAGAAACAATCGTGCGCCCGAAGGACAGCCGGGGGGGGGGGGGGCACCAGGGCTCCAGGCGCCCTGGCGGTGCGCCCCCCCTGGGCCGCGCCGGGGGGGCGCCTGGGCCCCCCGAGGCTCCTCCGATGCCCCCCTTTGGCATATATTTAAAGCGTCTCCCGAAGCCCTCGAAAGAGGAACTCTTTTCGCGATCCCATCTCTGTTCCGCCGCCGCCGCCGCTTCCAAGATCGGGAGCACCAGGAGAACTCTTCCCGGCACCTTGCCGGAGGGGAGGATCACCACCGGGAGCTTCTCCACCACCATGGACGCCTCCCGGATGAGTTGTGAGTAGTCTCCCTTGGACCATGAGTCCATGACCAGTAGCTATGTGATGTTCTCCTCCCGTTCTTGTGCTTCACTAATTAGTCCTCGTGAGCTGCCCTACATGATCGAGGCACATATGTAATCCTTATGCTGTTGCTATGATGAGTTTGCTGGGATCCGGTGGATTATGAGATTATGTTCAGATTGTGTTTGAGTAATATATTTGATTCACCTCTTTTATGTTTATGTTCGTAAGTAATTCTTGCATGTTCTCCATTGTTATTTATTGCTTTGGCCAAGTAGTAGGTAGTGACTCCAAGAGGGAACATTATGCTCGATTGTGGGTTCATGCCCCTCGATGACTAGTTTGAGTGACAGAAACATGAGTCTAGGGGATGTGCTGTTGCCACAAGGGGAAAAACAACGGTGCTTGTGCCCGCGTGTGCAAGGACTGTTTACTTTACGCAAAGTTCTTTTAATGCAGTTGTCTGTTGCTTTGAGTTTACACTATGGGTGGGGCTCGCAACTTAATACCAGCGAGATGTTCTGGATAAATATCTCAAGGTGGATGATTAGTAGTAGATATTGATGGATTTCGGTCTACTTACTTTGGCGTACCGCCCATGCTTTGAACCTCAACCTTTCTTGCAATGTAGTCAGCATTGGTTTGCGCACATGGTCATGTCAATTGCCCAGCTGTAATTCGTTTACCTCACATAGCTGTTTTATCGTCTTTTGGGAGAGAGACATCACTAGTGAACATCATGAGACTCCGGTCCATATTACCATCATTGATCACATCCGCTATTTACTTTTCCGCTATTTACTTACTATTGCAATTATACCTATCACTATTATCACTTGCGTTTGATCCTTTGTAAACTACAAGGCCGGAGGGATTGACAACCTCTCTGTACTCGTTGGGAGCAAAGTTATTTGTATCTGTGTGCAGGTCCACGTTGATTGCTAATATCCGGCGCCGTTAGCAGTTGACACCTTCTTGTTGAAACTGGGAGTCTCTGGGAAATCGATCCTTAGTATTACCAAGGGAAAACTTCTGCTACACTGCATCTCAAACCTTCCACTTGGGGTAACCAACGAGGGGTGAGAAGCCACCTAGCAGCGCGTATACCGAACTCCTCGGAGTCTCCCATGAGGAAGGGTCCGCACACCAAGCAGAGGAAGACCCTTCACCAAACTCGGTGGCAGTATCTCCCTGGAAAGGTGGTAACTCACCGTGCTCCTCCTCGTCGGGCACAACCCCCTCCATGGGGTTATGAAACTGATACTGGACCATGAACTCATCGAACTGGACAACATCAAAGGACCATCCGTTCCTGCGAGAAAAATTAAACAAAAGAGGTGCAGGTAGACGGATCTCGCGTTCCGCGGTAGTTCCGAAACGTAAGATATAAACAAGATTATCCAGCTCAGAAGCCATGGTAACAAACTTATGCCTTTTCATAGCAGCAAGATCAAAGCTTAAATAAGTAAAAGTATTATCATCAGGGTGTGGGGTGCCTCCAAGATGTTATAAGATAAGTGTGGCATAAACGCCACCATATAAGTCCCCCTTGTTACCGTTCATAGCAAGGCGTCGAGCAATTAAGGCACCCAGATTATAATCAGACCTCCTTGAGAGGGCTGCTGCCAGGATAGCAATATCCGGAGCAGAAATGCTGCTCGTGTTGTCACGAGCTAACACCCCTTTAGCAACATAATATGCAAAATACCTGAGGTGAGGAAATAAGATGCTGGAGATCTTCGACCGATGAATATCCCTCGTACCCATGCTGCAGAGAGAGTTAATGACGGTTTTCAGCTCGGAGGGCTGAGTGGCCATCCTAGCCGTCTTCCCAACGTTTGGCACACCTATTATTTCACAAAACCTTCCCAAAGTCATGGTGATAAGATCATTGTAAATTTTAAACTCAATAGCACCTGAATCAGGATTATATCTAAAACTGTTAATAAAACTGGAGGTGAGTTTTTGATATTGAGTAACACGACACGTGACGAGCCGTGTCAAACCTGCATTAGCATAAAGATTATAAAACTCATCCTTAATTCCCGCAGCTTCAAGGAATTCATCACATGGAAACGTCATTGCACGTGCTGGACTTGTGTCTTCCAACAACTCCAGGGGCACATGATCTTCATTATAGCTCACCCTAGCAGTCGAGGGTGAAGCTGCGGCTCTAGTAACTCGATCGGAGTGTGCAGGCCTCCTCTTCTCAAGCCACCCTTTTGCCCTTCCTAACAAACTCATTTCTGAATTTTTTGGCAATTTACAAAAACGAGGATTAAAACAAGATGAGTTAAGGCAAACTACTCAACTCACTTGCCCAAGGCATAAACTTACATCAAAACTTGGAAAATAACTTTCTACACATGCATGCAAGCTCATCTATACAGCACCAAGAACTACTAAATACTCACAAATGAAGCCACCAATCAAAAATCTAATTGGAGGGGTGGAGGAGTCACATACCAGGGAGTATTTGTTCAAAATCTCAGCTCAAATGATGGGCTGTAGAGAGAGATCGAAGAATCGCCTCCAAGAACAGCAAGAACACAAGAACAAGTGCAGAACTCGCGTTTTTGGAGAAAAAGAGAGAGGGAGGAAGAAGACATACCTGAAGGGGGGCCATGTGGGCCCCAAGCGCCCTGTGGGCGCGGCCAGGGGCTGGGCCGCGCCAGCTGGCCCCCTGGGCCACTGGTGGGTCCCCTTGGCTGGCCCCAGGTCCCTCTGGGTCTCTCCCGTCGTGGAAATTTTTATTTAAATTTTTCTGGAATTTTTCTGAAAACTTCACTGTTGAAAATTTTTCGAAGTTCAAAAAGCTGCGAAACTCTCTGAAAACTTGAAGTAGTGAGTAGTATTGTGAAGCTTCAAAACATAAATACTTGGTACAGCAAGTAGGACAAAAACTAAAAACAAATGAAAACATAACTAGCTCAACTTTTTATCTATATAAAACATGTTTACTAGTAAGGTTGATCAAGTCTTACCAACAAACATGCGATATATAGAGCAAAATGTCTCACCTCTCACAAAGTAATCACAGAACCTTTACCTTGATGGACATTGTCCCCACCATGATAGTTTTGTATTTGTGAGGCACATGTAGTGGACAATCCCATTCTCCAATCTTCACGGTCTCGATATTTTCTATAGAGTTGAGGCCATGCCTCCTGTCGATCTTTTTTGGAAAATATACCATGTGTTCTTTATCATTCACATGGAAGGTAACCTTCCCTTTATTGCAATCAATAATAGCACCTGTGGTGTTAAGAAAAGGTCTACCAAGAATAATGGACATGCTCCCATCCTCGGGCATGTCAAGCACAACAAAATCAGTAAGAATCAAACAATTAGCAACTTCTACGGGAACATCCTCACAAATACCTATCGGGACGGCGGTTGACTTGTCAGCCATCTGAAGGGAGATATCTGTAGGAATTAGTTTCTCTAAACAAAGCCTCTCGTAAAGAGAGAGAGGCATAACACTCACTCCTGCTCCAAGATCACATAAAGCAGTTTTGACATAATTATTCATTATGGAGCAAGGAATGGTGGGTATACCTGGATCACCGAGCTTCTCAGGAATCTTGCCACTGAAAGAGTAGTTAGCAAGCATAGTAGATATTGCTTCATTAGGAACTTTTCTTTTATTAGTGACAATATCTTTCATATATTTTGAATAAGGAGGTAACTTAATAGCTTCAGTCAAAGGAATTTGAAGAAAAAGAGGTTTAATCCACTCACAAAACTTATTGTAATGCTCTTCTTCTTTGGATTTGATGGACTTACCTGGAAAGGGCATGGGTTTCTGCACCCATGGTTCTCTTTCCTTCCCATGTTTTCTTGCGATGAAGTCTTCTTTAGTGTACCTCTTACGTTTGTCAGGTGCTTCTTCTTCTTGAACTTCAGCCGGATCATTCTTCTCATTATCCTTACCTTCAGGTTCAGCACCGTCTTCAGTCTCAGCATCGGAGATAGATACACTGTTTGGATCAACAGCTGGCTCTTCATCTGCAATAGGATCATTAGAATTGTCAGCCTCCTTATGTTTTTTCTTCTTCTTTGGAGAGCCAACAATTTCTTCTTCCTGCATTTGAGAATCTTGCTCGATTCTCTTCGGATGCCCCTCTGGATAGAGAGGATCTTGAGTGCTAGTTCCTCCTCGGGTCTTAATCCCAAAAGCCTGCAAATTATCTTGTTTGGCATTGTTAGCAAGCAAATCTTTTTGCACATTAGAAATTTGGTCAAGCTGAGTTTTAACCATATGAAAATGCTTCACAAGACATTGAACATCATTAACTGTTCTACCTAGAACATCAAGCAAACTTTTGATAGCAAGGGAATTATCATGCAACTGACTTTGTATCCTCTCATTAAAATGATTTTGTTTCATAATAAAATTATCAAACTCATCTAAACATTGATCAGGAGGCTTACCATGAGGGATGTCACTTGCGTTGAAATCTAAAAGAGAGTGTACCTCTACCATAGGAGGGCGAGCGGTAGGCTCACACAGCTTCTCAATAGGGGGTAGATTCTTCACATCTTCAGCTTTAATATCTTTCTCTTTAATAGACTTCTTTGCTTCTCGCATATCTTCGGGGCTTAGAACAAACATGCCCCTCTTCTTTGGTGGTGGAGGTGGTTCAAGGACGGACCAATCTTCATGGTTTTTGGCAATCCTGCCCATCAAATCTTCTGCATCTTCCGGCTCCTTTTCCTGAAAACACAACCAGCACAACTGTCCAAATAGGACCTGGATTCATCAGTTAAACCAGCATAGAATATAACGATTAATTCGTTCTTAGGGACTTCATGTCCTGGTCTAGCCCGAATCAGACCGCAGTACCTCCCCCAAGCTTTAGGGAGGGACTCATCCTGCAACTGTTTAAAGTTATAAATTCTTTGTAAAGCAGCATGTTGCATGTGAGCAGGAAAGTACTTATCAACAAAAGAGTGAGCTAAGTCTTGAGGACTCTTAATGGAACCGCATGGAAGCGAATCATACCATGCTTTAGCACCTTCCTTCAAGGAGAAAGGAAGAAGCTTGGGGATATAAAAGTATCGTATCTTCTCATCTGTGGTAAATAGGCCACCCAACTCACCGAGTTTAGTCAGGTGTGCAATAGCATCATCATTTTCTCTGCCATAAAAGGGGTCAGCTTCAACCATAGGTATAAGTGAAAGATCAACAGAGAAATCATAATCAGGATCATCAATGCATATAGGAGATGTAGCAAATTCAGGATCAGGAACTGTTTTGTTCTTCAAAGAGTGTTTTTCAAATAGTTTCTTAATAACTTCAGGGTCAGAGCCATAAAACTCTGTCAGTTCCCTGCATAAACCTTCATCAAGCATATAGTAATCATCATCAAGGAGTCTCTCCTTGAGTTTACTCAAATCAGGGTAATCATAAGTTTCACCAATAGGGTAGCGAGTAACAGGAATTTCAATTCTAGACTTTTTAGCAGCAACAGCAATTTGTTTTTCAAGAGCATAACCAAGTGAGCTAATATCATCAACAGTAGTAGAAGCATCATCAAGAGTATCGGACATAGTAACTGATTCAGTAGGAGCATCATGTGGTGGTGGTGAGGCAAACTTACTCATAACAGAAGGCGAATCAAGTGTAGCACTAGTGCTCAGAACAGTACCTCTTTTTGTAGTAGATAGTAAGATCGGAACCTTGGGGTCTCCTTTCTTACCCATAGTGGATGAAGTGCAGCAGGTAGGATACTTCAAGTAGACTTGTAAATATTGCTATGCTCCCCGGCAACGGCGCCAGAAAACGGTACTTGATAACCCTCAACCGTAAGGGATCGAGATAGTCTTCGCGGGTAAGAATAACCCAATTTATTGATTTGATACACGGGGAGCCAAAGAGTATTTATAAGCTTTGATAGTTGAGTTGTCAATTCAACCGCACCTGAAATATACTTACTTGCAACAAAAGATAAGTGGTAACGGTGATATGATAGTGATGGTGGTGATAGTAAAAGTAAACAGCAAAAGTAAATAGTAAAGGTAAATGGCAAAAGTAGTAACTAGTAACCAGCAGGATTTAAAACACTGTAGGCTAGGGAGATGGATGGTTGGGCGCTGCATGGATGAGATATATTATGATTATAACTTGGGGCACGACACACGGAAAAGTAATGATCATCTAGGCAAATATCAAACATTAGGCATGTATCCCGTAGGTAGTTGTGCGTGCTTGCAATAAGAACTTGCACAACATCTTTTGTCCTACCATCCCGCTACGAACGGGGCCAAAAGGAACTTATGGAGATTAAGGTGCTCCTGTCAAAGAGCACCAGAACAAAGCAATGGACTCAATGGATACATGTAATCCTCAAACTACGGACCATCCCCTTTGATATCCCAAGCTGTCACTTTTGGGATCGCCTGTTCCGAACCGTAACAGGTGCAAACAACTCATAGGTAGGATCAAGAACACAAATATATTCATGCAAACACATATGATTCAGATCTGAAATCATGGCACTCGGGCCCTAAGTGTCAAGCATTAAGAATAACAAGTTGAAGCAAAGATGATAAACACCATAGTAGATGATAGGCAACATGCCCCCAACGATCTGACAAACTATTACATGATCTAACTCATCCAATCCCTACTATCCCCTTCGCCTACAGCAGGGGAATTACTCACACATGGAAGGAGAAGTCATGAAGGGATGATGGAGTGGTGATGATGATGACGATGGCGATGATCTCCCCTCTCCGGAGGCCAATTCAGCCTCCAGATTAGCCCTCCCGAAGAAGAACAGAGGGCGGCGGCGGCTCCGCGACGAAAACTGCGAAAAGAACTTCTGATCTGGGGTTTTCTCATCACGGGTAAAAATACGAGTCGAAGTAGGGCACCAGGGGGCGTGGGGCCCACCCAGGCGACCCCCTGGCATGGCCAGGGGCTGGGCCGCGCCACCAGGGCGCCTGGGCCCCCCCTGGTCCCCCTTCTGGCTCCTGGTTTCTTCGGGTGCGTGGATTTTCTGTGATTTTTCGTGGATTTTCCTGAGATACCTAAAAATCCGTTTTCCTGCACACAATAAAACCATACAGGCAGCTCTGCTGAAAACAGCGTCAGTCCGGGTTAGTTTAGTTCAAATTATGCAAGAATGAGGTCAAAACAATATCAAAAGTGTTTGGAAAAGTAGATACGTTTGAGACGTATCACTTGCTCAAGTCACAAATTCCTTTGGTGCAAAGAAGAGGAGGGAGTGGATCTATCACTTGATTGGACAACTTCTCACGAATGCCTTCAAATCCTTTTGGGATCTAAGATTTGGTGTATCAAGGTGAGAGAGAGTGTGAATGTGTTCTTGAGTAAGCTCAAAGTGAATGGTCGGCTCTCTCTTGTGGAAGAAGAAGACTATATATAGTCATAGTAGAGAGCAGACCATTGTGAAGAAAAACGTGCAGCAAGTGTCGGACGTCCGGTGGAACAGGTAGCACCGGACGTCCGACGAAGGCCTGACGGTTCACCAGACGGGGCCACGTAGCATACTGTGTGCACAGTTTGTCGGACGTCCGGTGACCGGACGTTTGGAGCGTTTTGGACATCCGCTATTTTCTTTGTGTGAAGAAGTGTCGGACATCCGGAGTGTGCCAGACGTCCGTTAGGCGCTGAGGGACCGGTCGTCCGGAGGAGACCGGAAAACCGTTATTTAGCTTTTGTTGAGGAATACCGGACGTCCGGAGCGTGTCGGACGTTCGTTAGGCGCTGAGGGACCGGACGTCCGGTAGATACCGGTCGTCCGGTAGGCTGTGAAGGTCCGGACATCCGTAGAGTGTCGGACGTCCGGTGATAACTGAACACAAATGTTTAGTTGCTCATACCTCTAGGTGCACAAAATATTATAATTGATATGGATAGAGTAGAGATGATGTGGGAGGATACTTTGTATGTTTTGAGCAAGCCGTTCACAATATCCACCGATCCCCTCTTAATAGTGCGGGATCCCTATACTCAGAACCAAACCGAAAATCAAGCTAGAAGCTATTGTCTTGTATATCCATTCTTGAGTGATGTAGATTTGTCTGTATTCATGATCCACACACGCATTGAAACATAATCCTGAGATATACTTGATAAACATGATTAGTCCCATATATGCATTGTGTCATCAATCATCAAAATATAATTAAAGGCAAGATTGCACTTTCAATCTCCCCCTTTTTGGTAGTTTATGACAACATGCATGCACTTCTCAAAAACTGTAGTAAAGACTTTCAAATATCGAAATGATGTTGTGGAGCTCCCCCTAAATAGGTGCATGAACAATAATAAACAAGAAGAGAGGAGCTCCCCCTCAATATGATATCATGACAATCTCATTCACAAGATATCATAAACCAATCTCATACCCATGATATAATGCAATATTTCGATAGATAGATATGTGCATCACATAATAGATAAAGGTTCAACTCATAGCACATCATAACAGGTTCACATCATAGGTTCGATACAAATCTCACATCATTACATAAATAGATAATTTCCTAGAGAAGTGCCTACCCCCCCTTTGGCAGCTACTACCCAAAAGGTGTCAGATCATCATAAAGCATCATCATCATCATCATCATCGTGAGTACCACTGCCACCAGCCTCGTCAAGGAATTCAGACCACTCTGGACCCGAGGGAAAGCCAAAGTCAGAAGGCGGATCATCTCAAAGACGTTCATCATCACTCACATCGAATACTCCGGAGTCTCTCAGACGAGCCTTCAGAGCATTCTTGGAAGTAACCATGCGAGTGACTACATCATGATTCTGGGAACACTGAAAGGTAATAGCCTTCATCATGGCAGAGTGAGCTTTCCCAAGAAAGCGGGCAATGCGTCCAAGAGATGAAGAACCGGAAGGAGCAGTGGGCGGAACATAAGCAGCAGCTCGGCGAGGATGAGTAGAGGAGGAAGAGGGCCTGACCCAGTCATCCGCCATGTGGGATGGAATAACCCACTGCTCATGTAAATGAGTGCGGACAATGGTAAAAGGCGCCACACTCTCAATAAATGCCTGAAGATAGGGGGCATGAGGAAAGACCCGCTTGAATTGATAAGAAGTGAGACGGATCTCATGCCACATAAAATGAGGAACATTTATCTTCCCTTTGGGTGCCGTGTAGAGACGATGCATGAGGTCGATGCAATAGCTATTGCACGACCCTTTGTCTCCCATCTTAGGGTAGACGGTACGAATGACGCACTGAAAGATGATGTAGAAGGGAGAGCGCCAGATTGACACTTGGTTTAGATCTTTCTCTTTCTCCTCCTTAGTCATCTCAGTTATGGGTTTGAGGAGATCCATGCAAACATTTATGCCTTTGGGCTTATGGCGGGGATCATCCTTGTGTATTTTGAACCCACTATCAGGAAAACCCAGAGCAGCGACAAATTGGGAGTATGAGGCTGTAAGCACTGTGTTGGAGGTCATCCAAGTGATAGTGTTGTTGGGGTGAAAGTGACATGTGGCATAAAATTGATGGATGACACCATGGTTAAAATCATGCTTAAAGGAAAAAGGAGCAGCAAGACCCGATGTCTCAATGAGTTCAATGGCTCCCGGATACTTCACCGGATGAGAACGAATATGCTCAAGATTGATGCACAAATGTAAAGACAGAAACTTAGGTAAAATGACAGTGGTGAAAATATCTGCCTGGACATTGGTGCGAAAACGATCATCCGTGGAGTCGCTAACAACCATAAATTGGTCTACATCACGACGAAGTGCAAGATATGATGCGATGGGAATGGTATTGAACCGCTTAACTTTTCGACCATGAGAGAGAGGAGGCTCAAGGGAAACCACCGGACGTCCGAAAAAGGAGCATCACCTTGAGGCTGAACTGGTGGAGGAGGGGGCTTAAACGTGGGTCGCCGAGTCCCGAGCTTGGGTGCAGTTGTGTGAGCATATCCAAATTCCTCCCTCTCCATAGCTTCGAGTTCATCCTCAAAGTCGGATTCCTCTGATGAGGAGTCGCTTGTGGGGCTGCGAGGCTGGGCGGCGCGCTTCTTAGGGCGAGCATGTTCTTGGGAGTCATCGGAGCCGCCAAGGCGAGACGGGCGAGCGACCCCACCGGTGGCCTCCTTGCATGCGGAGTGTTTGACCTTTGGCATCCCGACCTAGAAGAAGGAGAAGGACCCAAAATCAACACCCTACTCTCATAGATCGAGGGCAAACCCGAGGGAAGAGAGGAGGAGAAGAAGAAGGGGCTACCTTGGAGTGGACGAACGAGAAGGAGAGGTGCCGTAGAGAGGGGCGACGACGAGGGGATGACAACGATGTGGAGCAGGACGCGGCCGACCAGGCGACGGGCGAGGGCCCCCCCGGTGGCGGCCAGGCGATTGGGGACGGCGGACTGGAGAAGGCAACATATTTTAGGGTAAAAATGCCTTCCACGCGCCCCGCCTTATATAGATGGTCCAGGTCTATCCCGGACGTCCGGTGGTTTCCGGACGTCTAGTCCTAAAACAATTAGTGGAAATCCGATCGTACCGGACGTCCGGTATACAGTTGACAGAAGGGTTTTGATGGACGTCCGGTGCGTACCGGACGTCCGGAAGCACTCGGAACACCGGACGTCCGGAAAGTACCGGACGACTGGAGGATCTCAGGATTTTGGTCTTAGGGCATTTTGTAGTGAGATGATGACACTTACATGAATCTTCGACTCTATGAGACAACTTGCTTGGTCACTATTTTTACTCTATGAGCGGTGGCTGATGCCACCATGTTTGAGCATATGTGATATGATACCTCAAGAATGTTGGCTTGGGTGCATAGTCACTACTCCATCCTATTAAAGCACCATATGACATGGTAAGCTTTGAGAGTGTTTGTTCTTTTTATGCATTGTATAGGGTTGAGAGTACTCATGAGTTGAGTGTCTCCCCCTAAATATATGCCTACATCAAGACGAGATATTAAGTTTATGCATGAATGGGTACTAGATTTCACATAATATTGTCAAGCTCCAAGATACCAAGTTCACGCCTAAGTTGACAA
The DNA here is from genome assembly GCA_902687465.1 of Secale cereale. NCBI lineage: Eukaryota > Viridiplantae > Streptophyta > Magnoliopsida > Poales > Poaceae > Secale > Secale cereale. Next base: position 45,631,987 of record LR738711.1, on the reverse strand, counting down.
AACCTAGCTTCATCCAATGGCTTCGTGAAGATGTCTGCAAGTTGCATATATGTACCAATGTGGGCAACATCAATGTCACCATTTTCCACATGATCTCTCAAGAAATGATACCGAATGTCAATGTGCTTGGTGCGAAGATGATCTTTGGGATTCTCAGCAATGTTGATGGCACTTTCATTATCACATAGAAGAGGCACATGTCGATAGGTGATACCGTAATCCTTCAAAGTTTGCCTCATCCATAGTAATTTAGTTCCACAACTGACAGCTGCAATGTATTCTGCTTCACAGCTGAAGAGGGCGATACAATTTTGTTTCTTGGAGGACCAACTGACCAACGAGCATCCAAGAAATTGGCATGCACCGGAGGTAGACTTGCAGTCCACTTTGTCACCAGCCCAATCAGCATCTGTGTACCCAATGAGATCAACTTAGCATCCTTGGGGTACCATAGACCCAACTTTGGGGTGTGAACAAGGTATCTGAGAATATGCTTAACCGCCTTATGATGGCTTTCCCTAGGGGAAGCTTGAAATCTAGCACACATGCATACACTAAACATGATGTCTGGTCTAGATGCACAAAGATAAAGCAATGAACCAATCATAGAGCGATAAATAGATGGGTCAAAAGGAATACTGTTTGTGTCTTTAGTGAGGACATTTGTGGTTGGCATGGGTGTCTTACATGGACTAGCATCAGACATGCCAAACTTTGTTAGGATGTCCTTGAGGTATTTTGCTTGAGACAAGAAAATTCCTTCTTGAAATTGTTGAATTTGAAATCCGAGGAAGAATTTCAAGTCCGCATTGAGTGACATTTCAAAATTCTTGGTCATTGAAGCCGCAAACTTCTTGCATAAATGAATGTTAGGAGAACCAAAGATTATATCGTCTACATAGATTTGGCATAATATCAAGTCACCCTTGTGTCTCTTAGTAAAAAGAGTGGGATCGATCACCCCTCTCACAAACCCATCATCGAGTAGAAACTTCTTAAGATGATCATACCAAGCACAAGGTGCTTGTTTGAGGCCATACAAAGCCTTATGAAGTTTGTACACGTAGTTTTTGTGATCGAGATCAACGAACCCAGGTGGTTGTGATACATATACTTCTTCTTGTAGAGGACCGTTAAGGAAAGCACTCTTCACATCCATTTGATGTAATGTAAATCCATTGAAAGCAGCATAAGCAAGTAAGATGTGAATAGATTCGAGACGGGCAACGGGAGCAAAGGTCTCACCAAAGTCCAAACCTTCAACTTGTGAGTACCCTTGTGCCACTAACCTTGCCTTGTTTCGGATGATGACACCATTCTCATCTTGCTTGTTCTTGAAAATCCATTTTATTCCAATGACATTGTGTTCTGTAGTTGGTCTCTCCACCAGAGACCATACTTGGTTGCGTTCAAAACTGTTCAACTCTTCTTGCATAGCAACGAGCCAATCGTTGTCCATCAATGTGTCTTGTACCTTGACAGGCTCAATACTAGACACAAACGAGAAGTGAGCACAAAAGTTTGTCAAATGTTTACGAGTGACTCTACCTTCGGATATGCCGGTGAGAATTTTATCAACATCAACACGACCGGCCACACGAGGCATGATGGAGGTGAGAGTTTCACGAGGTTCAACTTCATGTCCACCATCCACGTCATCAACATAGGGATCATTGATGTGTGGTGGAAGATCTTCTTCTTCGTGTTGCATTTGTTGAGGTTCATCATCCATGATTGCACTTTCTTGCTCTTTTTCTTGTTGAAGATCTTGTTCTTGACGATGATCATAGTGAAGGACTTGATCTTCATCTGGTACTTGAGTTGTGGGCATTGGTTGAGGATTTTGATCTTGTGGTGGTGTGGGTGTTGTAATGGTTGGATATATAGGGAGTCGTGCGTCATCTTCCATATCATCATGAGGTTCTTGTTCCATTGGAAGAAGAACACCAACACCCATGTTCAAGATATCTTGAGAGGAATCTTCATCACCTACATCACTTAGATCAACTTGCTCTCCATGAGAGCCATTAAATTCATCAAACACCACGTCACAAGTTTCTACAACACATCCATTGCATTTGTTGTAGACCCTATAGGCATGGGAGTTTGATCCATAACCAACAAATATACCCTCAATAGTTTTGGATTGAAATTTTCCTAACCGTTCTTTCTTGTTGAGTAAGAAGCACTTACATCCAAACACACGGAAGTACTTGACATTTGGTTTGTTTCCGGTTAGGAGCTCATATGGGGTCTTTTCCAAGATTGTGCGGAGGAAAAGACGGTTTGAGGCATGACATGCAGTGTTGACGGCCTCGGCCCAAAAGCTATATGGTGACTTGTACTCATCCAACATAGACCTTGCCATCTCCACAAGAGTACGGTTCTTTCTTTCGGCTCCATTTTGTTGAGGAGTGTAGGGGGCGGAGTATTGATGCTCAATCCCCTCGTCACTGAGAAACTCTTCCAAGGTGTAGTTCTTGAACTCGGAGCCATTGTCACTTCTTATTGCCAAGATTTCTTTGTCAAACTTGCGTTGAGCTTGTTTGGCAAAATCAATGAAGGTGAACTTCGTCTCGTCTTTGGACTTGAGGAAGAACACCCATGTATATCTTTAGTAATCATCAACAATGACAAGACCATACTTTTTCCCACCAAGACTATCCCATGAAGGAGGCCCAAAGAGATCCACATGAAGGAGCTCCAATGGCCTTGACATAGATACAATATTCTTGGGTGGGTGCTTTGATTGATGTTGCTTCCCGGCTATGCATGCACTACACACATGATCTTTCTCAAAAGAAATATTAGTTAATCCAAGGATGTGATTCCCCTTTAAGAGGTCTTGAAGATTTCTCATGCCGACATGGGCTAGCCGGCGATGCCATAGCCATCCCTTGTCGGCTTTGGCCATTAGACAAGTTGCATGGAAGGTACTCTCTTTCGAGAAATCAACCGTGTAAAGGTTGACATCCAACTTTCCAACAAAGGCCACTTCAAGAGTATCTCTCTTAAAGACTTTCACATCCGTTAGTCCAAATAGTGTATCATAACCAACAGAAGCCAATTGACGAACGGAAAGTAAATGATATTTAAGAGATTGGACAAGCATGACATTTGCAAGTGACATGTCATTTGTGATAGCTACCTTACCCAATCCAAGTACCTGTCCTTTTGTTCCTCCACCAAACACGATGCTCATAAATGGTTGAATGGCTTCCATGAAATCGTAGAGCAATTTGCAGTCTCCGGTCATATGGTTGGTTAATCCACTATCGATCACCCATTTGACTCCATCGGAGAAGGCAACCTACACACAATTCACGACTTGGTTAGAGGCACCCATTTTGCAATGGGACCTCTCACATTAATCACAAGGGTCTTAGGAACCCAAATAGTATAGAAACGAAATGCATTATGAGGACCAACAAATTTAGCATAAACCTCTCCATCCTTTGTTTTATGAAGCACATAGGATGGAGGCATGAAACCCTTAGGTTTGATGGGAGTGGGTAGGTCCCTAGTGGCCTTCCCACTCACAACCTTGGTGACTTGACTCTTCCCTTTCTTCCTCTGCCCTTCACGTACAAATGTCTCCTTGAGAGGAGTGCTGCACTTTTGAGTGGAGGTTTTCGTCTTGCTTGTGCTTGGGTCATACCCAAGTCCTTCCTTTGCGAAGACTTCATTGTGACGGCTCAATACTTCATTAAGGTTCTTTTGTCCTTGAGCACACATCGTGAGTCCTTTCTCAAGCTGTGCTTTTAGAAATCGATTTTCCTCACAAATAGATGCTAGATCACAACTTGCGTTAATAGTACATGCATCAACATTTATAACAGGAGAGGAGTAAGCCTTGGCTAGAGTTTCAAGATAAGTAAGTTTGAGTGTCTCAAAGCTCTTTCTAAGAAGGGTGAGCTCATTTTCCTTAGTCTTAAGAGATACAGATAGAAGCTCACAATCCTTAGAGAGAGTAGCATGAGACCTCACAAGTTTGCTCTTATCATTTATCAACTCCTTGAAAGAGATTTCAACTTTTGCCAAGGAAACAGGTTTCTTGGCATGTTCATCAAGGTTTGTACCAATTTTTATGCATAGTTCATCATTTTTTGCTTCCTCATATAGGACTTTCCGCTCAAGGATTTCGTATTTTTCCTTTTCCTCGATGACGAGGGTTTCGAGTTCCTTAATGGTGACGGTGTGCTTACTCACCATCTCCATGAGCATACGAAACATAGTGAGTTTCTTTCCTTTGAGGGAACACATAAATTTTTCTAGTTTAGCATACATAGGATCATTCTCATCATTATCCTCATGATTATCCTCCGCATCAAGGTATTCATCATTAGGAGTAGGCGGAGAGAAAAGAGGAGGATCCGAACGAGAGGTTACCTTAACTTTGTCTGAAGAGGTTTGTTGCTCATGGTCCTCAACGATGGTGTTGGCCATCAAACACTTGTGTGCGTTACCCTTGTAGTCTTTCATGTAGTTGTAGGTGACAACCTCACCAATTTTGTTGACTAGCCTCAAGGTGTTTTGAGGATCTTGAGCAACACCGGCAACACCTCCAACATCATCGGGATCGGAATCTTCTTGGGCAATCATGGCCCTTCCATCTCTCTTCTTAAGCTTGGAGTTCACAGGGTTTGGCAATTTCTTCTTTACAAAGTTCTTGCGAAATCTGGGCTTATCTTCTCTCTTCTCATATGGGCACTCATTGGAGAAGTGATTCGTCTCATCACAGTTGTAGCAACTTCAGACCTTCTTCTTTTGAAATCTTCCTTTGAATTTTCCTGCGCTGAACTTCTTCACAAAGAGAGCAATGTCTTCATATGAGGGTCCCTCTTCAGAGTCACTTTCATCACCTTCTTCATCATCTTCTTCCTCACTTTCTTCTTCTTCACATACTTGTTTAGCCCTCAAGGCTAAGTTGGTCACGGAAGATGAATTTCCATGCATAGCAAGATGTCTTGTAGCATTTGCCTTGGATTCTTCAAATAGTTGAAAGGTGGATATGATGTCATCTGGAGTCATTTCCTTGAATCCATGGTGTTTCTTTATGTCCCACACCATCTGATGATGATACGGAGCAAGAGCATGTAGCAACTTGTCCACAAGGAAACGCTTCGTCAAGTTGAATCCATCTTGTGTCTTGTCACAGTCACAGGACTCTATGTCAGAGATAAGCGTCATCAGGCACTCATTGAGCTGGTTGGGGGTTTCACCTTTCTCCATACATAAGTTTTGCAAATGACCTTTGGCAATCTCATACTGTGCAAGCCGGAGGGAGGAGGTGCTAGTTTTGGATCTCACAATGCTATCCCACAAGTCCTTGACACTGGTGATGTGTATGAATGGTCTCCTTTGCTTTTCACTCATTCCTTTCCTTAACAACATGATTGCAGTGTCGTTGAGATGTCTGTTATATATTTCTCTTGGAGTGAGGTTCTTTGGATCAACAGGGTTGTAGCCATCCTCCAAGATGTCCAACATCTCATCATTTGCGTACCTAAGATGATCCTGCATAGCAACTCTCCACATAGAAAAATCAGCCTTTTATCAAGCACGGGAGGTTCACCCCCATGCCTATAATTTGTTTTTTCATCTTCAGTTTTCGCATATAGCCATGGAACACTAGAGTGACCACTATTAGGAGGTTGTTGGTCAAGAGAAGGAATAGGCGTAGTTTGCCTCAAACCCACACCACACAGACTAGGGCGTAGCGTAGAATCCGTGGTTAGTGCGGCTAACCTTATTTTGACCAAGGCCTCAAGAGAAGCATCATGCTCCTCCTTTTGCTTAGCAAGGGACCGTTCTAGATCCTCAAAGGTGAAGGTCTGGACTCCCGAAGAAGTCGAGACCTGGTCTTTCGGATCTACAACAAGGGGAGTCCCATCGGGGTTCATCTTGCTCTAGGGCGGTTAAGCCACAAGAATAGAGCACGAGGCTCTAATACCAATTGAAAGGATCGAGATGGACCTAGAGGGGGGGTGAATAGGTACAATTACAAATTTTAATTGTTACTTAGCAATTTTAGGCAATAGTGCAAAATAGGAAAGTTAGCCTAACAATTGCAAGTAAGATGCTTATCAAGCTAAGCTAATAACACTAGTAGGTAAGTATGGTAACACAATAAGATATAAGTAAGAACTTAAAGACAAGTAACCACAAGTAGAAAGTTAAGGTTAGGAATAACCGAAACTTCGAGAGAGGAGGATGTATGTCGATGTTCACTTCCTTGGAGGGAAGCTACGTCACCGTTTAGAGAGGTGGGAGTTACGACGAAGGCACACCAACGCCACGAAGGCTCACCCTATTCTCTCTTTGAGATATCACCACGAAGTCGATTCCCAACCACTAGTGGTAGGTCTTTTGGTGACCTCCAAACCCTCACAAACTTTCCGGGGGGTAATCACAATGTTTGATTCCTCTCCGAAGAACTCCTACCGTCTAGGAGTCTCCAACCTCCAAGAGTAACAAGAACGATGGGAAAAGCACAAGACTTGCTCAAGTCACAAATTCCTTTGGTGCAAAGAAGAGGAGGGAGTGGATCTATCACTTGATTGGACAACTTCTCACGAATGCCTTCAAATCCTTTTGGGATCTAAGATTTGGTGTATCAAGGTGAGAGAGAGTGTGAATGTGTTCTTGAGTAAGCTCAAAGTGAATGGTCGGCTCTCTCTTGTGGAAGAAGAAGACTATATATAGTCATAGTAGAGAGCAGACCGTTGTGAAGAAAAACGTGCAGCAAGTGTCGGACGTCCGATCATTACCGGACGTCCGGTGGCACAGGTAGCACCGGACGTCTGAGGAAGGCCGGACGTTCGGAGCCTGACGGTTCACCAGACGGGGCCACGTAGCATACTGTGTGCACAGTTTGTCGGACGTCCGGAGTGTGTCGGACGTCTGGTGACCGGACGACCGGAGGGTTTCGGACATCCGCTATTTTCTTTCTGTGAAGAAGTGCCGGACGTCCGTTAGGCGCTGAGGGACCGGTCGTCCGGAGGAGACCGGAAAACCGTTATTTAGCTTCTGTTGAGGAATACCGGACGTCCGGAGCGTGTCGGACGTCCGTTAGGCGCTGAGGGACCGGACGTCCGAAAGATACCGGTCGTCCGGTAGGCTGTGAAGGACGTTCGTAGAGTGTCGGACGTCCGGTGATAACTGAACACAAAGGTTTAGTTGCTCATACCTCTAGGTGCACAGAATATTATAATTGATATGGATAGAGTAGAGATGATGTGGGAGGATACTTTGTATGTTTTGAGCAAGCCTTTCATAATATCTACCGATCCCCTCTTAATAGTGTGGGATCCCTATACTCAGAACCAAACTGAAAATCAAGCTAGAAGCTATTATCTTGTATATCCGTTCTTGAGTGATGTAGATTTGTCTGTATTCATGATCCACACACGCATTGAAACATAATCCTGAGATATACTTGATAAACATGATTAGTCCCATATATGCATGTTGTCATCAATCATCAAAATATAATTAAAGGCAAGATTGCACTTTCATCACTATCCTCGAGTCTCAAAACAATTATCAAGCATCCAACATCTCATTCTATTCAATGCACTTGGTGTGGATTTTTTTTACTACATTATCATTGGATGTCTATCATGTGAAGTCTAGTTCTTTTTGCCTAAACACATTACCATGCTGTTTTAATAGACTCTCAAATAGATATAAGTGAAGCATGAGAGTTCAACAATTTCTACAAAATATTACCACCATCGTGCTCTAAAAGATATAAGTGAAGCACTAGAGCGAAAACTATTCAACTCAAAATATATAAGTGAAGCACATAGAGTGTTCTAACAATTTCTAGGCCATATTTAACTCTCTCAAATAGGTGCGTCCAGCAAGGATGATTGTGGCAAACTAACAAGCAAAGACTCAAATTATACAAGACGCTCCAAGCAAAACACATATCCTGTTGCGAATAAAAAATATAGCTCCAAGTATAGTTACCGATGGATGAAGACGAAAGAGGGGATGCCTTACCGGGGCATCCCCAAGCTTAGGCTTTTGATTATCTTGAATTTACTTGGGGTGCCATGGGCATCCCCAAGCTTAGGCCTTTGCTATTCCTTTTTCCATAGTCCATCAAAGCAATACTCAAAACTTGAAAACTTCACAACACAAAACTTAGACAAAAATTCTCGTGAGCTCCGTTAGTAAAAGAAAGCAAACCATTACTCAAAGGTACATCAATGAATTCATTATTTGTTTATATTGGTGTTAAACCTACTGTACTCAAACTTTCCATGGTTCATATCCTCCAATACTACTCATACATACATCGGAATAAGCAAACAACACACAAAAAACAGAATCTGTCAAAGACAGAACAGTCTGTAGTAATCTGCAGGGTTCGCCTACTTCTGGAACTCCAAAAAATTCAAAACTAAATTGGTAAATTTACACAATTTGTCTACCAATCATCTGCAGAATAATCAACTAAAAATCAGGCTCCAGTTAAATCCCACGACTACTTTAGCGAGCGCTAACGATTCTATTTTTCACAGCAAGATCATATAAAGTTCACACAAGTCGTCCCAAAGGTTCTACTTGGCACAAACACTAATTAAAACACAAAACCACATCTAAACAGAAGCTAGATGCAATATTTATTCCTTAACAGCAACAAAAACAAAAAAACAAAAAATTGGGTTGCCTCCCAACAAGCTCTTTCTTTATAGCCATTAAGATAGGCTTGAGAATTCAATGATGCTCACATGAAAGACAAGGATTGAAGCACAAAGAGAGCATCATAAAACATGTGACAAACACATCTAAGTCTAACATACTTCCTATGCATTGGCATCTTATAGGAAAACAAATTACCAAGACAAGCAAGATCTAGCATATGCAAGGAAGGAGAAAGAAACAATAGCAATCTCAACATAACGAGAGGTAAATTAGTAACATGAAAATTTCTACAACCATATTTCCCTCTCTCATAATAATTGCATGTGTGATCATGATCAAATTCAACAAAATATCTATCACATAACATATTCTCAACACGATCCACATGCATGCAAAGTTGACACTCTTCCAAAATAGTGGGATTAACATTAACTAGAGTCATGACCTCTCCAAACCCACTTTTATCAAAAAAAATCATAAGATTGAACATTCTCCAAATATGTGGGATCTAAAGTTGACACTCTTCCGAACCCACTTTCAATATTATTGCAAACATTATTATCAATCTCATACTCATCATGGGGCTTAAATAAATTTTCAAGATCATAAGAAGAATCACCCCAATCATGATCATAGCAACAAGTAGTGGACATAGCACAATAAGCATCCCCAAGCTTAGGGTTTTGCATGTCATTAGCACAATGGACATCAATAGAATTTACAATAACATCATTGCAATCATGCTTTTTATTTAACAAGATATCATGAATCATTTTTTCTTTTAACAATTCCTCACAATTTTCAGATTCATGAATTTCAAGCAAAACCCCATAAAGATAATCTAGTGCACGCAGCTCACTAGCAATAGGTTCAACATAATTGGATCTCTTAAAGGGATTAGCAAGTGGATGAGGATCCATACTTTAGCAAGCGAATATGCAAGCAAATAGAGGGCACATAGCAACACAAGCAAACAAGAGGCAAGCGAACGGTAAACACACGGCAGAAGAAGGGCAAATAAAACGGCAAGGGTGAAGTGGGGGAGAGGAAAACGAGAGGCAAATAAATGTAATGCGAAGGATAAGGGTTTGTGATAGGAACTTGGTATATGACTTTTGCGTAAGCCTCCCCGGCAACGGCGCCAGAAATTCTTCTTGCTACCTCTTGAGCTTGCGTTGTATTCCCTCGAAGAGGAAAGGGAGATGCAGCACAGTAGCGTAAGTATTTCCCTCAGTTTTTTAGAACCAAGGTATCAATCCAGTAGGAGACCACGCGCGAGCCCCTCGCACCTGCACAAACGAATAAGAACTTCGCAGCCAATGCGATAAGGGGTTGTCAATCCCTTTACGGTCACTTACGAGAGTGAGAACTGATAGAGATGATAGTATATATTTTTGGTATTTTTAAGTTTAATAAAACAGCAAATAAAAGCGGTAAAATAAAGTATATGTAGATTGATATGTTGAGAATAGACCCGCGGGCCATAGTTTTCTCTAGTGGCTTCTCTCATGATAGCGATATTCTACGGCGGGTAAACAAATTACTGTCGAGCAATTGATAGAAAAGCGAATAATTATGAGACTATCTAGGCATGATCATTGTATATAGGCATCATGTCCGAGACAAGTAGACCGACTCCTGCCTGCATCTACTACTATTACTCCACACATCGACCGCTATCCAGCATGCATCTAATGTATTGAGTTCATACGAACAGAGTAACGCCTTAAGCAAGATGACATGATGTAGAGGGACAAACTCAAGCAATATGATATAAACCCCATATTTTTATCCTCGATGGCAACAATACAATACGTGCCTTGTTGCCCCTACTGTCACTGGGAAATGACACCGCAAGATTGAACACAAAGCCAAGCACTTCTCCCATTGCAAGAACTATAGATCTAGTAGGCCAAACCAAACCAATAATTCGAAGAGACTTGCAAGGATATTATGAGCACACATCAAAAGTTCAGAGAAGAACCAAATATCTTTCATAGATAACCTTGCTCATAAACTCACAATTCATCGGATCTCGACAAACACACCGCAAAAAGAGATTACATCGAATATATCTCCTCGAAGACCGAGGAGAACTTTGTATTGAGATCCAGATAGAGAGAAGAAGCCATCTAGATACTAGCTATGGACCCGAAGGTCTGTGGTAAACTACTGACAACTCATGGTGAGGGCGATGATGATGATGATGAAGGCCTCCGTGATGGATCCCCCTCCGGTGGAGCTCCGGAACAGGCTCCAAGATGGGATCTCCATGGGAACAGAAGCTACGGCGGTGGAATTGGGGTTTTCTCTCTGTATACGGAGTTTCTGGGGTACGTGGACTTATATAGGAAGAAGGAGGGCACCGGGGGCCACTTGAGGGGGCCTCGAGGCAGGGGGCGCGCACCCCACCCTCGAGGCCCCCCTCTCTGTCACCTGACTTGGTCCTCAAGCTCCGCGTGCGTGATTTTCTCCAAAAATATCTCTCGTGAAGGTTTCATTCTGTTTGGACTCAGTTTGATATTCGTTTTCTGCAAAACCCTGAAATAGGCAAAAAATAGCAATCTGGACTGGGCCTTTGGGTTAGTAGGATAGTCCCAAAAATGATATAAAAGTGAATGATAAAGTCCATTAAACATCCAAGACTTCATAAATAATAGCATGGAACAATAAAAAGTTATAGATATGTTTGATGACCCACAAGTGTAGGGGATCTATCGCAGTCCTTTCGATAAGTAAGAGTGTCGAACCCAACGAGGAGCAGAAGGAAATGATAGGCAGTTTTCAGTAAGGTATTTTCTGCAAGCACTGAAATTATAGGTAACAGATAGTTTTGTGATAAGGTAATTGGTAGCAAGTGACAAATGGTAAAAGTAAATAAGGTGCAGCAAGGTGGCCCAATCCTTTTTGTAGCAAAGGACAAGCCTGGACAAACTCTTATGCACGGTAAAGCGCTCCCAAGGACATATGGGAATTATCGTCAAGCTAGTTTTCATCACGATCGTCTGATTCGCGTTCGGTACTTTGATAATTTTGTATGTGGGTGGACCGGTGCTTGGGTGATGCCCTTACTTGGACAAGCCTCCCACTTATGATTAACCTCTAATGCAAGCATCCGCAACTACAAAAGAAGTATTAAGGTAAACCTAACCATAGCCTGAAACATATGGATCCAAATCAGCCCCTTACGAAGCAACGCATAAACTAGGGTTTAAGCTTCTGTCACTCTAGCAACCCATCATCTACTTATTACTTCCCAATGCCTTCCTCTAGGCCCAAATAATGGTGAAGTGTCATGTAGTCGACGTTCACATGACACCACTAGAGGAGAGACAACATACATCTCATCAAAATATCGAACGAAGACCAAATTCACATGACTACTAATAGTAAGACTTCTCCCATGTCCTCGGGAACAAAAGTAACTACTCACAAGACATAATATTGTTCATGATCAGAGGGGTATTAATATGCATAATGCATCTGAACATATGATATTCCACCAAATAAACCAACTAGCATCAACTACAAGGAGTAATCAACACTACTAGCAACCCACGGGTACCAATATGAGGTTTGGGTACAAAGATTGGATACAAGAGATGAACTAGGGTTTGAGAGGAGATGGTGCTGGTGAATATGTTGATGAAGATAGCCCTCCCCAAGATGGGAGAGTTGTTGGTGATGACGGCGGTGATGATTTCCCCCTCCCGGAGGGAAGTATCCCCGGCAGAACAGCTCTGTCGGAGCCCTAGATTGGTTTCCACCTCGGTTCCGACTCGAGACGGCGGCATCTGGTCCCGAAAGCCTCCTCCTAATCTTTTCCATGTCAAAACGCTTCATATAGGAGAAGATGGGCACCGGGGGCCCACCGGCTGGCCCTCGAGGCAGGGGGCGCGCCCTGGGAAGGGGGCGCGCCCCCACCCTCGAGGCCAGCCAGTGGCCCCTCTCATGGATTTCTTTCGCCAGATATTTTTTATATTTTCCGAAACAATGTCCTGTGGAGTTTTAGGGCTTTTGGAGTTGTGCAGAATAGGTTTCCAGAGTTTGCTCCTTTTCCAGCCCAGAATTCCAGCTGTCGGCACTCTCCCTCTTCATGTAAACCTTGTAAAAGAAGAGAGAAAAGGCATAAGTATTGTGAAAAAACATGTATGAACAACCCATAATGCAATAAATATCAACTTATAAGCATGATGCAAAATGGATGTATCAACTCCCCCAAGCTTAGACCTCGCTTGTGCTCAAGCGAAAGCCGATATCGAAAAATATGTCCACATGTTTAGAGATAGAGGTGTCGATAAAAACAGAATACTAATATGAGGGCATCATGACCATTCTTATAACAGCAACTTATATAAATATATCATGTGATCATTATGCTAAAGTAACAATTCATCCACAATATCAAGTATGCATCATAAACTTCATTGGAAACTAGCAAACTTTGGTCACGGTCATTGAAGCAATTGCAATTTATTGTAACATCGGAAAGAGTCAATATAAGAGCTTTTCAGCAAGCCTACATACTCAACTATCATATAGTCTTGCTCACACTCACGCAATACTTATGTTTATGGAGTTTTAATCGGACAAAGAGAAAGATAGGGGCTTATGGTGATGCCTCCCAACCTTTTACCTCAACGGTAACGTCAACAGTAATAAATCATGAAAACTTACATCCAAGTGGGTATATATGTCAGGATCTTTCCAACACAATGTGCTTGCCAAAGGATAAAAGGAAAAAAGGAAAGGTGGATTTCACCTTGACACTTATAAGATAGGAATAAAAGATTGGCCCTTGCAGAGGGAAGCAGAGGTTATCATGTGTTTTTATGCTTGGATGCACAAAGTCTTAGCATAGAGGAACTTCGCTTATATTGCCACTTGTGATAAGGACCTTTATTATGCAGTCCGTCGCTTTTATTACTTCCATATCCCAAGCTCATATAAAGCTAATTTCTCCCACACTAATAAATCATACGTATTTTAGCGGGTTTGCAACATGACAACTTACTTGGAAGGATCTTTCTCAATCCATAGGTAGGTATGGTGGACTCTCATGGAAAAACTGGGTTTAAGGATATATGGAAGCACAAGTAGTATCTCTACTTAGTGCGAGGAGTTTTGGCTAGCATGAGGGAGAAAGGCAAGCTCAACATGTTGGAAGATCCATGACAATATACTTTATTTCGGATATAAGAAGACATAACCCATTATGTTGTCTTCCTTGTCCAACATCAACTCTTAGCATGTCATAATTTAATGAGTGCTCACAATCATAAAAGATGTCCAAGATAGTATATTTGTATGTGAAGCCTCTCTTCTTTTATTACTTCCTATTAATTGCAACGATGACCAAAACTATGTTTTCACCTCCCAACAACTTTTATTTATCATACTCTCGTATGTGAGGTCATTACTTCCCATAAGATCGATATGATCTCTTTGGCACTCTTTTTGTTTTATTTCTTTTTATCATGACCCAAGCGAGGAAATCAAGCCCTTGACTCAACACTAATCTTTATTATATAGCTCACGGACTCGATTACAAAGGATAAAGCTCACAAAGCAAAAGCTCACGACTAGATCATGGTAACATTATTCTAATAGATCAAGATACTACCAAAATGATCGAACTAAGTAAAATGGTAAAGATAGGAGTGATGGTGATACGATACCGGGGTCACTCCCCCAAGCTTGGCAGTTGCGAAGGGGAGTGCCCATACCCATATGATTATGTCTCCTTCTTCGGGGTTGGTGATGATGGGGTTGTTGCTGATGCAGGCTTGTTGCTCTTCCACGGCATGGGATCACCATCATAGAAGGATGATCGAGTCTCCGGGATACTCAAATCTGCAGCCAAACTCATGTTCTTGAATCTATATTCATACTCACAGTTTTGGTTATGCAGGTCATATATCTGGGCTTGGAGTTGATCAATCTTCTCTTGAAGATTAGAGATGGCTTCCCCGAAGATCCTCGAGTCCATCTTGAGGTTGTTGGCAAGCTCCGAGATCATCATGTGGTTGGCATCGAGTCCTCGTTCCACCATACCTTGGCACTTGAAAACTTGATGCTCCATTGCTTCGAGTCTTGTCTCCACGCTTCCGGTCCTTCTCGGCCCCTCAACATCACGGATGTGCAGCACCCCCTCATGAAACTCCATGGCTTTGGAGTGGTGCAGCACCTCCGCCAGGTAGGGGTTGATGACCTTCTCGAAGAACTTGTCCTTGGGGGTGTTGGAGGAAGCCATGGCGATCTAGATCTGTCAAAAACAGCAACTCGAAATGAAAACAGAGGAATTTTGCGTGATACAGAGGTCAAAACCTTCGGGAGTATATATAATGAATTTTTCCCGAACAAAAGGAGTAACCCACAAGAAAACGGAGTCCAGAGGGCACACAAGATGCCCTCGAGGTAGTAGGGCGCGCCCTGGGAAGGGGGGCGCGCCCCCTACCCTCGAGGAGGCCCCGTGTCTCCTCCGGACTGCGGTTTATTTTTCTATTTTTCTAAATATTCCAAAACGGAGAAAAATTGCCTTTAGAACTGTTTTGGAGTCGGTTTACTTACCGTATCACGTACCTCTTCCTTTTCGGAGGCTGAATCGTTCTGGAAAGTGTCCCTTATGTATTCCTCCGGGGTTATGGTTTCAATAATATTAGTTTCAACATTTATGGGATTACCTGAGATATAATGTTTGATCCTTTGACCATTCACCACCTTCTGATTAGTGCCTTCGAAGTTGTTGATTTTTATGGCACCGGAACGATAGACCTCCTCGATAACATAGGGTCCTTCCCACTTGGAGAGAAGTTTTCCTGCAAAAAAACTTAAACGAGAGTTGTATAGCAAAACATAATCACCGACGTTAAACTCACGCTTTTGTATTCTTTTGTCATGCCATCTTTTAACTTTTTTCTTTAAATAACTTGGTATTCTCGTAGGCCTGGGTTCTCCATTCATCTAGACAGCTAATATCAAATAGCCTCTTTTCACCGGCAAGTTTGAAATCATAATTGAGCTCTTTGATAGCCCAATATGCCTTATGTTCTAGCTCAAGAGGTAAGTGACAAGCTTTTCCATATACCATCTTATATGGAGACATACCCATAGGATTTTTGTATGCAGTTCTATAGGCCCATAATGCATCATCTAGTTTCTTGGACCAATTCTTTCTAGGCCTATTAACTGTCTTTTGCAAGATTAATTTCAACTCCCTATTACTTAGTTCCACTTGACCACTAGTCTGTGGGTGATAAGGTGATGCAATTCTATGGTTGACATCATACTTAGCAAGCATCTTACGGAAAGCACCATGAATAAAGTGTGAACCACCATCAGTCATTAGATATCTAGGGACTCCAAACCTCGGAAATATAACTTCTTTAAGCATCTTAATAGAGGTGTTATGATCAGCACTACTAGTTGGAATAGCTTCTACCCACTTAGTAACGTAATCAACAGCAACTAGGATATGTGTGTACCCATTAGAGGCAGGAAAAGGTCCCATATAATCAAAGCCCCAAACATCAAATAGTTCAATAACAAGTGAATAATTCATAGGCATTTCTTGACGTCTACTAATATTACCGATTCTTTGACATTCATCACAAGAAAAGACAAACTTACGGGCACCCTTGAAGAGAGTAGGCCAATAAAAACCGGATTGCAATACCTTGTGTGCAGTTCTGTCTCCCGCCTGGTGTCCTCCATAGACTTCGGAGTGGCACTTGCGTAGGATCTGTTCTTGTTCATGCTCGGGTACACAACGTCTAATAATACCATCTACTCCTTCTTTATAAAGATGTGGGTCATCCCAAAAGTAATGTCTCAAATCATAGAAGAACTTTTTCTTTTGCTGGTATGTGAAGCTAGGGGGTATAAACTTAGCAACAATATAATTAGCATAATCAGCATACCATGGAGCAGTACGAGAAGTACTTATGACAGCTAATTGATCATCAGGAAAGCTATCATCAATAGGTTGTGGGTTATCAAATATATTCTCTAACCTAGACAAGTTATCTGCTACGGGGTTCTCAGCTCCCTTTCTATCAATAATATGCAAGTCAAATTCTTGCAGCAAGAGAACCCATCTAATAAGTCTCAGTTTAGCATCTTTGTTTTCCATAAGGTATTTTATAGCGGCATGATCAGTGTGAATAGTGACTTTAGAATCAACGATGTAGGGTCTAAACTTGTCACAAGCAAACACAACTGCTAAAAATTCTTTCTCAGTGGTAGCATAATTTCTTTGCGCACTATCTAGAGTTTTACTAGCATACTGGATAACATTCAATTTCTTATCAACTCTTTGCCCTAGAACAGCTCCTACAGCATAATCACTAGCATCGCACATAATCTCAAAGGGTAAATTCCAGTCAGGGGGCTGGACAATAGGTGCAGAGATCAATGCTTTCTTAAGCATTTCAAATGCTTCTAGACAATCATCATCAAAGACAAAAGGGATATCTTTTTGTAAGAGATTAGTCAGAGGCCTGGAGATTTTGGAGAAGTCCTTAATGAACTTCCTATAAAACCCGGCATGACCAAGGAAACTTCGTATACCTTTGATATCCTTAGGGCATGGCATCTTTTCAATAGCATCGACTTTAGCTTTGTCAACTTCAATACCTCTTTCAGAAATTTTATGTCCCAGGACAATGCCTTCATTAACCATAAAGTGGCACTTCTCCCAATTCAAGACAAGGTTAGTGTCTTCACATCTCTGCAAAACTCGATCAAGGTTGCTTAAGCAATCATCAAAAGAAGTTTCGTAAAGGGAGAAATCATCCATGAATAGCTCAACAATCTTTTCACAAAAGTCAGAGAATATAGCCACCATGCATCTTTGAAAGGTAGTAGGTGCATTACATAAACCAAAAGGCATACGTCTATAAGCAAAGGTACCGAAAGGACAAGTAAAGGTGGTCTTTTCCTGATCCCCCTTTGACACATGTATTTAAGAGAAACCAGAATAACCATCTAGAAAGCAGAAATGAGTATGTTTGGATAACCTTTCTAGCATTTGATCAATAAATGGCAAGGGGTAATGATCTTTCTTGGTAGCTTTATTTAACTTACGGAAATCAATTACCATCCTATAACATGTAACTATTCTTTGCGGGATCAATTCATCTTTATTATTAGGGACAACAGTCATACCTCCTTTCTTAGGAACACAATGGACAAGACTTACCCACTGGCTATCAGCAATGGGATAGATAATACCTGCCTCTAGAAGCTTTAGAATTTCCTTCCTTACCACTTCTTTCATCTTAGGATTTAACCGTCGTTGATGATCGATAACTGGTTTAGCATTTTCTTCCAATTTTATCTTGTGTTGGCATATAGTGGGACTAATGCCCTTAAGATCATCCAGAGTATATCCAATAGCAGCTCGGTGCTTCTTCAAAGTTTTCAATAACCTTTCTTCTTCCTGCTCTGAAAGGTTAGCACTAATAATAACAGGATATATCTTCTTTTCATCAAATAAACATACTTAAGATTATCAGGTAAAGGTTTAAGTTCAAACACGGGGTCACCCTTGGGTGGAGGAGGATCCCCTAGGATTTCAACAGGCAAGTTGTTTTTCAATACGGGTCCCTGTGTAAGGAATATTTCATCTATCTCCCTTCTCTCATTCATATGCATATCATTTTCATGGTCTAGCAAGTATTGCTCTAAAGGGTCATTAGGTGGTACTGCAATAGAAGAGAGACCAATAAGTTCATCCTCACTGGGTGGTGCCTTTTCAAGGGCTACGGAATTTAGCAAAGTTAAAATCATGAGACATATCCCCTAATCCGACAGTGACAATGTCTTTCACGCAGTCTATCTTGGCATTAACGGTATTCAAGAAGGGTCTACCAAATATAATGGGACAGAAAGCATCTTGTGGGTAACTAAGAACAAGAAAATCAGTAGGGTATTTAACCTTCCCACACAAGACTTCAATATCTTTGATGATCCTAACTGGTGAAATAGTATCTCTATTAGCAAGCTTAATAGTAACATCAATCCCTTCTAACTCAACAGGTGCAATATCATGCATAATTTTGTTATACAAATCAAGAGGGATAATACTCGCACTAGCACCTACGTCGCATAAACCATGATAGCAATGATCCCCTATCTTAACGAAGATAACAGGCAAGCCTACAACAGGTTTATGTCTATTCCTAGCATTGGTTTTGGCTATACTAGCAGACTCTTCTTGGAGATAAATAACATGTCCATCTAAATCTTCTACCAAGAGATATTTAACCATAGCAACACTAGGTTCAACTTTAATTTGCTCAGAGGGTGTAGGTGTTCTAGTATTACTCTTACGAACTACAGCTGAAGCTTGAGCATGATCCTTTATCCTAACAGGGAAAGGTGGTTTCTCAATATAAGCGGTAGGAATAACAAGATCAACATTATAAGTGATAGTCTTTTCTTCAACTTTAATAGGTTCAACTACTTTTACTTCAATAGGGGGATGATATTTATACCACTTCTCCTTGGGGAGATCAACATGAGTAGCAAAAGATTCACAGAAAGAAGCTACTATCTTAGAGTCAAGTCCATATTTAGTGCTAAACTCACGAAAAACATCGGTATCCATAAAAGCTTTATCACAATCAAACTTAGGGGTCATACCTGACTCCTTACCTTCGTCGAGATCCCAATCTTTGGAGCTGCGTTTAATTCTTTCCAATAAATCCCATTTGAATTCAACAGTCATGGTGCGATTATTGAGACAAAGCCGAGCATAAAATTTTTGGATGATCATTTTTCTTGAAAGCTCATGATTGGGGCATGAATATAACATTGACTTAAGCCTCCCCCAAGCTTGAGCGATGCTTTCTCCTTCGCGAGGCCAGAAATTATAAATATAATTGCGATCACGATGAACCTGGTGCATAGGGTAGAACTTCTGACGAAATTCCAACTTCAGACGATTATAGTTCCAAGATCCCATATCATCGCATAGCCTAAACCATGTCAATGCATCTCCCTTCAAAGATAAAGGGAAGGCCTTCTTCTTGATAACATCCTCGGGCATACCTGCTGATAACCCTCAACCGTAAGGGATCGAGATAGTCTTCGCGGGTAAGAATAACCCAATTTATTGATTCGACACACGGGGAGCCAAAGAGTATTTATAAGCTTTGACAGTTGAGTTGTCAATTCAACCGCACCTGAAATATACTTACTTGCAACAAAAGATAAGCGGTAACGGTGATATGATAGTGATGGTGGTGATAGCAAAGTAAACAGCAAAAGTAAATAGCAAAAGTAGCAACTAGTAACCAGCAGGATTTAAAACACTGTAGGCTCGGGAGATGGATGGTTGGGCGCTGCATGGATGAGATATATCATGAATCTAACTTGGGGCAAGGCACACGGAAAAGTAATGATCATCTAGGCAAATATCAAACATTAGGCATGTATCCCGTAGGTAGTTGTGCATGCTTGCAATAAGAACTTGCACAACATCTTTTGTCCTACCATCCCGCTACGAACGGGGCCAAAAGGAACTTATGGAGATTAAGGTGCTCCTGTCAAAGAGCACCGGAACAAAGCAATGAACTCAATGGATACATGTAATCCTCAAACTACGGACCATCCCCTTTGGTGTCCCAAGCTGTCACTTTTCGGATCGCCGGTTCTAAACCGTAACATGTGCAAACAACTCATAGGTAGGATCAAGAACACAAATATATTCATGCAAACACATATGGTTCAGATCTGAAATCATGGCACTCGGGCCCTAAGTGTCAAGCATTAAGAATAACAAGTTGAAGCAAAGATGATAAACACCATAGTAGATGATAGGCAACATGCCCCCAACGATCTGACAAACTATTACATGATCTAACTCATCCAATCCCTACCACCCCCTTCGCCTACAGCAGGGGAATTACTCACACATGGAAGGAGAAGTCATGAAGGGATGATGGAGTGGTGATGATGATGACGATGGCGACGATGTCCCCTCTCCGGAGGCCAATTCAGCCTCCAGATTAGCCCTCCCGAAGAAGAACAGAGGGTGGCGGCGGCTCCGCGACGAAAACTGCGAAAAGAACTTCTGATCTAGGGTTTTCTCATCACGGGTAAAAATACGAGTCGAAGTAGGGCACCAGGGGAGGTGGGGCCCACCCAGGCGACCCCCCAGCGCGGCCAGGGGCTGGGCCGCGCCACCAGGGCGCCTGGAGCCCCCCTGGCCCCCCTCTGGTCCCCCTTCTGGCACCAGGTTCCTTTGGGTGCGTGGATTTTCTGTGATTTTTCGTGGAATTTTCTGAGATACCTAAAAATCCGTTTTCCTGCACACAATAAAACCATACAAGCAGCTCTGCTGAAAACAGCGTCAGTCCGGGTTAGTTTAGTTCAAATCATGCAAGAATGAGGTCAAAACAATATCAAAAGTGTTTGGAAAAGTAGATACGTTTGAGACGTATCAACTCCCCCAAGCTTAGCATATTGCTTGTCCTCAAGCAATTCAGTTCAACGAACTGGACGCGACAAAGAAAACTTTGACAAACTCTTTTGCTTCATTAGATGTATATAAGCATGTACTACGAAAAGAGTCTGGCAAGTATTGAAACAATGCTATGAGGACAATGCACGGAGCAATCCTTCTTTCAAGTGACCAATCACAAATACCTAAAAGTAAATAATATATTACTGAAAATCAAGACAAGATCACATTGCACATAGCTTGAGCATATTAGGGTGGTATCTCGCTAGCCTCCATGAGTGAAGCAAAACATAAATGCAGAAACTCCTCCAGAGTTTTAAAGGAGACTAGAACTAAGAATTTCAGAATAAATAATATCACAAGCATGCAGAAGACAATGTAATACTTTGGGACAATGCACATTACACTCAGAATGACAATTATGCTCTCCTAGTTGGTCCTTTTAAGAAAGAAGGTGGAGACTCTCGAACCGTGGAATTTGATGGCGAGGTTGAAAACCCGTGGTCAGAAACAAAAACTAAACATGTACCAGAGCTCTTGGTTTTTAAAAACAGAGGTAAAAATGTTTTTGAGAGGTGCATATTTCGTCAACGAATGCTAGTAGATAACCCAATTACTTCTTGAGCTGGACAAGTTTCGAGGAACGGCTCCCGCACGGGGACGATCACATCCCCTTAATCTCCTTTGTTTATCACTGCCAAAGTTTTCTGATTTCTCATGAACAAAGTGTGAAGGAGGGTTTGTTTGTTGTATTATCTTTTATGAGCTGGGCGCACTCTATGCCAGTTCCTTCTCGTATTAGGGGTTTACAGATTAGACATGCAATCCCGGGGTGAAACTTGTCCAACTTAAAAAGATCATGAATTAACTACTACTTCCTCATGAGCTAAAACAGAGGCACAAAAGAGAAATGTTTTTGATTAATTTCGAGATGGTACACGAATGTCTTCATTAGGAATGGCAGGTAAATACCATGTATAGGAAGGTATGGTGGACTCATATGGCATAACTGGTTTTAAGGATTTTGGATGCACAAGCAGTCAGTCCACTTAGTACAGGTGGAGGTTAGCAAAAGACTGGGAAGCGACCAACTAGGGAGCAATAACGGTCATAATCATGCAGAGCGACAAAGCAACATTGAATCGGGCATGGAAGTGATATAACTATTCTAAAACTCAAAGATCATCAAGGCAGAGCAGACTTTTTAGACTTAAACATGTGTAAACATGTGCCAAGTCAATCCAAAAATTCTCCAAAGGGAAATACCACCTTAGTATACCAAACTATGAACAGTGCAATGCATGTAAATCATTTCAATAACACATTATATACTCTAGCTATTCGAGACTAGCCACAAGGAAAGAATGAACCACTGGAAGAGCATTGTAAACATAGCACTATGTCGCTACAAGCTGGTCTCTAGATCATAAGTACAGGCATATGTACAAAAGTAGAAACAAGAAAAGTTCATACCGGTCTTCCTTGTTGCTTCCCTTCAGTCGATCTTCGTCATTACTGCCTCGTCACTTGCACGATCGAACGTAGGAAATATAATTAAATGCCATCACGGACTCGAGCTGAACTCTGAAAACAAAGCAAACTAAAAGAGAAAGGAAATCTTTTTGGATTATTTCAAAGGTTGAACGAAAGCAAAAGAAAGAGAAAATCTTTTTGTTGTTTTTGCAAAAAAAAAGAAATAATAAAGAAGAACGGGCAAAAACCTCGAAAAGATCAAAGCGAATAAAACAGATAATACAATGGGAAAGTGAGAGGGGCACGTACTCCCCCAAGCTTAGGCTTTTGGCCTAAGTTGGTAGTAGCTACTGCCCCCAGGAGCCTCCTGCTCCGAGGGAACAGTGGTGAGTCCAAGGGTCGTAGAAGGATGCTGGCGCGTACACCGAACTCCTCGGAGTCTCCCATGAAGAAGGGTCCGTACTCCAAGCGAAGGAAGACCCTTCACCAAACTGGGTGCCGGTCTTCTCCTGAAAAGGTGGTAACTCACCGTGCTCCTCCTCGTCGGGCGCAACCCCCTCCATGGGGTTAAGAAACTGATGCTGGGCCAAGAACTCATCGAACTGGATAACATCAAAGGACCATCCGTTCCTGCGAGAAAAATCAAACAAAAGAGGTGCAGGTAGACGGATCTCGCGTTCCGCGGTAGTTCCGAAACGCAAGATATAAACAAGATTATCAAGCTCAGAAGTCATGGTAACAAACTTATGCCTTTTCATAGCAGCAAGATCAAAGCTTAAATAAGTAAAAGGCTTATCATCAGGGTGTGGGGTGCCTCCAAGATATTCTAAGATAAGTGTGGCATAAACGCCACCATATAAGTCTCCCTTGTTACCGTTCATAGCAAGGCGTCGAGCAATAAGGTACCCAAATTATAATCAGACCTCCCTGAGAGGGCGGCTGCCAGGATATCAATATCCGACGCAGAAGTGTTGCTCGTGTTGTCACGAGCTAACACCCCTCTAGCAACATAATATGCAAAATACCTGAGGTGAGGGAATAAGATGCTGGAGATCTTTGACCGATGAATATCCCTCGTACCCATGCTGCAGAGAGAGTTGAAGGCGGTTTTCAGCTCGGAGGGCTGAGAGGTCATCCTAGTCGTTCTCCCAACGTTTGGCACACCTATTATTTCACAAAACTTTCCCAAGGGCATGGTGATAAGATCATTGTAAATTTTAAACTCAATAGCACCTGAATCAGGATTATATCTAAAACTGTTAATGAAACTGGAGGTGAGTTTTTGATACTGAGTAACACGACACGTCACGAGCCGTGTCATACCTGCATTAGCACAAAGATTATAAAACTCATCCTTGATTCCCGCAGCTTCAAGGAATTCATCACATGGAAACGTCATAGCACGTGCTGGACTTGTGTCTTACAACAACTCTAGGGGCACATGATCTTCATTGTAGCTCACCCTAGCAGTCGAGGGTGAAGCTGCGGCTCTAGTAACTCGATCGGAGTGCGTGGGCCTCCTCTTCTCAAGCCACCCCTTTGCTCTTCCTAACAAACTCATTTCTGAATTTTTTGGCAAATTACAAAAACACGGATTAAAACAAAGTGGGTTAAGGCAAACTACTCAACTCACTTACCTAAGGCATAAACTTGCATCAAAACTTGGAAAATAAATTTCTAAACATGCATGCAAGCTCATCTATACAGCACCAAGAACTACTAAATACTCACAAATGAAGCCACCAATCAGAAATCTAATTGGAGGGGTGAAGGAGTCACATACCAGGGAGTATTTGTTCAAAATCTCAGCTCAAATGATAGGCTGTAGAGAGAGATCGAAGAATCGCCTCCAAGAGCAGCAAGAACGCAAGAACAAGTGCAGAACTCGTGTTTTTGGAGAGAAAGAGAGAGGGGGGAAGAAGAATTACCTGGAGGGGGCCTTGTGGGCCCCAGGCGCCCTGTGGGCGCGGCCAGGGGGCAGGCCGCGCCAGCTGGCCGCCTGGGCCACTGGTGGGTCCCCCAGGCTGGCCCCAGGTACCTCTGGGTCACTCCCGGCATGGAAATTTTTATTTTTATTTTTCTGGAATTTTTCTGAAAACTTCACTGTTGAAATTTTTTCAAAGTTCAAAAAGCTGCAAGACTTTCTGAAAACTTAAAGCAGTGATTAGTATTGTGAAGCTTCAAAACATAAACACTTGGTACATGCTAGGTGGCTTCTCACCCCTCGTTGGTTACCCCAAGTGGAAGGTTTGAGATGCAGTGTAGTAGAAGTTTTCCCTTAGTAATACCAAGGATCGATTTCCCAGAGACTCCCAGTTTCAACAAGAAGGTGTCAACTGCTAACGGCGCCGGATATTAGCAATCAACGTGGACCTGCACACAGATACAAATAACTTTGCTCCCAACGAGTATAGAGAGGTTGTCAATCCCTCCGGCCTTGTAGTTTACAAAGGATCAAACGCAAGTGATAATAGTGATAGGTATAATTGCAATAGTAAGTAAATAGCGGAAAAGTAAATAGCGGATGTGATCAATGATGGTAATATGGACCGGAGTCTCATGATGTTCACTAGTGATGTCTCTCTCCCAAAAGACGATAAAACAACTATGTGAGGTAAACGAATTACAGCTGGGCAATTGACAGGACCATGTGCGCAAACCAATGTTGACTACATTGCAAGAAAGGTTGAGGTTCAAAGCATGGGCGGTACGCCAAAGTAAGTAGACCGAAATCCATCAATATCTACTACTAATCATCCACCTTGAGATATCTATCCAGAACATCTCGCTGGTATTAAGTTGCGAGTCCCACCAATAGTGTAAACTCAATGCAACAGACAACTGCATTAAAAGAACTTTGCGTAAAGTAAACAGTCCTTGCACCCGCGGGCACAAGCACCGTTGTTTTCCCCCTGTGGCAACAGCACATCCCCTAGACTCATGTTTCTGTCACTCAAACTAGTCATCGAGGGGCATGAACCCACAATCGAGCATAACGTTCCCTCTTGGAGTCACTACCTACTACTTGGCCAAAGCAATAAATAACAACGGAGAACATGCAAGAATTACTTACGAACATAAACATAAAAGAGGTGAATCAAATATATTACTCAAACACAATCTGAACATAATCTCATAATCCATCGGATCCCAGCAAACTCATCATAGCAACAGCATAAGGATTACATATGTGCCTCGATCATGTAGGGCAGCTCACGAGGACTAATTAGTGAAGCACAAGAACGGGAGGAGAACATCACATAGCTACTGGTCATGGACTCATGGTCCAAGGGAGACTACTCACAACTCATCCGGGAGGCGTCCATGGTGGTGGAGAAGCTCCCGGTGGTGATCCTCCCCTCCGGCAGGGTGCCGGGAAGAGTTCTCCTGGTGCTCCCGATCTTAGAAGCGGCGGCGGCGGCGGAACAGAGATGGGATCGCGAAAAGAGTTC
Organism: Secale cereale; assembly: GCA_902687465.1. Taxonomy (NCBI): domain Eukaryota; kingdom Viridiplantae; phylum Streptophyta; class Magnoliopsida; order Poales; family Poaceae; genus Secale; species Secale cereale. The sequence goes on along the minus strand of LR738711.1, from coordinate 45,605,941 downwards.
CTGTTTTCTGGGTTTCGGGAGACGCTTTAAATATATGCCAAAGGGGGGCATCGGAGGAGCCTCGGGGGGCCCAGGCGCCCCCCCCCGGCGTGGCCCAGGGGGGGCGCGCCGCCAGGGCGCCTGGAGCCCTGGTG